>OZ024837.1:4185980-4884432 GCA_964016985.1 Anodontia alba
CAGATCTCCACAATATCAATGCACATGCTAAGTTTGGTAAAAATCCATTTGATGTTTACTCAAGTTATTATCCGGAAACGAAAAACGGATGGACGTAAGGCGGACTGAAGGACGGACGGACACACGGGCGTCTAACGTGAAACCATAATACCCCGCCACTATCGTATGGCGGGGTATAAAAAGCCACAATATAAAGATTTTTAAAATATATGCCAAGTTATTTTTTAGTTTTAGTATGTAGACAAGCAACAACAGAGAGAGTGAAATCTTTTTTTATTTTTGTTTCTTTCTGGCTAATCAATAAATAGCTAATACAAGAATATCTGGCAAGTGATGTACCTTAATATATATAAACAAATACAAACATACACAGTCTTAAACCTTTACAACTCTCTTGGCTGATTCAGCAGACGACAGACTGATGATATTTTTATTATATAGTTTTCCAAGAAAACAGGATTTGACATTTCGTGCAAATTGTCTCCTCTGGAGACAACTTGCACGAAATGTAAAACCCATTTTCCGGGGAAAATAAGAAACATATTTCAATATGTCGTCTGCTGGAAATTTTTCCCAGAGTGCTCAGCGTTAAGGTATTAACAGTTGCATGAGTTTGGCACTTGATCAGCACAATTTTGGCACATAAAATATTTCACATAAATCATAGAAATGAGAGCTTTATCAAATATATATTATCAAAGGTATTAATGTAGGAATTGAGAAAATATGCGTTGTGATTACAACCGGTCAAATTCTTTGAATTTTCAGTTGTTGTCTACGCCCATGGACATTCTTTCGTGTAGATTGACCATGAAATGTTTTCTACGGTCATTCTTTCCCTTCCGCTGATTCAAGAAGGGCAGTTGTCAGTTTCTGGCGAAAGAATGTGCACAATACTGATTAACCGCTAAGAGGACTAAGCCTGCCCAGTACGTGTGGTTAGGTAAACTGACCGCGCTCGACATGACTACATTGGGTTGACTGGGCCGTAAAACCTCAACACAAACAAACGTCCATGGACGTAGACAATCTTTGAGTTTGTCACTGCTCCGGAAGCACTTTATGAAAGGTCACGGACGGTCCAATGCTACATGTATTTTCCACAGACTTCTCAACGTTATTATAACCAAATACTAGCTTTCACAAAAATCTTGGCCTACGCTTAGCACACAACAGATACTAAAACTCAGTGATTGAAGTTTATCCATCGGCTAACGTGATTATTCGCATTCCATATACAGTCGACTCTCGTTATCTCGAAGTCCAAGGGACGCTCTGAAATACTTCGAGATATCCGTATCTCGACATATCTGATTTGCAGAATTGAGTAAAAAAAAAGATAAATCAAACAACCACATTACACAAATGAATATGCAATTTGACTCCTGAAAATAGAGATATACTAAAATATTGTGGAAAAGAGGAGAATTTTTCCTCTTTTCCACATTATTTTGCTACCTGTTGTCATAGTTTCATGTTAAAACAGGAACCAGATTCACACTTCGAGATAAGCGGTAATTCGAAATAAGCGAGTTCGAGATAACGAGGTTCGACTGTAATACTCATTTGAGGCGTTTGGAGTATCTGGCAGATTCAACGAACCACGTGTGTTAAAGCTAATTGAAGATTGACAGGAAAATGTCGTTTCATGTTAATCCATCAAGCATTCTCCACAAATATAATGTCCAGTGGCTGGACCATGAACTATAAATCACATTGACTTCATTAGTATAGGTCACACTGACCTATGTCAATATTCAATCAGCTTTAACATTTATTGTGAGCTAAGCATAGACCAAGCTTTCGTGAAAGCTATTACTTGTCTAACCAGTGATCGACATTTTAGCTGTGCGGAAAGTGTTGCGGTTGAAAGAGCAACTCTTTCCACACAGGTAAAATCGATCACGAATGAGACAATTGAAAACTTTCCGATGGTTTGATTGCTTGAATCACATATATTATTTTATTGCTTGGCAAGTTTTCCCCGTAGAGTTTTATCAACGATCTACTTCCAGCGCCCTCTTTGGCAAACCACGTGAACATCCACAACTGTTGATAAGAGGGGTATCAGATAAATATTTTTTATTACTTCACAAACACATATTTTGTGGGTACTCATTAGAAGCGTCTCAAAGAGGCGCTTCTAATTAGTACCCATAACATATGTTTTCACGGAGAAATTAAATATGAAATATGAATATTTTTTATTGCATAAAAAGCAGTTGTGCATTAACCGACGAAAAGCCGTGTATTAACAAAGCAATTCACGCGCTGTTAATGCACGGCTTCGCAACTTTCATTATGCCTGTACCGGGGCCACAGAATTGCTGCCGTCACGAAATGTATACTGCCCGGCCCTAGAACGAGCATAGTTCGTGGAAGTTGCGTTCGCGAGACCTCAGTGAAAAGGCGAAACAAAATAGTGCAAGAAATAACGCAAAATGTAGCAAATGTTTTCAGTTTTTATGCAATAATAGCGTTCGCGAGACATCAGTGAAAAGGCGAAACAAAATAGTGCAAGAAATAACGCTAAATGTAGCAAATATTTTCATTTTTTTTTTTTTTTTGCAATAATAGCGATCGAACATGGTTTTCCAATGCATTAACATTCGCAAGGTCCCTTGGGAGGTGTTGAAAACCGCGGCCTTCGGCCTCGGTTTTCAACACCTCCCACGGGACCTGGCGAATGTTAATGCATGAAAAACCATGTTTGATCCCTATATTGGTTAAAAAATGCCTTACGAAGAGCTATGCCATATCAGCAGTCCGGAGAGGGTCTTCACTGTTCCTTTTCACAAAATAGGGAACCTTGTTGACTTTCACAGCAAATATACAACATGTACAGCATAGTGTTATTTTTTAAACTTATCTCTGTAAAATGTATACTTCTAAGCCAGAGGTTTTGATAAGGCAATGTTTAAAACAAAACTATTGATATTTTCTAACCTACACAAAAACACCATTAGAAGCGACCATGAGAGTAACGAGCAGTCTCAACTTGCTTTACACTGTTGCCATTCTGTTGTTGATTTTTGACTGAAACCTGTACTTGCATCAAGTGGATAGGTCTAAATTCACGAATGGGCCCACTGCAGAAACTGATCGCATAAGCAGTGTTGCAAATTTCATTACTGCTTATGAAGAGACTCGATAAAACCGAGACTCCCATTTTCCATCTGTAATGTGTTCTTTGTATTCAAAGGCAACAGTTTAGACTTTTATCAAGGTGCAAAGTAAACGATTATAGACACGTCCTTTCGTATTTCATACTTCGTAACGAAATAACCCAGCGGGCACACAAAGCTTAAACAACATGATGCTTATGTTATTACATCGACATTGATATGACGTTGTTTCAGGACGTTGTTTCAGCATTGTGAGCATACTGGAGAACGCGTTGCCAAACAACGCGAACAGACGAAACAACGAAACTACGAAAGACGAAAGGTCACAATATTTATGACACTGAGTTAAACAAATAGAGGATCTTACAATACATCACGAAAACACCCCAATTCAAATATGTAGAAAATTTAACCTCTAAAAACTAAAAATTTGCAGATAAAATCTCTGATATTTATTTTACATTTCTGCTCAAAACACAGATTGAAGGTAGTCGTTGCCGAGGTCGGCAAAATTCTTTCGCGGAGATTGATCATGAAATATTTTCTACGGTCATTCTCTCCCTTACGCTGATTCAAGAAGGGCAGTTGTCAGTTTCTGGCGAAAGAATGTGCACAATACTGGTTAACCGCTTAGAGGACTAAGCCTGCCCAGTAAACGTGTGGTGAGGTAAACTGACCGCGCTCGACATGACCCCATTGGGTTGACTGGGCCGTAAAACCTCAACACAAACAAATTGAAGGTAGTCGTTAGAACCGGCGAGGCGGATGAGTACCCCAATCTATATTTTTGAGCAGAAATGTGAAAAATAATGTTTACCCTTGTAAACCCCAATTTTACTATATAAAAGTGGGATTTAAAGGGTGAAAATTATTTAGGTATGTTTTCGTGATGGTGATCATTGCATATGCCATTTATGAAATGAGCCTTTGACGGGTTTCACAAATTTCATTTGAAATTACCACTAATGTAAGATTCTTTTTATCATATTACTTTTAAACTGTATTATGGCCTTAGAAGTTAAACCTTTTTTCGGGGATTTTCAACAGAAAACATCGTCGTCACGGTCGGCGTCATGACGGTATGCACCGAGAACTACTGTTCTTTCGACATTCGGAAAGACGCATTTTTGATTGGCGTTTTATTTCAAATGAAAGTACTTTGTGTTAACTGACCATATATTATCAAAAACCACAAAAACCATTTGTCTTTTTCTGTGTTTTGTTTTCGAATATTTACCCAAAAATTAAATTAACGGCGAAAAATTAGTCTGACCTATGCAAAAGTGATCATTTGGAATTTTTATCTCAGAAAATATTTTTTAGTTTTCTTTAATGATTTTGATTATTGATGTTTTGTGATGATATTGTGAAAATTTCAGAAAAAAAAATGAACAAGAGGAACTTGTTGAAAACTTGCTTCAGTTACCTACCCTACCGATTTCTGCATAGTTTGCCGCCATTTTTACTATGGGAATATAAGAATCCATCATGAGTGTCCATGCAGGAACGGGAAATTTCATCCGAGGGGTAGGTATTTCAACCAGGGACGAGGCCTCGTCCCTGGTTTAAATTCCTACCCCGAGGGTGAGATTTCCCTATCCTGGAAGGACTGGCTCATGATGGATTCTTTTTTTCCCACCTTTAAGTGGATTGTTCCTAGAACCAGCGTGGTCATGTGAGACAGAAGTTTCTCACATTGGCAAAAAGCCTATAGCATATGGGCAAAGGTGGCAGAAAAATGAAATTATTCGATTTTTTTTTTTAAACCAAAGACTTAAATAAAATATTTTGAGCATAGGTAGTTACGAGAAATGGTTTTGCATTAAATATGCAAAAAATTTGCAGAGTGACTTGTTTGTGTTAAGTGTGAAGCAAAAAAAAGAGAGTAAGTGTTATGTAACGTTTCGTCATTATCATTTTTAGGGCATGACGCTATCCACTGAATAAAAGCGACGTAGTGCGATCTGCGACGTTACCCAGAAAATTTATCCTCGGTAAATGCAAACGGTAACGATACAGATCAGACAGTGGAGTTATATAGTCTGATCAGGAACTTTGCTATACTTTGTTATGTTCTACAGTACCCAGTAATTCTATAAACGGACAGTGAAGGACCAGATTAGACTGCGCTGATAAGACACGTTTTGGCTTGGCGAGGGCCATACATGTGATAAAGTCATCTGCAATAAAGAAAGTTATATACAGTCGACTCTTGTTATCTCGAAGTCCAGGGGACTCTTTGAAATACTAGCCGAGATAACCGTACCTCGACATATCAGAGTTACTCTACTGACCGTTCTAAGGCGGTGGTCCCGGTGTTAGTCTTACTATTTGTTGCTTTGTGGTTTATTCTACGAGGCGATTTGTTTTATGTCTTGCCTTGTATTATTTTGCTCTTGTGTTTTACAGTCCTTTTGGCATTGCGATCACCTCGCTTGTGGAAGGGAGAGCTAATCTTAGTGTTTTTTTGTACGTTTGTTCGATTTATGCTTGTTTGGATTTGTCGGTTTCCTCTTCCTCTTGGTGTCAGGGAAGGGCTGCAGTTTGTGATTGTGGCACTCCCTGGACTTTTCTCTTACCTTTTTTTTTTTTTTTTTTTTTTTTCAGAATTGAGGAAAAAATAAATCGAACAAATACATTACACAAATGAATATGTAATTGGACTCCTGAAGATAGAGAAATATTGAAAATATTGTGGAAAAGAGGAGAAACTGCTCCTTAGGAGCAATTTCTCCTCTTTTCTACAATATTTTGTTACCTGTTGTTAGATTTCCATGTTAAAACAGTAACCAGAGTTTCACTTGGAGATAAGAGTCGTTCGCGATTAGCGATGTCGAGCTAACGAGAGTCGACTGTATAAATTATGTATATATGTGAAAAGAACGCGGCGTCTGATCAGGGTCTCCATTGTTTGCAAATAGTTCAACCATTCTTCTTTAGCTGACATCCCTAAAATTGAAAATGGACTCTTCCAATATGTAGTGTGGGAGAGTTTATTCAGTCTTTAAAGGCTCCAAACCCCTAAAAAATAGAGATATCTTTCCAAGAAAAATATTCCTTAAAAATAGACGTTTTTTTTTATCTAAAAAAGGTTCGATAAATTGATATATAGTATTAATACAATTATAAAATGTGGCTTCATATTCCTTAAAAATAGACGGTTTTTTTTATCCAAAAAAGGTTCGATAAATTGATATATAGTATTAAAACAATTATAAAATGTGGCATCTGACAGCCTGTAAAATTTCAGTTAGTGTTTCGTTTTTGAACTGGATCAAAACGAAAATGATTTTTTATCGTATCTTTGAATTAATATTGACAACACCAATTCAAAGATATGATAAAAAATTCATTTCATTTCAAGAACGAGAGACTTACTGAAAGTTTACAGACTGTAAGGTGCCACATTTTATGATTGTATTAATACCATATACCAATTTATTAAAATTTTTTGGATAATAAAATATCGTTTTTTAAGGAATAAGGAGCCTTTAATAAATTGATATATAGTATCAATACAATCATAAAATGTGGCACCTAACAGCCTATAAAATTTCAGTTAGTCTCTTGTTCCTGAAATGAAATGATTTTTTTATCGTATCTCAGTTAATGTTGCCAACATTATTTCAAAGACACGATAAAAATCATTTCATTTTTGATCCAGTACAAGAAGAAGGGACTAACTAAAATTTTACAGGCTGTTAGGTGCTAAATTTTATGATTGTATTAATACCATATATCAATTTATTAAACCTTTCTTGGAAGATAAAATGTATATTTTTGAGGAATATGGAGCCTTTAATGGACTAAAACTACATATAGAATATGAATAAAGGGATCAAACATGGTTTTTCATGCACTAACACTCGCCAGGTTCCGTGGGAGATGTTGAAAACCGAGGCCGGAGGCCTGGCGAATGTTAATGCATTGAAAAACCATGTTCGATCGCTATTATTGCATAAAATCTGAAAACATTTACTACATTTCGCGTTATTTATTGCACTATTTTGTTTCGCCTTTTCACCGATGTCTCGCGAACGCAATTTCCACGGACTATGCTCGTTCCAGGGCCAAACACTACACATCTCGTAATGGCAGCAAATTTGTGGCCCCAGTTCGATCATATTGAAAGTTGCGTAGCCGTGCATTAACAGCGCGTAAATTGTCTTGTTAATACACGGCTTTTCGCCGGTTAATACACGGCTGTTAATAACGTGCGGCACTGCTTTTTATGCAATAATAATGTAGTAGTGTAGTCTATATTTGATTTCTTGGCATGAAACCATGATCTGGAGGGTCATTCCAGCTTCTTTAAAACCCTTAAATCTCAAAGTAAATTTGTAGCAGGCAACATTTTTTTTAATTGATTTTGCTATTTGTGAGAGAAAATAAGACTTGATTCCGATTTCTTTTAAGTCTCCGAGTGTTTTTTTTTTTCATTACGAAAACACACCTATACAAATATATAGAAAATTTCACCTCCAAAAACTGAAAATTTTCAGATAAAAAACTCTGATAATTTTAATATCTCTACTCAAAACATAGATTGTGGGTACTCGTTAGAACCACCTCGCCGAGGCGGTTCTAACAAGTACCCAAAATCTATGTTTTTTAGCAGAAGTAAGAAAAATAATGTATACCCCTGTGAACCCCAGTTTTACTGTATAAAAGTGGGGTTTAAGGGGGACAATATTATATAGGCATGTTTTCTTGATGTTTATTTATTTATTTATTTTTATTTTTTTTTTTGCGTTCTTTGTTTCAAAAGACAACCTGACCTATTAGATTTTTAAATTAACTTCAATGCAGCTGGTGTTAAGTGTCGTGTGGCGGCCGTAAAATGTCTCCCCAGACTTCACTATAGTGCAGATTATATTTATTTATATTTCCTTTGAGATGACAACGTCCATACTGGTTACTTTGAAAATTGAATATCACTTAAGCCGGTGTTGGGGTGTTTTGGGGGGGGGGGGGGGTGCATATGAAGAGACTTAATAAAACAGAGTCTCCGATTGTCTTTCTTTTACATGTTCTTCGTTGCCAAAGGCAATCGTTAGATTTTTATATTGATACTTCATGTGAATCATCTGCCAGGCAGACTAATCACATGAAATATCAAGCCTTGCTTGCTCAGGGTTATAGAGGCCCTCCCACGGGGCAGAGGTACCTATTTCCTAGTTCCCCTGAAGTAAAAAGAATTTTTCCTTGTTCCCCAAAATCAAAATCTTGATTTTGTATGTTCCCTGTTCCCTGAAATTGCTATTGTTCTCCTGCTCCCTTCGTTTTTAGATTTTTGTTCCCTTGTTCCCCTGAAATAAATGGCCTTGTTCCTCTGTTCCCCAAAACACCTGGGAGGGTCTCGTTAGAGTGCTAAATGCCGTAATACAGCGATTTTGCAGTCCTCCCTGGGGCACCATTCTCGTTATATTATCAGTTCTAAGCATTAACCCATATTCACGTAGTTCAACATGAACAAAACCCCACAAACAACTAACAGTGTTTGGAATACTCATTAACATCATAGACTGTCAATGATTGGTATAACATAGGTAACATTATATTAACCGAAACGTCAGGAAACGCACCTTCTAATATGTGCGCCAAACGAAAACTCAGATCAGCCTGCGCATATGCGCAGTCTGATCAGAGTCTTCGTTGTCCGCATGAAGAAATGTTGCATCATTGGCTATCCAAAATACGCCCAGTGAAGATTCTGATCTGCAATATGATCTGAATCTTACCTGGGCGCACATGTCCGATGGTACGTTGCCTGCCGTTGCGGCTCATATGTCTAAAAACTGCGCCTGGAAATTTCCGGCGTATGCGAACAACAAAGGCCTAAGGCTCATATTGGCCTGCGCATTCATGTAGACTGATCAGTGTCTTTTTCTGACTGTCGGACTATTCTAACTGTTGTGTAACACGATTTTGTGAGCGAACGACGAAAGCCAAAATCAGACTGCACGGATGCACAAGCTGGTCGGTGCCTTCCGACGTGCTGTATGTATTGACCCATTTTCCCGTGGTTCGGGTAATTTACTGTTACACTCCGACGGCTTAACATAGATATTCTTAGAAGTGATACATTTTGTTCATTAACTCAGCTAAAACTTGGCGCGATACCTATCCATGCCAATATAATCCATATTCTTGCTAAAATCAGACCTAAAATAAAGAACTTCGTGTTTCTGTGGTTCTACGGTGAAAACACCATCAAAACGATATGACAACACGTTACATAACACTTGTTTGCTGGCGCGTAACGTCATCACAGAGTCTGTTGAAAAACGGTTCAACTTCTACGGCCATCAAATACAATTTAAAAGTCACATGATAGGCAGATAGATCTCGTAGATAGATAGATAGATAGATAGATATGGTTTGCCAGTTTAATTGAGAAATATCCTAGAAAAGCAATGGACTTAGGAAACCATCTACCGGAGAAAACTACCATGGGTTCTGTCCTAAAGGGAAGGACATAACCTTAATTTGTACGTCTTTTCCCAGCGGTCACATGACGTTTATACAACGTCAGCTCAACGTCGATGCAACGTCATGACGTTGCATCGTTGTTGAGGCGACGTTGTATTAAAGCAATGTGCCTGCCGGGTTGGAAGGACAATGAAATCGAGGCTGATTATTTGTCAAACTCTCTTACCCCGGCTGTCCCCCAACAACAAGACAAAATTTAATCATGTTGATGGTAATATAAAGCATGTAATACCTTTATAACTCTATTAACAAACAACCAGCGGAACCATTTCGACGTTATCAAATAAAATTTAAGGATATAATTCGCATAAAATGTGGTCGTGTTTTCCTGGACTAATAACAAAATGTTTCATTGTGTCATCTTGAACTTTTACAAAACGGATTTTTTAGGGGCCAAATACATGTTTATAGGTTATCATACCAGTTCCCTTTCTTAGCGCTTTAAGAAACAAAAAGACAGTGTTAAAATTTTATGATATTAGAACCTTGTTTAACACTTGTCATGCTGAATAAACTAAGATGCATCGCCCACTTCTAACTGTCAGCCAATCAGATAGTCAAACGAGCATTTCAAAATTTAGGATTCGTATATCTACCCTTAAATATTCAGGCAGCTATTACTGGAGCAAATTCTTTCCTTTTAGAACAGATCCCCTTTTCAGAAAGGCGTGAGTGAGTGTTTGAGGCTGATGGGAGTGGGGAAGCAAAATAAATTCGACAGAGTTGATCCCCTTGAAAGTGTATAAATTCCCTTTAAAATAACTACATTTGGACCAGATAAGCTCCTTATCAGACTGTGCTAAAGTGAATTTTGTAAGTATTACCTTGCGCTAAATAAATATGCTATCTACTGAATCTCTTGAAAGGCGCTATGAGGCGCTTATGATAGTGTGTACATATGTACATATACATATTACAAATAAACAAACATATACAAAATAGCGTCTTATACACATGACTGCAAATGTACATATAAAAGCTATAATACTCGTAACACTGACGTCATACTCCTTGACGACGGCTAGATACACATGCTAGACGTTCCGTCTTTTCATACAAGGGAGATAACTTAAGTGATTTCCGTTTTGCCTTCCTGCACATCGGTCCTCTTCTGAAAAGGGTCTACTCTAAAACGGGCAAATTCTTTCTTTTTAGTATGGAACCCTTTACAGACGGATTGCAAATCAGTTTGACAGAGTTGCCTCCCCTCAAGGTGCATCATCTTCTGAAAAGGGTCTACACCAATAGGAAAGAATTTGCTCCCAATGGGAGCAAATTCTTTCCTCTTAGAGCAGACCTTATTTAGAAGAGAGGCGAATTAATTTTGACATTTACCTCCCTAAACTATAACAGACAAAAATTTGCTTCCAAAAGGAGCAAATTCTTTCCTCTTATTATAGACCCTATTAAGAAGAGAGACAATCGATTTTGACAGTTGCCTCCCCTGTGTGGGCATCCCTTTCTGAATATGTGCTACTCTAATTGACAAAAAATTGCTCCAAAAAGGAGCAAATTCTTTTCTTTTGGAGTAAACCCTATTCATAAGGGAAGCTAATCAATTTTGACGGAGTTGCCTTTCCTGGGAGTGTACTCTTTACCCTCAAACACACAATATTGCAACAACGTCGTTACAACGTCGTGACGTTGCATTATTATTGAAACAACGTTGCGGCGACGTTGTGTGGTTCTTGACTGTCATTATGCTCAATGAAAGACACTGCTATGCAAATCACAGCGATTTTCAGTACAAAATAGCGTACTTACTCTTAACAGTCAGACAATATATCTTAACAGAGTAAACCCAGACCAAAATTAAAACCTAAAACAAAGCTGAGACAATACACCGAAACAAACAGCGTAGACCTAGATCAGTCTAAAAAGCAGTTCAATCAGGGTTTGCCATTTTAGGCATACGGACAGACATGCCCACATACACAGTGTAAACTCTTACCAGACGCCACAGAACAGGGTCTGCACTGTTTACTGCTCAAGCAGTAAGTTTTCGATATACAGGTAGTAAATGGAGCAATGTGCACAGGGGTAGCGCCCTATACCCATACTACGCATATGCGTAAAAATGCGTAAAAACTATTTACAACCTGGTAAAGAGATATCAAATAATACAGTCGAACTTCAGTGGCTCGAACACCGATGGCTCGTTTACCATGGCTAATTCGAACTCATTTTTGAGTCCCTACGAAATTCTTCCGCTAGCCCAAGAAAACAAATATTTAGGGAAATTTTCTTATTTTATCATGAAATTGTATGTTGTGTGTACTTATTAGAATCGCCTCATCACTCAACATACAATTATTGTGAAGGAGATTTAAAAAAAAATCCCTAATTTACCACTATTTGCTTCCTGACCTGGCACCATGATTAACCCTCAGTGGCTCGAACTACCCAGGTCTCGAACAATTTTCTATGGTCCCAAAGATGTTCGAGCCATTGAAATTCAACTGTATAAGGATATAATTTGCTTCTTTACCGTAGGAGCTGATTAAAGGAAAGGATCTATTGCTTCAAGAATAGGGGCTACTCTTAAAGGAAAGAATTTGCTCCCTCTGGGAGCAAATTCTTTCCTTTATGAGTAGTCCCTATATACTTTGGAAATGCTACCAGGGATTTTTTTTAAGTTTTCTTTAGAGTGCATACAAAAAGTTCAGTTCAAGCTACGCCACTGGTGTGATCCAGGGCTGTACTATTTGCAATGGCAAACATAGCAGTCCATACTTAAACTGGTCCTTAGGAGTAGTTTTATCTGGGTCAGCACAGTTTACTCACTCTGTATAAACTGCTCCTTGGTAACAGTTTGGTCTGGGTCTACGCTGTTTGCTCAGGTTAATCTGTTCAAATATTAGGTACAATACCTCCATTACTCTATGGTCCAAAATTGAACTTACAGCACTTTTTTTCAGATCTACAAACATTTGGCTCATAACAAAGCTCCTCTGCAATGAGCTATTATTTATTATTCACATTTAAAGCCCCAACAACATAATACGTACTTTGGATATGTGCGACAATCCAAAATTCAAATTACAGAACTTTCTTATACATATAAACATTCGGCTACAAAGAGAGCACCTTCACAATGAGCTTTTTATTATTCATGCATGTTTTGAGCCGAAACGTCAGAAAGCGTACCATCGGACACGTGCGCCAGTGAAGATTCAAATCAGCCTGCGCAATCGCACAGTCTGTTCAGAATCTTCACTGAGCGCATTTTGAAAAGCCAAGGATGCAATGATTCTATATACAGAACGAAGACTCTGACGCAGACTGTGCGCATGCGCAGGTTGATTAGAGTCTTCGTTGGACGCACTTGTCAGAAGGCACGTAGCATGCAAACTAGACTGGCTCCAATCTCCAGTGACCAAATGTCTGTTCTTAGAATCCTGTTTGATAATCTACTAAAATAAAACTAAAATAATATCAAAACTATAAAGGCTGATCACTAGTGACCAGCCTTTAAAGTCTTGTTTTTATTTTGCTTTTATTTTAGTGGATTATCAAACAGGAATATAAGAAAAAATATTTAGTAATTGGAGACTGGAGCCAATCTACTTGCAAACAGTCAGAAAAGGTAAAATGTCACTAGCACTTTGGTTTAAGAGAATTAATGAACAATCTAAAATTTATTTCGATCAACTTATTAGAACGTTAGATACATAAAGTTTAGATATATTCTTGCAAAAAACACACACACACAAAAAAAAATAAAAAAATAAAAACATCTCTTAGCTGTACCGTATTCGATCTTATTACCGCACTGTTTTCTTTTCTTTTTCTTTTATTTATTTTCTTTTTTTTAAATACTGGAGAAACTTGGAGGAAAATATCTATCTAAATCATTAAATAAGGGCACATTTAAAACAAACATCAGCAGATACTTCACGAGAGTAGTATTTTATGATGCTTATATGAGATAATTTTTATGACTATCTTTATCAGTCTTAAGTATTTCGAGAGTCTTGTTATTTCGCACTTATAAACCTACACAGAAGCTTTTACTTTGTGGATGATAATCTGTCGTTTTTCGCTAGACTATTACAAAAGCTTATTTAGTCGGTCATCATTAGAATCGCCAACATATACTTAAGTAGTGAACTGCATAAATGTACAAGATAATAATCTGAAGAGTCAGAAAATGCTTGGTTGCGCGATTATAGGGGTATGTAGGTAATTAGGTTGAATACGGTATTAAATGGGTTGGCTACTCCTTTTTGTTTTTCCCCTTCTTTTCTACAAGGGGTACAACTGCTGCCAATTACTGCTTCCTCTTCCACATACAAGCCCCTTCTAAAAAGGTCTATTTTAAAAGGAAAGAATTTGCTCCCCAGGGTAGATCCCTTTCAAAAAGGGAGGCAAACCAATTGGTAAAAAAAAAATGTCTCCCCTGAATTTGTACCCGCCACCCTTAAGCTGTATATACTTAAAGGCTATATATTCCTCAAAAACAGACATTTTATTATCCAAGATCGGTTTAATAAATTTATATGGTATTAAAACAATCATAAAATGTGGCACCTGGCAGTCTCTAAAATTTAAGTTCTGGTGAACTTTTACTAGTGAACCGCATAAACGCGCCAAGCTTCAGAAAATGCTTGGCTGGGCGCTTATAGGGGTATGTGCGGTAATTAGATTGAACACGGTATTTTAGGGGACTGGATAGACCTTGTTGTTTTCCGCGATTTTCTACAGGGGAGACAACAGTTGTCAGTGTTTCCTCTTCTTCATACCAAGCCCCCTCTAAAAAGGGATCTATTCTAAAAGAAAAGAATTTGCTCCCCCGGATACCAAATTCTTTTCTATCAGAGCAGACCCCTTTCCCGAAGAGAGGCAAACCAATTTTAAAAGAATTGCCTCCCCTGAATTTGTACCCTTTATGCTGTATTTACTTAAAATCCACTGAATTTAATTTGAATTTTTCTGTTCCAAGAAACTGCTCACCTATCCCCTTTTACTTGTATTTCTAGAGCAAGTTTTAATCCGGATCCTGCCTGGCCTTTTCTAAATCCAGATTCTTGTTTACTTAGGTCCGAATCAGAATGATAAATCTTTTGAAGTACCAAATCGGTAAACATGGAGTCTTCTGAAGCACATTTTCTTAAGCCACACATTTTTATCTTTTCTAATCTTTTTGGATCTTTTTCAAAAGTTGCCATAAGTTCGTGAAAACTTCGCGGCCTTTCTGTGTCTTCACGATCCGAAGCTGATCGAGTTCTTCTGCGCGCTGTCTCAGTTTCAGAGAACCCTGAAATATTTCCAGCTGTTTCTCTTTCTGTATCGGAAGCAGCTCTGTTCATCTCATATGCACACACTTGACGTTTGTCAGTTTTCTTAGGAGGTGGCGGGGTCTCAATCACACCAGGATATTTCCAGTTGGGGTACACCGGTGGTTTATTGGTCGGAGACATAACGCCATCTTCTGACGTCACGGAAGACGTCATATCCTCTTGATTTGCCTCATCTCTTAAAGAGCGGAAGCGAGACTTAACCTCGTGTCTGTGTTTCACAGATCTAGGTGTAGCAGTCCTCTCTGACCTCTGTTTCTCAACATTAACAAAATGGCTTGCAGATTGTATTTCTTGAAAGTTTTCTGGTAAGGTTAAGTCTGGCGCGCTATGAGAATGTTTTAGGTTTGATTCTTTACCGCGTTCATCTTCGCTTGAGCTGAACAAGTCTACCATTTTCGCTATACCTTTAGATAATTTACGTTTTACTGACACGGTGACTTCCGAACCGTCGCTAGAGCCTGGTAAAGAATTTTGTCTCTCAGTCTTTAACATTTCAACCGTTTCTGCTGCAGAAGATGATGGCTCCGTTTGAGTTTCCGCAGTCTGAGTTTCTACAGTTCTTGTCATTACAGGCATTGACTTTCGATGTTCTGGATTTGCGCGCCGACGAAAGCGCCCAGCGCCACGCGTTTGTGATTTTGTATCAGTTTGCTCAGATTTACGGGCAATGAGTCGTTTTGTATTAGTCTCTTCTGATGGTAATATTTTTGAATCTGACAAAGATGCAGCTGATTGATTAGGCATTGAAGTCTGCGACACTGCTGTTACTGACGTCCTTTGGTAATTAGGATTATTCTCTGAAGCAGTGATAGCTCTTGACTGAAATTGTATACTTAGATTTTTAGGTGCAACGGTTTTCTTGGTTTCTGCTTTAGCGGTACTATTTACACTTGGATTGTTTTGGACGGAGCTATTCAAATTTAAATAAACAGAACTTTGTGCTGTTCTAGAAGTTCCTTTTGCTACTGATTCTAATTCTTTTATCGCATTGTTATAACTGTCTTGCACAGATCTTTGTGTTTGTCCGCCATATTTCAAAGGCGTTTGTGGAACCTTCTGACGAACTTCATCCTTATGTAGGGGAGCTGAATATTTTACAGTCGGAGAGTAATCGGACATATGAGAGTAATCAGGAGTATATTGCTTGGAGCCTTGGGCAACGGCCTGACATTGTCTTGTGACTTCATCAATTAAAACCTGGAAAGAATTAGTAATGTCCTCAAATTCATTTTGCGTTTGTCTTTCAACCTCTTCAATCTGCGACCTTCGATATATATTACCACCGAAACTGTCTGTAGGTGGCTGCATATTCCTTGGCATCTCCGAATCCGATTTAATTTCAGTATGCCTCGTTGATCTTCTTGTTTCTTCTACCCTAGATGCGCGGTCTAAAAGCGACGTGTCGTCTAAGTCAAGTATTTCATACATTTTCTCAAGTTCAGCCAATGCATCTTCAAGTTTGCTCTTTTTCACCTTGTCTGATTCAATTGGCGTAAACCTCACATCAAAGTATTTTTGTTCAGTCATTGGTGCAAACTTCCGTAAAGCTAGTAATACACTGTCAAGTCTGTCTTCATCAGCAGAAACTATTCTTGATTTGATTTGACTTAATTTATGTTCTACTTCTCTTGCAAGTCCTTTCAACTCTACCACAGACTGATCAAGCTCTTTAGTACTTGGCTGACTTATGTTTGTCCTGTTACTAGAATGAGACACAGGCTGTTTGTGTGTGTCACTTTCTTTATTAGTCACTTCGGAAAATTGTCGTCGATTTACTGTCGGTTGCAAAGACACGGTCTGTTGATATCTTAGGTTTGGAATTTGTTCATCTGAAAAGTCTTGCACTAGACCAGTACTTTTTAATTTCTCACTTAGAAGGGACGGGTCTAAATGATAATTTCCATTTATTATGTATGGGTACTGGGTAAAATCTGGGTCAATATACGGTACGGCCACAAACGGTTTTGACTGTTGAGGCATAGCGTTTCTTTTTGTTTGTAATGTGCTTTCAAGAGTGTTTTCTAATTCCTCTGTACCCATTGCAACTTTCTGTGAGGATTTTTCAGCTTTTTGAAAATCGAATTTCTGTGATGAAGTATGCGGTGATTGTAGAGAAATATTTGTAGACGAATTTGATTCTGATGTGTCAAAATTCTTCAAAAGTTTTGGACTTAGAGGTTTCTTCTGTAAACTGCTTCTTATGTCTTCAAGAACTTCATCAAGGGCACTGGCGCTTGATTTTCTAGCTATATTATCAGCTCTTAATTTTAACGGTCTTATTGGAGGTGTCGGAAAAGATTTTGCGGTTAGTCCTTTCTTTTGTACTGAAGGGTCAGACATATTCCGTGCGCGCTTTTCAGGAATCAACTTTGCTTCTTTTTGATTTTGAGGAAAACTTGATGTCATTAACTTTTCTGCTTTTGACATTTCAATGTTTGAGGAATCCAGGTGACTCGGTCCTTTAGTGGCCAATTCAAGAAGAGCATCAATATCATCAAAATTAATTTCTTTCATTATTTCCTCAGCTGAAGCACCTTTATTAAACGATGTCATTCCTTCCATTTCCTTCCATACTGGGTCTTCCGAAAAAGGTATTGTTTGTAATGTTCTAGCTTTTACCCTTTCCATGCTCACCAACCCTTTTCGGCTTTCCAAATTTGGCGACCAAACATCAGGTACGGGTTTATTTTCTACACCAGGAATATTTTGTACTCGGTCATGTTTTGATTCGAATTTAGATGCCTCTCTACTGACGCCTGGAGATACAGGGGGAGTTTTAAACTGTGCATCAAAATTTTTTCTTCTTGGAGGAGCTGGAGATCTCATTTTTGGAGTTGTTGATTCAACATTTAGTACTAAAGGTTTCCCTTTATCAAATTTCTCCTTTATTTGTATCGGAATCGTTCTCACAGGGGAAGAATCAGGTTTTGTATCAGTTTCACTAACGTCAGAGTCAAACTTTTTCTTCAGGTCCCTGAAATTATCAGACACCATTTCCTTCAGTTCATTTAACTCATCTTCATAGCGTGACATTCTCCAAGACTTCCGTACTCCGCTATCTGAATCTACAACCATAGGAGGCCAAGTCTGTTGCGTGTTTGTTCCCAGTTCTGTTTCACTTAATGCAACATTACTCATGCTTTGTGCATATCTTGACTCACTTGGTCTTACGGGAATTTTAAGTGACAATTTATTCTGCTGTAAAGACCTATCAGGACCTTTCTCCAACTTCTCGGGAGCCTTTTTTGTTACGCGCTGTTTCGGCTCCTGAACTACTCTAAAAATTCTATGTAGATTTGTTTCTGAAGACACAACCTTAGGCTCATTATAAATTAAATTTGATGGTTCAATTATTTTAGAATCAGGTTTCTCTAAATTTACAGCACTAGAGCTTGCTAAATTCACAGACAATTTTCCAACTCCTGACGTATTCGGGTGGTCAGTTATTTGTCTTAGTTCACGCCGTATTTCCAAAGGAGTCTCGATAGGTTCTTTCTGGTTGGTATCACTAAAGTGTTCAAATTCCTGAATTGTGTTTAAAATCTGTCGTTTGCTAGTTTCCTCTTTTTCCCCTGGTTTCACCTTTTTCTCCCACTTTTTAATTCTTTCTGAGACCTCTATATTATATTCAACATCAGAGAACATTCCTCCCTCTACCGATGGTAGAGAAAGATTTGTTTCGCTGTTTGAATAGGACGGTGGGTTATAAACTACAGGCTGAACGTACATAACATTGCCAGTTTGTTTGTTTAAAATAGGATATGGCGCCAAACTGTTCCCTGCCTTATAAAAATTCTGAGGGGGTTCGTAATGTCTTTGTACAGTATTTAGCTGACTGTCAGATTTTGACATATCTTCTTGTAATTCATGATTTCTCCTATGCATGTAAGGGCTGTAGGTCGCATTTGGATTTAAATAAACAAAACTTTGGTTATTAAGTTGCGGATTATCCGGTACTCTACTGGTTGTGGTTTCGATATAACTATTTGATCTTTGCACAAATTGCGGAGCATATTCTACTTTTGTAACTGTGGCAACTTGTTTTGAAGAAGCCATTGGCTGTCCTTTTAACCTTACTTTAATTTCTTCAGTTGCACTTAAAGGCTTAGTAGGTGGTACAGTGTGTCTCTGAATGACAGGTCTCTTTCGTGATAGACCGTCTTCAGATGTATTTGAAAAATTCCCTGATTCCCTTTTCAATTTTCCACTTTCAATCTCACTTTCAAGATACTGAATATTTGATTCTATAAGTTCATCCAAGGAATCTTCACTTGAACTATTTGGTGATCGCGGATTAAGTTCAATCTTTTCAACAGCTTTTTTCAGCTGTTTTGGTTGACTAGATTTTACTTCATGAAAGCTTCTCATAGGTGGTGATTCACTTGCAATTTTCATTCCAGTTGATCTATGACTCTGCTGAGTTTGGAAAGGAGGATATGTAACGACACCTCCTTGAGGATGCTCCACTAATCTCCGCCCACCCCACTGGTTAACACGATGTTCATCTTTAAAAGCCTCATTTACAGCTGAAACACTTTCTCTGCCTAACTGGGATTTATTTTCTGGTCTGAACGTACTAGGCTGCACAGACCCCTGTATGTTTTCGTTTTCGTTATAATGCAAGCCATTTGTATAACCAATATCATAGTTATATGCGCGAGTGTTAAAATTAGTTTCAGTTGTGTCACGATAATTAGCGGGGTATATGTTTAGCCTTTCATCATTCTCATTTTCTTTGTTGTTGAACATTTTAGAACTCATCATCGCCCTTTGACGGAGCCGAGAAATTCGTAACTGTGGAGAACATTCCTCGTCGCTTGTAACAGCGAGATTAATTCTCTTTTTCCGCCTTTCTTCGAGCTTTTGATACTTTGACTTTTGACTTATATTTGGAGCACTTTCAGTTTTCTCTTTATACATGTATAAATCTTTCTTTTTGGAATTAGGATTGCTTTGGAATTCTCTCGAGGTACGCTTCAGTTGCTGGAATTGTTCGTTATCAAGTCCATTTTCAGTGCTACGCGAAATCTTTCTGTTCTCATGTCTTCCCCCTCTTTCGACGCGTTTAGTCTTTTTAACCATTAATGGATTCTTTGTCCACTGTTTATGTCCACTTTCGTCTGAATCAGGCGACTCACTTCCCGCAAGATACATATGCGCATCTTCATTGTCGTCCGAAATATGGCCCGAATACATCGAGTAACGTGCTTCTGAAGGATGTTTCGGCACTTGTGACGACCGTGAAGTTTCATGCATTGAATTTCTCATTTTTCTTCTGCCATGAGGACCCTCGCTCCTTGATCTCCGTTTAGACAAACGATCATTTTGTCCCGAATCAGTTCTTAAAGATTCGTTCCGCGTCTGTCGTTGAATGCGCCTCTCCGCCATTTGAGCTACTTTTGGTCTAGGATATAAAGGAGGAGGTTCTTCGTTTACTGAATCTCGTGTGCCTATTCTTTCATGTTCAGAAGTTTGACGGTCACGTGGTGGCTGAGATACGTTATTTTTGTCTGACAATGAAAGAGGCGGAGGAGGTATAGGCGGTGGAGGTTCGTCAGGGGGTTGTCTTGAGCTGACAAGAGGATGTAGCGGGGCAGGGGGAGGATCAATTACAGCCTCCCGGTAGGTGATTGGTTCGTCTGCTGTGCTGGACTTGGATGAATGATGCTTTGCCCCCAAACTCCGTAACTTTTCATCCGCACTCTGAAAAAGATAGAAAAAAAAAACATGTTAGCATTGTTTATGCTAAATTCAGGGCGAAGATGATCAAAGCTTTTATAAGCATTTATAAGTCATTATGGCTTTAAATATTTCACCCATTTATCCGTGCTAAGCAAAATTGTTGCAGACGACATTCATTTTTCTCATTATTTTTCAAATAAGAAAATACTTGGCATTTCGTGTGAACCGTCTGCCTAGCAGAAATGTCAAGCCTTATTTTCTCTGAAAATTAAACATGCATATTTCAAAGTATCGCCTGGTGAAGTTGACATAAGCGTTTTGCGGGTCAGTTATATGCATTGTACTATAAGAGAAAGGCATCTATTGGGTTAGCCGAGCCACTAGGCGTTAATATGAATAATAAACAAACAAAGCCATTTGTTCGCATTAAAATGAACAGTATAATATTTTAGCTAGCCTAGTCTCCTTTCTCAATTTTAACGATAATACTTAGCCAGTATATGCATTGCAGACTAGCCATCATTAAGAATTTGATTATCTTTTATTTAAAAAAATGATCAAACTCTTATCATCAGTCTAGTAGCTAGTCTACTTTGGGGTATGTGCGAACAGATACAGAGTCGGGTCGTTCAGCGAGACCCAATAATCTGAATTAGCCTTTGCATAGCATTTATATACAGTAAAACCTCAACGGCTCGAACATCTTTGGGAATATGGAAATTTATTCGAGACATGGGTAGTTCGAGCCACTGACGATTAACCATGATGCAAGGCCAGAAAGCAAATGATGAAAATTTAGGGTAGTCTTTTCAATCTTTACAAAATAACGGTATGTTAATTATAATCATTAAAATAACCTAATCGATGTGATTCTAATGAGTAACACACCATACAATAACATGGTAAAATAAGAAAATTTCCTTAGTCATGCAAGCTCTGACCAATGCGGCGACGGCGCCTAGCACTGAGACAACCCAAAGAAAAGGTTATTCAAATAGCGCTTATAAAGCCAACTGACGCTGTAGCACACTTGATATTTAGCCATCATAAATAAATAAATAAATAAAAATACTAAGCTCCTAAATATCAAGTGTACTGCAGCATCAGTTTGCTTTATAAGTAGGAAGTAAAGTAGAACTGTTCGATGTTCCGAATAAATACAGTAAAACCTCAGTGACTCAAACACCGATGACTCATTTACCGTGGCTAATTCGAACCCATTTTTCAGTCCCTAGGAAATTCTTCCGACAGCTCAAAAACAAATATTAAGGGGTATTTTAGAAATTTTCCTATTTATCCTGAAAATGTATGTTATTTGTACGCCTTAGAATCGCCTCATCGAGGCGATCCTAATGAGTACAATCAACATACTCGTACCATTATTTTTATAGAAGATCGAAAAGACATCCATATATCATTCCCATTTGTCTCCTAACCTGGCGCTATGATTTACATTCAGTGGCTCGACCACACATATCACGAACAAATTTCTATGGTCCCAAAGATATTCGAGCCATTGAGGTTCTACTGTACGATAAAAAGTTAGATACGTGTGTTTGAACATTTAGAGTAAATACGGCGGACCCCTAATACAACTTTTTTTCTGTAGTGCGGCTTATATGAAATCCATGGTTGTATACGACAGAATATACTCGAAGTCCACGGAACTCTCAGAAATACTTCGAGATATCCGTACCTCGACATATCAGATTTGTAGAACTGAAGAAAAAATAAATCGAACAACCACATTTCACAAATGAATATGTAATTTGACTCTTGAAGTTAAAGATATACATTGGAACCTCGATAATTCAAAGTCCAAGGGACCAAACTGTTTTGTTTGAATTATTGAGACTTTGAATAATTGAGGGTTAAAATGCATCCATATATTTAAGTCGGGACTTTAAAATGATTTTGAATTATTGAGAATTGTGAGTTATTGGAGTTTGAATTATCGAGGTTCTACTGTATTGAAAATATTGTGGATAAGAGGAGCAATTTCTCCTCTTCTCCACATTATTTCGTAACCTGTTGTTAGATTGTTAAAACAGGTTTTCACTTCGAGATAAACGGTTATTCGAGATAAGCGAAGTCGAGATAACGTGAGTCGACTGTACAAGCACCAAGATACCAAAGTAAGAACGAGTTAACATTAAATGAGCCAGTGCACGACAAAATCAATAAAAGACACGTGACCAGCAAAGATTCAGATAAGCCTGTACATCCATCCCATCCAATATGGTAATGGCACTTGGGGTCAGTAGAGCTTGCTTGCAGTTGGTAGAGCGGATGGTCCAAAACTGATCTCTTGGATTTTTTTCTTATTTTTTTTTTTTTTTTTCTCTTTATTTTTGCATTTTATAATACTTGAACAACACCTTAAGTCATACAAATGGTTGTGTCATGTCTAGAAATCGTTTGAAAATAATGATATTTTATGGATAGGATATAATTACCATAACCTATTATATGGTAATTATATCCTATCACCCATCCATAAAATATCATTATTTTCAAACGATTTCTAGACGTGGCGCAACCATTTGTATGACTTTAGGTGTTGTTCAAGTAGAATAAAATGCAAAAATTAAGATAAAAAAAAAAATAAAGAGAAAAAAATCCAAGGGTTCAATTTGGACCATCCGCTCTACCAACTGCAAGAAAGTCTACTGACCCCAAGTATCTGTGGGTAATGGTACTCGTTTATCGCTCTTTGGATAGCCTGGTGGCTGTAGAAGACACATGCGGCCAGCGAAGACTCAGATCAGACTGCGTGGACGCGCAGTCTGATCTGAGTCTTCGCTGGTCGCACAAGTCATATTGTAGGTTTTGTCATGCGCTGGCTCAAATGAGTTTCGTCTTTTGTGAACTTTTGAACAGTTTATTCTGTGCTCTTCATTTTGCCTAAATGTTTGTTTTAAGCGTTTTATTCGCATAATACTTGTGTGGAATGGCAATCAGTGTTGACCCTGATACGCTTGTGGGCATATTGCAGTTTGTTACGTTTTTGTCAGCAGTCCACTGACAATCCAAAACTTGAGGTATTTGATTGAGCTGAGGTTTTACGGCCCAGTCCACCCATAAAGGTCATATCGAACCGGTCAGTTTACCTAACCACACTTTTTCCTGAGCAGACTTAGTCCTCTAAGCGGTTAACCAGTATTTGTGCACATCCTCTCGCCAGAAATGACAACTGCCCTTCTTGAATCAGCGAATAGAGAAAATATTTTTTCATGATCAATCTCACTGAAATAATGCTGCCGGGCCCGGCGGTAGGTCAAGCCCGCGGCCTCCTAATCACCAGTCGCTAAGCGCATCCGACAGAGCCACTGAGACCGACAAAATTGATGTATAAACAAGTAAAAAAGACAATTTTTAATAAGCCACTAGAGACTTTGGTAGCCTAAGGAATCAATTGCTGCATGCTAAGTTCCTCAACAAAAGAAAGAAAGAAATATGCCTTAGTGTCTAGGATCGGTTGCAAGCCAAGTTCCGAAAGAAAGACAGAAAGAAGCATCAGTCTCAGGAATCGGTTGCACGCTAAGCGACAGAAGAAAGAAAGAAAGCACGCAAGAAAAAAGAAAGAAAATAAGGAAGGAAGGAAGGAAGGAAGGAAGAAAGAAAAGAAAGATGGAGGAAAAAAAGAAGAACGTTGGAAAGAAGAAAGAAAGAAAAATGAAAAAGAGAAAGAAAGTAGCCTCAGTCTCAGGAATCGATTGCAAGCTAAGTTCCAAAGGAAAGAAAGAAGATCTGCAAACCCCTTATATTATATATCCAGACGAGAAACAGAAGTAATCTCAAACAGCGGTTACCTTCCGTGACTTATCATGATTGTACAAAGCAAACAAACATTGTAAAACAACAACAATCTTAATCACCTGGAAGCTGGCATCTTGTTACCATAGAAACCAAACATTTCAAATATCAGTTTCTGAGATATGCATTACTAAGACGGTCGGTGCGTCAAAAGATAACTGTCTAAGTGTTTTCCCGTGATTCCAAAACAGAGCCAAAGGCAACATCCGGATGCAGTTTATAATCTTTTGTCCAGATATCATCTGCTAAATCTATGATCCGCTACCGACCTCTGCCCCTCATCCTACGTAAATTACCTTGTAAACACCATGTCTGCCTGCGCAATCGACACATTTCGATGCACGATGAACTGGTTAATTCTGGTTTTAAAGCGCAATTGGCAAACCGGCCGCCATGTCTTCGGGCATGTGCGGATAGCGAAGGCCCTGATCAGCCTGCGCATCCGCGCAGGCTGATCAGGGCCTTCGCTGTCCGCTAACAGAATCATTGGACACTATAGAATGTATAAATGGCGAACAAATGACCCGGTGAGGTTTTGCGCTTGCGCGTGCGCGGGATGAATCTGAATCTGTGCATTTTTCGCATGTTGGAAAACACCTTTTCGCTTGGTGAGGCCCAAATAATTTTTTTGATTCTTGTTACCTGTTTGGCACCAATTTACTTGAGCCTCAACATCAGAAAAGGTACCTTCGAATGATGTTCGTCCAATGAAGACTCAAATCAGCCTGCGCATCCACGCAATCTGATCAGAGTCTTCCTTGTCCGCATGAAGAAACGTTTCATCTTTTGCTATCCAACATGCGCCCAGTGCAGATTATGATCAGACTACGCCAATGCGTGGGCTGACCTAAATCTTTTCCTGTGTTCCCTGTGGAGAGCTAATTCTTTCCTTTTACAGAATACCCCTTTTTCTTTTATTGTAGAGTACACCCTTTTTAAGGTTTTAGAACAGTTTGGTCTTTGTCTCTGAGAGGGACAATTTTGCCTCCATGAAAGTTTATCTTTTTCCATTAACCTGCGGCAACTCTAAACTCCAAATGTTTGCAAGACACCTAACTAATTTAAGCCTAGCGTCCCATAAAAGGGACATTGGAAAACAGTGCAGACACAGATCAGAGGCTGCGTTCTGCGGCGTCTGATCAGGGTCTACACTGCTTGCATTAAATTATTTTTTTTTCTACACAACATAATAACAAGAGGCCCACGGGCCACGATTCGCTCACCTGAGTGACATAGCCACTGCAGACATGCAGATGTTATGCAACATTTATCCAATCCTATCATCGCAACTAATGAAAATATCATCATTTGAGCAGTTCTTAGTTTTGAAGAAGAATATATGGGCCTGACAGTCAATGGAGCATGATCATGAATAAACTATCAATCACATTTCAACAGAAGGATCAATGTGAAATTTGGTGGAAATTGGCTAAGTGGTTTCTGAAGAATCGTGATTTTATACATGTAAACAGCACAGTGGCAGGGACATATTATAAATATAAATCAGATGATGGCCATCTTAGATTTCCAATCAGAACAATTTTAACTACTGTTGATCTACAAGTCACTTCGATACTTTCAATATAAATGTATATGGCCCACACAAATAGGGAAGCAAATTTGACCTTGGAGGTAAAAAGGTCAAATGTCAACATAAACCATCATTTGAGCAATTTTGGTAGATCTCCTGTCCCCTATAATTTGTGCAAAGATTAGGACCCAGGGCTTATTTGGTTATGGAGAAGAAGATTTTTAAAGGTTTTTACCATATATTGGCATGGCAGCCATTTTGATCAATGGACCATACCCATTTTAGCAATCTTTCATTCTCCTGCCCACGGAGGCTCCGCATGAAATTTGAGCAACACTGGCCCGGAGGCTTCAGAGGAAAAGCCATTTGAAATTATCAACATTTTTTCCATACAAATGTATGGCGCCCATACAAATGCATACAGAAGCAAACTTGACCTCGCCGTAAAAAGGTTAAATGTCAATGTATGACAATTATTTTAGCAACTTTGGTAGACCGCCCGTTCCAGATGATATATGCAAAGATTCAGCCACAAGCCATCCTCGGTTTTGGAGAATAAGATTTTTAAATGTTTTTTCCCATGCAAATGCATAAGGAAGCAACTTGACCTTGCCGTAAAAAGGTCAAATGTCAATGTATGACCATTATTTTAGCAACTTTGGTAGACCCCCTGTCCCCGATGATTTATGCAAATATTCAGCCCCAAAGCGTCCTCTGTTCTAGAGAAGAAGATTTATAAAGGTTTTTACCATATATGGGCATGGCGCCCATCTTGGTCAATGAACCGTGACCATTTTAGCAATCTTTTGTTCCCCCTACCTAAGGAGGCTCCATATGAAATTTGAGCAAAATTGGCCCCGAGGCTCCAGAGAAGAAGTTGTTTGAAATTCTGAACATTTTTCCCATACAAATGCATAAGGAAGCAAAATTGACCTTAATGTAAAAAGGTCAAATGTCAATGTATGACCATTATTTTAGCAATTATGGTAGCCCTCTTGTTCCCGAAGATATATGCAAAGATTCAGCCATAAGGCATGCTCAGTTTTGGAGAAGAAGATTTTTAAAGGTTTTTCCCATACAAATGCACAGGGAAGCAAACTTGACCTTGCCGTAAAAAGGTCAAATGTAAACGTACGACAATTCTTTTAGCAGTTTTGGTAGACCTCCCGTCCTCGATGATTCCTGCCAAGGTTCAGCCCAAAGGCATTCTCGGTTCTGAAGGAGAAGATTTTTAAAGGTTTTTACCATATATGGGCGTGGCGGCCATCTTGGTCAACGGACCGTGACCATTTTAGCAATTTTTTGTTCCCCCACCCTAAGGAGGCTCCATATGAAATCTGAGCAAAATTGGCCCAGAGGCTCCAGAGAAGAAGTTGTTTGAAATTCTGGTCATTTTTCCCATACAAATGCATAAGGAAGCAAAATTGACCTTAACGTAAAAAGGTCAAATGTCAATGTACGACCATTATTTTAGCAAATTTGGTAGCTCTCCTGTTCCCAAAGATATATGCAAAGATTCAGCCATAAGGCATGCTCGGTTTTGGAGAAGAAGATTTTTAAAGGTTTTTCCCATACAAATGCATAGGGAAGCAAACTTGACCTTGCCGTAAAAAGGTCAAACGTCAACGTACGACAATTCTTTTAGCAATTTTGGTAGACCTCCCGTCCCCGATGACTCCTGTAAAGGTTCAGCCCCAAGGCATTCTCGGTTCTGGAGAAGAAGATTTTTAAAGGTTTTTACCATATATGGGCGTGGCGGCCATCTTGGTCAACGGACCGCAACCATTTTAGCAATTTTTCGTTCCCCCACCCTAAGGAGGCTCCATATGAAATTTGAGCAAAATTGGCTCAGCGGTTTCAGAGGAGAAGTCGTTTGAAAATGTTAACGGACGGACGCACGGACGGACGGACGCACGGACGGACGGACGGACGGACGACGGACGAAAAGTGATCACAATAGCTCATCCTGAGCAGAGCTCAGGTGAGCTAATAATGAAAACAAACCAGATACCCCTTATATAGGAAATGGACCCGTCGAAAGAATTAAGGTAGAAGAGTCAATTCGGCCTAAATATGTTAATGAAGCGCAGCTGTCAGACAACAGTAAATTGATGTCCACAATAAAAGACATCACGAAAACATGCCTATATAATTTTGATCCCCTTAAACCCCACTTTTATATAGTAAAACTAGGCTTTACAGTGGTATACATTATTTTTCTTATTTTTGCTCAACAACATAGATTGTGGTCTATCTCCTTAGCATAGTTTCAGATGCAGTGCCAGGTATTTTCAGATACATTACCAGGTGGTTGTAGATACATTATCAGGTAGTTTCAGATACATTACCAGGTAGTTTCAAATACATTACCAGGCAGTTAAAGGTATATTACTTGGTAGTTATACATTACCGGGTAGTTTCAGATATATTATCATGTAAATTTAGATACATTACCAGGTAGTTTGAGATACATTACCAAGTAGTTTCAGAAACATTACCAGGTAGTTTCAGACACATAAGTAGGTAGTTACAGATACTTAAGTAGGTAGTTATAATTACATTACCAGGTACTTTGAAATACAATGGCAGGTAGTTTCAGATACTTTACTAGGTAGTTACAGATACGTTACTAGGTAGTTTCAAATACATTACAGGTAGTTTCAGATACATTGCCAGGTAGTTTCAGATACATAAGTAGGTAGTTACAGATACATTACCCGGTAGTTTCAAATACATTCACAGGTAGTTTCAGATACATTACTAGGTAGTTACACTTACATTACCAGGTAGTTTCAGATACATGACCAGGTATTTTCAGATACATAACTGAGTAGTTTCAGATACATTACCGGGTAGTTCAGATATATTATCGGGTGATTTCAGATACGTTAACTGATTGTTCCAGATACATTTTCCGGTAGTTTCAGATATATTATCAGGTAGTTTCAGATACATTACCAGGTAGTTTCTAATACATTGCCGGGTAATTTCAGATCATTTCTAGGTAGTTTCAGATATATTACCAGGTAGTTTCAGATATATTACCAGATATTTTCAGATATATTACCATTCATTGTAGGCACATTATCAGTCAGTTAGAATGACCTGATCACTGTATAAGGACCAGGTGCATAATTACGTTTCCATAGACTTTCACTATAAGATTTGCCTAAATTCTGACCCTCAAAATATACATTGGCTTCCAAATTTGTTCTCACATTAAAGATAAGCATTAGGCGGACACATTACATCATAAAAATAGAAGAGGTCTCTCAGGATATTTGGTAGTTTTCCGCCTTTGAACACGTGTACCCTCATTTTGCTGGAAACTAAAAGATTTTTCAACACTAACATACTACAAATAGCACTAACAAATTAAAATGTGGTCTGCAATTAAATGAAATATATTTTAAATAAAAATGGCATAAATTCGAACAGTCTCATTTATTATTTCCAATCAGAGTCAAGCTTTTATTCATGTATAGCCCTCAGTGGCGTAGCTAACACAAAATTATTTGTACGCAAATCCAGGAAAACTCTTGAAAAAGTATGCCTTGAAGCACTTCTAAATAAGGGGCTGCTCTTAAAGGAAAGAATTTGCTCCCAGAGGGAGCAAATTCTTTCCTTTAAGAGCAGCCCCAAATGTAGGGAACCAAATATTTTATGTTAATGCCACTTTATCATAAAAAAAGTTTCTTACGCATGTTACGCACATGCGTACGTGCGTACTGAGCGCTACGCCTATGGCCCTTGCCTTCCGTATATTTTTGCTGGCTCCAACCCTCACAACCCTAATTGGTACCCTGTTCCCTTTAAGATAACTGCTTATCATACTTTTCATAAACAGTGACCAGGTCATTCTGACTACCTGGTAATATATCTGAAACTATCTGGTAATATCTGAAACACACTGATCAACTACCTGGTATCTGCAACTATCTGGTAATGTACTTGAAATTTCCAAGTAATGTACCTAAAACTACCCGGTAATGTATCAGCAACTACCGGGTAATGTATCTGAAAATATTTGGTGTATAGCTGAAACTACCCGGTAATATATATGAAACTACCTTGAAATGTATCTGAAACTACCTGATAATGTATCTGAAACTACCCAGTAATGTATCTGAAACTACCCAGTAATGTATCTGAAACTACCCAGTAATGTATCTGAAACTACCCAGTAATGTATCTGAAACTACCCAGTAATGTATCTGAAACTACCCAGTAATGTATCTGAAACTACCCAGTATTGTATCTCAAACTACCCGGTAATGTAACGGCAACTACCAGGTAATGAACCTGAAACTACCTGGTAATGTATCTGAAACTACCTGGTAATGTATCTGAAACTTCCTGATAATATATCTGAGGCTACCTGGTAATTTATCTGAAACTACCTGGTAATGTATCTGAGGCTACCTGGTTATGTATCTGATACTACCTGGTAATGTATCTAAAACTGCCCGGTAACGTATTTGAAACTACTCCTGCGAAAGAGATTAAGTATTTCAATCATATTTCATAGTTATTGGGTCGATTGTTTACAGTCGAGCCAAATTATACAAACGCAAAAGTTCCTCAAAGTAGTTGTCCACGTGATTATCATTGACCGATAAAATCAATCCACGCGTTTGTACGAACTCCAGGTAACGATTATGTTATAGCTTCGCTATGCTTGTCACTCAACGGTTACGTCAGAGTGCCGTGTAAATAGGATTATCTGTAAAACCTGGAGTAGGACATTAGGAAACAGTGCAGACCCAGATCAGACGCCACAGAACGCGGCGTCTGATCAGGCTCTGGACTGTTTGCTTAAATTACAGGAAGTTAAGAGTTACATGAAACAGTCTTAAGTCACCGTTCAGGACCATTTTTCTAGCCTACACTCAGAGATAATCGATCCACCAGTGCTATCAGTGCTTTGATTTTCTTTTGAAGGCTTATCCATACCTTTACTGTGCTTTCGACATCCGTTGAAAAGACATGGAAAATTGATTTGTGATTGACAATATTTTATCAGACACTATTTGTCGTTTCTTTTCCAGCGCTTTGTTTTCAAATATTTACCACAAAATTATTTTTATGGCCAAACGTTGGGCCTTACCTATCCAATTTCTATAGTAAACTAGATTTTTTGGATCTTTTTTTATTAAAAGATATTGTGTTGCTTTTCTTCTTTGATTTTAGTTTTTGGTGTTCCATAACAATATTGTGAAAATTTCAGAATTTTTTAAGAAGTTGAACTTGTTGAAAACCTGCATCCAACCTACCTATTTTTGCGATTGTTGCACATTTTGCATGTATTTTTACTAAGGGAAAAACGAAAATATTCGATTTTTTTAAAAAGTACTTGAACAAAATATTTCGTGGATAGGTAGTTACGACAAATGGTTTTTCATTAAATCGTGCTAAAAGTTTGCAATTTTACTTCTTCTCTGTAAAGTGTCAATCAAAAAATGACTTTCCGAAAGATGTCGAAAGGAGCGTAAGTGACATGGGTTCATAATTATTCATAGATCTAGGCGATTTCTGATTTCTGTCTACACTGACTGTTTGAATGTTTATTATGCAAGATTTTCCATAAAACGCTGGCGGAGCGTTCCCAGGGAGAAGGCGTACAGGGCTGCGTTCAGAAGTGCAAACTGATAGCAAGTGATTTGCCCTGGATCCCTGTTACTGATAACGAGCGCCAACATAAGTAGGTATCCAGGACGAGTAAAGCAGCTTAGATGACGTTGAAGAAAGATTTGACTTTTACGGCCAGTCAATCCATTAGGGTCATGTCGAGCCGGCCAGTTTACCTAATCACACTTTTTCTGGGCAGGCTCAGTCCTCTAAGCAGCCAACTAGTATTTGTGCACTTTCTATCGCCAGAAACTGACAACTGTCCTTCTTGACTCAGTGGAAGAGTGCGAATGACCGTAGGAAATATTTCATGATCAATCTCTACGAAAGAATGTTGCCGGACCCGACGGGGATAGAACTCGCGACCTCCTGATCACAGGGCGGGCGCGCATCCGACTGAGCCACTGAGGCAGGTTTGATGAAACATACACCAAGTCAAAAACATATACCTGAGTGTAAAATATTTTTCCACCATTTGCTTTTATTCCGCAAACACAGAACATGGTTAGATAAGTTTAAAAATAACAAAACAGATTGATAATCTAAAACAAATATGTTTATAAAAAATAACAATTGTAAACAAATGACCCCCGCAGTTTTTTTCAACTGATTGAATTTGAAAAGAAAAGACAAGAGCATATAGCTGTCAAACAAACAAGACATGTGTTAACCTTCATCACTCTCTGGGCTCATTCAGCAGACGACAAACTGATGATATTTTTCTCTCTTTTTTCCCAGGATTTGACATTTCATGCTACTTTTCTCCACTGGAGACAATTCGCATGAAATGCCAAATCCTGTTTCCTTGGAAAAATAAGAAAAATATTTCAAAATGTCGTTTGCTGAAAATTTTACCCATATTGCTAAGTGTTAACCTTTTAGGTCGCTTATCGTGATTTGCAGACGACAAATGTGTAACATTTTTCTTATGTTTTCCAAGAAAGCATGTCTGACATTTTACATCTTAGAAACGATTCATGTGACATGTCAAGCCTTATTTCAGTGAATATTTTAAAAGTTATAGTATTGCGATTAAATCACTCTGGGTATTATTTTCAGCAGATGACATTTTAAAATACTTTTTTTTATTTTTTCCCAGAAAACAGGTCTTGACATTTCATGGAAATTATTTGCATGAAATGTCAATACCTCAGAAAATAGGTTTTGATATTTCATGGAAATTGTACTGGAGACAATTTGCATAAAGTGTCAAAATATGTTTTCTGGGATTGGAGAATTGGAGAAAATTTGCATGAAATGTCAAAACCTCTTCAATGGAGACAATTTGCATGAAATATCAAAGCCTGTTCTCTGGGTAAAATAAGAAAAAGATATCATCAATTTTTCGTCTGCTGAATTAGTCCAGAGCGTGCTAAAGGTTAAAAAGCTGCTACCAGTCGTATCCCATTCATCTTACCCAGAAAGCATTCTACATAAATTTACAGCGGGCCGTTAGCGGCCCGTCAGGGTAGCTGACGGGCCGCTAACGGCCCGCTGTAAATTTATGTAGAGTGCTAGCTGGGTACCGGTAGGGAGGTACAATTTGAAACCAAAAAAAAAAAAAAACATAAAAAGCGGTTTCCGATCAGGGCCTACACGATTTGTCACCCAGGAAGCGTTTCAGGCATAGCATCGGTAGTATGTTCAAATTTTAGGACCAGTATAGTTAAGGTGTCTAGGTTATATGCGATATTTTGTTTGTACAGAATAGATGCTGGCGATAATAATACGTTTAACCTGCTGTAGCGGCAAAATTAGCAGTAGACGAAATTTGTATTTATGCTATTGCATGCTGAGCTTTTAACTCTTAAAAAGCGCCAGGCAAAATTTGTAGCAGACGATATTCTAAGCTTTTTATTATTATTTATTTATTTTTTTTTTTCAGAGAAAATAAGTATTGATATTTCATGTGAATCGTCTGCCTGGGATTCACATGAAATATCCAGCCTTATTTTCTCTGAACGGTTGTATTTAGTTGAATCATAGCGTGCTTAGTTTTAACCCTTAAAGCGGCAATCAAAATTTGTAACAAACGCCATTCTAATATTTTTATTTAAATATTATTTTTCTGAGAAAATAAGTCTGGATATCTCATATGAAGCATCTGTCAAGACTTGATTTTTCTGAACGAATGTATTTGAGCCATTTCATGCTAAGTTTTAACCCTTGAAGCGTCAATCAAAATTTGTGACAAATATATATATAAAATTATATTATTATATATATATATGTATATATATATTATTATTATTATTATTATATATATTTTTTTTCTGAGAAAATAAGTCTGCATAATTCAGACAATTCACATGAAATGTCAAAACTTGTTTTTCTCTGAAAAAAAAAAAACAAAACAAAAAAAATAACAACAACAACTCAAAACGTCGTCTACTGCAGCTGTGAATAACGTTTTAAGAGTTATCAATATCCAGGGTGAATAAACATTACGAAAACACGCCTATTCAAATATATAGAAAATTTCACCACCAAAAAACAGCAAGTTTTCAGATGAAAAATTCTGATATTTTTTACATAATTCTGCTCAAAACATAGATTGTGGGTACTCGTTAGAACCGCCTCGGCGAGGCGGTTCTAACGAGTATCCACAATCTATGTTTTGAGCAGAAATAAGAAAAATAATGTATACCCCTGTAAACCCCAGTTTTACTATATAAAAGTTGGGTTTAAGGGGGTCAAAATTATATAGGCATGTTTTCGTGGTGATAAATCCCATGTCCACATAAATAAATGACAATAAAAGGGTATTAAGTTGTATACACAATGATAACATGGTTGACATATATCTCTCATAAATGTCCAAAACTGTTTAGGATCAGACCACTATTGTTTTAAATTCCTAAGATTAAACACATTTGACGTAGTATGAGCTGTGACGTGAGAAAACGTACCTTTGGACATGTGCGTCCAACGAAGACTCAAATCAGCCAGCGCTGGATTCACATGAAAAATCAAGTCTTATTTTCTCTGAAAAAAAAAATAAATAAATAAATAAAAAATGAGAATGTCGCAAATTTGCTTGGCGCTTTAAGGCTTAATATGCTACACTGTTGAAATGACCACCAGTAGCTGAAATATAGCTGAAAATATTTTTGTTTCGGGGGTGGGGTGGGTGAGGCTGGGTGCCGGAGGGCGGTCGCCAACCCGCCATCAGATTAAGCACCCTCATTTCGACAGTTCGTCAGGGGGTGGGTTGGGTGTGGGGAAGGTGTCGGGTATCTTACGTCACAGGGGCGTCCAACTGATATTGGCTTCCATTTGGGCAAGGCCTACTATCCTTGTAGCAGGTAAGGGTAGAGGGGGAATGTTTTTATTTCTTCTGTTTCTTCACTTTCATTCTTGTTCCTCTTTCTTCCCTGTTTCTCTCTTTCATCTCCTCTACTATCTCTTCTGTCTCTTTTCTCCCTTTCTCTGGGAGACGACACAAAATGACCCACAAGGGTTGACGTGTCGTTAAGCCCTATCGACAGTCAGTTTGCTGTTACAATCAACCTAATAACTACCTAACAAATAGTAATGCTGATAACGTTCAATTCTGCATTCAAATGTGTGAGCCTTATACACTCTACACTATAGTGCTGATGGATAGCGAATAAAATAAATAAAACCAAAGAAAACATTCAACTTTTTGAAAAAAAAAAAAAAAAAAAAAAAAAAGATTTTAGTCATACGGAGTATAATATCGGCGGACGAATATGAAAAGTAAAACGCAACAACTCTACTGCGGTGGGTAAAAAGTGTAATCCGAGCCGCGGTCCTACCAAACTCCGAAAAGAATCTTTTCCATCGGAAAGGGGCTCCCGGATATCGAAAAGGACTTTAATTTCAGAATAAATCCAAATAACATCTGACGGCCTGTAGAATTTCAGGGTACCGCCCAAATCAGCTTACTCCATGCTTTGATTCTTTTATGATGTTGCTTTTATGGGTCAGTTTTTATTTCAAAGTACTAACTTCAGACTAGTATAACATTAACAAGAATTATCTATAAAAAGAACAGCTGCCGATAGTACCAGACCTTTTTTTTTTTTTTTTTTTTTCAAATACAAATACAATACAAATAGTTTTATTGGTCTAAAATCCAATTACAGGATTGTCACCAAAAATTGCACAACGTGCTTTTTTCTTTTGTCTCTAGAAAAAAATAAATAAATTTTGTTAGACGCAAGCGTGCATTGAAGCACGATTCAGTCCAGAACACGACTCAAACGCTGGTATAGATTTAAAAAATCAACTCTGGTGGCTAGTATGATTAGAAATCGTAAAATAAAACAAAAAAAAAATAATAAAAATAAAATAAAAGAAAAGAAAAAAAAAGAGAAAAGAGAAAGATTAGAAAGAAAATTGAGAAAATTCCTGCCACGAGGATCAAATCCAGGACCTTCTTCTTACAAAACGGACGTGCAACCTTTTTATCTCCCTTGCCGAGTGCTCTTCAGCTAGAGATCGATAAACTACTTATATGGAAACCTAACCTTTAATATGCCATCGACAAATAAGTTTGTTTCTTATAAATAAAACGATTCACATTCTCGTTCTTACCAGTAATACGAAAATATTAGATCCATAAAGCACTTTAAAGTTTCTCCTCTTGTTATCTACTAGACTACAGGCAGCACTGTAGCATAAATGAGGAAGTACCTGCCGAACTTAAAAGCCAGAAATGGCTTATCATAGCCAAGGTAAGTAGGCCTTATCTTCTTCGAATGGACAATTAAGCTACTTTTAGCCCATTTTTCAGGTTTATTTGGTTCTATTCTCCACATGCGGAATCAAGGGAAATGCTCTATGAGAACAGTGACGGCCTAGGCCAGCCTGCGCATGCGCAGGCTGGCCCAGGCCTTCTCTGTTCGAAGAAACATTATTTGAGCCTTGCGAAATTCCAGTGTTGTGGTTAGACTGAACGAGAGCGTAGGCTGGTCTAGCCCTCCATGCTGGCATTTGGAATAAGTTACTTGTTTCCGTGTTCCGGTTCGAATTTAACATCGAACAGAGCTAAAAGACAGCTGAAACCTACTTAAGCAAAACATTGATTAAGATCTAGATCAGTCAGGACGCTTGCTCAATTTAGTAAGTTTAAAGAGTGCATTTTGATTAAGTAATGAGTTTCTTTCTCTCTGTTTCATTTCTTTCCGTTTTATTTGTGTTTGTTGGGCAGACATTTTCTGGATTAAACGTGTATAAGACATCACGTGTGATGCTTCCCAAACCTTGTCATTTCCTGTCAATGTGAATCCCTTTACTTCTAGTGAATATATAAGGCCCATTCTGGCTACTTTGGAAATGACGGTGTTAGGAAGACTAGTTCAATTTGTCTGTCTTTTTGTCGTTCTTTCTATCATTCCCTGTAGCTTTATTTGTCTCCTTAATCCTATTTCCCCGTTTTAAATTAATGCCATCTTTTTAAACTAAGAGACTTATCAGATAAGAATATTTTAAGCAACACTAGATTGTACACATAGAAAGAAAAGATATAGTCTGAAGACAGAGTAGGTGATAGGATGCTTTTATTAGCCTCGCAAACTACATAGCTGTAATTGACATCACGAAAACATGCCTATATAATATTGACCCCCCTTAAACCCCAGGGGTCTCTGCGATGCGCTTCTAATGAGTAATAGTAAACATTATTTTTAGGGGAAGTAACCATCACGAAAACATATCTATAGAACCTTCCTTAAACCCCACTTTTATATAGTAAAACTGGGATTTACAGGGGTATACATTATTTTTCTTATTTCTGCCCAGAAACATAGATTGTGGGTACTCGTTAGAACCGCCTCGCCGAGGCGGCTCTAACGAGTACCCACAATCTATGTTTGACCAGAAGTATGAGGAATATCCGAATTTTTACCTGAAATTTTTCATTTTTTGGTGGTTAAAATGTTCAGTATATTTGAATAGGGGTGTTTTTCGTAATGAAGAGACTAATAAAACCGGGTGTCCGATGTCCGTTCTTTTGTGTGTTCTTTATTTCTAAAGGCAACCTTTTAGCTTTTTTTATTTTTCTAGCATAATGTATTGATATTTTTCTATTTCTCCACAAAACACACCTGTATGTTGTGGGTACTCGTTAAAAGTGTACCGTGAAGACCCCTTTTTCAGAACGAGGCAAACCATTTTGAATGACATTACGAAAACGTGCATATTCAAATATTTTGAAAAATTTCACCACCAAAAACTGAATGTTTTCAGATTAAAATTTTTATATTTTTCATATTTCTGCTCAAAAAAACATAGATTGTGGGTACCCGTTAGAATCGCCTCGCCGAGGCGGTTCTAACGAGTACCGACAATCTATGTTTTTGAGGAGAAATAAGAAAAATAATGTATACTCCTGTAAACCCCAGTTTTACTATATAAAAGTGGGGTCTAAGGAAGGTTCTATAGATATGTTTTCATGATGGTTACTTCCCCTAAAAATAATGTTTACTATTACTCATTAGAAGCGCATCGCAGAGACCCCTCTTCAGAAGGGAGGCAAAACAATTTTGAAAGAGTAGCCTCCCCTAAAATGAAAGTATTTTATTTCCCTTTAAATGCATATTTGCTGGCGAGTTTCAGATAAAAATGTTCTCAAAGATCTCTGGTGATAAAAAGTAATATAATAAGATAAAATTCCTCAACTCAGCTTTTCAAAGCAATAATCAAAGCGAACCCCTAAAAGTGTACTCCGTCCATAAATGATATGATGAAATTATTATGGCAAAATTTTCATGCAATTCAGAGAATGTGGATACAAAACTACCCAGCGGGCACATGACGTTAATACAACGTCGCCTAAACGTCGATGCAACGTCATGACGTTGCATCGACGTTGAGGCGACGTTGTATAAACGTCATGTGCCCGCTGGGTAAGGGGGAATTGATATACAGCGGGCACACAATGCCAGTCTCTTTAACCCATACAGCAAGTTAGACTAAACCCAGTACTTGTGCAAACAGTGTAGATCCAGATGAGACGGCTCGTAAGGAGCCGTCTCATCAGGATCTACGCTGTTTGCCTTTCGATTTTAGACTGAAATCCCTATTTGTATCAGTGGACAACTCCAAATTCAAGAATGGAAGAGTCCACTTCAGAAACTCGGGGATGAAAGGGTAAAATATCATTAAGTACAATTGACTATAGAATATATTGACGTAAGGCCAAACCTCAATGTCTGATCACGGTTTTCCCTGTTTGTTTACGTGAACGGAGTTATTTTGTTTTTTTCCAGGTTGATAAGTCTGTTCTATTGAGATGTCACGATCTGTTCTGCTGAGATGTCACGATATATGCATTTTCATGAGAAATAAGGCAAAAAAGCAAGAAAGGCAAACATATCTGAACTGCTGGGTCACAGCCAGTCAGGGATGTGATTAAATATCAGGGGCATTCAGGAACGTTTTCCTAATTTGGAATCAGCTGTACTGTTAATAGGCTGCGTTCACGAACCTTCTTATAAAAAACAACCCAGGTATTCACGAACCTTCTTATAGAACACAACCCAGGTGAGCACAGATTCTAGGGCTGTCGTGTGAGTATATCTCAACTCTTTGAGCATCTTGTTTAACTCATTCGATGCCAAATTTCAGACGACATTTGTCGTCTGCTGTTTTTGTAAATAGACTGTCACTTAGAGAAAAGTTTTTTATGTAAAGTTGAAAGACTGAATATCAAACAGCATAGATCTAGATGAGACGGGTCTTTATGAGCAGTCTCATCTGGATCTATGCTCTTTGCAAAAGCCTATTATTATTGCTTGTGGCAGTGAAAGAGTTAAGAAATGTTTTGTAGACAAACAGCAAGCGCTCTTACGGAATTCTTAGTATGGGAATCAGATAAAAGATAAATAAATACAGACACGCTAATCCCAAGAGCTAATCCATGCTTATCTTGGCGATCATGTCTTCTGTTAATGATCGTTTAAGCTCAAAAGCAATGAGTCACACTTTTGTTTAAGATCTGGGATAAAAAATACTGGCATCGCCAGCTCCTATGCCTGTGTACCTGTCGAAGAAATATTGATGGTATGGAAGATACGATAAGGATGTATGAATTGAGTTCCTACCAAATGTATCTATAGGTAATCTCTGTTCCTAGTTCTTATTTTTAACCCATTTATGCCCATCAGATGCCGCATAAAGCGGTGTATGATTTGGGTCTACACTGTTTGAATTAAGTTAAAAAATCCTACAAAATATGGTAATAATAAAGACCAACCAGACAACCCCTATAGAGGAAATGGACCTGTCTAAAGAGTTGAGGTAAAAGAATCCACTCGACATAAATGGTTTAATGCTATAAGAATGAGTTTCATTTTTATGGATTTTATCGATGTGTAAACGCTGGTGAATTACAAACTGAATAAAGCCACTTGGTCCGCCGTGGTTCAGCTATTGGTTTTCATTTACTCTGGCATACAGCAGAATCAGTCATGAGGACTCGTCTTTGTTTACTACAGTGATTAATTTGATTTTTGTGTTTTCGCTTTGATGCATTGACTGAGTTGGGAGCCTTTATGCGAACCGAATTGTTATGTATTTCTGTATTAAGAGTAGCATCGGGACCTAGGGTGAAGCTGGCTATCTGTAAAAGTGCTTTAAACCCCCCGGTGGTTTACTCTACTGACAATTCTAAGGCGGTGGTCCTGGTGTTACTCTTACTCATTGTTGCTTTGTGATTTACTCTACGAGGCGATTGGTTTTATGTCTTACCTTGTGTTATTTTGTATTTGTGTTTTTCAGTCCTTTTAGCACTGCGATTACCTCGCTTGGGAAAGAGACAGCTAACCTTAGTGCTTTTCGTACGTTTGTTCGATTTGCGCTTGTTTGGTTTTGTCTGTTTCCTCTTCCTCTTGGTGTCTGGGAAGGGCTGTGGTTTGTGATTGTGGCACTCCCTGGACTTTTCTCTTACCGTTTGCTTGTAATTCGCTGGCGTTTACACATCGACAAAGTCCACAAAAAAAATTGTTTCTAATAATTTCCACTAGGTAATATTTACCTTGCAAATATAGGTAATACGGTTGGTTTAAAAGTTTGCGTGAAGAAAATAGTTCCGTGATTCCTGCTCAGTGGATTTATCGAAAGTATTAATGTCGCTTTGAAATTGCTCTCGACCAATCATTTTGCTAAACCAGTGTAGGCCAACTGAGTTGGAATTATATATCTTTATGTTCACCAGAGGACTCATTAACGGGAGAGGATAATTTTCTCAATTTCTCCAAAAACATACGATGCGGGTATTATTAAGAAACGCCCACAACATGTGTATTTTATGGAGAAATAAGAAAAAAGTATTTCCGGATATTTTCACCAAATACTCCTCCCTAACAAATCCTCTGGTATACTGATGTTCAAAAGAATCTCACAGGCGGTAACCTTCACGGGGACTAGATTGTGAGTGTACACTTGTCACACATACGAATGCGTAACAGATATGTAAAGTATGCGTACAACTGTACTCATGTGTTACGTATGCGTACAATTGTACGCAACACATGGCAATGTTAATGTGTTACATTTGCGTATGAATATGTAACATGTGGACAATTTAGTGTGAAGCTTTCGTAAGATATGTACAAACCATACACATATGCAACACCTGTTCATTACACATCACCGGAGAGTCCAACTGATATTGGCTTACAGTTGGGCAAGGCTTGCTATCCTTGTAGTAGGTAAGGGTAGAGGGGAATGTTTTTATTTCTTCTGTTTCTTCCCTTTCATTCTACTGTCCTCTCTTTCATCTCCCCTACTATCTCTTCTAGCTTTTTTCTCCCTTTCTCTGGGAGACGACACAAAATGACCCACAAGGGTTGACGTGTCGTTAAACCCCAACACAATTAATCAGATGGTATGCATATGTGTAAAATTCATGGCACTCATACACATATGTAACTTAAGTACGCGTATGTAACACATCTGCTACGTATTCGTATATGTGACATATGTACACTCACACTAGATACATTTCGTAAATTTTCCGCCATGTTTTTGCAAGGGAGACAAATTTTCTAAATTCCTGTTTGCTTTCCTACACACCAAACCCCAATTTGAAAAAGGCGGTCTGCTCTAAAATTTCCGTTTATAATAGAGTCATGTTTTAGAAAGGAGGCAAAATATGTTTGACTGAGCTGCTTATCCTGATTTTTGTATCCGTTCCCCTTAATTTCTTAACTTCCTAAATATGGCATAGTATGGATGTGGGTGCCGAATGGACCCCTTTTTCAGCGCTGCCAGGTATATGATTAGCCCCTTTTTTTCAACAAAAAGTATACGACTGACTCGATTTTTCTTGATTCGTATGTGAAAGGCCCCACTTTTTCTGACATCCCGCTATATGCGTATATTTTTCGCTCAGAGATTTTTCGAGGCTCTTTGTTTTCTTTGTATTCAAGGATTTGACTGAGATATTTGTTTAACTACCAGCAATATATGGGTATAAAAAATCAAAGGGCAGTATATGAATAGGTCAACATTTTGAATGATCGAGTATATGAATGGGTCCATTTTTTCAAAGGCCAGGTATATGAATGGGGTAGGTTTCGAAATTCTGGCTCTCACTCCCGTACCACAATTACCCTCGTTACACCCTCACCCCCGCCCCTCTCTCCAGCTTCTGACCCGACGGCCGTTCCATAGATTATATTGCGGTAAGTCTAAATGACGAAAAGAAGCTACCGCTCGAAGAAAGGCGCGTACAGTAGTGAAATTACGCAGTGTTACATAGAGTTGGATGTGAACTTGACAAGAAAACTATCAAAGCTTCGGTATAAAGTGAAAAAAGATCTACTAGTCTTCGTCGCTTATCTTCTTCTTCCTTCCCCCTTCCCCATCCCCCCCCCCCCCCCCGCCTCCTTTTTTTTGAAATGCTTCTTGTTTCTCATTCTTTTGCAAAATAAGGCCTTGTGAATGAGCCTTGCTCAACAATGAATCAAACTTCAATACGAAATATGGACCCGTGCATGTAGGTCTCAATTCTTCCAAACGTGAAACTACACAACTGGCATACTGAAGAATATTATTTGCTTGCACTGGCTAAAACCACGACAAAAACAATTTTAGAATTGGTTTCTTTACGTTTAGCCCCTTTCAGCAATGCTTAACCCTACCATCCCTATCCCCGAAAAAAAACACATGATATCTTCGTAAACAGTGTAGATCTAGATGAGACGGCTCGTCACGAGCCGTCTCATTAGGATCTACACTGTTTGTCATTCTGTTTTCGATTTTATGCAAACACTCCTGTTTGCAACAACGTGCCATCACGAACATATGCCTATATAATTTAGACCCCCTTAAACCCCACTTTAATATAGTAAAACTGGGGTTTACAGGGGTATACATTATTTTTCTTATTCCTGCTCAAAAACATAGATTGTGGGTGCCCGTTAGAACCGCCTCGCCGACCCACAATTTATGTTTTGAGCAGAAATATGAAAAATATCAGGGTTTTTTTTATCTGAAAATTTTCAGTTTTTGGAGGTAAAATTTTCTATATATTTGAATAGGGGTGATTTCGTAATGCACACTCAAAATGCAAAAATGGGAAAGTCTAATTCAGTCGGTGGTAAAATGGTTAAATAGAATTCCAGTTTTTCAAGTAATAACTGTAATGAGTCTTGATAACCAGCTTTCAAGTGAACAACTGTTCTGTATATTTTACCGGAATGCTGATAAACTGCAACCGATAGGAATGTAGGCTGCATCGCGAAATCAAAGTACTGAAAGTTCTGATTGGAGACGGTTGCCTGAAATTCTATAGGCCTCTAGAACTGCTTGGTATTTACTCTGAAATTAATTTCCTTTTCGGTACCCGATAGCACCTTTTCGGACCTTGAATTGAAGTTGAATGAGCTCCGTTCAAATGTTTGGAAAATACGTCAAAGAAAAAAAATAACCGGAAAAAGGAAGCTTTTTTATAGATGGACTGAAGAGGGCGTGGGGCGCCATCACGTCTGCAAAGGTCACGCTTTAACAGCTCAGAAAACTGTTGAGTGAAGTAGACCCAGCGAATCTCCGCGAAAAAGCTGAAGAATAACTACTGTTTAAATTGAACTAAATAAAGGGTAATATTGGTTTAGCTTGCTGTATAGTCATTTTGATTCAGCTCCTTTTATCTCAAAGTACTGATATCTCAAACAAAAAATTCTTGCCCTTTGGGATATGAGATAACATTTGCTTTACTGGTATAACAAACGGTGGGTAAAGATCAAAGCCGAACAGTACAAACATACATAACAGAAAGAGAGAAGAAACACTTGTATTTACAAATAAATGCAGAGGGGTTGTTAACATCTACCGCTATATGGGCTAATTCAGCAGACGCCAAATCAATGACATTTTTCTTATTTTCCCTGAAAACAGGATTTGACAATTCATGCAAATTGTCTCAATTGGAGACAATTTGCATGAAATGTCAAACCCTGACAGAATAAGAAAAATATTTCAATATGTCGTCTGCTGAAAATTTGATCCAGAGTGCTTAGCTTTAAGGAGGAGCATTTAATGACATATGTCCCACAAAGTGTCTCCTGAGGAGACAATTTGCATGAAATGCCAAACCCTATTTTCTGACGAAAGTAAGACAAAACAGATGTTAACATTTAATGCTCATTCATGCAAATTTAAGTTTAGCAGTTCAAGCAATTTTTCTCCTCAGGAGATACCTTGCATGAAATGCCAAAAACATTAACTGGGAAAAATAAGAAAAACATTTTAAAATGTCTGTTGAATGTTTTTTTATCCAGCATTCTAAATAATGATACTTAGTCGAGCCGGTCAGTTTATCCTGGGTAGGTCCTCTAAGCGGTTAACCAGTACTTGTGCACATTCTTTCGCCAGAAACTGACAACTGCCCGCCCGTCTTGAATCAGCGGAATGGAGAGAATGACCGTAGAAAATATTTCATCATCAATCTCCACGAAAGAATGCTTCCGGACCCGGCGTGGATCGAACCCGCGACCTCCTGAATAAAACTCAACATTATATTATTCTACCTACCGCTATTATAAATCTCAACTTCCATCTTATCCCGAGCTTGAACTTATTAATATATTTCCTTACTTTCTTCAAAACCATTAAATTCACCAATTATATTGTTTGGCACTGCTTTCTCTGAGCTATCTGTCTTCAGATGTGGAAATTATTGATATTCCAAATGAGCGCTGCCTCCATGCCGTATATACAGCCTTTCTTCATAAGAAGGTGTAAAATGTTTGTGGTCTGTTAACCCTTTCAAACCTTGTATTTCTAAAGTGGACTCTTCCATTATGAAACTGGAGATGACCATTGTTTCAAACTGGGTCGTCCGCCGAAATTCGGAATCAGATTGGCAAACAGTGTAGATTCTGATGAGACGTCTCATAAGGATCAACACTGTTTGCAAAGGTATTTGCTTTGGTCTACAGGGTAGAATGGCTCCAGTCTCCAGTGACTAAATATTTATTCATATAATCCTTTTTTGATAATCTACTGAAATAAAACCAAAATAATATCATGACTATAAAGGCTGGTCACTAGTGACCAGCCTTTATAGTCATGATATTATTTTGATTTATTTTGGTTTTATTTTAGTGGATTATCAGACATGATTATTAGAAAAATATTTATATTGAATATTTACTCACTGGAGACTGGGGCCAGTCTAGGAGAGCATTCTGAGCTCGGAGATTTTGTTTCACTTTACGAAAGTGACCAGTCATGATATTACTTTGGTTTTATATCAGTGGATTATCAAACAGGATTATAAGAATAAACATTAAGTCACTGGAGACTGAAGCCAGTCTAGTCTACAGGACTGAAAGGGGTTAGAAATTGTGGAAACTTTGAATGAAATGTCAAACCTGTTTCCAGAGAAAGCATTAGAAAATATAGTTCGAGATCCGCTGCTGATACAATTACTAAGAACGCTTAGCGTTATGGCACCGGGTCAGCGTGACCCTGATATGGGTGTCTCAGCATTTTTAGGTTATAGAAAGCCAAAATGCTCGCGAGTTTTCAGTATAACAATTGGTATTAACAACAGATTGAGAACCTGGATGGGCTGGGCTCCAAAATAAAGGTGCCTAGCAACGCTAACAAAAAGTTTCCTGAAATGTTGCAAAAAAAAAAAAAAAAAAAAAATGCAAGTGTAGTCACAGAATTAAACCCGAACTCAAGCAGCCAGTTAGAGAGGAAACAGTCGTGTGTCTGAACTTAATAACTGACTAGCCGAGTGAGTGAGTGATTGAGTGTGTGAATTGGTGAGTGACTTAGTGAGTGAATTGGTGGAAGAATGGATGAGTGAGTGAGTGAGTGAGTGAGTGAGTCCTCAAACTTACTCACTCAACTCACTTTCGGACAGGCTTGACTGACTGACTGGCTGGTTGACTCATCTTAACAGTCAGATTTATATTAAGTCTACTGAAACTAAAATTCAGTCATTTATGTGTCCATCTGAGCCTTCTTCCCCGATCCTCACATTATCCAATGTTCGCCAAGCTCCATAGCGCAGTGGGTTGCGCGTCTGACTACAGATCCAGGGGTCGCAAGTTCGAATTCCAGCACGACCATAGAACTTGTTCCTGGAGATTGATCATGAAATCATTTCACAATTCTAAGGTCATTCCCCTTCCACTGATTCAAAAAAGGCAATTGTCAGTTACTGGCGAGTTTACTTTTTGACCGATTAGACGACTGAAGTATGTTCTGGCAAAGTGTGTGTAGGTTGACTGACAAGTTCGGCATGACCTTAACAATGTTTACTGGTCCGTAAATCAGCAATACGTTCAGATGGCTCTTTTGCGGGTGGGTGAGCGGAGTGGGAGAACGATGGGATATACGTGTAAACCAAAAAGAGCTGCGGTTACCAGTTTGTTACGCAATATTTTATAACTAAAGCAATAAAAACAAGTTTCATTCAAGCAGTGCAATATGGTAAAATATTTAAACCTTTGCACGAGAAAAACAACCTTACGCAACAAGCAAACAAGGACGAGTGCACTTCATTCGTTCTTGAATATTCACAATTGCTGTTACCGAACAGCAAAGACCCAGATCAGACCTGCGCATGCGCGCTGGTCTGATCTGAATCTTTGCTGTACGCACAGACGCCCTTTTTCCTCCTGATGACAGGGTTCATTTTGAAGAGTTACTTTGGCAGTGGGTACATATTTGCTGCATAGCTATATAGCTGACAGGAGTTACATACACTTCATTAAACAGCCGTATTGCTTATCGGCAAGAGGTTCCCCAAGGGAGAATTAGTTTTTCTTACCTGTTTCTTACCTGTTTCGAATACCTGCCCAAATAAAAAGCGGCCTGAGGAATTTGCAATTCAGATGGATGCAAACGTTTATTAAACATGAAGTTCAAATACGTGTGCCTGGCGTTGCACTTAAAATACATTTTGTTTGTTTGTATGTTTATTTATTTACTTGTTTCTTTGTTTGCATGTTTTCTTTTGTTTTTGTTTCTTTGTTTAACAATATCATTCGGCCAGGCATGCCTGAACCAATATTGCTAACCAGTATCATTTTTGTATGTTGCTTTATTTGCTTGTTTGTTTTCTTTCTTTCTTTTTTTTCCCTTTCTTTCTTTCTTTCTTTCTTTCTTTCTCACTCATTACGAAAACACGCCTATTAAAATATATAGAAAATTTCACCTCCAAAAATGAAAATTGTCAGATAAAAAAAAAACTGATATTTTTCATATTTCTGCTCAAAGCATAGATTGTGTTTTTATCTATGTTTTTGAGCAGAAATAAGAAAAATAATGTATACCCCTGTAAACCCCAGTTTTACTATATAAAAGTGGGGTTTAAGGGGGTCAACATTATATAGGTATGTTTTCGTGATGCTGGTCTAACTGTGCTTTCTTTACCTGAATATTCGGACAGACATGCATTTAATACATAAAGTTAGCAAACAACGTAAATCTATATCAATCTCTTCTAAAAGAAACAGTATGACCAGTGACTACACTGCTTGCGATACAGCCGGTACTTTCAAGACACGCGACATTATCTTTATTAATTTTTTGGATAAGTGTGGTAAGGCATGGCCGATTCCGAACATTTAAGGTGCATACGGTAAGTATTGTGGACGTGGGGTTTGCTTTGGCCATACGGTTCATCGTCAGCGCTAAAAGTCTGATCCAAATGGTTCCGATAATTTAAACAGTAGTATTTGTGTTACGATGATATATTTTCTAATTATTCAAATAAATGCAGCTCAGCTGTCTTTATGTTGCTCTTATCTGAAACAGCAACATTTTTATCTATATTTCATACTTGTATTTCATAGATATGAACCGCATCGTGCAAAATGGGGACATAGTGTACAAGAACCACATCGGAAGAAAATGTAGTTTTTGACAAGTGTGCCCAGCTAAAACTCAGATCAGCCTGCGTATTCGCACAGGCTGACCTGGATCTTTGCTGGACGCTCTGTGGATAGGAAAGAATAGGCTACTTCTTCAGGGGGACAGAGAAGACTCTGATAAGACTCGGGCTGATCTGAGCTTTCACAAGAAATATATGGCGGCTGAGAAAAGGGACCTAGAACTTATGTGAACAGGAATATTAAGACCAGCCTGCGCATCCGCGCAGACTGGTCAGGATCTTCGCTGTTCGCCAACACAATATAGGGACCGTGTTGAAGAAATAGGATCAGTAATAGCGAAGATCTTGACCCAACGCGTGGCTGCGCAAACTGGTCTGGGACCTCGCCATTCGTATATGTCCTAAGGACCTTTTCGTCAGCCGGAGGCCCGTATGTCATAAAGTATATTTCTCCAGCTGCAACTCAGTTATATACGAAAAATTGCCTGCGTATCAGAAAAAGCATATCATCACGAAAACACGCCTATATAATTTAGACCCCCTTAAACCCCACTTTTATATAGTAAAACTGGGGTTTACAGGGGTATGTATTATTTTTCTTATTCTGCTCAAAAACATAGATTATGGGTACCCACAATCTATGTTTTGAGCAGAAATATGAAAAATATCAGAATTTTTTATCCGAAAAATTGCCATTTTTTGGTGGTAAAATTTTCAGTGTATTTGAATAGGCGTTTTCGTAATGCATGATTTTCGCTTTTCACTAAACGGTCAGCTCCCTCACTTCCACAAGTGAGATGATCACAAACCTAAATACAAATGTAAAATAGAATAAACTCGAGAACAGAATAGAACAAAAGATAGCTCCTCAGCCAGGGCCACAAAGTGTTACAAAAAAGGAACTATATTAGGATCCAAGTTAGCTAAAAAGAGCAACTGGACAAAGTAAACATACATCAGTAAGAGTAGTTCAGTCAATAGATAGACACAGACAGACAGACAGATAGATAGATAGATAGATAGATAGATAGATAGATAGATAGATAGATAGATAGATAGATAGATAGAGACAGACAGACAGACAGACAGACAGACAGACAGACTGCCAACCAGCTAGCCAGATAGATAGATAGATAGATAGATAGATAGATAGATAGATAGATAGATAGATAGATAGATAGATAGATAGATAGATAGACAGATAGATAGATAGGTAGATAGATAGATAGACAAACAGACAGATACATAGATAGATACATAGATAGATAGACAGATAGTTAGATAGATAGAGTTAGATATATAGATAAATAGATAGATAAATAGATAGATAGATACATAGATAGATAGATAGACAGATAATTAGATAGATTGAGTTAGATATATAGATAAATAGATAGATGACAGACAGACATAGATAGATAGATAGATAGATAGATAGATAGATAGATAGATAGATAGATAGATAGATAGATAGACAGATAGATAAATAGATAGATAGATAGATAGATAGATAGATAGATAGATAGATAGATAGATAGATAGATAGATAGACGGATGGATGGATAGATAGATAGATAGATAGATAGATAGATAGATAGATAGATAGATAGATAGATAGACAGATAGATAGGTAGGTAGGTAGGTAGGTAGGTAGGTAGGAAGGTAGATAGATAGATAGGTAGGTAGGTAGGTAGGTAGGTAGGTAGGTAGGTAGGTAGGTAGGTAGGTAGGTAGGTAGGTAGATAGATAGATAGATAGATAGATAGATAGATAGATAGATAGATAGATAGGTAGGTAGGTAGGTAGGTAGGTAGATAGATAGATAGATAGATAGATAGATAGATAGATAGATAGATAGATAGATAGACAGAGAGAGAGAGAGAGAGAGAGAGATAGATAGATAGATAGATAGATAGATAGATAGACAGACAGATAGATAGACAAACAGACAGACAGATACATAGATAGATACATAGATAGATAGACAGATAGTTAGATAGATAGAGTAAGATAGATAGATAGATAGATAGATAGATAGATAGATAGATAGATAGATAGATAGATAGATAGATAGACAGACAGGCAGACAGATAGATAGATACATACATACATACATACATACATACATACATAGACAGATAATTAGATAGATTGAGTTAGATATATAGATAAATAGATAGATGACAGACAGACATAGATAGATAGATAGATAGATAGATAGATAGATAGATAGATAGATAGATAGATAGATAGATAGATAGGTAGGTAGGTAGGTAGATAGATAGATAGATAGATAGGTAGATAGGTAGGTAGGTAGGTAGATAGATAGATAGATAGATAGATAGATAGATAGATAGATAGGCACAGATAGAGAAACAGAGAGACAGATAGACAGATAGACAGACAGACCAAGCCATTCTATATAGAATTATAAGAGACTATCATATAAACTGTAAACAATTTCGTAGCAGAACATATGATCAGGGTCTGCACTGTTTGCTATTACGTCAGCGATTTAAAACAACTATATACCCGGCAGGCACATGACGTAAATATAACGTCGCCTCAACGTCGATGCAACGTCATGACGTTGCATCGACGTTGAGGTGACGTTATATTTACGTCACACATGACGTTGCATCGACGTTGAGGCGACGTTATATTTACGTCACACGACGTAAATGTAACATCGCCTCAACGTCGATGCATCGTCATGACGTTGACGTAAATATAACGTCGCCTCAACGTCGATGCAACGTCATGACGTTGCATCGACGTTGAGGTGACGTTATATTTACGTGACCTAAATATAACGTCGCCTCAACGTCGATGCATGACGTTGCATCGACGTTGAGGTGACGTTTTATTTACGTGACGTAAATATAACGTCGCCCCACTGTCGATGCAACTTCATGACGTTGCATCGACGTTGAGGCGACGTTATATTTACGACGTTATATTTACGTCAACGTCATGACGTTGCATCGACGTTGAGGTGACGTTATATTTACGTGACGTAAACATAACGTCGCCTCAACGTCGATGCAACGTCATGACGTTGCATCGACGTTGAGGCGACGTTATATTTACGTCATGTGCCCGCTGGGTACTAAGGCAATTCGAAATTTTGTTTTAATACGGCGGCGCGTCAACTGTAATTAATAATACTTTTTCTTATTTTTACCAGGAAACAGGATTCGACATTTCATGCAAATTGTCTCCACTTACATCTGTAGACATCGATACGCTGATCAGCCAGCTTTGATCATTATTCATCGGGGTGTTCCGGCTTACACAATGAAAGTGTTCACTGAAGACATTCGGATAATCAACGTTAAAGCTGGAGACTGGTCACATAGTAATTGAGTGAGGGGTACGTGGAACGTCCAAACAAACGTGTGCATCGTTGCAATTTGGTCCGGGTTTGCGCATTCATATTCGGTATAAACTGGATCATACAGAATATATAAAAACGTTAAACTATAATACTCCGCCATTATACTGTCGCAGGCAGAAAACTCTGTCAAACATTGACGAAATTTGCCCATTAGTATTCACAAACCAGATCTCCTTCATATCAATGCATGTACCAAGTTTGGTTAAAATCCCTTGACTTTTCCTCAAGTTATCGTCCGGAAATGAAAATATGGGCGTGTCTCGATCAGATAACTCCGTCAAAATTTGACGAAATTTGCCCAAAAGCAATCCCAATCCAGATCTTCAAAATATCAATGCACATACCAATCCAGATCTTCAAAATATCAATGCACATACCAAATTTGTGCGTGTCTCGGGCAGATAACTCCTTCAAAATTTAGTGGCGGGGTATAATAACGAACAACGTAGACTTAGCTCGTACAACAAATATGCTCAGTCCGACCTGGGTTTACGTTTTTTCGCATATGCTATAAAGTCATTTTTTTTTTTTTTTTTTTTTTTTTTTTTTTGCTTTATCGTATTCATTGCACAAATGAAACGAATTTATTATATATCATAATAACCGGGGTAAAGCATTTCCTGCAAGACTGCCATTGCGCCCAGTGAAGACTTAGATCAGCCTAAGCATCCGCAAAGCCCGAAAAAAAAAAAAAAAAAAAAAAAAAGAAAGACTTGCAGTGCACTCTGTGGGTGGCCGAAGATCTGAAGCGTCTTCCGGTGGACAGCGAAGACTCTGATCGGCTTGCGCTTATGCGCAAGCCGATCTGAGTCTTCGCTGGCCGCACACGCAAGCTTGTAGAAAATGTTATACCCAAACTCATATGCTTATAAACTCTTACATCTTTCCAATACGTATTACAAGGCTCCCGCATGATCTCGGTCGGATAATTCTCACAAGATGACCTCCCTTTTCTCCTGCTCCCACACAATACCATCTCTTTCAAGTCGGTAAATGCTTGTCTAAATCTGTTCATATACCTCTTTGTCATACTGAAAATTCTATGCCATCGTGTTCATTTTCTCGAAACATGGTTTACCAGTGAAGTTTTGTACTAGTTTTTCTACTTGGGCTAGTGAACACCCATTCTGTCCAAAACAAAATCCGGTTTTATGTAAATTTCCAAATAATTCCATATAATTCCATTTGAAATCGATACAAAATATTCTCGTTTACAACTTATATATGAATGAAAGTATAAACTCTGCAAGTTCAAATTTATTAAATTTTACGAGTTTTCAGCGAGCAATTTGTACATGTACCTGCGTTTCGAACAGAGATTGGACTACAAAATTATCTCTTCTGTCATAGTTAACATCACTAAGTGTGTTTAAAACGAATCTGAATGAATATAAATTCCATGTAAATGCCGTGTCATTTCTACGTATATTCCATGTAAATACCGTGTCATTTCTATGTAAATTCCATATAAATAACTCCAGATTTCTAGTTCAGACACTATACAAGCTTCAGATATGAACATGGACTAAGGCTATTTTATTGCGCATGATTTGATTTGTTTTGCAAACAGTTTATACGTATAAGTCATTTGTTTCATTCTAAAATACAACGTAATTTAAATCCATATTACTTCTCTACGAAATTCAATGTAAGTACGATGTAAATTAGATATAAACTACTCCTTCTGATGTAAATTAGATATAAACTACTCCTTCTGATTAGCTTTATATGTATAAACTCCGCACATTCAAAAAGTATTCAAAGAATGTTCATTCCGAATGCTCTATCTGTCTAATCTTATCGTATCAACTTTCTCCACGTTTTTTTGTAGCAGACTGCCAGGGGTCGCCCACCGACTGGCTGATTCCTTAATATACAAAGACGAAAATACCGGGAACACTAGCTCCATCGTTTCCAAAGTGTACAGAAATTCTACGTAAATGTCTAATTTATGGTAACTTCTCTCTTCCGTTAATAGCTTACTGTGCCTAATCACATTTTCTGGGTTTATCTTGTCTCTGCAGAAGCCTTTTTTTTTCTTCTTATTAAATCCTGCTATCAGACGTTTTCATTCCAAATTTTAAACATCTTCTGCATCTGCAAGTCATATTCAATATGTGTTGAAATAGTGACAGAATGATATATCATTTCAATAGAATACCCTTATTATCTAGTCAAATCCCGGCAGATATGTGAGCCCGCCATGAGAAAATGGGTGTTCACTGTTCAGAGCATATGTGCGAACAGCAAAGGCCCAGATCAGACTGCGTGGACACGCAGTCTGAACTGGGCCTTCGATGTTCGCTGACATAATCATTGAAAATTGTAGAACATTGGAAGAAAAGTCACAGACACATATAAGACCCTGCATAAGCGCAGGCTAGTCAAAGTCTTCGCATTTTGCATTTGTCTTGAAACACTTCTTTTCCTCAAATCCAGAATTCTACCATTATCGAATACAAAGGATATATTTCACCGTTGGTGCCAATTATTTTCGCTATAAAAATCTCATCTGATCATACTTTGACATCTAGCAATTCAGAATAGCCATCCGACATAATCATAAGCTCAGCACGAGTCATAAAAAACTTTGGAAAAAAAGTTATTTTTAAGGAAACTAGCGTATCCTTGTAGACCAATACAGATACCTTTGCAAACAGCGGAGATCCAGATGAGACTGCTCGTTACGAGCCGTCTCATCAGAATCTACAGTGTTTGCGAATCTGTTATTGTTTTTTCGTCAAACCCCTGTTTGCAACAATGGTTGTGTCCCAATTCAGAAATGGAAGAGTCGATTTCAGAAACTTAGAGGTGAACGGGTTAAATATTTCTGTTACTCAAACTGTAGCAGGCTTTAGGATTTCGACAGCTGGACAAGTCAGGCCAACAGCTTTTTCTCTTGTACCCATTAAAGTGAATGAATGCACCTTGAAGGGAGAGGACTTAGACTAGCTCCAGTCTCCAGTGAATAAATATTTTTTTCTTATAATCCTGTTTGATAATCCACTAAAATAAGGCCAAAATAATACCATGACTATAAAGGCTGGTCGCTAATAAAACCAAACTAATATCATGACTATAAAGGCTGGTCACTAGTGAAACACACTTTATAGTCGTTATATTATTTTGATAATATTTTAGTGGATTATCAAACAAGATTATAAGAAAACATATTTAGTCACTGGAGACAGGAGCCAGTCTAGGAGAGCACTCTTAGCTGGAAGATTTTGTCTCACCTTACGAAAGGGATACCACTCCTGCATGTAATTTATGGCTCCGTCATATGAATTCCTTTTCAAAGGCCTACATTTGCTCTTGAAAGGGTATTATGGGTGCAAAATATTTCCTTCAAGAGCAATCTCTTTGAGAAGAGAGGCGAACACGTTCTTGTTAGTGATCTCCCTTGGAATTGTGTCCTTTCAAATGTGAGCTCGCTAAAACTTGGTAATTTGTAAGTTGTGTCCTCTCAGAGATAATTGTTCAAGTCAGAGTAGAATCCTCGCCAGTTCGGGATGTGTTGATTTAAGGTGAACGGTAGACTACGTCTGTATAGGTAATGATTAAATCTAGGGATCTGTTGAACTACAAATTTTACTGAGCGTAAAAGCGTGACGCTACTTGGCGTCGTCATGACATCAGAATATTGTTATTACAGCCTACAGTTTTAACGTCAGGAAATCGTTGAAAAGATATGTAAAACGTTTGTCACAGTCTAAAAATATGCGCGCTGCTTTTTGCGTGCATAAGCTAAATATTAAGAATTTGATGGACATTGTTCGTTTAAACAGATTCGTGCTAGTACGTGCCATAACTGTCTGTCGGTCAGACGTAAATGGATATATCACTCGCGCTTCGCGCTCGGGATTTATCTATTTTTACGACTGATCTCCAGACAATGATCTATTAAGCAACAAATCACTATCAGCACCAATCTATTTCTTAAATAAATCATAGTTCTTTCAAATATGGCTGCACGATGGTGACGTTATTACGTCAACGACGCTGTTGCGCTGTTAATAGGAAACTTGCGTGCAAATGTTTTCTTGTTTCAATTTTAGCCCTCGAACCAGATTTATCGTCAATTAATGGATGGAAAATGATATAAATATAAGTAATTAAGGCAATTTATTCAACATTCGTTGAAGTATGAACAGCAATGGGTCGCGTGCTCGCGAGAACTACGAACACCATTGAGTCGCGAGCAAAGTTTGCATGAGCCCCGGGCATTACGAAAACTCGCCTATATAAGTATATAGAAAATTTCACCTCCAAAAACTGAAAATTTACAGATAAAAAATTCTGATATTTTTCATATTTCTGCTCAAAACATAGATTGTGGGTACTCGTTAGAACCGCCTCGACGAGGCGGTTCTAACGAGTACCCACATTCTATGTTTTTAAGCAGAAATAAGAAAAATAATGTATACCCCTGTAAACCCCAGTTTTACTGTATAAAAGTGGGGTTTAAGGGGATCAAAATTATATAGGCATGTTTTCGTGATGATTTCTTAAACGAAAACAACGTCAGCCAAGGTTACTTTCTAAGTTTGAAAATCAACTTAGTCTATATTATAATTAGCAGTTAAAAGCAAAATTATTCCATGTTCGTAGCCAATGTCTAACAGTGCGTAGCCAAAACGAAATTATTTGTACATGTATACACCCATAAAAATCTTGAAAACTATGCTTAGATTCGCTTCCAAAATAGGGGCTACTTTTAAAGGAAAGCATTTGCCAGAGGGAGCAAATTCTTTCCTTTAAGAGCAGCCCCTACGGTAAAGAAGCAAAATGTTTTACATCAATGCCAATTTATAATAAATAATTTTCTTACGCATGTATGCACATGCGTAATCTACGCCTATATCTATTTAAACAGATTATCCGTGATTTCACAACCGCCTTAATCCTATTCATACTTCAATACTAGTTCAGTAATTTATGCCGAAGTGTTAGAGATCCAGTTCTATATACTAAAGTCAAGACTTCTACAGACGCTCCCGACATTTACGTTGGACATCATGCTGCTTTAGATTCTTTTCATCTAATCCGTGCGTCAGAAAAGTAACCTTAACTTTGACCCTTTTCTGGGAAAATTCAGCAGACGACAAATTAGTGCTACTTTTTTTTTTTTTTTTTTTTTTTCCAGAAAATAGGCTTTGACGTTTCATGCAGATTGTCTCCAAAGAAAATAAAATGTCCAAAAAGGAGACAATTTGCATGAACTGGCAAAGTCTTTCTTCTGGTAAAAGTGAGGAAAATTATAACCGATTTGCCGTCTGCTGAATTTGCCCATAATGTGGTAAAGGTTAAGACAGCGCCTCGTTATGACTTGTTAACTAGGAAATAGGACCAGACCAGACTGCGTTGAAGAGTATTCTCGTCAGTCTTTTCGCTGTTCACAGACACAATTCTTGGACCTAGAAGAATGCATGTATATTCACCGAACTGTGAAGACCCAGACCGGTCTGCTCAGATGCACATATTAGTCTGAGTCTTTGCCATTCGTATCATTTCGCAGTCGCATTTTTTTAACTTCTTTTTAACCATTCTAATTATAATCAATTAAATTAAGAACTCGACCAAATAATTTAGTAAACATGACACTTTCCCCGCACTGCCAAAAATTTGAAGTTTACATTTCATTCAATTACAGAGTCTAATTCCTTTCATTCCAATGCATGTCTGTCTGCGATTTCTTGGAAACAACATTTAACGCTTAGCACTGGAGAAAAGTTTCAGCAGACGACATTTTGAAATATTTTTCTTATTTTCCCCAGAAAACTGGATTTGATATTTCATGGATACAATTTCATGAAATGTCAGATCCTGTTTTCTGGGAAAAATAAGAACAATAGCACCAATTTGTAGTCTGCTGAATTAGCCCAGAGAGTGGTAAAGGTTAACTTATATCCAAGTTAGGCCATTCCATTTTTTTTTCTTTGTTAAGTGTCTGTCTAAGCATGCAAAACCTACTTACCTATCCATCAGGATAAAAAAAAGCAAAAGGCAACAACAACAACAACAAAAAAAAAAAAAAAAAAAAAAAAAAAAAAAACATTTATATACTCTGCTAAAGCTTAATAAACTAGAAGCAACAATAATAGGGTAAACAAAACTTTTTTTTAGAATCAAACATTGTCGTTACGAAAACATGCCTATTCAAATATGCTGAAAATTTTACCACCAAAAAATGAAACTTTTTACAAAAAAAAATCTGATATTTTTAATATTTCTGCTCAAAACATAGATTGAGGGTACTCGTTAGAACCGCCTCGGCGAGGCGGTTCTAACGAGTACCCACAATCTATGTTTTTGAGCACAAGTAAGGAAAATAATGTATACTCCTGTAAACCCCAGTTTTACTATATAAAAGTGGGGTTTAAGGGGGTCAAGATTATATAGGCGTGTTCTCGTGATGATAATTGACTAGAACATCAGAGCAAATTTCAATTAAAGCCATATTCGAACCTCAGTAAAAGCGATTTTTTTTTTATAACTTATCGCTTCTGATGAGAACCAAAACATTTGTTTTCATGGAGAAATAAGAAAACTATTTACCTGACATACGAAGTTAGTTCCTTGTTCCTAGTTACTTATTTTCTTTTCCTTATTCCTTGTTACTTATTCCTTGTTCCTTGTTACTTAATCCTTGTTCCTAGTTACTTGTTCCATGTTACTTATTCCTTATGCATTGTTCCTTGTTATTATTCCTTATTCCTTATTCCTTGTTACTTATTCCTTGTTCCTTGTTACTTATTCCTTGTTCCTTGATACTTATCCCTTGTTCCTTGATACTTATCTCTTGTTCATTGTTACTTATATCTTGTTCCTTGTTACTTATTCCTTGTTCCTTGTTACTTATTCTTCTTTGTTACTGATTCCTTGTTCCTTGTTACTTATTCCTTGTTCCTTGTTACTTATTTCTGGTTCCTTGTTACTTGTTCCTTGTTAGTTTTTTTCTTGTTCCTTGTAACTTATTCCTTGTCACTTATTTTTTTGTTCCTTGTTACTAATTCCTTGTTCATTGTTACTTATTCCTTGTTCCTTGTTACTTTTTCCTTGTTCCTTACTTCTTGGTCTTATGTGGCTATGTACCACATAAGTATGCTAAAATACTGATGGTAGTCCATTCGTTTGTACATCCATCCGTCCGTCCGTCACACTATCTCCTCCTAAACCAGTGGGCCAGAAGTCGTACCCTTGGATTAGACTGATCATGATATGTTGCATTGTGCCATGGTGGCCATCTTGGCTGTCAGATCAGATGGAAATTTAGATTTTGATGGTGTTTCAAGATTTTCAAGATGGCCGCGATGGTTGTCTCTTGGACATCAGAACGGAACGATTTTAGCAATTCTAAATCTCCATGTCATCCCGATGCCTCCAATCAAGTTCGGCTCTATCCTACTTAGGGTTTGGGAGATGTGGTTTGAAGAATTTCAAGATGGCCGCCATGGATATTGGAACAGAAAGATATTAGCAATTCTGAATCTCCATAACACCCTAATGCCTCCCATCAAGTTTCAACTCCAGATCACTAGGGTTTGGCAGATTTCGTTTGAAGAATTTCTAGATACCTACCTGCCATGGCGGCCATCTTTGATATCGGAACGGAACAATTTAAGCAATCCTGAATCTCCATGTAGCCCCAATGCCTCCCACCAACTTTCAGCTTAATCCGATTTAACGTCTGGGAGCAGATATGACTTGAAGATTTTCAAGATGGCCGCCATGGATATCAGAACGGAACTACATTAGCAATGTTACCCCGATGCTTTCCACCAAGTTTCCGCTCAATCTGACTTACCGTTCGAGACCAGATAAAAATTGAAGATTTACAAGAAGGCCACCTTTGCGGCCATCTAGGATATCGTAGCAAAACGAGTTTAGCAATTCTTAATCTCTATGTCGTCCCAGTGTCTCCCACCAACTTTCAGCTTAATCCGATTTAACGTCTGGGAGCAGATATGACTTGAAGATTTTCAAGATGGCCGCCATGGATACCAGAACGGAACTACATTAGCAATGTTACCCCGATGCTTTCCACCAAGTTTCCGCTCAATCTGACTTACCGTTCGAGACCAGATAACAATTGAAGATTTACAAGAAGGCCACCTTTGCGGCCATCTAGGATATCGTAGCAAAACGAGTTTAGCAATTCTTAATCTCTATGTCGTCCCAGTGTCTCCCACAAGTTTTGGCTGAATCCGACTTACCATTCGGGAGCAGATTTAGTTTCACAAGGAACAAGGAATAAGTAGCAAAGAATAAGTAACGGAGAACAAGAAATAAGTAACAAGGGACAAGGAATATGTAAAAAGAACAAGGAATAAGTTACAAGGAATATAGAACAAGGAATAAGTAACAAGGAACAAGTAATAAGTAAAAAGGAACACGTAACAAGGAATAAGTAACTCGGAATAAGTAAAAAGGAACAAGTAACAAGGAATAAGTAATAACTCGGAATAAGTAACAAGGAATAAGCAACAAGGAACAAAAAATAAGCAACAAGGATGAAGAAATAAGTAACAAGAAACAAGTAACAAGGAATAAGCAACAAGGAACAAGGAATAAGTAACAAGGAACAAGTAACAAGGAACTAACTTCACACAGGTTCCATCGTAATGGAAGACTTTTACCACCGTGACAGTATGTAAAACGTTCAGAATTTTCTGATTGATTGTTTTTGTTGTTGGTTTTTTTTTTGTTGTTGTTTTTTTTTGTTGTTGTTTTTTTTTTTTTTTTTTTTTTTGTTTTTTTTTTTTTGTTTTGTTTTGTTTTAACTAAGGAACATTTTTGAATTGAAAAGCATACTTTTTTTTTTTTTTTGACTTGTTTTAGCGGACGCCGAAAATAAACCCTCCCGCGGACGCTAAACATAAAAACAAAACTTGGAATGGTCTTGTCTCTTCCACAACACGCGAGCCTTGACGAGGAAAAATGAAACTTATCGCACGTGCGAAAAGAGTTGACTTTAAGGGTATAAGACATACTAGGTAAGTTTTCCGCAACTTTTTCATAAGGAAGACAACTTTTGTGACCCTGTTTGTTTAGCTGCAGGGTACAGGGAACTAATTATTTTTCCCATAGAGCTCCATAGTAATTCTACCCTTTTTTGGTAGTGAAGAGTCCTATTCAGGGTATGGCTGGACTACCAAATATTGTTTTAGTTCAAAGACCAGGCCTAGCACAGCAAAATAAAATAGGAAAAGCACCACTGTCACTGGCACTTTCTGGGACTTGTTGCAGGCTGAATGTACTTTTGTACTTTATCAGTTAGGGGACGCAATTTGGTTAAACATTCTATATCCCCCTCTCGGTTGAATACCCTGGTATTTTCCGGATAAACTGTGCATTGCTTGTCTCCAGTGAATTTGTCTAGACGGTTCTTAAAAGTATTTAGTGTAGCTGTTATCACAATTTGTTCTGGCAACTTTTTCCACGGAGAAATAAGTCACTGAAAAAAAAAGGTTTATGCGAATTTCTTTCTTGCAATATTTCATTTTCAATTTTAATACATGGCCACGTGTTGGATTGTCATTCAGTTCAAAGAAACGAGTATAAGGAATATCTTCCACATCATGTAAGAGTAGAACCCTCAGACTCGGGAGCAAACTCTTACCTTTTTAGAGTAGAAACCTTTTCAGACTCAGAAGCAAACTAGTTCCTTTCAGAGTAGAACCCTTTTCAGACTCGGGAGCAAACTCTTTCCTTTTAGAGAAGAACCCTTTTCAGACTCGGGAGCAAACTCTTTCCTTTTAGAGTAGAACCCTTTTCAGACTCGGAAGCAAACTCTTTCCTTTTAGAGTAGAACCTTTTTCAGACTCGGGAGCAAACGCTTTCCTTTGAGGGTAGAACCCTTTTCAGACTCGGGAGCAAACTCTTTCCTTTGAGGGTAGAACCATTTTCAGACTCGGAAGCAAACTCTTTCCTTTTAGAGTAGAACCCTTTTCAGACTCGGGAGCAAACTCTTTTTTTTTTTCTTTTTTTTTTTTTTTTTTTTGAGGATAGAACCCTTTTCAGACTCGTGAACAAATTCTTTCCTTTTAGAGTAGAACCCATTTCAGACTCGGAAGCAAATTATTTCCTTTTAGAGTAGAACCCTTTTCAGATTCAGAGATTTTTTTTTCTTAGAGTACACCTCTTTTCAGAGCAATGTTTTTCCTTTTATAGCACACCCCGCTTTCCGACTACGGAGCGAAGATTCACCTCGGCCTGCGCAATCGCAGTGTCTCAACGCATAAATAAGAGCAATACTGACGGCAAATTAGGTATCATATTTTACCTTAATTAACCCATTTATGCTGAGTGGACTTCTACCTCAAGTCTTTGGACAGGTCCATTTCTAATAGAAAGGGAGTCTTGTTAGTTTTTAAAAATTCTTTTTACTGATTTATGGATTTTTTTTGTATTTAATGTAAACAGTGAAGACCCTGATCAGACGCCGCGTTCTGCGGCGTCTGATCTGGGTCTAAACTATCTACCAATGTCCCTTTAATAGGACGCTAGGCATAAATGGGTTAATCGGAAAGACAGGCATGAGCAAACAGAAGTATTTAAAAATAAATATTTTTGTTCTTATTCTAAGAAAATAGAACTAGACAAGATATACAGCTAGGCTATTAGTGTGGTCATTTGTTGTTCGCGGCGTCTGATCAGGATATGCATTTTTTGTGTAAATGAAGGAAGTTAACGGTTAACAGTCTTGTCCCCGTTCAGGACTATTTTCCAACCTACACTCAGAGACAATCGACCCACCAGTGCTGTCAGTGCTTTGATTTTATTTTCACATCCTGTTTCTCCCTCGACATTTAATATACAATTAAATTGATATAACAACCAAACGAGGGCTCTAGAAATTCACGTTTGTCTAATACTTCTGATGATCTTAAAATTTCGTTTGGCTCTTGATCGAATGATTAGTTTTATTTTCTTTTTATTTATTTATTTTTTATTATTATTATTTTTTATTTATTTATTTTTATTTTTTTATTATTATGTTTTTTTTTTGTTTTTTTTTGTTTTTTTTTTCTATTAATGTAAGGGAGGTTACAGGAGCAGTATGTTACACTGCTTCCACGTCGGAGTTGTTGTTCCTGCAAAACCTCGCTTTACGCTGACACTTTGGGAAAATTCAGCAGAAGACATTTAGAAATATTTTTCTTATTTTTCTAAGGAAACAGGATTTAACATTTCATGCAAATTGTCTCTGATGGAGACAATTTGCATGAAATGTAAAATCCTGTTTTTAGGGAAAAGTAAGAAAAATATCACCAATCTGTCGTCTACTGAATTAACAGAGAGAGTCGTAAAGGTTAAGTAGAAGAGAATCGTGCTTCTGGGCTATCAGAACTTCACTGATTTTTTGTATGTTTCAGTACAAAGATTCATTCATTCATTCATTCATTCATTCACTTATTTATTCATCAGTTTAATTATTTGTTTATTTATCTATTCATTTATGGAAAGCCTCTGTCAGTTCAGAAAACCCGAATTATTGTTGTTTTAAATCAGGAATTCCTCGGAAAACTCCATTACACCTTCAAGAGCATTTTCCATAAATGGGGTTACCCCTTGACCTCAGAGCCCTTAAGCCTTTCAACCCATCCCTGAACCTTTTCACCCCTAAATTTCTACAATGGACTCTCCCGCCCTTGAATTTGGACACGTTCACTGATACAGATAGAGGTTTCAGTCTAAAATAAATAACAGAATGGCAAACAGTGTAGATCCTGATGAGACGGCTCATTAGAATGGACAGGCAGACAGTCTTACACAATAAGAGAGTGAGAGTGAAAGACAGACAGACATAGAGAGACAGAAACACAGAGTGAGAGACAGACAGACATAGAGAGACAGAAACACAGACAGAGAGCGAATGGACAGACAGTCAGGTACATTTGGAAAGAGAGAGAGAGAGAGAGAGATAGATAGATAGATAGATAGATAGATAGATAGATAGATAGATAGATAGATAGATCGAGAATGTACAGGCAGTCAGGCACAATTAGAGAGAGAGACAGACAGACAGACAGACAGACAGACAGACAGACAGACAGACCGACCGACCGAGAGAGAGAGAGAGACAGAGAGAGAGAGAGAGAGAGAGAGAGAGAGAGAGAGAGAGAGAGAGAGAGAAGGGATGTTTAGTCTTGTATCGGATTTGATTAGTTAAAGAAGATATGAATAAACCATCCCTGGTGTTCTCTTAGACTAATACCTACATTTAATACCATTAATTTATAAGTTTTACAGCCTAGGATAGATGAAAAGCTTTGATAAGAGAAGAAGAATAGAATTCTGGTTAATTATGAATTACGATCTTTTCAACTTTACACAAACTTTACGTTTGATATAAATCATGTTTACGCCAAGTTTTCGTACAGACAGGTATGTGCAGTGTAGATCTAGATCAGAAAACGGCAGAAAGACACAGACAGACAGACTAACAGATACACAGAGAATAGATGGCAGACACAGAGAAACAGATAGGCAGAAGAGAGAGAGAGAGAGATAGATAGATAGATAGATAGACAGAGAGAGAGAGAGAGAGAGAGAGAGAGAGAGAGAAGAGAGAGAGAGAGAGAGATAGAGAGAGAGAGAGAGATGATTCGTCTTGTGAATCGGATTAGCTTTATTTGTAAAATAAGTCGTTATGACAGAGTATTCATGTATACTACTAACTCTTACATTAAATACCATCAATTGGGCTGGGGCACAGTACTGCGTGTGCGGCTAGCGAAGACTCAGATAAGCTGCACTTCCGCACAGTTGGATCAGAGTCTTCGCTGTCCGCATAAAGACGCTTTGGATCCTTGGCAACCCAAAGAGAGCCCTGTGATGACAATGATCAGACTGCCCTGATGCGCAGGTTGATCAGAGTCTTCGCTAGGCGCACATTCACTGGCTACCCGAAGAGTGCCATGCAATGACTCTCATCAGAATGCGCGGATGTGCAGCTTATGAACGCAGTAAGCAGTCTTATATTTTTCGTTACAAACAAGATTACATACATTTTGTTCGCATAGGCCGCCATCTTGGTTGTGCCAAAAGACAGCTTGAGAATAGGTTGGTGATGTTCGCTACCCTCTACTGAAAACGGTCACAAGTTGACGGAAAGTTTTTTTGTTTTTTTGTTTTTTTTGGCAAGTATTTAAACCGCGAACGTTTCGGTTATCTGAACGCATCCCAGGTCATCGCAGTTTCTGAAATGCTATTTGCGTTACAAGCTATAGTATAGACTGGCTCCAGTCTCTAGTGAATATTATTCTCATAATCCTGTTTGATAATCCTCTAAAATAAACCCCCAAAAAATATCATGACTATAAAGGCTGGTCACTAGTGACTATAAAGGCTGGTCACTAATGACCAGCCTTTATAGTCATGATATTACTTTGATTTTATTTTAGTGGATTATTAAACAGATTATAAGAAAAACTATTTAGTCACTGGAGACTGGAGCCAGTCTAGCTATAGCAGAGAGAGACCATAATTATCATACTAAATGAGACACGTGGCAGTGTTTTGATTCATACTGCCAACTCAGAGGCTGAAAACCTTGCTTTTGATTATAAATAATGATAAATTTACGATGAAAGAACGGCTAATTGATAATAAATATATATTAGAGTCGGAGAACATACGAACCGCAACGTCAAAGATTCTGAAACGCAATGTCAGAAAACGTACCTTCCAATATGAGCGCCAGTCGAAGATTCAGATCAGAATTCGCATTCGCGCAGTCTGATCAGAATCTTCTCTTGGCGCATTTTGGATGGCTAAGTATTCAAAGTTTCTTCGTGCGGACAAGGAAGACTTTGGGCAGACTGCGCGGGCGTGCAGGCTGATTTGAGTCGTCTTTAAGCGCACACATGTCCGAAGGAACGATTTCGGACGTTTCGGCTCACATATTAGTATCTAAGAACATATATACAAGTGTAATACTTTCTTCATCTAACTGAATCAAAAAGGTTATAGACAAAGTATATTCATCTTTCTCCATCTCGAAGAAAGGAAGAAATGCACCTCTATACGAGCCGCAACGTGAGGAAACGTGCATTCAGAGATGTGTGTCCAACGAAGACTCGGATCAGCCTGCGTATCCGCGCAGTCTGATCAGAGTCTTCGTTGTCCACATGAAAAAGACTGCATCATTGCCCGTCCAAAATGTGCCTGTGGATGATTCTGATCAGACTGCGCCAATGCGCTGGCTGATCAGAATCTTCACTGGGCGCACATGCCGAAGGTATGTTTTTTGACGTTGAGGCGGATATGTTCATATTTCACCTCTGAGAATGAAAGAGATGCAGCTAGTGCTACCTGATTTGATTTTTGTGCTTTTACCGCGTTTGACAAACCAATGATAGCTAAAAATCAATTTTATGGCTGAAATGTTGACCATGTTCCTTTTCAAAATGTGAAACAGGTATGTACTGTGCAAAAGAAGAAAAAGTACAAATTTCATATTGTTTTAATGTTCTTAATTATACTATGAATATAATATTTTCTACGGTCATTCTCTCCCTTCCGTTGATTCGAGAAGGGAAGTTGTAAGTTTCTGGAGAAAGAATGTGCACAAGTACTGGTTAACCACTTAGAGGACTAAGCCTACCCAGGTATAAGTGTGACTAGGTATACTGGCCGAGCTTGACATGACCCTAATGGGTTATCTGGGCCGTAAAATCTCAAAACAAACAAAATCATATATATTTTCCACAGAATTTTTCACTGAAATATGTGATAACAATGGCATCAGTAAAATATAGAGGTAGCAAACGATGGGCTCTAAAAATGCAAGAAAAATAATGGAACATACAAAAAAAAAAAAAAAAAAAAATGACTACTCGCAGCAACAGCTGCAATAGTATGACTATTGTTAATAAGAATGTTTGATGTGAATCAACATATGTCTTACTCATCCACAGAAATTGTGTAAAAAAATGATTATATCATAATAGGAGTATATACATATAGAAATTAGAAAGAAAAAAACAAAAAACAAAAAACGTTTGCCCTAAGACAATAATATATAAACTCCTGATACATGTATCGCAATTTTATCTATAACGAAATATGGACCGTGCCGGGCATATGCGGACAGCGAAGGCCCAGATCAGCTTGCGCATCCGCGCAATCTGATCAGGGCCTTTGCTGTCCGCTAACACAATTATTGGGTACAATGGAAAGTATCAACGGAGAGCAAAGACCCGAATGCGACCTTGCGCATGCGCAGGATGATGTGAATCTGCGGCCCACATGAAGATAAAATGAATCGAGTCTCGAGGAAAGGTATCTTCCGGGCATATGCGAACACTTAGGATAAAGTTCATAAACAGATCCCGCACAAGCTGATACTGGTCTCATTCTACAGTATCGATTTGCGGCATTCTGATCTAGGTCTACACCGTTTCTTCCGACCTGTTTGTGTCATACTATGCATAAATACGGTATATCGCCATTTTTTCGTCCATAAGCACAGGGTCAAAGAGAGAAAACAAGTAACATTTGTTAGCAATACCTTAACCATGATTAATGACCAGTTTATCCTCAGAATAACGCCATACGGACCGCAACGGCAGAAAACGTACCTTCTGATATTTGCGCCCAGCGAAGACTCAAATCAGCCTGCGCATCCGCGCAGTCTGATCAGAGTCTTCGTTGTCTGCATGAAGAAACTTTGCATCCTTGGCGATCCAAAATGTGCCCAGAGAAGATTCTGATCAGACTGCGCGAATGCGCAGGCTGATCTGAATCCTCGCTGGGCGCTCATATCCGAAGGCCCGTTTCCTAGCGTTGCGGTTCCTATGTTATTTTTCATTGCTGATTGTAAACGCTCTGCTTTACAGGTAGGAAACATTTTCAGTAATAATTGTGGAACTGTTTTGCCTAATCCCTAGGTATATACAAAGAAAGTTCAATGACTGGCTTGAAAGTATATAAGAAGTATCGCATTTATCTTTATAATAATCTGACAGAAACGCTTCAGTGAACTGTGTAGGTCCAGTTCAAACACTCAAACGGACAGGGTTCAAAAATAGGTTAAACAGGATGAGAGAAAAGGAGAATGGGTATATATACACCTCCAAGAGAAACTAGTGGATAGGAGAGTTGAGTCTTAATCCGTTAGGTTTCTCACCGCTGTGGTTCGAACCTAGCTCGGGTCATATGTGGGAAACTCCCCAAGTTCTGCTTGCGGATGGTCAGGTGGTTTTTCCCCGGGTTCTCCGGTTTTCGCCCACCTTTGACGAAGATCGGTTCGATATAAGTGTAGTATTCTTGAAAGGGCCGTAAAACCCAAATCAAATCCAAGAGAGATCATTCTGTCCTCATAAATTTGCCTCCCTCTCAAAGTGGTAGGCGGTTCTGTTAAAGGAAATAATCTGAAATTTTTGTGTTGATTTTGTTGTTGTTGCTGTCGCTAATGTTGTTGTTGCTGTCGTTGTTAGTGGTGGTGGTGGTTAAGCATAGTCTCCTTTCAGAAGGGATTTTCATACCTAGGCAAGTAAAGTGCCTTTTTGCTTCGATGTCGCCCTTTGAGAAGGGATGAGAAATATTCAACTTGTGGTGCTCTCTCTTTGAAGCGTATTAATTCATCCACCTTAAGGTAGCGGTGTCCAAAAATTTTGATTTAATGTAGTCCGGCGAGAAAAATGCCAACTCATTACGAAAACATGCCTATTCAAATATACTGAAAATTTTACCACCAAAAAAAATGAAAATTTTCAGATAAAAAACTCTGATATTTTCCTATTTCTGCTCAAAACATAGATTGTGGGTACTCGTTAGAACCGCCTCGCCGAGGCGGTTCTAACGAGTACCCACAATCTATGTGTTTGAGCAGAAATAAGAAAATAATGCATACCCCTGTAAACCCAATTTTACTATATAAAAGTGGGGTTTAAGGGGGTCAATATTATATAGGCATGTTTTCATGATGTTAAAATCCCTTTATATGCCAGATTAAACAGCGTACACAATTCTGAAAGTTTGCCTTATCAACCATACCCCTGTATAGCCCTGTTTTTACTTCATATCATGTGGGGGTGGGGCGGGGAGGGGTATGGGGGACAAGGGGATACTCATTATATGGACCGTCATTCATCACGAGAACATCCCTATATAATGTTGGCCCCTTAAATCCTCAGAGCTAAAAACCCCACTTTTATATATTAAAACTGCATTATTTTTCTTATAATCGAGGCGGTTCTAACGAGTACCCACAATCTATGTTTTGAGCAGAAATATTAAAAATATCGGAATTTTGGTTGTAAAATTCTCTTAACGTAATGGAAATGTATTTTTTTTTTTTTTTTTGTTTTGTTTTGTTTTTTGTTATTGCTGTTGTGTTTTACAAATATTTCAGCAATGGAAGTTAGAAATTGCTTATTAATCACAAAACCCAATAGCTGTCATGAATTGTTCCTAAAGATACACATAATATGAACTAATAATAAAAAGCATCTTCAAGGAAGAAGATAAGCGACGAAGAACAGTAGAGAATGTTTGCATGGCAGGTGCTGGGGCTGCTCATGTGGAAGATTATCCTTAATTTGGGTAGTTCATGTTACCTCATCTTAATCACCCTTGAACTCAAGGGTGATTAAGATGAGGTAACATGAACTACTCAAATTTTGGTGCGTCTAAACACCCAACGCACACCTAACATACTTCACACCGATTATTCGCGGTAAACAGAGATAACTGGCAGGAATTGCACTTAAGTTTAGTTCTTTGAAATATCATTACATTACTTTTTGAAAAGCTTAACTTGTTTATCTACGAAAAACACGCTAATACAATCGAACATGTGAGAAAACGTGAATTTTACAAACAGTTTGTTCTTTCTTCTGTATTTCTCTTTCAACTTCATATTTCAATACCATTTACAGCTATAAATTAAAAACCATATATCAAACATCCAAAAACACTGCACTTAGTTAAGAAAGTCGATTCCGATAATATGACTCTCACGACATAATTATACTGTTTTCCATACATACATTTACATACATGGGTCAGCGAATGATTTTAACCGACTTCGTCAAATAAGACCGCTGAAAACGGTATGACAGAATTACGGACCCGAGTGTTTCGGTCTTTTCGGTCTCCTTACAGTCGTTTTACCCCCGTACAGGGCCCCGTTATTCCAATATTTAGTCTTAGAGGTACTAACATTAAGTGAAAGGTAAACAGCCAAGATATTATCTTATCTCACTAATCTTATGTCAGTATCTTGTCCAAAACAAAAAATAAAGAAGCTGTCAGCTGGTGTAATTGTAAGACACATTGTTTATTTGGCCCTAGACTGGCTCCAGTCACTTATCGTTATTATTGTTTTTTGTTTTCGTTTTTTTCATTTTATTATTTTTATTTATTTATTTATTTATTTTCATAATTTTTCTTTAATATAGACACTGAAATAAAACAATGTCAATACATACAATCCTCTTTATACAGACACTCGAAACAACGACAGTTTGTTATAATCGGAAAATTTGACTGTCACGAGACCTTCGCATATGAGGTAAGTAGTACAGGGTGCCACTATGGGTACAATAAGGTGTACCCATAGTGGCACCCTATACTACTGAGGTAACAATTTGTCACCAATTATGTAAGAATATTGCATCTAATACTTTAAACATATGTTTTTTGGATATTTGTTAGAATCGCCTCAGTCAGGCGATTCTAATAAAACATCCAAAACATATGTTCTATGAGGAAATAAGAACAAAACAAGGCCTTTCTTACATATCAGTCTGCAAGTCAAGTATTCTGTACAACAGGCAATTCAGTTTAATGGCAACATCTTTCGGAACAAATGCTGCCGTTGTAATTGGAGATCACCATTACGAAAACATGCCTATACAAATACATAGAAAATTTCACCTCCAGAAACGGGAAAAAAAATCAGATAAAAAACTTTGATATTTTTCATATTTCTGCTCAAAACATAGATTGTGGGTACTCGTTAGAACCGCCTCGGCGAGGCGGTTCTAACGAGTACCCACAATCTATGTTTTGAGCAGAAATAAGAAAAATAATGTATACCCCTGTAAACCCCAGTTTTACTATATAAAAGTGGGGTTTAAGGGGGTCAAAATTACATAGGTATGTTTTTGTGATGCTGTATATAAACATGCTAAGATTATGAAGCACTGGTCACTGACTGATCATTGTTTCATAAGCTTAGCACGTTAATGTTGCCTTTGTTTTATGTTAGTGTCTGTATCAAAGAAAAGTATCGGGACTAGAGCCAGTCTAACTTGGCCCATGTGGCCATAAAATATCTTTTCCTTCAACTATATTGCCAGTATAATCTACGCTCATTACCTACCTCTATCTATCTATCTATCTATCTATCTATCTATCTATCTATCTATCTATCTATCTATCTACTGCCTCACGCCCGCGAAGACATTTTAGGCAGGGACGAATCGGGCAGAACATTAGTCTGAAAATCAGAAAAGCTAAAACGATAGAATATTTTTTCCTGCTATTATAAAAATCCATAGATATTGTTCTCTGCGTTTTCTGATCCTTTCTTTTCTGCAAACTCTTGGATGTAATACTTTTAATATAGAACCTTGATGCATTTTATCGCGAGTAATTAGTCCTATTAATTGTCCACATATACAATGCGAGTGAGTGAACTCATGCAAATAGTAACCATGGTAGCCTGCACGGATTCCACATGGGATTAGGAGAAATGAGGGAGGAGATGAACAGATGCAGCATCCTGCGGCGTCTGAGCTGAGTCTACATTGTTTGCTAAGGTCCCTTGTAGCCGACTCCAGGCATTTATATGTTGTTTTCACCACACTTCATCTGTTGGCTCAGGTGAGCCAAAATTCAATTGATGTTAAGCAGATACCGGTCTGTTGGTCATATAACGATCATATTCGCAACTAAAATGTTCGTCCATCGCACTAAAATTGCTACTTTCCATTATCGCAACATCTCTTTTTTCTAAGTGCTAATATTCGTTCCTTCTGTATTTTAGGCGGATCTAGCAATACAACTTGTACGGGTTCTTTCGGACAGAGATCAGAATCGCTGATTTCTCTTGTATGCTTGTGCGATATCTCGAAACTGAATTACCTTTTAACCCTAGTCCTGCTGAACCCGGATATGCCCTGTCTTTGCAAACAGCATACATCTAGATCAGTTGGCTTCTGAAAAAGCCAACTGATCTGAATCTTTACTGTTTGTTATTTAGTACGTGAATTTGTATTAACAACCTAGATCAAGCAGTCTGAATGGCTGACAATTAGAAGTAAGTGTGACAATTTTTTAAGCATGACAAGGGTTAAGTTATTAACCCTAGATATTGCAACACCTTACCCTCCTTGCCATGTTTTCCATAAAAATCAATAAATCCATTTTACTAACAGTGTAACTGCCTAAAAAGTGTTGAATGGGTGACAAACAGGGTAGATCCTGATTTCGGGCTGCGCAAAACGTTTGAAATAAATGCATGTCAACACGAAAGCAATAAATATAGCTTCAGACTCTAACTGCAACAACAAGCAACAGTGAATGTGCGTGCGCGTGTACGTGTGCGTGTGTGTGTCGAAAAAATTAAATGCAAAGCCACGGATTCTACTCAGTTAAACAACTGTTTAAACTGTGCAAGTTACAATTTACAAGACGGTCATCAAATTATGGTTGACTTCTGATTGATGAGTGACCAAACCTACAAATACGAGCCAGGACACAGCATTTCAGCGAAGACTAAGATACATCTGCGCATCCGTGCAGGCTGATGAGTCTTCGCTGTCCGCCTGAAAACACCTTGGATACTTAGCTACTCATAGAGTGCCCTGCGAAGACTCCGATCAGCCTGCGCGCATGTGGCAGTGCAGATAAATTTTGAGCTTCGCTGAAATGCTGTACCCGGCCCTCGGGGTGGGGGGAGGGGTGTAACTTGGGAGTAATAATGATACGGGTGTTCGAGCCCGTATTTCGAAACCTACCCTATTCATATACCTGGCCTTTGTAAATGCGGACCCATTCATATACTCGATCGTCTGAAATGTTGACCCATTCATATACTGCCCTTTGATTTTTTGTACCCATTTATTGCTGGTAGTTAGACAAATATAGACGTCAATTCATTGAATACCAAGAAAACAAGCAGCCTCGAAAAATCTCTGAATGGAAAATATGTGCATGTACCGGGATATATCAGAAAAGTGGGGTCTTTCATATACTAATCCAGAAAAATAGGATCAATCATATATTTTTTGCTGAAAAAAGGGGCTAATCATATACGGCAGCGCTGAAAAAGGGGCCATTCAGCACGCACATCCATACTATGCCATATATAGGAAGTTATCGCTCGCCCTCCCCGCCCCCCCCCCCCCCACCCCCACCCCCACTCCTCCGAACCCCAGTCTCAGTTTCGTTTACATTATACATGATTGTGCCGGAATGCATGCATTGTTCTTTTGTCAGAACAAAAAGATCGATATTATTCAGAATCAATTATACTCTCCTTCCGTTTTAAGAAAGCACTGACCCCGCCCCTGCTACCGCAGATACGTTATCTGATAGTATCATGCCCTACCTTGATTTAAAGATTACCCCATCAGACTACAAGTTTCAAGTTATCAGTTTGCATCCTCCGGGCTGACTTAGCAGACGGCAAACGAACGGCACTTTTCTTAGTTATATCCAGAAAATAGGGTTTAACATCGTATTATAGTTACTTTTAAAATGGATGATTTGAAGCATATATTAAACCTTTTTTTTTCAAAAACAACATTGAAATACATTTTAAAAGTCGTCTGCTAATGCTAAAATTTAGCATACTTAATATTAGAACCGAAAGGTGGCAAAACGTTCCTTCTGATATGTGCGCCCAACGAAGACTCAAATCAGCCTGCGCATCCGCGCAGTCTGATCAGAGTCTTCGTTGTCCGCTTGAAGAAACTTTGCGCCCTTTGCTATCCAAAATGCAGCCAGTGAAGATTCAGATCAGACTGCGCAAATGCGCAGGCTGATCTGAATCTAAGCTGGCCGCACATGTCCGAAGGGACGTTTCTGACGTTGCGGCTCTGAAAGATACATCCTTATCTTAGCCTATAATAAGTTACAGCTTCCAGTTTGATTCTAACATGTACATACAGATGAAGTTCAAGATAAAAATCATTTTTCAACCAAGACTTATCTTCTTTTTATTTCAGCGCTTTCGCGACTGGGCTATTGTGATCGCCTCCGTCCGTCCGTCCGTCAGTCACCCTATCTCCTCCTAAACCACTGGACGGAATGTAACCAAACTCCCGCGTGATATGGGTATGCGAGTGCAACCTTATTTTTCCGTCCGTCCGTCCGTCTGTTCGTCTATTCGCTATTGGCAACGATAGCACCGAGAGTGGGGATTTTGCGATGGCTAGCCATCGACTGCGCAATCTAGTTGTTGGTGTTGTTTCACGAAAATATGTTGCACTTTTGTTGTTGTTTTACGAAAATAAATTATCATGCTCGTTAGAATCGTGGTGGCGAGGCGAGTTTAAACAATATCCACAACACATGTGAGCCAACGTACGACAAAATCTACAATAAGAGCTGTGTGACCAGCAAAAGCTCAGATCAACCTGTACATCCCCCCACCACCAGAATGGCAAGGGTCTCGTTTATTCCTCTTTGGATAGCCTGGTGGCTGTAGAAGGCACATGTGATCAGCGATGACTCTGATCAGACTGCGCGGATGCGCAGGCTGATCTGAGTCTTCGCTGATTGCACAAGTCTCATTGTAGTTTTTGTCCTGCGCTGATTCATATTTTATAACAAAATATACATTCTGATCCCCCTTTTATCTGGAGCGATATATTAGACTAGTCAGTCTATCTAACCAAACGATAACTTAATCTCAGAAATAGCTACCTGTATACGAAACCTTCTACACATGTGGTTTTCTTTTGATCGCCATCCTTTCATCAAAGTAGTTGTTAGACTGGCTCCAGTCGTTTCTGATTTATTATTATTACTATTATTATTAACGTTATTATTATTATTAATAATAGTAGTAGTAGTATCAGTAGTAGTAGAGGTAGTAATTATTATTATTATTATTATTATTACAGTCGAATCTCAATAACTCGAAGATCTTTGGGACTACAGACATTTGTTCTAGACATGGGTAGTTCGAGCCACTGAGGGTTAACCATAACGCCAGATCAAGAGGCAAAGGGATATAACCTAGGGATGTCTTTTCGATCTTCTGCATAATAATAGTACATCCATCCAGTATGGCAAGGGTTCTTGATCATCCCTTTTGACGCCCTTAAACCCCACTTTTATATAGTAAATCTGGGGTTTACAGGGGTAAACATGATTTTTCTTATTTCTGCTTAAAACATAGATTGTGGGTACTCGTTAACACCGCCTCTCCGAGGCGGTTCTAACGAGTACCCACAATCTATGTTTTGAGCAGAAATATGAAAAATATCAGAGTATTTGTATCTGAAAATTTTCAGTTTTTGGAGGTGAAATTTTCTCTATATTTGAATAGGCGTGTTTTCATAATGCCTCTGTAGACAGCCTGGAGGCTGTAGAAGGCACATGCGATCAGCGAAGACTCTGATCAGACTGTGCGGGTGCGCAGACTGATCTGAGTCTTATATGCTCGTACGAGTCTTATGGTTGGTGTTGTCGTGCGCTGGCTCTTTTGTATTCTGTAGCTGCATCAAAATTAAGGGCATTGTTTCGCGCTTGTAAAACCAGTTTAAAACCTAGACTAGCTCCAGTATTCGGTGACTAATTTTTTTTCTTATAACCCTCTTTGATAATCCACTAAAATAAAACCAAAATGATATCATGACTATAAAGGATGGTCACTAGATAGTGACCAGCCTTTAAAGTCAAGATATTATTTTGTATTTTTTGTTTTTTAGTAGATTATCAAACAGGATTTTTAGAAAAAAATATTTAGTCACTGGAGACTGGAGCCAGTCTAGTTTAAACGAAACGGTAGTTTATCCTTTGACCGTTTCAAGGTGGTTAATCTGTTGTAGTTCTTCTTTGTTACAGTCGAACTTCAATAGCTCGAACATTTTTTTTTTTTTTTTTTTTTTTTTTTTTTGTGGAGGGGTGGGGGTTTACGGCCCTTTCAAGTATATTTCACGTATATCGAGCCGATCGTTTATCAAAGGTGGGCGAAAACCGGAGAACCCGGGGAAAAACCACCTGACCATCAGTTAGCAGAACTTTGCTTTCCCATATGTGACCCGAGCGAGGCTCGAACCACAGCGGTGAGAAACCTAATGGATTAAGAGTCAGCTCTCTTATCCATTAGGCTACGGGGGCCCGCATATAGCTCGAACATCTTTGGGACCATAGAAAATTATTTGAGACATGGGTAGTTCGAGCCATGGTGCTAGGTCAGGAAGCAAAAAGCGATAATTTAGAGATTTGTTTTTCGATTTTCTACACAATAATTGTATGTTGAATGTACTCATAAGAATCGCCCCGATGAGGCGATTCTGATAAGTACACACAACATAGAATTCCATGCAAAGTCAGTAAATTTCCTTTAATGTTTGTTTCCTTGAGCTGTCAGAAGAATTTCGTAGGGACTTAAAACGAGTTCGAATTAGCCATGGTAAACGAGCCATCGGGGTTCGAGCTATTGGGGTTTGACTGTATTTATGTTGCTTATTGCAACTGTTTGTTCCTCATCTGTCCTTGTTTCTATGCCTCTGAAATGTATGTATGTATGTATGTATGTATGTATGTATGTATGTATGTATGTATGTATGTATGTATGTATGTATGTATGTATGTATGTATGTATGTATGTACGTACGTACGACGTACGTACGTACGTACGTATGTATGTATTAGGTAGGTTCGCAGGTATAAAAGTCATCATAAAAATGCTGCTAAAAAGCAATGATAGCATATCAGACAATTTATGTACACTGAAAAATGAGAAGTGCTCAGACCTGATGACCTGTAGGCACTCTCATCTACAGTGGGAAGCTTGTTAAGTTCCTCTACAAGTGAGTACTAAATCTTATCATTGGGACCCAGGAAGCCTCTTAATCCAAACACATTTTTATCATATCAACACAGGAAATGATGGCTGATATAATAAAAATGATAAACCATCTTTTCTTTGAAAGTTAGATACCAAAATTCAAAACTGGCTTATACATAACCATAAAATTAGACTGCCATTTGTCTAATGAAGTAAACGATTGTCGCGCATAAAAAATGCATTATCTGTACCTAAAGAATCAAATAAAACGAAACATTTCTCTTCTAATGTCTCTTCTGAGAGTGAAATCAATAGTGACCAGCCTTCATAATCATGTCATCACGTAAACATGCCTATATAATATTGACCCCTATAAACCCACTTTTATATAGTAAAACTGGGGTTTACAGGGGTATACATTGTTTTTTTCTTATTTCTGCTTCAAAAATAGATTGTAGGTACTCTTTAGAACCGCCTCGCCGAGGCGGTTCTAAAGAGTACCCACAATTTATGTTTTGAGCAGATATAAAAAAATATCAGAGTTTTTTATCTGAAAAATTTCATTTTTTGGAGGTCAAATTTTCTATATATTTGAATAGGCATGTTTTCGTAATGTATTAAATTTATTTTCTTGAATGTATCAAACAGGAAAGTCTGTCTCCAGACTCTTTCTTTTATCATTTTCTCTTTTCTTTTCAAAGGTATCTAATACACTTGATAATGATTTAATCAGTGATGTCCCTTAGTGGAAAAGATGGATTTCTGCAATAGAACAGTGAAATGGGGTTAAAATAGACAAATACAGCTATAGGAAGTGATAAAGAATGATGAAAAAATTAAAAAAAAAATCATCAAGTGCAGAAACGACTGGAGCCAGTCTACAAACAGGATAATAGATATTAAGCCACTGGAGACTGGAGACAGTCTACCACAAAATATACATTATTTACCCTTAACCTATTTATGCCGAATGGACTCATCTAACTTGACTCTTTGGACAGGCCCATTTCCTATATAAGGTTGTATCCTGTTAGTTTTTTTTTATTATAACCATGTTTTATAGAAATTCCTGTGTTTAACGCAAACAGTGTAGACCCTGATCAGACGCCGCATTCTGTCCTCAGAGATTCTGCCAATGTCCCTTAATGGCACGCTAGGCTTGAAGGGGTTAATAGTAGAACGGACACCTGAACAAACAACTTAAAAGCAGCAGTTCACTCAGGGTCTACACTGTTTTATCAATCAGCAAGCGATTTGAAGACAAATCGCTTAGTATTTGACCCATTTACCATGAGTTCAAAATCGGACTCTGCCTTTTTGGGGGCGGTTGCCAAGCCGACACAAGATTTAACATACCACATTTCGGCAATCCGTTTTCCTGTTACCACCAATCTAACCTACTGACGCTACTAACGCTAAATTCTGCATTCAAACATATTAGCCTTATACACGCTGATGCTTATAAATAGAAAATAAACAAACAAAATCAATGAAAACTTTAAACTTTTGAAGAAATAAGGTTTTAATCATATCGAACACAATATCGGCGGACGACTTTGAATACTTCAGTAACACGCGCCAAATCTACAGCGATTAGTAAAATGTATAACCCGGGACACGGTCTTACTAAACACCGAAAAGGACCTTTTCCACCAAAAAGAGGCTATCGGGTACCGAAATGACTTAATAAATATATTACAATTTACATATGATTTTTGACATTGGAAAGAAGATTTTTTTCAGGCAACCGCCTCCATCAGCACACTCAGTGCTTTGATTATTTAACTTGGCCATACCCATTGTTTTAAATAGGGGTGTCAGTCATAAATAGATAACAGAATGGCAAACAATGTAAATTCTGATGAGACGACTTTTTACGACCCGTCTAGTCTTGATCTATGAAATAATTTCACAAACAATGCATTTAAACTTGCATCGACTCTGGTAGAATTGAACACAGACAGGGCTGTGGAAATACCATGCCTGAATTGTCCAGCTTGTCCCAGTTCCGTGAGGGCAAGTAAGAAATTTCAATTTACTTGTCCTGGGACAAAGACTTCATAGCTCTAGCTGAGAAGAGCATCAAGATTATAATATAAATATTTATTTATTTATTTATTATTTCTCGAAGAAAATACATGTTTATGTTGTTGGTACAGATTAGAAGCGCCTCGGCTTCATCGAGACGCTTCTAATGAGTACCCACAACATATGTTTTCTTCGAGAAATAAGAAAAAAATGTCAATTTTCGAGCAAGTAGACCTTGGTTTGACAAGTGGAATTTGGCCATTTACTTGTCCGTGGACAAGTAATAAAATTTGATAACTACACAATCCTGCTGTTCTCTCTAGCGTTCCCAGCGGAAATATGACGTTTATACAACATCGTCTCAACGTCGATGCAACGTCATGACGTTGTATTGACGCCATGTGTCTGCTGGGTTAGTTGTCTCTGGATAACCGATGTGATCTTGTTTTTAAGGTTTTGTGTTTTTATTTTATTTTTTTTTTATTTTGATATTTGGTAACGATATTTGGAACTAAAATAATTAATACCTATAAGGATAAGGAACCACAGGCTTCCATTATTTTGCATTTGGCTCAGTTCTGACCCTCACAACTATGACAATACACCCTGACTTCCAAATTTGATCTCAAATTAAAGCTTAGCCTTAGATTGACAAAATATATTACAAGAAAGAAGGGGTCTTTTATCATATTTTGGCACTTTTTTGCCTTTGAACACATGTACATGTACCCTCATTTTGGTAAAAATAAACAAAACGAAAAGAAGTAAAGATTTTAACCAGGTCTGATTTTTTTTTTCAACTATAGCGCACTAAGAATATCACTGGCAAATTTATTTTTGTTCTGTAATTAAATAAAATAATTTTATGTAAATCTGACATAAATTCTAACAGTCCCATCTTTTATTGTCCAATCAGTGTCCAGTTAGCCCTTTGTTTCCGTATACTTTCTTTTTGCTGGTTCCAGTCCTCACCACCTAGTTGGTATCCAGCTTCCAATAAACAATACTTTTAAACTATTATCTCGCTCGTATATCCCGGCCTTAACAAAATGAGTGAAGTTGTATTTTAGGACGAAAACAAATTATAAAGTCAGATGTTCGATGCGGTTAGTGAGAAGTTCGTGCAGCTGCCAAAACCATCAATAGAAAAGTAACAAATGAGATCCGACCTGAGGAAATCAACACTGGCCTGTATATAAATAACCAAGATCTAGAACAGTAAGCACAAGCTGTTCTGGATCCTCGTATGTAAATTCTGCTGATTCAATATAGGGATCAAATATGGTTTTTCATGCATTAACATTCGCCAGGTCCCGTGGGGGAGATGTTGAAAACCGAAGCCGGAGTCCGCGATTTTCAACACCTCCCAAGGGACCTGGCGAATCTTAATGCATTGAAAAACCATGTTCGATCGCTATTATTGCATGAAAACTGAAAACATTTGCTACATTTCGCGTTTCATGCACTATTTTGTTTCGCCTTTTCATCGATGTCTCGCGAACGAAATTTCCACACTGACTATGCTCTTTCTAGGGCCGGGAAGTACACATCTCATAACGGCAGCAAATCTGTGGCCCCGGTACGACCATATTGAAAGTTGCGTAGCCGTGCATTAATAGCGCGTGAAGTGCCTTGTTAATACATTGCTTTTCGCCGGTTAATGCACGGCTGTTAATAACGTGCGACACTGCTTTTTATGCAATACCATAATATTGGTGGTCTTTGGCAAGTGCCCAGACCAAGTTGACCATGATCTTTCCTTCTTGTACATCGAAAAATATTGTCACCACGAAAACACGCCTATATAATTCTGACCGCCTTGGACCCCACTTTTATATAGTAAAACTGGGGTTTACAGGGGTATACATTAGTTTTCTTATTTCTGCCTAAAACATAGATTGTGGGTACTCGTTAGAACCGTCTCGCCGAGGCGGTTCTAACGAGTACCCGCAATCTATATTTTGAGCAGAAATAAGAAAACTATCACAATTTTTCATCTTAATATTTTCGTTCTTTCGGCGGTAAAATTAACAATGTATTTGTATAGGCGTGTTTTCGTAATGGTTGTTTGGTTTTCGATTAAAGAGGCAAAGATGAATAAGTTTGAGATTGTTGCTTATATACGTATAATATCAGTTGGTAAAAACATATAAAAAAAACTGACAGGTGCAAATTTATTTATAAATCTCTCGCATTGATAATGTGTCAGTCACTGACAGGCAAAACTGTTTAAGATGTAATGGATTGAAAGCAGATTTCTTACTATGATTTTTTTAATGCTGTTTACAATTAGCAACGTTATACTCATCTCAGTTTCGACCAAAACGACTGAAAGACTACAAGGTTTTTGTTTGTGTTGAGGTTTTACGGCCTAGTCAACCCAATGGGATCATGTCGAGCGCGGTCAGTTTACCTAATCACACGTTTACTGGGCAGGCTTAGTCCTCTAAGCGGTTAACCAGTATTGTGCACATTCTTTCGCCAGAAACTGACAATTGCCCTTCTTGAATCAGCGGAAGGGAGAGAATGACCGTAGAAAATATTTCATGATCAATCTCCACGAAAGAATGTTGCCGACCTCGGCGGGGGTTGAACCCGCGACCTCCTGGTCTCCAGTCGGACGGCGCATCCAACTGAGCCACCGAGGCCGACAAGACTACAAGGTCACGGACTGCTAAAATTTACAGTGCATTAGGTTTGTTCCATACGAATATAATTCTATATTAAATACGATCGACTCTCGTTATCTCGACTTCGCTTATCTCGAGAAACCGCTTATCTCGAAGTGAAAATCTTGTCCCTGTTTTAACACGGAAATCTAACAACAGGCAACAAAATAATGTGGAAAAAGGAAGAAAGTGCTCCAGAGGAGCAAGTTCTCCTCTTTTCCGAAATATTTTCAATATATCTCTAACTTCAGGAGTCAATTACATACATATTCATTTGTGAAATGTAGTTGTTCGTTTTATTTTTTTTTTTCAATTCTGCAAATCTGATATGTCGAGGTACGGATATTTCGAAGTATTTCAGAGAGTCACTTGAACTTCGAGATAATGAGAGTCGACTGTACAGTCGAACATTAGAGGCACAAACATGTTTTAGCCCATGGAAATTTGTCCTAGACATGGGTAGTTCGAACCATTGAGAATTAATCATAGTGCCAGCTAAGATGGCAAACGGAGGTTTAAAGGATGCCTTTTCGATCGTCTATAAAATAATGTTATATTGAGTGTACTAATTAAAGTGCCTCGATAATACGATTCTTTTGAGTACACAAAGTACAGTTTCATGATAAAATGAGAAAAAAAATCCCTAAAATATCCCTCAATATTTGTTTTCTTTAGCTATCGGAAGAAATTCCTAGGGACTCAAAAATGAGTTCGAATCATCCACGGTAAACGAGCCATCCGTGTTCGAGCCATTGAGTTTTACTGTAGATCCACATTTTTTGCCTGTTTTTAAAGCGGCTGTTTTGATGTCAGAATTGAACCAAATGTATAAGTATGCAGTAGATATTAGCTACTCTGTCTCCAGACTCTTTCTTTTCTATCATTTTCTCTGTTCTTTTCAAAGGCATACAATCTAGTATAGCTTGTTATGATTTGATAAGTTAAGTCCCTTAGCGGATGTAGTTAAACAGTGAAATGGGATTAAAGAGACAAATACAGCAAGAGGAAGTGATAAAGAATGACAATAAAAATGCTGAAACGACTGGAGCCAGTCTAGATATTAGCAAAAGCGTATATCTGTGTACTTGCTTTGAATACATGTATGAAAGTAGAAACTCATCAGGGCCGAGTTGTCCAAAGCATCGTTTATTTAACGAGCTCTTTAGTGGTCCAAATGTTAACTGTTCTAGTAAATTCAATGTCTAAATCATAGGTATTTTTGCTGAAAAAATGTGAGTAGCTTTTGCAAATGCAAAATCTACTCAGATTTTTTTCTGCAAAAAATATTAGCGTATATGCCATATTTAATGATCAAAGTTTTAACGATACGTTAACTAACGACAGCGTTAGTTTTGAACAACTGGGCCTTGGGGTACAAATTACCCTTACACCTACTATGACTATCTAGAATATCTGTGTCAATGTCTTCGAAGAGGCAGAAGCTGACAATATGACACATAACCTACCATTCCTTTTCTTGTTTCGAAAATTTTAGAGCGACTGCTGCCAGTCAATTACCAAGTTCAGTCGAACCTCAATGGCTCGAACATCTTTGGGTCCATGAAAATTTGTTCTAGGTATGGGTAGTTCGAGCCACTTAGGGTTAACCATACCGCCAGGTTAGGAGACAAATGGAAATAATATATGAACGTTTCGATCTGCTGTAAAGTAATGGTATGTTGAATGTACTCATAAGAATCGCCTCATAGAGGCGATTCTAATGAGTACACACAACATACATTTTCATGATAAAATATGAAAAAAAAATCCTAAAATATCCCTAAATATTTGTTTTCTTGAGCTGTCGGAAGAATTTCCTAGGGACTCAAAAACGAGTTCGAATTAGCCACGGTAAACGGGTCATCGGTGTACGAGTCATTGAGGTTTTACTATATTGGCCACTTGAACTTAAGCAAAAAAAAAAAAAAAAAAAAAATCGTGGGCAGTAGAATATTTGCAAAAAATATTTGAAATATATAGGGAAAATAAATGGTAGTCAGTAGCCTACAAGGAAGGCAATAAACTGACTCAGTAACTACCATTGAGCCAACAGTCACGCATTTAACGCCTGTGTTGCAATATACTAATCACCAGGCTCCCATTAATGTGACTGGCATTTTCCACCGTTTCTGGACAAGGGAGATAACTTTTTTGACTTCCTGTTTGCTTTTCTGCATAACAAATCTCTTCTGGAAAAGGTCCACTGAAACTAAAAGAAAGGAATTTGCTCCCCTTTGAGCGATGGGAGTGGTGGATTGGGGTGGGTGGGGGGGGGGGGATTTGTTTCCTTTTCAGACGGGAGGCAAAAATTCAGATAGAGTTGCCTCCCCTTAAGTGTATGACCATGGCGTAAATAAAACTCATTGCAACTGTTGTTCCATTCAATAAAATAGGGAAATTTTCAATCCAAATTTACTACTACTACTACTACTACAACAACTACTACTACTACTTCTTCCTTTCTTAATATTCTTATTATTATTATTATTGGTGGTAGTAGTAGTATGTTTATAATTATTAGTATTATTATTATTTTTTAAATAATAATAAATACTGTCTACAGAAAATCAATACATGTAATAAACATCACGAAAACGTGCCGATATAATATTGACCCCCTTAAACCCCACTTTTATACAGTAAAACTGGGGTTCACAGGGGTATACATTATTTTTATTATTTCTGCTCAAAAACATAGATTGTGGGTACTCGTTAGAACCGCCTCGCCGATGCGATTCTAACGAGTACCCACAATTTATGTTTTGAGCAGAAATATGAAAACTATCAGACATTTTTATCTGAAATTTTTCAGTTTTTGGAGGTGAAATTTTGTATATATTTGTATAGGCGTGTTTTCGTAATGATCTGAAATGCTTGAGGGTACAGTGAACTAATTATTTTTCCCATAGAGCTCCATAGTGATTCCACCCTTTTTGGTGCTTAAGGGTTCATTTCATGGTATGGCTGGGCTTCTAAATTTTGTTTTAACTCAAAGCCCAGGCTTAGCATAGCAAAATAAACAAGGAAAAATACCACCATCACCAGCACTTTCAGGGACTTTTTGGAGGCTGAATGTACCAACCCCTCAATTGGCAGGTATCAAAATTTGAAACTTTGCAATTTCACCACTTCTTCTTTGGGCTCCAGCAAACACACACAGAAACATTTATTTCTTTGAAACAATCAGAAAATTACAAACAGACATTTTTTTCTTCAAATTAGAAAGATGAGTTTTAATTCATCTTTATTATTAACCAATCATAGGCCGCCTTACACAAAATAACTACCCCGGGCTTCCCTACACTTTTTTGCACCAATCAGCAGTCCTGTCACAATTGGTTCACTGTGCTCTTGAATGTAGATGAGGGAGACGGAGATGTAAATAAGCTGTCTGGTACACGCTAGATGCAGAAATTATGTTGCTATTTTTGCAGTATACTACACAAATGAATCTGTAATGCTTTAAAAGTGTGGCCATGTTTTATCCATTATAGAAATACAACAAACCCCATGAGAAAACAAAGACGAATGGAATGAAAATTCAGTCTTGATTTAACTAAAAGATGCAGTTTGAAAACAAGGTTTAAAGGTGTTATTAATAATCACGTTACTGCACGTTAATTAGTGCTACAGATTTATTTTAAATTGGAGTTTTACGGCCTAGTCAACACTATTAAGTTTATGTCGTGCCGGTCAGTTAACCTGTCATACTTTTTCCTAGATAAGTTTAGTCCTCTAAGCCGTTTAACCAATACTTTGCGCAGATACTTTCGCCAGTAACTGACAAATGACCTTCTTGAATCAATGGAAGGGAGATTGACCACAGAAATTATTTCATGACCAATCCTCACAAAGGTTACATTGTATGTCATCACGAAAATATGTCTATATAATTTTGACCCCCTTAAACTCCACTTTTATATAGTAAAACTGGGGTTTACAAGGGTATACATTATTTTTCTTATTTTTGTACGAAAAGATAGATTGTGGGTACTCGTTAGAATTTTCAGTTTTTGGAGGTGAAATTTTCTATATATTTGAATAGGCGTGTTCTCGTAATGAGCCGAGCTTGGAATCAAGAATGATCCCCTGGCTCTGCAGTTGGACGCGCAACTGACTGCGCTGTGGTGCCCAGCGAAAAATTATTTACCGTGGGGCATGTGGGGAGGAACACATTTTTCACACAATTACACATAAAAGGTCTCGTTGTCCTCCAACGTCAGCATCATCCCACCAAATACACAAAAACGTCATCAACATTGAAAAGCGCGCCCCAAAAACGTCATCAACGTTGAAAACTCCATTAACGTTGCAAAGCGAAATTTTGTGTTTGCTGGAAAGATCATATGCGACTGTTGACACGAAACGCAAATAGCACAAACTAGCACTCTTTTATTAGATTTGTTACAACAGGCTTATAACCTATACCACTCTCTGTACTAATTCAAGAGACGACATATTGGTGATATATTTTCCCCCTCTAGAAAACAGGATTTAACAATTCATGCAAACTGTCTCCAAAGTGTAAAGTAAAACGACACTCAGGAAAGACACAAGGTTTTTTGACGTCGCCGTCGCGACGTATTTACTTTGACGTCGAAACGACGTTTTTTCGACATTGTGTATTTGCTGGGTAGTGAATGAAAATTTTAGACCCTGACTTACGTCTATAAATGGGAGATTCCATGGATGGTAGCCTACGATATATATAAATATATATTGAAATTAATTTGTCTAAAAACGCTTCTTGACTAGGCAACGTCTTGCTGCGGACACAGTAGTAGATACTTGTATCGAGGTCTTGAAGCAAATGGTGAAGAATGAAGAAAACTTTCACACCGTGGAAGCAGTGAGCCATCCCCCCCTTCCCCAACCCTCCCTCCCCTCCCCCCCCACCCCCCCCACACACACACACAACACCCACCCCCTCAAAAGTTTCTTTTCGTTTGCAGTGTTGCCATGTATGTATTATTTATTGCCCATTTCATACAGAGAAAAGTAGGGCAACGCCACAAAAAGTATTTTCAGACACATGCGCCAAGTGAAGATTCAGATCAGCCTGCGCATTCGCACAGTCTCTCTCTCTCTCTCTCTCTCTCTCTCTCTCTCTCTCTCTCTCTCTCTCTCTCTCTCTCTCTGTCTCTCTCTCTCTCTCTCTCTGATCAGAATCTTCACATGGCGTCATTTTGAATAGCCTAGGATGCAAAATTTCTTCATGTGCACAACGTAGACTCTAATCAGACTGCGCGGATGCGCAGGCTGATTCGAGTCTTCGTTGGGCGCACACGTCAGAGGTTACGTTTTTCAGACGCTGCGGCGCATACGTATCTAATAACATTGAAACATTAGAAACGAAAGTACAAGCTTACCTTAAATAAAGACAATGCCAGCTTTTTCATCATGATCAGCCGCCCGAAAGAGGCTTCAACTTACAGAAGCTGCAGCTGACCAAACTTGATTAAACACATTAATCCAGATTTATCATGAGAACACACAGTATTTCTGACTTGGGTATATTTCAGTCGATGGCGTTGATAAGGCTATTTATTTAATCCAGCATGTTACTCTAAGACCACATGGTGCCAAGTAATTGAATGGTTAACCTGAAATCAACGGTGCTTTGTGACCCTTAACATCTCTGGTACCCTGCGCTTATTTCGTTGCCAACAATAACTATATCCTAAGCGGGATCGCAGTATATTCTAACGATAACAATTAGGCGGTACCATTTTGGCACCAAGGGGGAAAACTTGTAATTCAATTGTCATAGCGAGAGAATGGTAAATTAGATTAAGATTGTTTAACGGTGAAGCTGAAATCAAGGGTTTTGTTTCGTAATATGTTTACTCTCTCTCTCTCTCTCTCTCTCTCTCTCTCTCTCTCTCTCTCTCTCTCTCTCTCTCTCTCTCTCTCTCTCTCTCTGTAAATGTGAACAAAATGGGGTGGTGGAGTGGGAGAGATGCGTGCGTGTGATTGTGTGTTTGTTTACTTTTTGTAACTTTTTTTTATCCTGAAACGAAAAAGAAACGTGTCTAAGTTTTTGAATGGCTTATCTGAAAGCAATGCAAATTCGCGTGCTGACACTGTCTGCAGACCCATTTCTGCACTGCTTGAAATTTTATCGGTTACTTTTAGAACGGTTATTAAGGTAAACAAAATTAGCGTATGTCACTTGAACACACACACGCACGCACGCACAAATGCACACACACACACACACACACATATATATATATATATATATATATATATATATATATATATATATATATATATATATATATATATATATATATATATATATATATATCATGGAACCGCTAGTCATTAGACTGAGACATTTTGGGCAGTGAACATTGTCATTTGCTTACATTTGGGCCCGGCCCATTCAGGTAATCGTTATCTAATTATACTAATATTTTCTGTCTGCTAATCATAAACCGCGGCAAGGTAAGATATCCTAATATTTCTCTGCAGCAACCAATACGATATCGTCTTATGCTAATATTTCTCTGCAAAATGTCAGCCGTAGTTGTAAACTACAGCAAGGTAATCTTTTGTCGTCTGCAAATATTTATCTGCAGCAAGCCATATATTTTGTCGGCTAATCATAACGGCAATTAAGTAATCTTTTGGTGCGTGCGGATATTTCTCTGCAGCAAGCTATACATTGTTGTCTGCTAATCGTAAACTCCAACAAGGAAATATATTTTCGTGTGCTAGCACACATTTCTCTACAGGAAGTCATACGTTGTTGTAGCAAGGTAATATTTTGTTCTGTGCTAATATTCTCTGCAACATGCCATAAAAGGTTGTGTTTTAATTATAAACTAAGAAAGATAATATCACGTAGTGTGCTAATATTTCCCTGCTGGATGCCATACGTTATCGTTTGCTAATCGTTAACTGCAGCAAGGTAATCCTTTGTCATCTGCTAATATTTCTCTGCAGCAAGGTCACGTTGCTGCCTATTAAACGCAAACTGGAGCAATGTAATCTTTTATAGCGTGCTAATACCTGTCTGCAACAAAACCATACGTTACTGCCTGCTATGCATAAACTGCAGTAAGGTACTTTTTCGTTATCTACTAATATTTCTCCGCAGCAAGCATGTTGTAGTCTGCTAATCTTAACTGTAGCAAGGTAATCTCTGATCTTTCTTTTTTCCCGCTTTTTAAGCCATGCGTTGTTTTCTGCTTATGGTCTCTTCTGAAAGCCAAACGTTGTATCTACTGGCTGAAACTAACAGCAAAGCAAACTTTATACTTTGGTCAGTAAAGTATGAGCACACGTTATATAACATTACCTTGCTGCAGTTATGATTAGCTGACATCAAAGCAAGACTTGCTGCAGAGGAATATTAGCACAGGACAAGAGATTACCTTGGTGCATCATATTATTACCAGAAAACAACGTATGGCTTGCAGTAGGGAAGTATTAGCAAACAATTAATATATTAATAAATTATATTGCTGCAATTTATGATTAGCAGACACCAACGCGAGCTTGCTATAGAGATACAAATTACACGACGAAAGATTACCTTGCTGCAGTTTAGGATTAGCAGAAACGTGTGTCTTGCTGCAGAGACGTATTAGCACACGACAAATTATTACCTTTGCAGGCTATGAACAGCAAACAACAACGTATGGCTTGCTTCAGAGAAATATTAGCTCACGACAAAATATTACCTTGCTGCAGTTGAGGATTATCAGAATACAAAGTCTTACTGCAGAGAAATATTTGTTGACGACAAAATATTGCCTTGATGCGGTTTATGATTAGCAGAAAACAACGTATAGTAGAGAAATATAGCACAAGCCAATATATTACTTTGTTAGCGTTTACGATTAGCAGGCTATGATTTGTCATAGGGAGAATATTTGCTGACGACAAAATATTGCCTTGCTGCAGTTTGTGATTAGCAGAAAACAACGTATGGCAGAGAAATGTTAGCAGACAAAATATATTTCCTTGTTTGAGTTTGTGATTAGCAGACAACAATGGATGGCAGAGAAATGTTAGCGCACGAAAATATAATATCTTGTTGTAGTTTACGATCAACAGACAACAACGGATGGTTTGATAGAGAGAAATATTAGCACTCGACAAAATATTACCTTAGTGCAGTTTCCGATTAGAAGGCAACAAACCCAGCGGGCACGCAACGCTGAGACAATGTCGCAACAACGTCAATGCGACGTCATGACGTTAAATCGGCGTTGTATAAACGTTATGTGCCCATTGGGAAATATGCGCAGACAGACAACAATGTATGACTTACTGCAGACAAACATGTATCCGTGTATATAAATTTTTAAACTGCCAGTCTGATTCGTTTATGTCTGCATAGGACGGAAAAATGATGTGTATGGACTTGGTAAGGTGGTCTAAAGTGACGAATGGCTTGCAGCTGGGAAATTTTAGCGAACGATAAAAGATTGCCTTGCTGCAGTTTATGATAAGCACGCAACAAAGTATGGCTTGCAGCAGGGAAATATAAGCACTTGTTAAAGATTTCATTACTGCAGTTTATGATTATTACACAACAACGTATGACTTGCAGCAAGGAAATATAAACACACGATAAAAGATTACCTTACTGCTGTACATGAATAGCATGCAACATATAGCTTGCAGCAGGGTCATATAAGCAGGATAAAAGATTGCCTTGCTACAGCACATGACTAACATACGACTATGTATGACTTGCAGTAGGAAAATATTAGCACACGATAAAAGATTCCCTTGCTGCAGTTTATGATAAGCGCACAACATCGTATGACTTGCAGCAGGGAAATTTTAGCACATATTACAGATTAATTTGTTGCGTTTTATGATTATCACACGACAACGTATGACTATCCGCAGAGAAATATTAGCCCATAATAAAAGATTACCTTGCTACAGTATATGATAAGCATACAACTACGTATGGCTTTCCGCAGGTAAATCATTAAGAAAACACGCCTATTCAAATATATGGCAAATTTCACCTCCAAAAACTGAAAATTTTCAGATAAAAAACTTTGATATTTTTCATATTTCTGCTCAAAACATAGATTGTGGGTACTCGTTAGAACCGCCTCGCCGAGGCGGTTCTAACGGGTACCCAAAATCTATGTTTTTGAGCAGAAATAAGAAAAAATAATGTATACCCCGCTAAACCCCAGTTTTAAGTGGGGTTTAAGGGGGTCAAAATTATAGGCATGTTTTCGTGATGATTAGCACGCGATGGAAGATTAGCATGTTGCAGTTTATGATTAGCAGACAACAACGCACGGCTTGCAGCAGGGAAATATTAGCCAGGATAAAATAGTAACCTTCTACAGAATATATGATTTATAATTATTATAGCTTACAATAACGTATGACTTGCAGCAGGGAAACATTAGCACATAATAAAGGATAACCTTGATAAGCACACGATAAAAAAATTACCTTGCCGCGGTTTTTGATGATCATACAACAACGTATAGCTATCAGCAGGGAAATATTACCACCAGATAAAAGATTACCATGCTGCAGTTTAATATTAGCAAAAAACGATGTATGGCAATCAGAAGGGAAACATTAGTACATGACAAAAGAATTGCCTTACTGCGGTTTATAAAAAGCATAAAAAATGTAGCAGGGACATATCAGCACAGGTTAAAAGATTGCCGTGCTGCAGTACACAAACAGCAAAAAACAAGAATGGCTTGCGGCAGGGAAATATTTGCACATGATTAAAGATTACTGGGCTGCAGTATACAGGTCTCAGTAAGTTGAAAGAGAAATGCGGTCAAAATGTCAATGTAAAATAACGTAAGTATGCTACTTACCCGGACCTCGGCATATGTTATTATTAATAAATCTATATACACTCTGATCTAAGACTTCTTGTTCATTTCTCTTGATTGTGTATTGAGTAGTTTAAAGCCCATAGTCTCTGATGATACTGCACAGATGTGCGGGCTAGCTTCAAACAGGCCATAAGCAATAGTTCCTCATGCTGCGACTCCAATTCTATTCTAAAGGGTCCCATATAAAGGGGTCTTGGTAAGCGCTGTAGATTCAGATCTGACTTTGCAGTGTGCGTCGTCTGATGAGGGTCTGCATTAAATACAAAAATTTCCAAAATAATATAATGAATCGTTCTAATAATGAATCCTTCTGTGCTTATTGACAAATGCATTATTTGAAATTGTGACATTAATCATGACCTAGGTTTGTGTTCATAAATGCATGATGTTTTTTAATTTTTATCCCAAATTACCAACATCTTAATCTTTGGAAAAATGGTTTCTTATAGTTTTATGGGCTATCCTCTGTATATTGTCTTTTTTTATTATCTTTTTTTTTATTTTCATTTTTATTTCATTTTATTTATTTATTTATTTATTTTTCTTATTTATTTATTTGTTTGTTTATTTATTTATTTATTTATTTATTTATTTATTTGTTCAATTGATGTATTTCAAATGTCTTAATCAAATCTTAAATTATGATATACGCTAAAATGTCTTGACTGTTTAATTTTTTATGTTTGTAATTCCAAAGTCTGTAATTCGGTTTAACATTTATTGTTTTAAATGTGAATAATAATAATGTGAACTGTTTTATGTGCTGCCATGTATGTACACGAATAAACCTATCTATAATCTATCAATCTACAATATTAATTACAAAATGAAATAAATACCCCTAAAATTGGAAACTAACATATTTGCTCAGAAAAATACACCCACACCCACACACACACACGCACGCACGCACGCACGCAGAGTTAACGAGGTCAATGCAAACTTAATGTGATGATAAACTATGACTAAGTATTGCTTTAGAAAGTTAGTACTTATTTTTAGTACGAAACCTTGCAGATGCGATACGCGTTTTGTTCACGCATGCTCATAGCACTGTTTCCGGGTACATCCATGCTGACTTTCATCAGAATATTTGACTGTTTGAACGAAAGTCCACAGCCGTAACAAACAAATAAAGAACTGCTTTGAGAATCCGTCTATCCAGATCGTTAATTTAACACCTATTTTGATCCAGAAACGACAATGGCGCAGGCGGCATTTAGCAGACTTGGAAAAATTGGCATCGGATTGGTGGTTGCAGGATCTGTGGCACAGACAGCATTATACAATGGTAATGACCTCTATCTACCCAAACCACACCGCCACACTGTCCAGCAGAGGTAAAGGGTTGTATTGATTTCAGTCCTGTTCCAGTTTATGTTTGTGTGACAATGACAGTTTCTCTCCTGTGTGCAGATGCACTTTCATGGCCATAACTATCTTATAGAACAACATACAGATCCATTGGAGGGCTAGGGCAGATAGTCTATTTCTTATGTCTCCATGAAAACATATGTTGTGGATGCATTTCTTACCTTGCTTACCACTGCATATGTTTTCATGGAAAAAATAAGAAAAAATATCAGTTCTTTTTGGTTGAAAAAAAGTGTTGTAGGGTGAAACCAGGTCCTCTACTAAGTCCAGCACTGCGGTCACCCACCAGGTACTAACTGCCATCTCCGTTGCTTATTTCGTAAAAAAAGGCGGTCACTCATCCAGTGTCGCCATAAAAGTCGGCATCCACAGCGAGGCTGTCGAAGTGATATTTGTACTATTCCGTTACATTTCTCCCCCTCTAGCGTTTAAAACCGGGTCCTCTACGAAGTCAAGCACCGCAGTTACCTATCCAGGTAATAACCACGATCTCCGTTGCTTCTTTGTAAAAAAGCCAATCACTCTACCAGTGTCACCATAAAAGCTGGCTTCCACAGCAAGGCTGTAGAAGTGATATTTATACTATTCCGTTACAGTGTCTTATTTCAGGCTATTTTATTTAATTTCTTTCCCTTTATCTTGTTTATTGACCACAAATTTAAAATGATCCAAATGGACACCATTTTTATCTTTTTTACTTCTTGCCTATAAAAGTAAAAAGTGAGAAAGAAACATGTTTTTAAAAATTGAGATTTCCGATTAGTCGACCATAAAAAATGTTTCTGATCATCAGTCACAAGAGGCAAAAGTGACTGATGATGGATTATAATTGATCTTCGGTGGTAACAATATGTATATAGGTATGATAAATGAAATGAATATTTTTCTGTTTCTTTCAGTTGATGGTGGTCACCGGGCAGTAATATTTGACAGATTTAGGGGTGTACAGGACAAAGTGGTTGGGGAAGGAACCCATTTTCTTATACCTTGGGTACAGAAACCTATCATATATGACATCAGGTCAAGACCAAGAAATGTCCCTGTAGCAACTGGAAGTAAAGGTAAACATGAAGTAGATTATTTGTAGCTCCACTATCAAAAAAGTGGAGGAGGATCAGGACCAGATGCTGTTTTAATGGGTTTTGCTAACTTTTTTGTCTGTTTTATGAGGGGTTCAAGGCAAAATAGGTGGGGGATGTTCTGTAATAACTGCATTCAAATACATCAAGAGTAGCCAGGGGATAATGCCAAAGTAGAAGGAGAAAATCCCCGGCCCCCACCTCTTAATGAAACCCTGATTGTGCTGGAATACCCTGTCTGAATTAGATCCTTCTGTTATTCTGTAACCACTTCAGATGATCATTATGGTGCAAAACAAGTTTTCGCACAAGACATGATATTTATTTATCGTGTTCATCAAACCTACTGGATATGGTTGTCTGGAAGGTACAGGTAACAAAGCTGTATACTCTGGTCTGCCTCGTTCTGTTGCTTTCGATGGCCACTTCAGTGAAAGTAACATGCACTAGAGAGTCTTGCTTTTGTGTTTCATGGAGGGAATATTAAAATGGTTCATTGTCAGATGATGTAGTAAACATACCTCTGTCTATGCAGTATGTTAAGATGATGACTTATTGGAATACAAATGTAGATTTGTGTATGGTACAGCTTCTATCAATATTTTTGTTCACAACTAGGGTGCAGCATTGGATGGGTGTCAGGTTTGTGTTACCAACATCAAGATGGTGAATCAGCAGTAGGTTGGCCTTGTGTGCCCGCTAGGTACATTGTAGATTCAAAAAAAAAAATCTTTTGTTAATGCTCTTTCATTAGGATCTCTTTTCTTTATTTTTAGTTTTGTCTATCCATAACATGCCTCTGTATGTGCTCCTATGTGGGCTGAAAATTAAAAAAATAAACATCTTGTACAGTGTAACAGCAGTTATTGTTATCTCCTCAATAGATACAGAATTCGTCCTATTTAACAACCTTGCAGATAAGGCTCCTTTTTCTATAGGTGAAAATAGGTTTGGCAATTGAATGGTCAAATGTATCTGTGAAATGACCCCACATTTTTGGACCCATGAAGATATCAGCTCATCCATCAGTTGTTTTAACCCTTGTCCTGCTGAACCCAGATAGGTCCTGCTTTTGAAAACAGTGTAGATCCAGATCAGTTGGCTTCTGAAGAAGCCAACTGATCTGGATCTGCACTGTTTTTCATTCAGTGTGTGAATTTATATCAACATTTTGTATTCAGTAATCTGATTGGCTGACAGTTAGAAATGGGCATGGCATCTTAATTTATTCAGCATGACAAATGTTAAACACATCAACAGATAGAAAAAAGGACTTGTTCTAAATATTAGAACATGTATGGTAAAGAGTAAATGTATCAAATACTTAGGTTAAATACAATATTGTTTCAGATTTACAGACTGTTAGCATTACATTGAGAATATTATTCCGACCCCAGATTCCAGCTTTACCAAAAATATACACCAATCTAGGTATTGACTATGATGAAAGAGTTCTTCCTTCTATCACAAATGAAGTTTTGAAAGCCGTTGTGGTAAGTATCATATATCAGATCATAATCGGATTTTTGATTAACATGCAGGTACAAGGGTAATATCCACATCAGTGGGCCCCCTTCCAGATAGCTGGCTTGCTGCACGCATGGTAGACCATAATATTACCATAGCTCCAGATAATAGAGGCACTTCTAATGAATTTCCACAACATATGTTTTTATGGAGAATGAGAAAAAAAATTATTTCTCCATAAAAACATGTTGTGATATTAATTAGAAGTTAGGCGCTTCTAATGAGTACCCACAACATATTTAATAGAGAAATAAGAAAATATCAGTACTTTACATTTGAAAAAAAAAGCACCTTATCGGGAGCTATGCAAGTGACAGTCGTGACTCATGACTATGGATGAGAGGGGTTTCAAGATAAATAGATTTCTTAATTGTCCACAGAATTATATGTCAACTTTCCAGCATCCCTAAAATTCCTAAAAAAATGCTCTAAAGTTTATACCATACTTCCTTCATGCAAGACAATTGTAATAGAAAAATGCGGACTGTGAGATTGGGTTTGTTATTGTTATGCACTTTGTATTTCTTACAAATTTTGTTTGTGTTGAGTTTATACAGCCCAGTCAATCCAATGGGGTCATGTCGAGCACTGTCAGTTTACCTGAGCACACATTTACTGTGCAGGCTTAGTCCTCTAAGCAGTTAACCAGTATTGTGCATATTCTTTCGCCAGAAACTGACAACTGCCCTTCTTGAAACAGCAGAAAGGAGAGATGACCGTAGAAAATATTTCATGATCAATCTTTACGAAAGAAAGTTGCTGACCTTGGACGGCGCATCCAACTGAGCCACCAATGGCCAGCATTTCTTACAATTAATATGTATTTTGCCGTGATAATTTCATTACAGTTTGTCTAATTTTGATAAAATTTATACTGCATTTTGTCCCTCATGCAAGAAGTGTGATAGAAAAATAGGGGCTGTGAGGTCCTGTTTTAGAATCTGTTATTAAAGTAATGCTCCTTCGTAATTCTTACTACCGTTTTGAATATGTATTATTCTTAATCATGTTAATAACTTATAGACTAAAGTTTTTTAAAAGCCTCTTAGTGGAAGTAATTTATACTTACCCTGATGTAGATTCTAGTCTGAAATTCTATGCTGTACCATCTTGATCATGTCACCGAGGCGTCCAACTGATACTGGTTTACAGTTGGGCAAGGCCTGCTACCCTTGTAGCGGGTAAGGGTAGAGGGGAAATGTTTTTATTTCTTCTGTTTCTTCACTTTCACTCCCATTCCTCTTTCTTCCCTGTCCCTCTCTTTCATCTCCTCTACTATCTATTCTTTCTTCTCCCTTTCCCTGTGAGACAACACAAAATGACCAAAAAGGGTTGACGTGTCGTTAAACCCCAACACAATCAATCAGTATTTTCAAAAAAAAAAAAAAATGTACCACCCTGACCCACATGAGTGGCCTTGAGGTTAAGGTCATGGACATAGAAAAAAAAAATGTTAACCCTTGTCCTGCTGAACCCGGATATACCCTGTTTTTGCAAACAGTGTAGAAGAAGCCAACTGATCTCGATCTGCACTGTTTTTCATTCAATCTGTGAATTTATATCAACAACCTAGATCAAGTAATCTGATTGGTTGAAAATTTGAAATGTTTGTGGCATCTTAATTTATTCAGCATGGCAAGGGTAAAAGTTTTTAGAGGCAACTCATGACTCAGGTAAGTTACACTGTCCTGCAACAAGCTCAGATTTTGTTAGTTTTGTTCAACTAAATTTTAAATTTCTTAGAAAAGGATATACATTTATTCCAGGAAAATGCAGGACTTATACATGTATGTTTATTTCTTACTTCAGGCCCAGTACGATGCTGCAGAGATGATTACACAGAGAGAAACAGTATCACATAAAGTCAGTGAATCTCTGATAGAAAGAGCGGCATCTTTTGGCATCATGTTGGACGATATTTCATTGGTAAGTTTACTGGTTAAACACTATGCACCAGGTAAAGCAATTTTTTGACCGTAAAGTATTGATGCATGTGTTTTTCATTTCTCCATGAAAATATGGTCGAACCTCGATAGTTTGAACACCGATGGCTGGTTTGCCATGGCTGATTCAAACTGATTCAGAGTCCCTACGAAATTCTTCCGGTTGCTCCAGAAAACAAATATTTAAGGAAATTTTCTTATTTTATCATGAAATTGTATGTTCTGTGTACTCAAGAATTGCCTGATTGAGGCAATTTTAATGAGTACACTCAACATACCATTTTAGTATAGAAGATCAAAACGATTTTTCCAAATTATCAGGGGTGGTGGGGTGTGGCGAATGTGTCATGTATCTTAAGTCACCGGGGCGTCCAACTGATATTGGCTTACAGTTGGGCAAGGCCTGTTATCCTGTTAGCAGGTAAGGGTAGAGGGGGAATGTTTTTATTTCTTCCGTTTCTTCACTGTCGTTATTTTTCCTCTTTATTCCCTGTCCATCTCTACTATCTCTTTTCTCCCTTTCTCTGGGAGATGACACAAAATGACCCACAAGGGTTGACGTGTCGTTAAATCCCAACATAATAAATTATCTCCATTTTGCTTCTTGACCTAGCATCATGATTAACCCCCCAAGAGATTGATCATGAAATATTTTGTACGGTCATTCTCTAACTTTCGCTGATTCAAGAAGGGCAGTTGTCAGTTCCTGCCAAAAAAGTATGGTTAACCACTTAGAGGACCAAGCCTGTCCAGTAAAAGTGTGGTTAGTTAAAATGACTGCACTTGACATGATCCCATTGGGTTGACTGGGCCGTAAAACCTCAACACAAACAAACAATTGATTGTGAAATATTTCCTATGGTCATTCTCTCCCTTCTGCAGATTCAAGAAGGACAGCTGTCAATTTCTGGCAAAAGAATGTACACAACACTGGTTAACCGCTTAGAGGACTAAGCCTGCCAAGTAAAAGTGTGGTTACCTGTAGGTAAACTGACCATGCTCGACATGACCGCATTGGGTTGACTGGGTCGTAATACATCAACACAAACAAGTATCGCCATATAGTTAGTGCACATTTGATTGTATCCCCATACAATTTATTATAATAGTGCATGTGTATTTGTATTACCATGAAATTAGTGCACACATATTTGTATCACCATGCAATTAGTGCACTCGTATTTGTATCACCATGTAATTAGTGCACATGTACTTGTTTTTCTTTCAGACACATCTTACCTTTGGTTCAGAATTCACTCAGGCTGTAGAACAAAAGCAGGTGGCACAGCAGGATGCTGAGAGAGCTAGATACTTAGTAGAAAAGGTAAAAAATTGTTTTCCTTTAGAAGTATTCCAGTGTGCCATGAATTTGACCATAGCTCTGTTTAAGAGGGGGCATCTACAAAATATTTTTATTATGCCCCCCACCATTCGAAGAATTGTAAAAAGGACATACATGTATAGTGTTACCCATGTCTATCCGTCTCCATCTGCGTCCGTCGTAAGCAGTTTGCTTTTAAATTTTTATACCCCGACAACATGATAGTGGCGGGGTATTATGTTTTCACTTTGGACGTCCATGTGTCTGTCCGTCCGTCAGTAGTAGGTCCATTCTTTTTTCCTTTCCGGATGATAACTTGAGTAAACATCAGTGGATTTTCACCAAACTTGATATGTGCATTGGTATTGTAGAGATCTAGTTTGGGATTGCTAATTGGCAAATTTCGTCAAATTTTTACACAGTTATCTGCCTGAGGCACTCCATATTTTCATTTCCGGGTGATAACTTGAGTAAACATCAATGGATTTTACCAAACTTGGTATGTGTATTGATATTGTGGAGATCTGGTTTTGGATTGCTAATGGGCAAATTTCGTCAAATTTTGGCAGATTTATCTGCCCAAGACACGTCCATATTTTTGTTTTCTGGATGATAACTTGAGTAACTGTCAAGGGATTTTAACCAAACTTGATACATGCAATGATATGAAGGAGATCTGGTTTGGGATTGCTGATGGGCAAATTTCGTCAATGTTTGACAGTTATCTGCCCATGACACGATAATATCTGCCCATGACACGATAATGGCGGGGTATTATAGTTTAACGTTTTTATTCAGACAGGGACATCCGTGTCCTTTGGACATATTTCTAGTTATTTCTCCATGAAAACATGTTCTGGGTGCTCAGTACCAGCAACATATGTTTTCTTGGTGAAATAAGAAAAATACCAGGGCCCAGTTGTTCAAAGCATCGTTAGCTTAACGAGCTCGTTAATGGTCATTTCGTTAACTGTTTTAGCGGATTCAATATACAATATTCTGATATTTTTCAGCAAAAAATTTCAGCATATTTGCGTATCACTGGATGTAAATTTCAACGAATCGTTAACGATGTCGTTAGCTTTGAACAACTGGGCCCAGTACGTTTTGGCTGAAAAAAAAAAAAAAAGCAACAAAGAACACCCATCTTATTTGGAACTGTTTGTCAATAATTTATATAAACCAACAAACATTTCTTATACTTTAAAACTGTCTGTGTTTTCAATTACAAAAAATTTAGAATACAGTATATAAACTGTTGAATCTCTCTACAACCTCAGCGTAACAAAAGAAATTTTTTTTTTTGCATTCCTTATAGGTACGATCTTATAAGTGCTTCAAACAGATCAGCACAGTGGCTTGGTAGAGCGTCCACTTTGTGACCGGGAGGTTGCGGATTTGATCCCTGGCCAAGTCATACCAAATACTATAAAAATGGTACTTGCGAAACTTTCGCTTGGCATTCAACATTAAGGAAGTAGAGCTAGGAATCAGAATTGGTCAGCTCGATGTCGGTATAATGCGACTGTGTGGAATAACATGTCATGTGTCTTGGGCAAGCTATTTCAGTGAGGCAGCACTCTTAAAGTGAGCATTGCGTACCCTATCACACCCAAAGACCAACTTAATATGATTGAAAGATTGTTGAAAGTGCTGTAAAACCTGGTTCAAACAGTTACAGTGTGCCAAATACAAGAGATTTGTAAATACAGTAAAACCTATGTAAGAGCCACCTTCGAGACTGACTTTAAATAGTGGTTGATGTGGAAAAAGTTGTCTGTCTTATAAAGGTACATGTCATGTAATTTTGCCAGCAAAATTACACGACATGTAGCTTTATAAGACAACCATCTTTCCACATCAACCACTTAGGTCAGTTTCAAAGGTGGCTGTCTTACACAGGTTTTACTGTATATGATTTTGTGAAGAAATCAGAAAAAATATTTACTTGATACCCACTCTTATCTAGAGTTATGTATGTATATAATAAAGTACCATTGTGCAGTTAATCAAAGGGACAGTTAAACAGTAATAATACCATCACACATAACAAGAACCCTGATCAGCCCACACATCAGCGGTCTGCTCTTGCCTTTTTTGTTGCACCTGCTTTAACATAGGCAACTTAGGTGTGCATCTTTTCCGTTGGCCTGTCCATTCATTATCCCACACTTTTTTAGAAAAGCGATGAGGATTTTGTTAATGCCTCCGTCCATTCTTCAGGAAAATTTCCATTATTTTTCCGTCCATACAGTGTCTGTCCATCTGTCATGCTATCTCCTCCGAAGCCACAGGGCAGAATTCAACCATTCTTGCTACGTGACTGTGCCTCATTATAAAGGTGTGCGAGAGCAATATTATTTTTTCTGTCTGGCGTCCGTCAGTCCAGTGTCCGTCCATCTGTTTGTCACACTATCTTCTCCCAAACCACTGCGCAGAATTTAACCAAACTTGCTACGTGACTTCCTTTCATGGTAAGTGGGTGCAAGAGCAAGTCCTTCCATCTGTGCATCCGTCTGTCCTGCTATTATCAACACGGATAATGGGGATTTGCGATCACGCACCATCAGCTGCGCATTCTAGTTCGTTCTCGTTCTTATGTCCACCATAGTGACCACCTTTAATGAAACCTACAGACCAAAAGTTTACAGTTAATTTCACTTAACTGATTGTTTTATTTTACTGAGCTAAACAAGGATGACAACACTCACTCTTCTGATGCTTGTTTTCACATTTTAGGTGCAAGATAAACTTCAACAAAGTTCTTTCTCCTTTCTGGTATAAAAATATTTCCTTGTGTTTTCAGGCAGAACAGGTGAAGATAGCTGCTGTGATACAAGCCGAGGGAGAATCCACTGCAGCAGAGCTCTTGGCAAAGGCATTTGGTGAATCTGGCGAGGGTTTGGTAGAATTACGTAAACTAGAAGCAGCAGAGGATATAGCATACCAGCTAGCACATTCTAGGAATGTTGTATACCTCCCTCATGGACAGCAGACATTATTAGCGCTGCCACAGTGAAAAGACTAATGTATATAGTGATTGAACATAAAATGTGTGTTTAACGTTTTGCGCTTTGGGTAAAATTTTCTGCAGAAAACGTATTGAAATATTTTCTTATTTTTCCCCATAAAACAGGATTTTAGATTTCATGCAAATTGTCTCCATTCCAGAAATCAGGATTTGACATTTCATGCAGATTCTCTCCAATGGAGACAATTTGCATGAAATCAAATTTCAATGTCAGCATACATCACCTCAAGATATTATAAGCCTTATTTGAGCGGTTCACCGCGAGATCGACCTTCAAAAGAAAGACAACTAGGAAAAAAAATTGTTTGAAACAGACTATAGCTCGTCCTAGTTGTCCCCCCTACCAAGCGTCCTGTTTCTAGGTGACCAAGATCGGGTACCAGTCACGCACTGGCCCCCCCCCGCCCACGCCACCGTAAGCAACCAATCAGGACGCGCCAGGTATATTCCCGCCAAAGCACGCACCAAGCGTGCGGCACGCCCAACGCACGCGGCAGACATTGTTACTATAAAGGGTAGACGCAAGGTAGAAAACATCACTATTTTTTGGTCGCTTGCGAGGTCAGCACCTTCTGTATAGATTACGACGTTTGGATTTGGAAAGAAGTATTTTTCGCTAGAACAGATAAGTCTGTATCTTTATTTTCACTAAAGCTTTTCTTTGTAGCCCATATCAGTAGTAAGATGTTGTGCATTAATTGCAAGCAAACTAAACTTCCGGCAGACAGCCATGTTTTATGTTTTAGATGTTGCGGGTTTTCGCAACTATCTCCTTGTGCCAGGTCTGCCAATTGGGCTTCAGAGATCTGGGAAGAATTACCCCACTTTCCCTCTTATGTATCTTCTGGTCGGGGGCAGGCTCAGGGATTCCCTTCTTGTACACTGGTGAAAATAATTTTCAATTGAACTCTGAGCCTGCTCCAGATTTGGAAAACAGACGTAGGGGACCCCAGGTCGCCGTTACTGTCACTAGTAATGAATACTTGACTAGGGGACCTCGCCCCGCCCCCAGCGATGCTTCCCGACGGAAGGCAACGCAGGGGGCGTTGGCGAACCCCTGTTCCGGCGGAAATCCCGAACCTAGGTACCTGCCGGGTTATCGTACACCTTATAGGTATGTTAGCTCGGCGGCCTTTAATACGGCGGGCTGATTCCCAAGTAATGTAACTGTGCCTTCCTCTCAATTTTCTTGGCAGGAAGGCGCAGATCAGGGGGCCTTTTATTGGCCTTATTTTTATTCCTGGGGTTCATGGGATGGCTTTAGTGGGTATGGTTATTACCCCAACTTATATTTGCCCTGTCCCGAAGCCGTTCCTAGCTCGTCCAGTTCAATCTGTTTACCAGGAGAATGGTTCTCTCCCTTTAGTTCCTGGCATTCGTACCACACCAAATATCCAGGTAACAGGATCTGTTTCTCATACTTCTCCTGCGGTGAATTCATTTAGGAATCCAAAACCTATTCAAAGTGGTAAGGCCAAAGTATCTCTTTCCACTGTGCCTACTATTAGTAAGGCTTCTCAACATAATAATACTATAGCCATTCCTACTTGCTCGGTATTATGTTTCAGGAAGGTTCATTTTCAGATTCTTTGATAGCGGAACCAGTTATTGGTACTACCAACTTGGGTAAAAGTAGAAATTGTAAGAATAGACTGGGTACCTCTTCCACATCATCTGCTCTTCCTTCAGTCAGGGTAAGTCAGAATGTTAATGAAGCCTTCGGGCATTTGTTTACGGAGGTACAGAATAGCAGCAAGGTTCTATTTGCTGACTATTCATCTGTAAGCGCACTGGGATCTGTAGAGGACGATGTCCCTATAGGTCCTAGTGTTTCTGCAGCCAGACCTTTTGTGGCTATTCCTGCTTTGAGCAGGGATAGTTCTTTAGGTCTTACAGCTACGCCATTGAGGGTAACCAACCCCTCACGTAGCACCCCTGACATTGCCTCAGCCATATCCCAGGCAGTATTGAGGACTCTATCAGGGTTGGGCAACTTGGCTTCGTCAGTGGATCTCCCTTCTGTTGCTGAAGAAGGGGAGGGGCAAACTTTCACGGGTCAGTCTGGATCCACTGGCAATGGTCGCGACCATGTTCGGACCATTAGCCAAGACCCCCGGGCTCCATATCATGGATGTGATTATGTCCCGGACCAGGCTCTGTCAGAGAGTTCATTAAGTTCTTCTCAAAAGAGCCAGTCTCATGAGCCTGCCACAAACTACCATGAGACACTGGAGGAAGTTTACTCCCTTTTGGGAGACCTTTGCCCCAAGGCTGACCAAACTCAAGACAGTGCGCGAGTCCATTCCCTGCTTGAGTCTATTTTGGACCAGCCTACTTCCTCCAGGTCAACACTTCCAGAATCCTCAACAGTGAACCAGTTGATGGGGAAGCTGTTTGACAACACCGCAGAGGCTAGAAATAATCCAAATTGGTATGTACCTAAGAAAACAATTGATTACAATTGATTACCTTGCTCGACCACATTCTTACGCTTGTCATACGGAATTTTGGCCGAGTAAGATACCCACCCTTGATGCTGACGCTGGCAGGCTAGGCATCTCAGTGGGCAGATTCGCCTCTTTACCAGTGGCTCATTTAGAGTACCTGGAGCGGTTAGCAAGGAGAGCGGTGGCCATCAGTTCACATTGTGATTTTTGGTTCGGCTGCATTTCAGGCCCTCTGCGCAGAGCATGTTGACCCGGATGTTCTGCGTAGTCTACTTCTAGCAGTGAACCGCTCTGCTAAGCACATCATGGCCCTAGGCCTATCTGTGTCTGCTGTGCTGTTGCATCAGCGCTGTAACGCTGCTCTAAATACCTCTAATTTACTTTTATCTCATAACAAGGACAATTTTAGAGCAGCTCCTCTGAATTCTTCCTCTCTTTTTGGGTGTAAAATAGAGGAAGTTTTCAGAGCAAATTTAGACGATAGACATCATTCCCTCCTGACAGCAAATTATTCAGGAGTATCGGCCAACAGAAAGAGACCTTCCTCCTCTACTTTTAATTCAAATCCAGCGAAGAAGTCTAGGTGGGAACCAAAAGCTAACCGGGTTCCCACTTCCACTTCTTTTTCGTCTGCTGTCTCTTTCAAACGGTTTCGATCCACCAAGGGGGGCCGTGGTGGATCATCTTCTTTCAGGGGGGGGCCCACTAGGAGGAGTAAATGACATCATCAGGGCCCTTCCATCTGCACCTCATCCTTCTCTTCCGGTGGGAGCTCGTTAAATTTTTGTGGAGGCTTGGTCAGCCATAACTCGGGATTCCTGGGCCCTTTCTATTCTCCGGAAGGGCTACAGGATTCCTTTTGCAAGGGAACCTCCATTATCGTTGTCTCCAATTCTGTTCCCTGTAGCTCAACAACATTTAAATCTCTTGAGGGAGGGGGTGCAGATTCTACTGGAAAAGAAGGCTGTAGAGATTGTGAGAGATACCACCTCTCTACAGCCGGATTTTCTTAGTGAAGAAGAAAACCGGCCGTTTTTTCGTCTCATTATAGACCTATCATCGCTCAACAAAATGATGAAGGTAGATTACTTTCAAAGGGAAACTGCGGCCTCCATTCGGAGAGCTATTCCTCCAGGGGCTTGGGCGGTTTCTATAGACTTTATGGACGCATACCTCCATATTCCTATTCATCCAGCGTCTCGCAAGTACCTGAGATTTTCCCTAGAAAGCACTATATACCAATTTCGGGCGCTTCCATTCAAAATCTCAACAGCGCTTTTCGTTTTTACAAACTTGATGGAGATTGTGGCGGGACATATTCGATCTCTAGGACCAAACATTTACCAATATTTCGACGATTGGCTTGTCCATCGTCTTTCGCAGGAGTCCCTACTGTCCGACTTTTCAGTAGCTTGGGAAATCATTACAAGTCTGGGTCTAATACCAAATCCTCTGAAATCAGACCTAGTTCCATCTCAGGACTTCGTGTATGCAGGAATGAGGTTCCTGTCTCACATTGGCATTGTCAGAGTTCCAGAAGAGTCATCAAAATTCTTGTCCTTCTATTTCGGGTTCTACAGGTTCAATTCATTACCGCCCGAGAATTTTTGTCCATGTTGGGATCACCCAATGCTGCAGCAGATTTAGTTCAGTTGGGTCGCCTTCATATGAGACCTCTTCAGTTCCATCTTCTGGCCAACTGGAAACCTCTCCGCGACAGTTTGGTCCAACCTATTCCAATATCCCATTCATGTCGTGTAGCAATCAAATGGTGGATGAATCCTTCCATTTATGTGGCTGGAATTCCCATTGTTATACCAGCCCCAGATTTCCATCTGTTTTCAGATGACAGCCATTCGGGCTGGGGCGCACATTTAGAACCCCTAGGTCTAGAGGTTCAGGGACTGTGGGATGTTGCTTTCCAAGACCTTCACATCAACAATTTGGAGTTACGAGCAGTTTTCCTAGCACTCCAACATTTTCAGAGTCACATTTACAATTCTTGCGTGATGGTAGCGTCAAACAATTCATCAGTAGTGGCTTACCTCAAGAAGCAAGGGGGTACCCACTCTCCATCTCTGTGCATGCTAATGTGGGAGCTTCTTTACTGGTGTCATCATAGGAATATTCACATTCAAGTCGGGCATATTCCAGGGAAATTGAATGTTTTGGCAAACAGCCTGTCTCGCCCAGACCGAATTCTCCCCACCGAATGGTCTCTAGATCGGGAGATAGCTACCCAAATTTTCAGTCTTTGGGGTACTCCTCAGATAGATCTTTTCGCCACCAGATTAAACCATCTTCTGCCCCTGTTTGTTTCTCCAGTACCGGACCACAGGGCTTGTGCAGTGGATGCTATGTCACTAGAATGGAAAAACCTATTCGCATACGCATTTCCTCCATTCAAACTTGTTCCCCTGGTTCTAAACAAGATGAGGGATTCCAACAGTCGGTTCATTCTCATAGCCCCGTGTTGGCCTCAGAGGAGCTGGTTTTCAGTCATTTTGAGTCTCATAATAGACTTTCCCGGGGAACTTCCGGTTCATCGGGATTTGGTATCACAACATCAGGGAAAAGTACTCCATCAGAATCCAGCTATGTTGCATCTTCACGCTTGGAAGTTGTCAGGAGTCAAATCAGAGGTAGACACATTTCTGAATTCGCTACCCAGTGTATCTATCAATCCCGCAGAGAGTCTACGCTCAAGGTCTACTCTGCAAGGTGGAATATGTTCTCGGATTGGTGTTTGCAAAGGGAAGTTAATCCTGTCGATCCCGCTTTAAAATGATTTGGTAGATTTTTTTTTTATTGCTACCTTTTTAACACCCTGAAATTATCGGTAGCTTCTATTAAAGGCTACCGCTCCGCCATCTCAAATACACTGAATTTTTTCAAATCAGCAGACTGTACGGCGGACCCAATCATTTCAGATCTTATTAAAGGTTTTGCCCTGAGAAAACCGGTTTCCAGATCTCTTACGCCCAAATGGAATTTGACTTGTGTTCTTTGGTCTCTTAATAAAGCTCCTTATGAACCACTAAAGACTGCTGACATCAAATATATCACGCTTAAAGCAGTGTTTCTTCTTACATTTGCGGCTGCTAGAAGAAGTGAGATTCATGCTCTGTCAATTGAGGAAGGCTGTTTTAGGTATGACCGCAACTCTGATTCCATTACCCTCCTCACACAACCTGGGTTTTTAGCAAAAAACCAGCTTCCAAAGTCATTACCAGAACCTATTGTTAGTCCAGGTCTTTCTCAGTTTTGTGGTTCTGATACGGATATTAGACTTTTGTATCCGGTCAGAGCTGTTAGAGCTTATTTGTCCAGAGTGAAAGCTAAGAGATCGGGAAGGAAGAGACTGTTTTTTACCACTGAAGGGCTCTAAAGATATTTCACCTTCCACTATTTCTTGTTGGATCTGTGACGTTATCAAACTGGCTTATGCAGATTTATCATCTTCGGATCTGTCATTCATGAAAATCTCGGCTCATGAATTTAGAGCTTTGTCTTCGTCTTGGGCTTATTGGAATTCTGTCGCCCTTGAGGATGTGGTAAGGGCTGCATATTGGCGTACAAATAGTAACTTTTCTTCATTTTACTTTAGATATTTGGCCCCAATTAGGCAGGATACATCGTCATTGGGACCTCTCGTGGCGGCGCAGTCTATTACTGGCTGCCATCGTTCTGTATCTTAAGTCTCTTCACAATATTTTAAGCCTGCTTGAATCCGGTGTGAAACTTTTCTTCAAAGGGTCTGTCTTATTCTTCTCCATCAACGGATATTGGCATTCGACCCGCAAGCATACCTACAATGCAAAAATATTCCCCTAAAAATACTATGAATTACCAGGGGACTGCTGAACTTCACCGGATTCCAGCATGGGTGAGTAGAGATTTATATTGTTTTTATTATTACCTTCCCACCTATGCTTATTATTCAGGCTTATAATATCTTGAGGTGATGTATGCTGACATTGAAATGAAATTTTTAAAGTAAAATTAATTTCAATTAAAGCATACTCACCTCAAGATATTATTAAATGTCCCTCCTCCCACCCCGCTTTCATTGTTAAATTTTATTGCTCCCAAAAAATAGGGATGTTTTCTACCTTGCGTCTACCCTTTATAGTAACAATGTCTGCCGCGTGCGTTGGGCGTGCCGCACGCTTGGTGCGTGCTTTGGCGGGAATATACCTGGCGCGTCCTGATTGGTTGCTTACGGTGGCGTGGGCGGGGGGGGGGGCCAGTGCGTGACTGGTACCCGATCTTGGTCACCTAGAAACAGGACGCTTGGTAGGGGGGACAACTAGGACGAGCTATAGTCTGTTTCAAACAATTTTTTTTCCTAGTTGTCTTTCTTTTGAAGGTCGATCTCGCGGTGAACCGCTCAAATAAGGCTTATAATATCTTGAGGTGAGTATGCTTTAATTGAAATTAATTTTACTTTAAAAATTTCATGTCAAATCCTGTTTTCTGAAGAAAATAACAGGTTTTGGCATTTCATACCAATCATCTCCAATGGAGAAAATTTGAATAAAATAAAAAATCCTGCTTTCTTGGAAAAATAAGAAAAAAAAATGAGGATTTGACAACATTGTCTCCATTGGAGACAATTTGCATGAAATGTCAAATCCTGTTTTCTGAAGAAAAAAAAAGAAGAAAAATATCAATTTGTCATCTGCTGAATAAGCCCAGAGAGTGGTAAAAGTTAATGTGCTAATCTGGGTTTATTGAGTTTAGGTTTTATGGCCCAGTCAACCCATTAGGCTCATATTGAGCTGGTAATATAGGGTTAAGGTGAATGGATACATTTTCATGGGAGGCAATTCAGTCATAGTAGTTTTTATCTCCCTTCTGAAAGGAGGGGTGTGGTCTACTCTAAAAGGAAAGAAATTGCTCCCTGTGGGAGCAAATTCTTCCCTTTTAGAGTAGACCCCTTTTCTGAAGGGATGGTGAGCAGGGATTCTCTCCCTTCTGCTGATTCAAGAAAGACAATTGTCATTTTCGGGCAAAAGAATGTGAACAAATACTGGTTAACTGCTTAGAACACTAAGCCTGCCCAGGAAAGGTGTGATAAGATAAACTGACTGGCTCAGCATGACCTAATAGGTTGACTGGGCCGTAAAACCTCAACTCAGTCAACGAGTGAGTGCGGAGGCAAACAGAACTCTGAATTTAAATTGGAAGAGAAAAGTTTGAAAAGGTTCTTGTTTTTCCTCAGAAAATAAAGTTGAAATTTCATACAGAACAAGTGTTTTGTAGACAGTTTTAATAAAAAGGTCAGGCTTCAGAAAACATATAGCAAACTGAATTATGTCCCCCAACCTATGAAAAGGGGGCGGGGGGGGGCATATCGATTTTGGTGCAGATCCCTTTGGCATTGGCATGACATTTGCTTTTCTGCGTAATATCTGGTTGTATTCTTACAAAATTTTTATGAATATAACTGGGAAACTGAAAATTCACGGTCGGGTGACATCTGTTTTCTCTAAAAAAACACTTACTAGTTTGAATTAGCAGAGAAATGTTTGAAAAAAAAAGCTATTGTTTTTTTTTTTCTTCAGCAAAAAGGGTTGAAATGTCATACAAAACAACTACTTTCTAGATACAGTCAAACTTCAGTAGCTCAAACTCTGATGGCTCATTTACCATGTCTGATTCAAGTTCATTTTTGAGTCTTTAGGAAATTCTCATGCCCAAGAAAACAAATATTTAGCATGAAATTGTACACTTTAGAATTGCCTATTTGAGGATATTCTAATAAATACACTGAACATGCCATTATTTAATATTATATAGACAGTCGAAAAGATTTCCCTAAATTATCGCCATTTGCTTCCTGATCTGACATCACGATTAACCCTCAGTGGCTCGAACTACCCATGTCTGGAACAAATTTCCATGGTCCCAAAGGCGTTCGAGCCATTGAAGTTGAAGTTTGACCATAGCTTGAATGAAAAGTCAGGCTTCAGTTTTTTTGGAGGGTGGGGGGGAAGAATAGATATTGCTTCTTGCAGAGCTCGAGATAAGATGCTTTTCCTTCAACCAAAAAAGTGAGGATATTTTTCTTATTTCTTCATGAAAACATACAATGTGGGTACTCATTAAAAGTACTTCACTGATGTACTTCCAGTGAATACCCACAACATTATGTTTTCATGTCAAAATAAGATACCCCATCCTATATGAAGCTGTGTTGTCTGCTATTTTTACTTTTTTAAGCATGCTGAAAGCTAGTGTTCACCAGTTGCCATATTTTTAAGAATTCCTGTTTAACTGAATCATGATACTACAAGATGTTATATAGGGCTCATAGAGCAGGGAAATATATTTTTCCCCTTATTGTTGCAGATAATTTAACAAAATAATCTGGAACTTAAAAAGTAGCAATAGGTCTCCGAGGTAAATACATGTATTACTTTCTCACCAGAATTATAGTGACAGCTTGAATCTGGGTGCATTAGCCCTCAAAGGGCTATTTCAGCAAAATTGTATTAGGCTACATTTTAATTTTTTTTTTTTTGTTGGTTTTATTTTTCAGAGAAAACAAGACTGACTTCTCATGTGAATCATCTGCCTTGTTTCCTCTGAAAAAAGAAACAAAACAGAATAAATCAGGATGTCGTCTTCTGCAGTTGTGATAGCACTTTAAGGGTTTATTTTAAAGAATCTGCAAATGGTGAAGATGCAGTCTGATCAGAGACTTTGATATATATATATATATATATATATATATATATATATATATATATATATATATATATATATATATAGTTCATGTATATACCATATTTACTCAAAATATTGTGACCCCTTAACTCCTTTAAATACCCTAATTGCCCAAAACTGTGAAAAAGGCCATTGGACTTTAATGTTTGTAAAGGAGCTATCTAAGCTAAGATAAGAGCGACAAACTTTGAAGAACTGATCAAACTGTTCATTAGGAAACATTTGATCTGGTCTACACTGTTTGTTTAGACCAGGCTGTCTGAATATTTTAGGGTAAATATATGCAAGGTCCAGATTAAATCTTGAAACAATGAATGTTCTCTTATTTTCTTTAGTTGGAGAAAAATAAGGTCCAAAGAAGGTAATGTTCATGTTTTGATGAATAAGGTTCATGCTTTGATGAACAAGGTTTGTAGTTTGATGAATATGGGTCATGTTTTGATGGTGTTTTGATGAATAAGATTTCTGTTTTAATGGATAAGGAATGTAGTTTGATGAGTAAGGTTCATGTTTTTATGGATAAGGAATGCAGTTTGATGAATAAGGTACATGTTTTGATGAATAAGGTTCTTGTTTTGATGAATAAGGTTCTTGTTTTGATGAATAAGGTTCTTGTTTTAAAAAAGAGCATTCTGCTTGTCATAACTCCAGACAAATGATGGTATCATGTAAATATTTTCATGCACATGTCAAGCCTATATTTTTACTTTCTGCAAGTGTCAAAGCAGTATCTTGAAAACTGTAGACATCACAAAGACACTATTAAATCAAGGGTATGTAACTAGTAGTAAAAATTTGATCAGAGTTCTGTGACCTTTTTGCACATGCCCAGCCTATATTCTTTCTTTGCTGCAAGTTTCAAATCATCATCTAAAAAACTGTAAGTTTCGGAGGCACAAACCCTACAATGGCATGTGTATAAGACACATTTTCTAAGTAAATCAAGGGTATATAATTCTACCAATACAAGCTGGCCTCGGTGGCTCAGTTGGATGCGCCGTCCGACTGGAGACCAGGAGGTCGCGGGTTCAACCCCTGCCGAGGTCGGCAACATTCTTTCGTGGAGATTGATCATGAAATATTTTCTACGGTCATTCTCTCCCTTCCGCTGATTCAAGAAGGGCAGTTGTCAGTTTCTGGTGAAAGAATGTGCACAGTACTGGTTAACCGCTTAGAGGGCTAAGCCTGCCCAGTAAACGTGTGGTTAGGTAAACTGACCGCGCTCGACATGACCCCATTGGGTTGACTGGGCCGTAAAACCTCAACACAAACAAACAAAGTAAATCAAGGGTATATAATTCTACCAATACATAGTAATTCGATCAGAGTTCTTTGACTTTCATGCACATGCTCAGCCTATATCCCAGTCAGCATTCTACGTAAATCTATATCGGGCCGTCATCGGCCAGTCAGGGTAGCTGACGGGCCGATGACGGCCCGATGTAGATTTACGTTGAATGCTAGCTGGGATTCTTACTTTACTACAAGTTTCAATTCATTATCTTGAAAACTGTAAGAGAAGTTGCGGCAACATGAATCCTTTGCCACGTGTATAAGACAAATTTTCGAAGTAAATCAAGGGTATGTAACTCTACCAATAATAATTTGATCAGAGTTCTGTGACCCGACATGCTCAGTCTGTATCCTTGCTGTGGTTCAAATGTCAAATTATTACCTTGAAAACTGAGGAGGAGTTGGGGAGACACAAACAGTACTTTAAAGTGTGATGGAAGACAACAGATGTACACAATGTCATGACAAAGGGTAAAACAATATGCCCGCCTCCGCTTCATGGTGGGGGCATAAAAATAATAAGTACATCACGAAAACACACCTATATAATTTTGACCCCCTTAAACCCCACTTTTATATAGTAAAACTGGGGTTTACAGGGGTATACATTATTTTTCTTATTTCTGCTCAAAAACATAGATTGAGGGTACTCGTTAGAACTGCCTCGTCGAGGCGGTTCTAACGAGTGCCCACAATTTATGTTTTTGAGCAGAAATATGAAAAAATATCAGAATTTTTATCTGAAAATTTTCAGTTTTTAGTGGTAAAATTTTCAGTATATTTGAATAGGCGTGTTTTCGTAATGATAGTAGCTCTGCCACAGAAGCTGCAGGCAGCCTATGGCAGGCCCTGATGGGTACAGATCAACACTGCCACTTTAACTGTGTCCAAATTCAGCCTTTCCAGCTAGTAAAGGTTTTAATAACAACTCGAGACAATTTACAATCAACAGAAAATTTAATCTCCTCTGTACAATTATACAAACAAAACAGGAAAATTAAAATTGATTATCAATAAATAAATTAAAATAAAACAAAAATTAACAAATGCAATCATTTCAACTGACAATTCTTTGACATGCTGCTAGTATAACCAGCTGAGGTTTTACAGCCCAGTCAACCATATGGAGTGATGCTGAGCACGGCCAGTTTGCCTAACCACACTTTTACTGGGCAGGCCTAGTCCTCTAAGCGGTTAACCAGTACTGTGCTCATTTTTTCGACGGAATTTGATAACTGCCCTTCTTGAATCAGTGGAAGGAAGAGAATGATCGTAGAAATATTTCATGATCGATCTCCACAGAAGAATGTTGAAACCAGCTGGTAACACAACATACTTAAACCAGCGCATGACAAAACCTACAATAAGACTTGTGTGACCAACGAAGATTCAGATCAGCCTGCACATCCACGCAGACTGATCAGTTATTGTGTTGGGGTTTAACGACACGTCAACCCTTGAGGGTCATTTTGTGTCGTCTCCCAGAGAAAGGGAGAAAAGAGGTAGAAGAGAGTAGAGGAGATGAAAGAGAGGGACAGGGAAGAAAGAGGAACAGGAATGAAAGTGAAGAAACAGAAGAAATAAAAACATTCCCCCTCTACCCTTACCCACTACAAGGATAGCAGGCCTTGCCCAACTGTAAGCCAATATCAGTTGGACGCCCCAGTGATGTAAGATACACAGCACCGTCGCACCACCCGACCACCCCAGCAGACTGATCAGAGTCTTTGCTGATCACATGCTTCTAGGGCCTCCAGGATATCCAAAGTGAGATTAACGAGAACCCTTGCCGTACTGGATAGATGTACAGGCTGGTCAGTCTTTGCTGGTCACACGTCTTATTGTAGGTTTTGTCATGTGTTGGCTCACTTGTTTTAGAAGAGACTGAGTGCAGCTTCATTCAGCATGTTAACACTTAAAGCGCCATACAAATTTATTGATTGTGTTGGGGTTTAATGACATGCAGCCCTTGTGGGTCATTTGGGTTGTCTCCTTGAGAAAGGGAGAAGTAGAAGAGATGGAAATGAGGGACAGGGGAGGAAGAGGAACAGGCATGAAAGTGAAGAAACAGAAGAAATAAAATTTGTAGCAGATGACATTCTAAATTTTCCTCTTATTTATTTATTTTTTTTTTTTTAAAAAGTAAGTTAACATGATTTTATGTGAATCATCTGCTTTGATCATGTGAATCCTCTGCAAAGCAGAGGATTCACAGGAAAGACTTATTTTCTCTAAAAGGTAAAAATATTTGAAATGTCTGCTGCAGTTGTGATTGGTGTTTTAAACCATTTATGCCTAGTGTCCCATTAATGGGGCATCGACAAATGGTGTAGAACCTTATCAGGATGTGGCGTCTGATCAGGGTCCACATTGCTTGCATTTAATACATAAGTTTCTATAAAGAATGATGATAATAAAAAAAAAAAAGTAACCAGACACCCCTTGAACTGGAAATGGACCATCCATTGAGTTGAGGTAGAATAGTCCATTCAGCACAAATAGGTTAATTTACCACTCTGGGCATTTTCAGCAGATGACAAATTGATGATATTTTTCTTACTTTTCCTAGTAAACAGGATTTGACATTGAGGAGACAATTTGCATGAAATGCCAAATCCTGTTTTCTGGGAAAAATAAGAAAAATATTTCAAAATGTCGTCTGCTGAAAATTTTACCCAGAGTGCTAAGCGTTAAAGACTAACAGACAAATACTCTTTCTACTGACAGAACATTTTGGTTTTGATATTAAATGATAAAGAGGTTTGCAAATACTATTTCATAAACTGAAAATACGGAAAATAAATTTTCATATATTATCTATAAATAAACTACTTCACTGGTTCAAAATGGCAGCTGACCTGGTAATTTTTGTGCTATATACAAGCTGTACTATGAAATCTGTATTTTACTGGTGCACAATGTCAGACCTCTGACCTACTTATTTTTGTGCTATCTACAAGCCTTGCATTTCAAGTACCGCTTTTATTTTCAGTTTTCAATTACAGTAAAAATACCCCTCGTTTCTGATTTCAGAATAAATAACAGAACATGACACTTTGTGTCTAACAATATAAGTAATTAAGCATTACATATTTGTAACAGGTGATAAAATGTTTACCACATTTTGCCCGACTTGGAGATTAATCCCAGTCCACCAGACTCAAAGTCTACACTCTACCACGTCACTATAAAAGCTGGCCTGTACTGCAAGGGCATTACAAGTATGTGGCATTCTCTCCCTCCAAACTGAAATTCGTCCCTGAATTTCTAGTTATCCAAGAGTCATGTGAAATGAGATGTCAGGAGTTTTATGCACATGTTGGTTATTTATGGTGGGCACTAAATGTCACAGGTGAAAGAGTGCTATTACAGTTTTTCTGACAGGTGATCGATCCCACTCTGTGATCGAACCCACTCTGCTGAACTCCCCAAGTCCTACACTCTACCAGGTTGCTATAAAAGCCAGCTTGTACTGCAAGGCAGTGACATATTCATTAACATTACTTTAATTCAAATGAGTGTCAAAAGATGTTTTTTATATAAAAGGTTTCTTTTTCAACTATCCCATGAAGCATCTGCACAGCAGACTCGTTTGTACTCCAGACGAATTTCAGTCTGGGTTCAAATCCCTCTGGACATGGTCTTGGCTCAATATCGGGCACTTTTTTCAATCAAACATGCTGCAGAATGCAGGGTTAACACTATAAACATGTTGTCAGTACTCATTAGAAGTGCCTTGGTGAGGCAGTTCTAATGAGTGCCCACATGTCTTCATTGAGAAGTAAGAAAATATATTATGAGGATATCCAATCTTGTCTGCTGCTATGGACTAGTTCAGGTCATGACTACCAAATGATGACTACAGTACCTTTCATCATTTTGACATAACTAGAATACTGTTGAAAAGTGTGTTAAACACAAAAACAATTCCACATAATTATCCCATTCATAATACAACCATAGCTCAAAATAAGGCACTTTTTCCAACCGAAAAGTACTGAAATTCTTTTATTTCTCCACAAAAATGTTGGTACTCGTTAGAAGTGCCTCACTGAGGAGCTTCTTATGAGTACCCCATAGGCCTAGATAAGAGTGGGTATCAGGTTAATATTTTTCTTATTTCTCCATGAAAACATATGTTGTGGGTACTCATTAGAAGCGCCTCAGCAAGGCACTTCTAATGAGTACCACAACATACTTTTTTGTGGAGAAATAAGAAAAATATCAACATGTTTGGATTGAAAAATGCACCATAACTAGAGCTATGGTACCCACAACATCTTTAAGTGGAGAAAAGAGAAAAATATTAGGTGGATATCCCTTCTTATTTGGAGCTATGTAACTGCCTTGAATTTACTACCCAATAATTTCCCCTCCACTGGTGAGGATGACAGAATCAAAATGACACTTTGTGTCAAAAATGTGAACATAAGCAAAAAATATACAGTAAAACATCAATCACTTAATCACCTATGGCTCATTTACCATGGTCAATTTGTAATCATTTTTAAATCCCCAGGAATTTCTTCTGATAGCTGAAGAAAACAACGGTTTCATTATAGCCCAAGAAAATTATATTCAACAAAATAATTTAAGGTTCAGGTTTAAGGTTTGTGTAATTTTCCACAAATATGCAAACTTTGACCAAGTCTATGGGCAAAACCACAGAAGATATTGAAATATTGTTGATTGTTTCTTAAAGTATAACCCGAAAATGAGTGTTTCCAACAACAAATTTTGAAATGAAAATTTTCATTTTAAAATTCGTGAAAAATGCTACTGTTTACCAAAAATGGAAAATTAACAGTTGAACATAATAAGTAATGTCTTGACTTCAAACTGTGAATAAATCATAGAGAAAGCTTTAATTTCAATCAAGAAACACATTTTCCTACAGGTACCCTCTATAGATTATTCAGGGTCTATGGGGAATCATCGAGGCAATTTTAGCCTCTTAAAGGGTTGACCTCTTTTTTTGGCCATATCTGTGTGTCGTTTACCCCTAAGAAAGTGGAATTTGCAAAATTGTGTTTTTTGACTAAAAATAGAAAATTTTCAGATATTCTGAAAAAAAAAAAACACATCCTTTTGGAGTAAAAAGTCTTTAAAAAAATTCCCATTTTTTTTTCAGAATCTTCTAGGCTGACAATGTTCGCGTCATTGACACTTTGGTAGCTGAACATATTGCTAACACTTTGAGCTTATTGAAATGGGCTTGCAAATAGCAGTATTACCCACAGAATAATTTTAACAACTAACAGGTCGCATTTGAATGTTAATCAAAGGGAAACTGAAACTGGTGATCCTTTAATTATTTTGTGGAGTATATTTTGATGGTTCTAAATGAGAACCAAAACACAGTAAAACTAACCAGACACCCTGCTGTTGGAAATAGACCAGTCCAAAGATTTGTGGTAGAAAAGTCCATTCAACATACATGGGTTAATTATGGTTGGATGCTGGATAGATGGATGACCAGACAGATATATATGCTCTTAACACCAAATGGGTGTCTTCCATTCCGCAAGCAGGCCTTGTCAACATATGGGCTGCATCAAGCAAAAAAACTGCATTTGAACATGGGCAAAATGCACAGATGCAGATCTTCCTGTGCATGCGCATGGTATCTCATCTGGGTCTCTGCTCTCTATTCATACATTCTGTAGTATCCAATGATTTCGTTAGCATACAGTGAAGGCACTGATCAGACTGTATCATCAGTGCCTTTACTGTCCGTATATGCCCAATGCGTTTTCACATGGAGTGGTCCATATTATCTACCTCAACAAAATTCTTGAAAAGCTTTGAGCGGCCAGTGTGTGTGTTTGTGTCTTTTTTTTTTTTATTTCAGATTTGTTCATTTGAGTCCAACTTATTGATCCTGAAAAAGTCATTAAGAACCTTTATTATGACATTAATTGCAGTAATGAAACATTCAATATCACTCATCAAACTCTGTATAAAGATGGGATCATCCGACTTCCGACCCTCGGGACTCAGCAAGGACAAGAACACACTGCGATAAGGTAACGCTTTCACTGCAACCTGCAACAGAAATGAAAATAAATATATGACTAGTCATAACTCCAGATTAGGCATTTTTTTCATCCAAAAAGAACTGATATTGAATCTGCATGAAAACACACTTTGTGGGTACTCATTAGAAGCACCTCAGCGAGGTGCTTCTTATGAGTACCCACAACATGTTTCATGCAGAATAAGAAAAATGTGTGGATACCTCCTCTTATCTGGAGCTGCGCTATGTGGGGTGGGGGTGGGGGGGGGGAAGGGGAAACAGTGACATATATTTATAGTGATGAGCTATATTTCATAAAATTCATAACTGCAGATTTCATTGCATTTTTGAGTTCTGATAATAAGTTACCATATTCGGCCTAATTACCGCACTGTGCGCTTAGATTTTTCAAAATTACTGAACAAACTTGTGGTAAAATATCAACCTAATAAGGGCACACTTTAAAGAAAGATCAGCAGAGAGCGTATTAAATGATGCTTTTGCAATATTATTTTTCTGATTTTCTTTATAAAAACATATGTTGTGGGTACTCGTTGACAAGTCGAGGCAATTCAAATGAGTTCCCACAACATATGTTTTTATAAAGAAGCAGATAAAAGTACACTGACTGTAATCTAAAAGCTGCTTAATTGCTTTACTGTGCGCTTATAGGAGCATGTGCGGTAATTAGGTCGAATACGGTATATAATGAGCCAATAAAGTATCCCCTTCTTTATCCTCTACTTTGTCTTCTCGTTTGGTCAAGAAGAGCAGTGGTCAGTTCCTGGCGAAAGAATGTGCACAATACTGGTTAACCGCTTAGAGGACTAAGCCTGCCCAGTAAACGTGTGGTTAGGTAAACTGACCATGCTCCACATGACCCCACTGGGTTGACTGGGCCGTAAAACTTCAACACAAACTAAGTCTTCTCATTTGGTGATTTTATGGCATCATAAAGCTAAATAGCTACTTTATGATGCTATAAAATCACCAAATGAGAAGATTTTTTTTTGTACTGTTAATGCCAAGTATGCTGGGTAAAAAGTTCAGCAGACTACTTTTTGAAATATTTTTCTTATTTTTCCCAGAAAATAGGCTTTGAGATTTCATGCCTATTTTCTTGGCAAAATATGAAAAGTATCAATTTGTCATCTGCTGAATTTGCCCAGAGAATGGTAACAGATGAGTATCTAAATAATTAAGCCTTTAAAGTCATTTAAGCCTATTGACATTAGCAAACAGTGTAGACCTAGATCAGATGCTGCAGAATGCAGCATCTGATCAGGGCCAACACTGTTTGCATTAAAAATATAGGAATTTCTATAAACCATGGTAATGTTAAAAAATAGGGGGTGGTCGGGTGGTGCGAAGGTGCTGTGTATCTTACATCACTGGGGCGTCCAACTGATATTGGCTTACAGTTGGGCAAGGCCTGCTATCCTTGTAGTGGGTAAGGGTAGAGGGGGAATGTTTTTATTTCTTCTAGAGAATGGTAACAGATGAGTATCTAAATAATTAAGCCTTTAAAGTCATTTAAGCCTATTGACATTAGCAAACAGTGTAGACCTAGATCAGATGCTGCAGAATGCAGCATCTGATCAGGGCCAACACTGTTTGCATTAAAAATATAGGAATTTCTATAAACCATGGTAATGTTAAAAAATAGGGGGTGGTCGGGTGGTGCGAAGGTGCTGTGTATCTTACATCACTGGGGCGTCCAACTGATATTGGCTTACAGTTGGGCAAGGCCTGCTATCCTTGTAGTGGGTAAGGGTAGAGGGGGAATGTTTTTATTTCTTCTGTTTCTTCACTTTCATTCCTGTTCCTCTTTCTTCCCTGTCCCTCTCTTTCATCTCCTCTACTCTCTCTCTTCTATCTCTTTTCTCCCTTTCTCTGGGAGACGACACAAAATGACCCTCAAGGGTTGACGTGTCGTTAAACCCCAACACAGTCAGTCAGTAATGTTAAAAAATAACCAGACACCTGTTCAATTGGAAATGGACTGATCAAAAGAATTAAGGTAGATGAATCCAATCAGTAGAGGTTAAAGTCAGCACTGACAATGAAAAGGTGGCATAACTATGGCTTAGAATGCCCATATAAAAGCACTGAGTCCAGACCCAAACTAGAACTCTGTTTTTGGAGGAAAACGTATGTCCCCCACTTATCAGGTAGACCTATCGTTGAAAAAGGTTGTATCTATAATTTATCTTTTTTTTGTGTGTGTATGTGGTCGATAGTGGCCATTTTCCAAAATCTAAGCCCTAGTGTGACCTTGAAAATGGGGTCATGGTCACCAAAATCTAATCAGTTCTTGTTCCTGTCTCAACAATATAGCTGTATAAGTTTGGTCAAAATCCATCCATTCATTCTGGAGATGGGGTGAAGAAAAGCCATTTACCAACAATCTGAGCACTCCTCTGACCTAGAAAATGGGGTCAAGGTCATTAAAATCTAATCAGTTCTTTTAAACGTCACAACAATATAGATGTACAAGTTTAGTCAAAATCCTTCCATACAATCTGGAGATAGTGTGCAGACAAGCCATTTTCCAATAATCTGAGCCCCACTGTGACCTTGAAAATGGGGTCAAGGTCACCAAAATCTAATCAGTTCTTGTCCCTGTCTCAACAATATAGATGTACAAGTTTGGTCAAAATCTGTCCATTCATTCTTGAAATAGGGTGCAGAAAGTCCATTTTCCAACAATCTGAGCCCACCTGTGACCTTGAAAATGGGTTCAAAGTCACCAAAATCTAATCAGTTCTTTTTCATGTCACAACAATATAGTTGTGCAAGTTTGGTCAAAATCCATCCATTCCTTCATGAGATAGGGTGCAGACAAGCCATTTTCCAACAATCTAAGCCCTTGTGTGACCTTGAAAATGAGTTCAAGGGCATCAAAATCTAATCAGTTCTTTTTCATGTCACAGCAATATAGTTGTGCAAGTTTGGTCAAAATCCACCCATTCCTTCATGAGACAGGGTGCAGACAAGCCATTTTTCAACAATCTGAGCCCTACTGTGACCTTGAAAATGGGGGTCAAGGTCACCAAAATCTAATCAGTTCTTTTCCATGTCTCAACAATATAGATGTACAAGTAAAAATCAATCCATTCATTCAGGAGATAGGGTGCAGACAAGCCATTTTCCAACCATCTAAGCCATCGTGACCTTGAAAATCAGGTTATGGTCACCAAAAGCTGATCAGTTCTTTTACATGTCCCAGCAATCTAATTGTGCAGGTATGGTCAAAATCCGTTTGTTCCTTAAGAGACAGGGTGCAGCAATTTGCCAGCTTTTTCCAACAATCTAAGTCCTCATATGACCTTGAAAATGGGGTCACAGTCATCAAAATCTAATCAGCATTTTCCCCCCACCTAATGATAAATTTGTGTAAGTTTGGCCATTCATTCATTAAGGAGGTAGAGTGCAGACAAGAGGCTACGCTGACGGCAACGCCGACATGATCCGCACTAAAAACAATATGTTACCCCCTCTGGTGGGGGACATAATTCTGCTCAATATGTTTGCTACGAAAAATGAAGAGTTGTGTTTAACCAGAATGCACTTGTGATTATTGTCCTATCTACAGCATTCGGAAAGACATTTTTTGCCAGGCGTTTTTTAAATGAAAATATTTTGTTCTGACTGACCATATCTTATCAGAAACTATTTGTATTTGTCGTTTCTGTGTTTTGTTTTAAATACTTATCCTTAAATTGAATTTATGACCAAACAGTAGTCTGATCTATGCAATTTCTTTAGTAAAGTGAGTTTTTAAAATTTTTACCCAAGAAAATACTTCTTACTTTTCTTTGCTGATTTGTAATTGTTGATATTTCACATCAATATTGTGAAAATTTCGGTAAAGTTGAACAAACAAAGCTTGTTGAAAACCTTCCTCCGAGTTACCTACCCTACCAATCTCTGCATAATTTGCAGCCTTTTTACTATGGGGAATTAGTGAAAATATCTAATTTTTCTAAAACCAGTTACTAGAATAGAACTTTTGGTGCACAGGTAGTTATGACAAAAGGTTTTGCATTAAATCATGACAAAAGTTCACAAAATGTTTCTTTAAAATATTTCTTTTGTATAAAGCCCCAAGCAAAAATGGACTTTCTGAACAAAACATATGTGGAAGCCTTGGAAGTTTTTTTTTGTTTTTTTTTTTGTTTTTTTTTGCCAATTTTCTCAACCAACCATCACTTTAACACTTAGCTTGCTGGGTAAAATTCAGTGGACATTTTGAAATATTTGTCTTATTTATCCCTTTGGCATTTTGAACAAATTGTCTCCTTCCTTTGGAGAAAATTTGCATGAAATGCCAATAATGGGTACTTGGTAACAATTGTTTCTAAAAATACTTAAAACAAATGGCAAACAGTGTAGACCCTGATCAGACTGCTCCTGAAGGAACAGTCTGATCTGGGTCTGCAGTTTGCATATGCAATTTTGTCAGATACTTAGGTGTATGAAAGTTTAGGACATTTACCATACCTTATCTGGAGATATGTAGTCAAAATTTAAACAGTAAAAATGTACTTACAGCGAAAACACCTCTAACAACCCAGCCATGGTATGGTTTCAGTGATGCCGAGTAGGCAGTACTGGCAGCTGCTCCAAGGTCTTTCTGTCCATTCCTTATCTCAACAATAAATCCAACAATAAATTCTAGACTCCTGAAAAAGAAAAGACAGTGATTTGAATTCAATAACCCAGTAAGCATTCTCCTTCAATCAATATCGGACCTTAAATCAATATTCGACTGTTATTGGCCCAACAGGTATCCTGTCAGGCCAATTGCGGTTCCCATATAGATTTAGGAGAATGCTACATGGGAAGTAATCGCCATGGGTGTGCAAGTTATACACATTGATATTTGTTTGGTTTCAGTGAGATTTCTAACTGCAAAATGTTATTTATGTTTATAAGGCAAAAAAAAAAAAAAAAAAAAAAGAGTTGGCTTTAGGTGCCTTGGTTGCCTGTGCTTTCTGAATGTCTTCTGAATGCTTTCTTGGATTTTTTTTTTTTGGTTCCATGGTCTATGATCCATTTTGGTCTTTTACTGATTTGGCTTGACTCTTAAGAGGGAGCAAACTCTTTCCTAAACCATTTTATCCCTGATTTTCTGATGTGGACTCTTCCATTTTTGAATTTGGACTTGTCCACTGATACAAGTAGGGGTGTCAGTCTAAAATCAAAAACAGAATGGCAAACAGTGTGAATCCTGGTGAGATATCATGGATTTTTTGGTGAATAATGGTTGGGATATATGATAAAAATAGCCTGAAATAAGTATTGCTTCAGATAAGGCAATTTTCTCAATAGAAAAGTACTGGGCCCGGTTGTTCAAAGCGTCGTTAGCTTAAGGAGCTCGTTAAGGGTCATTTCGTTAACTGTTCTAGCGGATTCAGTACACAATATTCTGATATTTTTTGCTGAAAAAATGTGAGTAGCTTTTGCAGTGCAAAAGCTACTCACATTTTTTCAGCAAAAAATTTCAGCATATTTGCGTATCACTCGATTAAAATTTTAACGAATCGTTAACTAACGATATCGTTAGCTCTGAACAACTGGGCCCTGATTTTTTCTTATTTCTCGATGAAAACATGTTGTGGGTTCTCATTAGAAGCGCCTTGGTGAGGCGCTTCTAATGAGTACCTACAACATATGTTTTCATGGAGAAAAATATTATGTGGATGCCCCATCTTATCATGACTATGAATAAGTACCTGGAAGAGGGCTAAAATAAGAATGAATTTATTTTCTACAAGTCGACTTAGTCAATAATCCATCAGTTTTACAAAACTGATGATGGACTATGAAATCTGGCATATTCCCAAAACTACATCTCACCTTTTCATCCAAAGTAATGCCATTGTTGCAGAATTTGGTAGATGACTTTGTTTGGCCTGGATTTCGTACAGTATAATACTCTGTAGTGTTTGGAATGCTTCTGGTCTAATGGAATGCTTTGTCTTAACTTTCTGAAATAATAATGAAAAACAACATAGACTGAGGCTACATACAGTCGACTCAAAATTACATATTCATTCCTGAAATGTGGTTATTCTACTTATTTTTCCTCAATTCTACAAATCTGGTACGGTATGACGAGGTATGGACATCTAAAGTGTTTCAGAGATACACTTGGACTTCCAAGATAATGAGAGTTGACGGCATATATATAACCCTGGTCCTGCTGAATCCAGTTATTTCCCACTTTTCAAGCAATGAGGAAGCCAACTGATCTGGACCTGCACTGTTTGTCATTAAATATGTGAATTTGTATCAACTACCTGGCTCAAGTAATCTGATTGGCTGAAAATTAGAAGTGGGCATGGCATCTTAATTTATTAAGGGCATGGCATGGGTTAAAGACAGTTTGAGATTTAATGACTTTTGTCCAGTTAGGCAAAAACCTTCCTGCCATGAGCCAGTGCTTAGAGGACCAACCCTCTGTAAGTTTTAGCAAGAGGGCACATCACCCTGAAAATGTACATTTATGATGTACCCCTGCCCTTTTGCCACATGTGTCCCTCCCCTGCAAAGAATCAGATCAGCTGGTCAGTCCATGCTGTCTGTGTATTATAAAGCAGATAAATAGAGGATATTTACTCTTTTGCTGTGAATACCATAAATAGTGTCATCGAGTGCAAAGAAAACATCAGTATTTTCATGAGTGCGAAGCACGAGTAAAAATTTGAATGTTTTCATTACCCAAGATAAAATTTTTTTATGGTATTCACTGAAAAAAGAGTAAATTTTCTTTTTATTTTTTTGTTTACATGCCAATGCACGTTTCTGACGTCACAAATAACGTCACCAAACAAAACATGAACGTCATGGCGTCGACGCTCAGTGCTTAACATGTGAAACACTGGAGAGACGACAAAAAAAAAAAAAAAAAAAAAAAAAAAGAAATCGGCAAATCAAAATAATTTTGATACCAAAATGTTCCTTACATTCTAACTAAGAAAATGCATACCAACACTTGATACTTAAGTTAAGAAACAAAGAAGTTAGAGGTGTTCAAAAATTTGAAGTGGAGGTAAGATCCACATCTGAAACAATGAAGAAAACCGAAGTCGCCCAAAGCGAGGAGTGAAAATATAAATCGTATCAGTCACTATAGTGAAATGATATGATATCATTTCACTAGTGATTGATACCACTTTTATTTTCACCAGATATACATGGATTTCACCGCTAACAATAAAATAACATACATGTCATACATGTATATGCAGCCTGCCCACTCTTCACTGTCGACCTGAAGACGTATCGAGGGTTGAGCGCAAGACTGGCGTATGTCAGATGGTTGTTTTTCCCCAAACCTAATCTCCTCACCATGAAGGCATTATGAAGATTACAACATTTCTTTCTGTAAACAATGAAAATTTAGGTGCCATTGCTCGCAATGGCACCTAAATTTGCATTGTTTACAAAGGGGTCCAAGTTGCCTCTAAACAAGGGTTTCAAAAATATGTTTGAGTTACTATAGTCTTGCGCTCAACCCTCGGTATGTTTCCATGCCTATCCTGCAGCGAACTCTCAACGAATACATCCTGATATATGTCATACTGACACCGGTACAAACAGTCCTGGCTTTTCTTCCTACTTCCGAGTCCAAGAAAAACAGTAGCTGTATGTCTTTCTTGAATTTTAACCCTTGTCCTGCTGAGCCCAGATATACCCTGCCTTTGCAAAAACAGTGTAGATCCAGATCAGTTGGCTTCTGAAGAAGCCAACTGATCTGGATCTGCACTGTTTGCCAATCAGAATGTGAATTTATATCAACAATCTGGATCAAGTAATCTGATTGGCTGAAAATTTGAAAAAGGCGTGGCATCTTAATTTATTCAGCAGGACAAGGGTTAAAGACTAGCTGTTGATACTTTCCAGTTGAGTAGTGGCACAGGCCTATTTACTAGACAAAGGAAGTCACACCTGTATGAATTTATTGGCAGGTTTTTATTTTGGCAGTTTTGCCTAGATCAACAAACATGCCAAAATAAAGTGTAGCCAAATATGAGCATTTTATAGTATTAACAGCCTTGCAATTTTACAATCAGATAGTTTAGAGAATTTATGTCCCCCACCTTTCAAATAGCTTCGAAAAATGACCATGTCAATATCGACTATATTTTTTCTTATTCTTCCCATAAAACAGGCTTTGATATTTCATGCAGATTGTATCCATTGGAGACAATTTGCATGAAGTGTCAAAACCTGTTTTCTGGGCCAAAAAAAGAAAAGAAAATTATTTCAAAATACTGTCTGTTGAAATTTTTACCCAGAGTGCTTAGTGTTAAGGATAATTTCTGTACTTTCGATACTCACTCATCTGACTATCCGTAACCCTTCTCTTGCTAAACACGACATGCCCTGTCTTAGCAAACAGTACAGATCCAGATCAGTTGGATCCTGAAGAAGCCAACTGATATGGATCTGCCCTGTTTGTCATTAAATATGTGGATTTCTATCAAAAACTCAGATCAAGTAATCTGATTGGCTGGAAATTAGAAGTGGGCGTGGCATCTTAATTTATTCAGAGCATGACAAGAGTTAAAAAGGTGATTCTAAATATGAACTAACACATCAGAAAACATACCTTGAAACGTGTGCCAAGCAAAGATTCAGATCAGCCTGTGCATTCATTCAGTCTGATCAGAATCTTCCCTGGGCACAGCCATGCAAAGTTTCTTCATTCAGACAATGAAGACTGAGCAGACTGTGCACATTTAAAAAGATATGTTTTTTCAGGTTCAGCCCATAGGTTTTTAAATAATATGGTTCAGCCTTTAGGTTTTTAAATAATACAGGCAATGCCCTTATTTGACGATATGTACAAAGCTTACCCTAATATTTCCTTGGAAGTCCATCTTGACAGGGGCAAATGCTGCTGAATTCAATTTATCTGTGGATATAAAACAGCCATATTATACAGTGATTGTTTGTGTTGAGGTTTTACGGCCCAGTCAACCCAATGGGGTCATGTCGAGCGCGGTCAGTTTACCTAACCACACGTTTACTGGGCATGCTTAGTCCTCTAAGGGGTTAACCAGTATTGTGCACATTCTTTAGCCAGAAACTGACAACTGCCCAATGAGGCAATTCTAACAAATATTCAAAACATATGTCTCTTTAAAGTATTAAATACAATATTCTGGCATAATTGTGACCGTTTATTACCTCTGAAGCGAAGGTTTTGTGACAGTCAAATTGTCATTATAATAAATTTTGTCGTACTGAGAGGGTCGTCTGTACTTTTTGGCTGAAAACAGTGCTTTATCTAAAGGTATGATATTTTGTTTGTATTGAGGTTTTACGGCCCAGTCAACCCAATGGGGTCATGTCGAGCGCGGTCAGTTTACCTAACCACACGTTTACTGGGCAGGCTTAGTCCTCTAAGCGGTTAACCAGTATTGTGCCAATTCTTTCGCCAGAAACTGACAACTGCCCTTCTTGAATCAGCGGAAGGGAGAGAATGACCGTAGAAAATATTTCATGATCAATCACCACGAAAGCATGTTACCGACCTCGGCTGGGGTTGAACCCGCGACCTCCTGGTCTCCAGTCGGACGACGCATCCAACTGAGCCACTGAGGCCGGCAAAAGCTATGATGTAAATACAATTACCGGTATGGGAAAAAAGCAGACTACATTAAAACCTCAGTGGCTCAGACAGACATCTTTGGGACCACTGAAATTTATTCAAGTCATGGGTAGTTTGAGCCACAGAAGGTGAATCATGGTGCCAGGTCAGGAAGCAAATGGTGATAATTTAGAGAAGTCTTTTTGATCTTCTATACAATGATGGTCTGTTGAGTGTACTCATTTGAATTGAATTTCAATCCCCTCAATGAGGCAATTCTAATTAGTACACACAACAAACAATTTCATGATAAATTAAGAAACTATCCCTAAATTATATTTGATTTCATGAGCTATTGGAAGAGATTGTAGGGACTCAAAAACGAGTTTGAATCATCCAAGGTAAACGAGTCATCAGTGTTTTGAGTCATTGAGGTTTTACTGTATAATGAGCCTACCAAATATAGGGATCAATGATTTACTAGCTCCTAAAAAAACATCTACAGGTATGCCTCCGTCACTCTCCAACTTGATATCCATAAAACTGCAAAACATACAAGCATAGTTACATCTCTTGCCATGCTGAATAAATTAAGATGCCACACCCACTTCTAACTGTCATTGTCAGATTACTTGATCCAGGTTGTTGATACAAATACACATACTGAATGACAAACAGTGTAGATCCAGATCAACTGGCTTCTTCTGAAGTCAACTGATCTGGATCTACACTGTATGCAATAGCAGGTTATATATGGTTCAGCAGGACTAATGTTAATGCTTAGCACTCTGGATGAAAATTTAAGCAGACAACATTGTGAAATATTTTTCTTATTTTTTTTTCAGAAAATAGGCTTTTAACACTTTATGCAAATTAGGAGACAATTTGCATGAAATGTGAAAACTTATTTTCTGGGCAAAAAAAACCCCAAAAACAAAACAATTATAATCAATTTGCCGTCTGCTGAATTAGCCCAGAAACTAGTATAGGTTAAAGGGAATCCATACTCTTTCAGGGTAGGAAACTGTCAAACTTGTTTGCTGTCCTTCTGAAAAAGTGTCTACTCTAAAAGGAGCGAATTCTTTTCTTTAAGTTGTCTCCCTAGTATAAATGACAAAAAATCTAGCAAGTGTATAGCAGTATCTAGTCCCCTTAAGCCTGCAGAATTTAGATATTAGCAGATGACATTTCAAAAAAAAAAAACATTTTTTTCTTTTTATTTTTCGCTGGAAAAGGGCATGGCATTTTATGTAAATTGTCTCTTTAGGAGACATTTGTATGAATGTGCTACAGTATGAGAAGCCCAATTTCAACAAAACAAATAAAGAAGATATTACTAATATGTATACATTTGTATGGGCTGCACTATGCAAATACATGTCTTCAGGTATATGGGAACAGTGAAGGCTATGAATAGCCTGCACATCTGCGCAGTCAGTTCAGGGCCTTCGATGTCCACTGTAAACAGAATCATTGGATAATATAGGGATCAAACATGGTTTTTCATTTTCATGCATTAACATTCGCCAAGTCCCCTGGGAGGTGTTGAAAACCAAAGCCGAAGGCCGCGGTTTTCAACACCTCCCAAGGGACCTGGCGAATGTTATTGCATTGAAAAAAACATGTTTGGTCGCTATTACTGCATAAAAACTGAAAACATTTGCTACATTTTGCGTTATTTCTTGCACTATTTTGTTTCACCTTTTCACCGATGTGTCGTGAATGCAATTTCCACGGACTATGATCGTTCTAGGGCTGGGCAGTACACATCTCATAATGGCAGCAAATCTGTGGCCCTGGTACAATCATATTCAAAGTTGTGTAGCCATGCATTAACAGTGCGTGAATTGCCTTGTTAATACATGGCTTTTCGTCGGTAATGCACGGCTGTTAATGTGCGACACTGCTTTTTATGCATTAATACAGAATATATGAACAGAGAGCAAAGGCCTGGATGATACTTTGTGCATATGCAGGATGATCTGAATCTGCACATTTTGCGCATGTTTAAAGGAACTGTTCACTTGATGCGGCCATTATGATATCGGCTAATTAAACAATCAGCATACTAAAAGAAAATGGTGACACCGCTCAAGATAAGAGGAATATCATAGCTCCAGATAAGCCATTTCTTTCAACCAAAAAGTACTGATATTTTTCTTATTACTCCACAACAACATATATTGTGGGTACTCATTAGAAGTGCCTCGGTGGAGAAATAAACCTGATACCTACTCTTATCTAGAGCTTTGCAGTATCCGTAAAAAAGAATGTTTTTCTTATTTCTTCACTAAACATACATAGGTTGTGGGTACTCATTAGAAGCACCTCAGTAAGTACCTCACTGATCCACTTCTAAAGAGTACACAAAATATAAATTTTTGTGGAGAAATAAGAAAAATAACAACAGTTATTACTAAGAGAGAAAAAAAAAAAACGATTCTGCTACAGTTTGTGCATTTAACTTGTTTTAGTTATTTTTCATTTGTGCCATTTTTTCACCTTCTGATTGTACACTTACAGCAATTTTCACGGGCAAGTAGTTAATTATATATAAAAGATCTGTTATGTAACTTTATGATCAATCAATAAAATTTTGTACGCATCATCTAGAAATGTGTACACAGAGCCTTTTTAGTTAATGAAAAAATATACTTTTTAACTTATTTAGGTGATTTTCAAAATATTTACAAATTTGAGAAATAACCGAAATTAGTTAAAACCTTCAGCCAAAGGAAAGTTAACTCTTACACTTTGAAAGGGAGGCTACTTTATAGAGTTATAAATTTTCTCAAAATTTATGCTCCTGACTGAAAAAAGCACTTTTTCTTATCTGGCACTATGCCAAAGTTAACCTTCAAAACTACAGTAAAACTTATATAACTCAAACATCATGAAAATGACTATCCACAACATGTTTTCATGGAGAAATAAGAAAAATATTTATATTTTTTGGGTTGCACAAAGTGTCCTTTCTGGAGCTATGAGAATAAACAATACATGTAATACTTGTAAAATGAGAGATAGCAGCAGTATTTCTATTATCTCCCTTGACAGGTAAAGTCCAAGGTAGATCAAATACTAACCAGGTCCTTCTAATTGGAATCCTCTGCTTTTATCATAGGTCACCAGTGGAATTTAACAATTTACATTTCTCCATATACACATGGAAGATTAATTAATATTATATATTTCATTGCATAGAAAATGTTTCTTTTAAATATTTTGGAAGCTGTATTTGCACATGACCTTGTTAAAATTAGATTTATTAAGGAAAAGGAAGTGATGCTTAATGGAAACACTAATGATAAAAGCAGAGGAATCCAATTAATTGGACCTGGTTATTTACAGAAAGTAATCAAGGGAGTTAACCTACTGCTTTCTTCCACTGAATGTGACAAAAACATGTCGGTATGGTTACCCCATGTTTTGCAGGCTCTACTGTAAATTGAGTTGTGGTAGAACAGTCCACTCAAAGTATTTGGGTTTGGGCTATTCCAGGAAAAAGTATTTCCTTGGGCAGGACCTGATTTGCTAAAGGCACTGTTAAGAAAAGTTCAATTATCTTCATGCTTAGGCATTTAGAGGATTAAACCATTTAGCTCAAGTGGACTCTTCTACCACATCTCTTGGACCTGTCTATTTCCAATAGCAGGATGTCTGGTTAATTTTTATGATTACTATGTTTTATAGAAATTACTGTATTTAATGCAAATAGTGTAAACCCTGATCAGATCATCACGAAAACACGCCTATATAATTTTGACCCCCTGAAACCCCACTTTTATGTAGTAAAACTGGGGTTTATACGGGTATACATTATTTTTCTTATTTCCGCTCAAAACATAGATTGTGGGTACTCGTTAGAACCGCCTCGACGAGGCGGTTCTAACGAATACCCACAATCTATGTTTTGAGCAGAAATATGAAAAATATCAGAGTTTATATCTGAAATTTTTCAGGTTTTTTTCGAGGTGGAATTTTCTATATATTTGAATAGGCGTGTTTTCGTAATGTGCTGTCTTCTTTGGCATCTGATCTGGGTCTGCACTGTATGCCTATTACCCATTTGAGGGTTCCTAGACTGAAATGGGTTAATTAATGTTAACCCATTGAAGACTGGAGACCCCTAAACAGGTAACTGGCAAACAGTGCAGACCAAGATCAGACACCGCAGAATGTGGCATCTGATCAGTCTCCACTGTTTGCAAATAGTTCAACCAGTTTTCTTTAGGAATATCTATATCACATAGCTTGACATACTTAAAATCATAATTAGAAACTTCCAATATATAGTGTTGGGGAGTTCATTCAGTCTTCATTGAGTTAAGCCACTAACTCCAAACTTTTACTTAGTTTCAGGTCTTGCCACAGAATGTACTTTTTCTTGAAAAGCTCTCGTTTGGACTCATTTTTGAAATATGATCAGAGTTAGAGAACAGCTTAACAAAGGGATAGTATCTCCCTAAAATCATGAGAGTTCGCAGGATTGGGCAGGATTGACTTTTTAAGTTGTCACATGATCTAGAATTTTGGACAAAACTTAGGAAAAGATGGATGAAAGGTTAACCTGATCTACCATTAAATGACTACTATGCATGATTAATGGAACAAAGCTCACTTCATCGAGGCAGTTCTAGTGGGTACCCCAATCCAGGTTTTATAGCAGAAATAAGAAAAATAATATATACCTTTGCAAACCCCATTTTTTCTATATAAAAGTGGGGTTTGATGGGGTCTAAAATTACACAGACATGTTTTCGTGATGATGAAACAGTGAAAAAGTTTACAGTGACAGAGAATACACTTTTCATGATCATTCATACCTTGGATCTAAATTGGAAAAGAAAGTAGGAACTTTAGGCTCAAGTGGATCCAAAAATACATCTTCTTGTTCCATGTCATCTTTTTCGAGACCCTGACCAGATATTGCACTGAAATCATAACCCTTATCTAGAGCTCTCAGACTGTGTCCAGAATCACCACCTCCATTTTGTGTATGTAACTTGTGTTCTTGTGAACCAGCCTGTTTCCAACCATTTGGACTGGTTCTGGAATCACTGAGCTGATTATTAGAGTTCACACTACTTGACAATCTAGAACCATGTGAGACAGGTGCTGAACTGCTACTAGTTGGTGTTTTAGACTGCACATGTCCCATTCCATCTGTAACAACACTATAGCTCTGACTCATATTTACACTATGGCTGTGTTGATTCACATTTTCGAAGATGGTGTTTTCAGACAGAGAAAGGTCGGATGAATTATTTGATAAAGTTCTTGTTCTGGAATTCTGGTGTGCGGATGGTGTATTTTCAAGACTAGAAACTGATGGAGACCTGGAATGTGGTTTTTCGGAAGAGTTTGACCTATGGGCATGATGTCTATTCTGAAATGTAAGACAAAAGATCATAAAATACAGGGATATTTCTGGAAGGGGCCCTGTGCTAAAAGGCCCACAATTTTTCCAAAATGCCCCTGCTTCTTGAAACTGTGGGCTTTTTTATAATGTAAAGGTATTGGGATGTGTTGTTGTATACATGTACCTAATTTTTACACTAATTTCCTTCAAAAAGCCCATGATGTCTATTGGCCAGAAATATCCCTGAAATACATATACAGTCTTACTTCAATTGCTTAAACATCTTTGGGACCACGGAAATTTGTTCTAGACATGGGTAGTTTGAACCTCTGAGGGTTTAATCATTGTGACAGGTCAAGGGGCAAATAGGAATCATTTAGGGATGTCTTTTTGATCTTCTGTAAAAAAAAAAAAAAAAAAAAAAAAAAGGTATGTTGAGCATAGCTCTTGATAAGATGCTTTTTTTCAATCCAAAAGTATTGATATTTTTTCTTATTTCTCCATGAAAACATATATTGTGGGTACTCATTAGAAGCACCTCTCCAATGCGCTTCTAATGAGTACCCACAGCATATGTTTTTGATGAGAAATAAGAAAAATATTTACCTGATACCCACTCTTATCTAGACCTATGATGTTGTGTATACTAATTAGAATCATCTCAATGAGACAATACTAATGGGTAGTCACAATATTTCATGACAAAATAAGAAAAAAGAATCACTAAAATATCCATTAACATTTGTTTTCTTGAGGTAACGAAAGGATTTACTAGGGATTCAAAAACAAATTCTAATCAGCGACGGTAAACAGGCCACCTGTGTTCGATTTCATTGACAGGAGAGCGAAATCGTGCCGGTCTCTTAATATAGCTTTGGATTTTTACATATGGTTGACTATTTGATTAGTTCACTAAGGACATTTTATATTTGCCGGGACGTCGGTTTGTGACACTCCCGGCAAATATAAAAAATCTTAAAACAAACTGTGTTATAAGCAGACTAATGTCTATTTTATTTTCATTTCAATCAAGAAATTTCATAAAGCTTAATAAAAGCAAACATTAACTCTTTTGGTGCCAAATTTCAGATGACATTTTAACAAATATCGCTTGAAAAGAAATTTATACGTAAAGTTGAAAGACTGAATGTCAAACAGTGTAGATCCAGATGAGACAGCTCATATGAGCCTTCTCATCTGGAGCTATGCTGTTTACAAAAGCCTATTATTATCGCCTGTGGCAGTGAAAGTTAAAGAATCACATTGTTGTTTGATTTTACCTGTTACTTTGAAAATTCATTAAACTTTAGTATATCCTTGTCCCATATATATCTAAGTAATCAAGAACAAAATTTGCGCTGGTACTTAGACGTTTACGTCTAAATATTTTGTCTTGTTGAATTTTACTGTACATTACTGGAAACCCTTTATAAGACTGTTCATTATAAATAAGATTGTTTCAAATGTAAGACAGTTTAACCCTTATCCTGCTGAATAATTTAATTAACCACACCCATTTCTGACTATCAGCCAATCAGATTACATCATATAAAGTTTTCATTCAAATTAACAAACTGACTGACAGTGTAGATCCTGATCAGATGGCTTCTTCAGAAGCCATCTGATCTGGATCTACACTGTTTGCAAAGGTGGGGTTGTCGTGAACAACAGGATAAGGGCTAAAGATGGATCCTGAAAGTGTTGCATCCAAACAAATGTATTGATTATATAGAAAAATTAACCATTTACGGTTATTTTTCTTTACAATCTGTACATTTTTGTCTCCTGTTATATTCAAACAAAAATTTGAACAAGACCTTCTGATGATATGGGCCCAGTTGTTCAAAGCATTGTTAGCTTAATGAGCTTGTTAAGGGTCATTTTGTTAACTGTTTTAGCCGATTCACTATACAATGTTCCGATATTTTTTGCTGAAAAAATGTGAGTAGCTTTTGCACTCACATTTTTTCAGCAAAAAATTTCAGCATATTTGCATATCACTCAATGTAAAATTTAACGAATCATTAACTAATGATATCGTTAGCTTAGAACAACTGGGCCCTGGTCATGAATCTAAATTGTGCTAGATGAATGACAAACAATGAAGACCCAGGTCAAATTGCTTCTTTTTAGGAGCCATTTAATTTGGATCTGCACTGTTTGCTCAAGGATTCTGTCAGAACATTTATAATAAATAAGGTACACTACAACCTCTTTATAACACGGTTCATTATAACATGGACATAACCCGTTTCAAAGATGGATCCCAAAAATGTATAGATTATATTGAAAAATGACCATAAATGGTCATTTTTTTCAATATAATCTATACATTTTTGTTTGGTTAACTAACACGGTTTATGCTATGGACCCCAACAATAGTGTTACAAAGAGGTTATTGTGGTGTATATGAAAACTTGCTTAAGAAGCATAGTTTGTTTGTGTTGAGGTTTTACAGTCCAGTCAACCCAATGGGTCATGTCGAGCACAGTCAGTTTACCTAACCACACGTTTACTGGGCAGGCTTAGTCCTCTAAACAGTTAACCAGTATTGTGCACATTCTTTCGCCAGAAACTGACAACTGCCCTTCTTGAATCAGCGGAAGGGAGAGAATGAACGTAGAAAATATTTCATGATCAATCTCTACGAAAGAATGTTGCCGACCTTGGAGGGGGTTGAACCCGCGACCTCCTGGTCTCCAGTCGGACGGCGCATCCAACTGAGCCACCGAGGCCAGCAGAAAAGTATTATTCCATAATTTTCTTGTTGTCTCATCCAAGAAGAACTATTGACTTACAGTGTCAATTTCGGTTCTCACTGAGGCCTTTGTTTACCACTAGGAACCAGTCCAGTGGACAGCTGTCCAAGTCCAGTGACATCACAAGGTCAATGTCGAAGTCTGATGATGGTTCTCGATGAGAACCCTACCTGTTGCAGCAAGTGAATATTCCTTCTTGTATAAGACATGAAGAAAATTGTGGAATAATGTGATATTCTATCCTGATGAACCTATTCAGTGAAGAAGTTAGGTAAAATAAATATTCCAAAAATAGTAAAGATTTATTAGAGCATTGAAGAAAAATTGCATGAAATGTCAAAACCCTTTTCTCTGGGACACAAGAAAAATATCATCAATTGAAAATTATCATCGATTATTCATATATGCCTAACTTGGCCAGACAGTGTTTATAATTAAACTTGTACAATATGTACAAACTGTTAAACTCAGCCCATGGTCAGTGTCTTATGTGGGTATTGTTATAAACTAGCAGGATTTTTTACCTTTTTGGAAGGAACTTTTAAAGGTGATGGTGGTAAAGCAGCATCTGTAACATGTGCATGAGAACCTTCAAAGGGCAGAGAACTCTGTATAATCTTCATACAGTCATCAAGAGTCTGAATAAATGTGTCACATGTTGGTCCCAACAATGAAGTGGCTTCATTCAGCTTCTACAAAGTAAAAATGTGAAATGATATTACCCTGCCATTATTATGTTGTGGGCACATAACTCTGTCAAAATTGACGAAATTTGCCAATGAGCAATCCCAAACCCAAAAGGTCTATCTCCACAATATGAACACACATATCAAATTTGGTGAAAATCCATTGAGATTTACTCAATTTATTGGCCTGAAACTGTAATACGGATGTTTTGTGGGCAGATAACTCTGTCAAAACAGACTGATGGACAGACGGACACACAGACAACCAACGCGATACCATGATACCCATACAAACAGGAAAAACGGACCTTATCATTTTCTCATTTGTGGTTCTTCAAAAGCGCATGCGCAGGTCCCTAGTGGAGCTGCAGACGTGTGTTTTTTTGCCTGAAGCATCCTCAAGGTCCCTTCTGCATGTCTGTGAATAGCAAAGGCTCTGGCAAGCCTGCGCTTATATGCAGGCTTGCCTGAGCCTTTGCTGGTCGCCTATGTGATAAGTACCCTTTTCTTATGTGCTGACCCATATTTCTTTTATTTCCAGATCAAAAACATGTCACTATATCATCTCAGCATTTTCTCACAAAGTCTAAAAACTTATGCCTTCACAGAAAAATAGCAAAAATACTCCTCTCCATTATTCTGTTTATTTGAAAAGTCAGGGTCTGTTTACTACATTTCTGATAGCTCAAAATAAACAAAGACAGCAAAAAAGGCCTTCCAAAACATCCCCACAAGATCCGTTTTGAAGCAAATAACAAAAACGAACTAGAATGACAGATGGCAGTGGTTTTTATTGTCTCCCTTGCTAGATAAAGTGCAAGGTACACTAAAAACTAACTAGGTCCTTATTACTGGAATACTCTGTTTTTTTCATAGGTTCTCAGTGAAATTTAAGTGATTTTTTAACTTTAAAATTTGCTACATCCACATATAACATTTATTAACCCTTCTCTTGCTGAGCACGACATGCCCTGTCTTAGCAAACAGTGTAGATCCAGATCAGTTGGCTTCTGAAGAAGCCAAGTGATCTGGATCTGCACTGTTTGTCATTAAATGTGTGAATTTCTATCAAAAACCCGGATCAAGTAATCTGATTGGCTGGAAATTAAAAGTGGGCGTGGCATCTTAATTTATTCAGCATGACCAGTGTTAACTTTAAAATTTGCCACATCCACACATAACATTTAATAACCCTTGTCCTGCTGAACAAATTAAGAAGCCACGCCCATTTCTAATTTTCAGCCAATCAGATTACTTGAACAAGGTTGTTGATATTGATTCACATACTTAATGGCAAACAGTGCAGATCCAGATCAGTTGGCTTCTGAAGAAGCCAACTGATCTGGATCTAAACTGTTTGCAAAGGCAGGGTATATCCGGGTTCAGCAGGACAAGGGTTAACATCATATATTCTATTGCACAGAAAATGTTTCTTTTTGATATTTTGGAAGCTTTATAGGCACATAACCATATAAATCAAATTAGATTTCTCAAGGAACAGGACATTGTACTTAATGGAGGTGTTAACAATAAAATCAAAGGAAACCAAATCAAATGGCTGGATCTAATTGTTACCTAGTTGAATAGCACATTGTACTTAATGGAGATATTCACAAAAAAATCAGTGGAAACCAAATGACTGGACCTGGTTGTTTATACAGACAACACAGGGGACAACTGACTGCTGTCTCAAATTGCATGTTTGTAAAGGTAGGGAAATAATTCACCTCCATATCAGGACTGTCTTTTCTTTCCACCGCTAGCTTTACAGAATGTACCTGCTGCATGAGAAGATCACAGTACAACCGCAGTTCAGACCGCTTTGTTCGTAATATGTCAGGTGACAAATTGCCTGGAACATAAAAATCAACCTTTAGGGAATGAAAACATTTTCAGGGGAGGCAACTATCAAAATGGTTTTATCTCCCCTCTGAAAAGGAATCTACTCTAAATGGAAAGCATTTGCTCCCCTTTGCAAATTTAGAGTAGACCCCCTTTTCATAGGGGACTTAATATGCATTTTAACTGAAACCAAACAGAAAGTCACAATAGCTGTCTCCCTTTTACAAAATGGTCGACTATGCACCAGTAAGTAGCTGTCCCCATAAGTGACAAGAGCCATATTTGGAGATATATACATACCCAGGAAATGCCACCATCCTGAAGCTCAGTTGTCCTAAGAGAGAGATGGGAGAGATGAAAAAGAAAGATGAGGAACAAATAATGACAAAATAAAAGCCATATATGAAATCACCAATGCACAAACAAAGAAGAACTACAACAGTGGAACAGTCAGTAGAAAAAAAAAACTATTTGGGGTTTGCTGGGGGAAGGGGTGGGGGTGGGGCAACATGGTCACTTTCATTTTCCAGACCCACTTACTGCATATTAATTATCATAAACTTAGGTAAAAAAACGATAGACCCATCCAAAACAACTTCTGAGAGCTATTGCACAAGTTTATGCAGACCAAAAATTTATAGTTATGAAAATTACCCCCCTTTTTTCAGTCATAAACATTTCTTTTGCTACTAACTTTCAAAACATTTTAATATAATACAGAAACCTCTGTATCATTTATTACAAGGTTCTTTAAAGCTTAGTTTGAAGAAGGACTAACAAAAAATTATGGCCATTTTTTGTACAATCTGTACACTTTTTTTTATATGTACAACATGGTCTTTTAACCCTTAAACTGCCAAACACTACAATTGCCATCTGCTTTCTCATCTGCTCCTGATTTTAATAGTCTTTCCTCAAACAGTGTGGACCCAAATCAGACTGCAGTTTGATCAGAGTCTACACTGTTTGCCTTTATGCAAAAATAGGTTTGAAAAGTTTGGAAAAATATTCAGCAGACAACATAAACAGATGACATTTTCAGTTGCAGGTTTTCTTGGCATTTTAAGGGTTAATAGCCAATAAGGGTTTTGCTTTGCATCCCAACAAAAGTGTTATAAAGAGATTGTGGTGTTTTCCTTTTGAGGAAGACACACAGTTGAAAATGGCATTTTTTCAATTACACACTCAATATGGCAGTTAGCATATTGAGTGTGCAATTGAGTCCTCCGTGAAATCACCTGACCTGTAAATGACACCAAAACCTGACCAACCAAAATAGCTTACCAGTTAACGGTTAATGTTATTGCTTAGACAAACAATATTACCTATGTACTTTTTCATTGATAAATACAGGTACAAATGCAATTTTCATTGACAAATACAGGTATCAAGATATTTTTTGTCTCAGGATTTACGCATGGGCGTGGTTATAGCCTTCTGACGGAAGAGTCTATTGACAGCAAAACCGTACGATAGTCCAAAATGGACAATACTGGCTTGTCTCACATAGCTCTAGCTACATGTAAGAAGAATATTTAGCACAGCTCATGATAAGATGCCTTTTTCAATACAAAAGTATTGATATTTTTCTTATTTCTCCATGTAAACATATGTTGTGGGAACTCACAGAAGCACCTCGATGAGGTGCTTCTAATGAGTACCCACAACATATATTTTCATGGAGAAGTAAGAAAACTAATTACCTGATACTTGCTCTTATCTAGATCAATGTTTAGATAAATATTTTTCTTATTTGTCTATGAAAACATATGCTGTGGGTGCACATTATAAGTCATAGCAACAGATAAGGCGCTTTTTTTCATCTGAAAAATGCTGATATCTTTCTTATTTCTTCACGGAAACATATGTTGTGGGTACTCATTAGAAGCGCCTCGGCGAGGCACTTCTAATGAGTACCCACAACATATGTTTTTGTAGAGAAATAAGAAAAATATTATGTGGATAGCCCCTCTTATCTGTAGCTATGTAAGTGCCACTTCTACTAAGAAATCAATTTATATGTTGTTGTGGACAAATACGAAAAGTATCAATACATTTTTACTGAAAATATGCCTTACCAGGAGGTGTCAAGTTGCATGAACTCAGGGTTATGGAATTATCAAACTTTATTACTTGTCCAAGGACAAGTAAATGGTCACAATCCATTTGCCCAACCAAGACTTACTTGCTCGAAAATTGACATTTTTTCTTCTTTCTTGAAGAAAACATATGTTATGGGTACTCATTAGAAGTGCCTCAATGAGGCACTTCTAATGAGAACCACAACATATAGAAAAAATAACCATATCTCATAATCTGGATACTCTTCTTACCTAGAGCTTTGAAGTCCTTGTCCCAGGACAAGTAAACTGAAATTTCTTACTTGTTTTGTTTGTGTTGAGGTTTTACGGCCCAGTCAACCCAATGGGGTCATGTCGAGCATGGTCAGTTTACCTAACCACACGTTTACTGGGCAGGCTTAGTCTTCTAAGCGGTTAACCAGTATTGTGCACATTCTTTCGCCAGAAACTGACAACTGCTCTTCTTGAATCAGCGGAAGGGAGAGAATGACCGTAGAAAATATTTCATGATCAATCTCCACGAAAGAATGTTGCTGACCTCGGCGGGGGTTGAACCCGCGACCTCCTGGTCTCCAACTGGACGGCGCATCCAACTGAGCCACCGGGGCCGGCATTTCTTACTTGTCCTCATGGAAATGGGACAAGATGGGCAAGTCGGGTATGGTATTTCCACAGCCTTGATGAAACAATTAATTGCTCAAAATTTTTGCTCAGGCATGTCCGTCCCAACAAATAATGTTATTACAGTACCCATATAAACACTACCTGATTCCTCTATAGTTTTCCCCATAGAAGCTTTTGTACTTCCAAGTGCTACAAGCCATTCCTGACGTTCCTGCGGATTTGGAGCCTTGATATAGAAGTGTTGTTCTCCAGGAACTATCAGGTCCAGACGAGAGTGATCTGTTCCATGTACTGCAATATTAAATACACATTATAGGCAGAATGCATTTTTTATCACGATGATTTGGCATTTTGATTTGATTGATTGCGTTGGGGTTTAATGACACGTCAACCCTTGTGAGTCATTTTGTGTCGTCTCCCAGAGAAATGTTGAAAAGAGATAGAAGAGATAGTAGAAGAGATGAAAGAGAGGAACAGGGAAGAAAAAGGAACAGGAATGAAAGTGAAGAAACAGAAAAAATAAAAACATCCCCCTCTACCCTTACCCGCTACAAGGATAGCAGGCCTTGCCCAACTGTAAGTCAATATCAGTTGGACGCCCTGGTGCCGTAAGATACATGACACATTCGCACCACCCAACCACCCCCAATTTGGCATTTTATGTCCCTTTCAACATTATCTAAGTCATATCCAGACGATGGAAGGGTGAGAATGAAAGGCTCTGTGGAATGAAGTGCTATAGTCATGAGCTGAATACCCAGTTAGCATTCTACGTAAATCTACATCGGGCCGTCATCGGCCCGTCAGCTACCCTGACGGGCCGATGACGGCCCGATATAGATTTACGTAGAATGCTGACTGGGTACCACCACTAGCAGGATTCAAACCCAGGATCTCCATGATCTGGGCCCGGTTGTTCAAAGCGTCGTTAGCTTAACGAGCTCGTTAAGGGTCATTTCGTTAACTGTTTTAGCAGATTCAATATACAATATTCTGATAATTTTTGCTGAAAAAATGTGAGTAGCTTTTGCACTGCAAAAGCTACTCACATTTTTTCAGCAAAAAATTTCAGCATATTTGTGTATCACTCGATTTAAATTTTAACGAATCGTTAACTAACGACATCGTTAGCTTTGAACAACTGGGCCCTGAAGTTGGGACTGCTAACCACTTGTCCATTTCTCAACAACTATTGGTATAATTCTTAATTCTCCTTTGAAGCATGCACAAACAAAGTGGACACCAGCTTTTATGGTGCCACTGGTAGAGTGGTTTATTTTATTGCAAGCAGTCAAATCACTGTATATCCAATATAAATAAAAATGATATTTTCACACAGTGAATGAATACGATATTTTCGCTAGTGAAAAATAACATCATGGTCATCTTATTTTCACTCATTGTTTCAGATTACTATGGTTGTCTTCATTATTTCCCTAACAGATGTCAATCTCACTTCGGTTCTTTAAATTCCCCTAATTTCTTTGTTTCTGAGCAAAACTATCAAGCGTTTGCATGCATTATCTTAGTTAAAACATAAGGAAAATTTTGGTAACTAGATTATTTTATTTTGCCTAAACTTTTTGTTTTTGTCTTTCCAGTGCTTCACATTTTAAAAACTGAACGTCGATGCCATGACATTCATGTTTTGCTTGGTGATGTAAATTATGATGTCAGAAGTGTGGATTGGCGTGTAAACAATAAAATAAAAAGAAAATTTACCCTTGTTCAGAGAATACCATTCAAATTTTCATCTCGTGTAATGAAAACATTCAAATTTTCACTGGTGCTTTGCGCTTGAAGAAAATATTTATGGTATTCACAGCAAAAGAGTAAATATCCTCTATTTACTCTTTCACCAAGCTAAGCATGTACACTGCAGTAAGTACCTGGAGGGATGACATGTTGCTTGGCTTCAAGGAAGACTCAACAAATGCTACAATATCAACATAATCACATGTCTATGTGTTGAATAAATCCAGTAAGTGTAATGCATATTAACAAGGTTGCATGTCTAGGTGTTGGATAATTGACTCCTCATCAAGTCACTTGACCATTTAACTGACAACCGCAACTGACCATTCAAAATAGCTAATAAGGTAATTGTCAATTTTTTAGTTAGACAAACAAATCAACACGTGCTTTTTACAGGTAACCACAGGTATATCAATACAAAGTTTGTCTAACGAAATTCACGTGGGCGTGGTTATAACTGCCTGAAGAAGGAGTCAATTCCAATATCTGTGCGGCATGTAAATGTCTAGGTGTTGAATAAATCCAATATCATGTGTGTGACATATCAACAATGCCACCTGTATAATAGATTAATCATTCCTATACTGCAACACATATCACCTACAATATCAAAGTCATATCTAGCCTACTGAATTTGACCTAATTATTGCACTGTGTGCTTAAGTCTTTCAAAATTACTGGAAAAGAATATACATATAGTAAAATATCTTCACTTTAAAGGATATGAGTAGAGGACTTCCTGAGGGGCATATTTAATGATGCTTATGTGATATGTTTTCTGATTTTTATAAAAGCATATATTGTGGGTACTCATTTAAATTACTTTGACAAGCTTATATAAAAGCATATGTTTATGTTGTGGGTTCTCATCTGAATTGCCTCGACTTGTCGAGACAATTCATATGAGTACCCACAACATATGCTATTATAATGAAGTAGATAATATTACACGGACTGCAAATCTGAAGCCTATGAAATTGCTTGATTGAGCACTTATAGGGGTATGTGCTGTAATTAGGTTGAATACGGTATGTACAGAATAAAATGCAATGCAGTTCTAAGCATAGCTCCAGGTAAGACACTATCTTTTTTTTTAAATAAAACAAAAAAAAAAAACAAAAAAAAAAACAACAGAAAATTGTTGATAGTTTTCTTATTTCTCCATGAAAACATATGTTGTGGACACTCTTTAGAAGTGCCTCACTGCTTTCATGGAGAAATAATAATGTTTTCCTGATACCCTCTCCTATCTGCAGCTAAGAGAAGTATGCAATTTTAGGTTCCCTGACTTGTGTTTCGGCAGTTTTTACCTCCAAAACCTTGTTCTGGACCCTCAAAAGTTTTGGACAAGGGTCCTGAGTGATGCATATATATTCAATCTTGACTTAATTTTATTTATCTATGGCTTTATATTTTAATCTGCGACCTAAAGGACAAGAATTATCATTATTTAGGCAAGAGTTGACCTCTTTAAACATGTTAAAGCAGCAAGCTCCTAAATATTATTAAATGAACCCATTTCTCCACATCAGGGAGACCCTCGGACCCTCATTTTAATTCAAAGCACTGTGGAAAAACCTAAAGTATGTGCTATAAGTTTATAACTTACCCACAATATCACACGCTGATATTTTGACAGAGCCTTTACAACCATTACTGACATCCTCTTCAGATTTATAGTAAGATAGAATACCATTATCCAGAATAAACCACCTGGCCTGCCAACCTGTAGAATACAACAGAAGGCACCATGTCAACTTTCATGAGTATTTATTATACATATGATATGTTTGTGAAGTTACTGACAAGTTTGATTTATAATGTCATATGAACGAAACATGAATATAAGATCCTATTCATTGAGGCTGGCACAATTAATCGGATATGTACATGCAATCGGTTAATTGATCAATAAATTCCACAAAAATTATTATTGTTACAGATTAGCTAATAATCGACCATTTGATTTCTGTGTCTGTGTTACCCTAAGTATTCAGACATCGCAACTCCTTACTATACTTTATCTAAAATTTCAACAAGTACAATTTACCACCCAATGTTGTGTCTAAAAAAAGCTGGATGAGAAGCAAACTGTAGATCTTGGTGAGAAACTGCATTCTGCAGAGTCTCATCTAGATCTACACTGTTTGCTCAGGTCTGCCTGGCCAAATACACTCAGTAAAATACAACATATGGTAAGAGTCATGCTCAGACATACAGATAAAATTATGACCAAATTTTCGTTGATTACTAATCGATTATCGATCACAATGGCAGGACTGATAACAGATTATCTTTTCAGCTCTGATTAGCCAGCCTTACTATTCATCATGAACCAAAAGTTAGCTTTTAATATGCATTTTCTTACAGATGCAATGTCATTTTTTCATTAAGTGTTACTGGATCAATTCCAATCTTTCAAGAACTTTGAATCCCCAATTAATTTAATAAACAATCCTGGATCGGTTCCGGGTCATTTTGGCCCTTGGTCGTTTTGGCTGGGTCATTTTGGCCTGGGTTGTTTTGGCCAATTTTGGGGGCGGGTCCTTTCTGCCTCCGTAGGTGGGTCATTTCAGCCCTGGGCCGTTTCAGCCCTGAGTCGTTTCGGCCAAACTTTAATATGGTAGGTTATCATGGGTTTATAAGATGGACAAAAGGAAGACTGACAGATGATGCCAGGATAGATAGATAGATAGATAGATAGATAGATAGATAGATAGATAGATAGATAGATAGATAGATCTATCTTTCCCGCTTCATTGTTTGGAGATATAGTAAATGGGTTTATACAGAGATGGATGGATGGGCAGACAGGCATATGAAGGTATGTATCTATATATGTATGGATGGATGGATATAGTTTTTGGGGTTTAATGTAAATGTTTAGATAGATAGATAGACAGATAGATAGATAGATAGATAGATAGATAGATAGACAGATGGATCGATAGACAGACAGATAGCCCTTCATTAAAGGAATTGTTTGGACTTAAAGTAAACAGGTTTATAAAGACGGATGGATGGATAAAAGAAAGATGGATTGTTTAAATAGATAGTATTTCTAAGACAAAAAACAGACTTAACAGAAAAAGGCTATACCCTATCAACCATGACCTATGACACAACTAGACACTTCATCAAACAATCAAATTATCGTTTAACCTATCACACCTAACCTAGAGGGACTTCGAAAAAAAAAAAAAATCAGACCGAAACCACCCACCAAACTGGCTGAAACGACTCAGGACTGAAACTACACAGGCCGAAATGATCCAGGCTAATACGAACCAGGGATGAAATGATTCGGTACTGATATGACTCAGGGCCAAAACAACCCGGAACGTCCTGTATCTTTCCCTGCTAGTATAATATCAGGCTGGTTTAATAATAATTTTGTCCAACATGACAGGCAGTCAGACTAATTTCAGTAAATTCACAACAACCAACTAGCAATCTTAAGTCTAAAATTCTGTTGATTAGTTATTGTGTGGCTTAAGGTTGTCTTATTAGTTATCTTGGGGCTTATCCAACTGACATACTCAAAACATGTGTGGGCTGGCCCAATATCATATGTGGTCTCAATGGTGTGATTTGGAAAGACAATTATTAGCTACAGACACGTCACTGCTTCGGTGATGTTTGTCCTGATAAACGCAAACTGATAGGCCCAAAAGCATGACAGACAAACTGGATTGCACCAAACTGATCATTTTGATCAGCTGACTGGAAGCAACAGGCATGACAAGCGGAAGTCCTGGATGAAAATTGTCAGTCCCATTTATATTTAGCGAACACATTTATTTAAAATTTAGCAGTATGTCATTGGAAGAAAGTAACGTATAACAAAGATATATAACAGTCTGGAAAAGGCACTATCAATGAAAGTAGCAGTGGATCAGCAAAACAAATACCGCTGAAATAATTTGTCCATTTCCACAACACTCCTTCCATGTACATTGTTGTTTTGATGAAACGTCAACAAGACTTTTCAGCCGTATTCTCGTATTTTCGGTAATCTACAATATCAAGATAGATAAAATACTGATTCAGCCAAATTACTTAACTATTTTTATTGTGTTTTAATTTAAATCTGTATTTTTTTTTTTTTTTTTTTACAATACGCAGCTACGTTTTTTTTTTTTTTGTTTCTTTTGTCAAGTATGATTGGGAGTGACTTCCCTTGATTCAACAGAATACTATTTGGTCAGAAAAGTCATTTTACCATGAATTGCGTCAGTCCATAATCATTTATCCTCTTAACCAATTTAAACTTATTTCATTTTATGTAGTAATTATCTTTTTCTATGCATTTTCCACAAACAAACTCAAATATGCATTATCATTAGTTTTCGTGACCTTTGGGAACAATTTACCGTGGACGCAAAATAAAATTATGCTGGTTTTAAATTAGTATTTTGTTTAAATTGTGCTGGCATCAATACGGGATTACACAATTGTCAGCTAAATATAGAATTAGATGATTTTCAGTGTGTGGTTTGGTCATACTAAGGTACATTTTAGATACATTGGAACCTCTCAGAGTGGTCACCTTTTAACTACGGCCACTTTCTGGTTTCTCAAACTGCTATTTTACTATGTATTTATCCTCTCTACAACAGCCAGCCATATGGTCTGTTACTAAATCACAGGACAGGACAAAGTATGTCCTGGTTTCTCACGCCACGGGAAAACACAGAAAGTGACGGGCATAACGTCATGACGTTATGTACATCTTAACAGTAGCTATGACATCTCAAACTGTGACGTTCTATCTCTAACAAAAGGGTGCAGAAACAACTGATAATAGAAAGAGAGCTTCCTAATGTAATTGAAGAAGACTATCACCAGAGCTTGACAGAAGAGAAGGCACTTTTATATTTGGTAGTCAGAGTTCTCGGAAACGCCGAATCCGGCGTATTTTTACGCCTACTTTTGCTTTTGTACGCGTAAAATTTCCTTCCGTGGATTCTCATTTACGCTCTATTGCCACCGGACGTCCAAACTGAACTTCAAAGACGTACCGCGGACTTCCGAAATTTCTTTTGTCCGTCGAAATCGATACCCGAGATGTCCAAAAAATTGTCAAAAAGCCCGCCCACTTTTAACGAGTTGTATGATGTTTGCCCCGCCTACTTATTGGAAATTCGCTACCTGTGTTGACTGAGCTTTAAGGACGTCCCACTTTCCGCTTGCGGGAGTTTTATTGACATCGGTGTCAAGCGTCTCGGCACCCTTTTGATGGCTGCGTAATCACTGTGTGTATTTGTCATGCTGAGTTGATTAATTGATGTTTGTATAATTAAACTTTCTTCTGCGACACCCGAAAATATTCGGTGAAATTATATGGTCATTATTATTTTGAAATATTCACGTCTTAAAATCTTAAATTATTATTTTGCTAAGAACGTGTGTCGTCTGAAAACACCTCAACACTTCCGGGAGTTACCGAGTGAAATTAAATAAATAAATAACAATTATGCGCAGAACGCAAATTTAAATCTATTCGAATTTAGAAGCTTAAGTTTGTCATGACAACAAAAGCAATTTTTCAAATGAGAAGAAAACATATTTTTCGTCAAAATTTTCGGAAAACCCGTTTCTAAATTCGTAGCCTTGTTCCGGCTGCGCTGTTTACCAGCGCGGAAAAGACGCAAAGTAAGTCTAAATATAAGCGAATTGCGATGGTTTTGCTTGCTATTCTCCGCGAACGAACGTATTGTTGTTGGTAACTCATCGAGAGCTGCCTTTTATTTGTTTGTTGTTGCACGAGTCGGCGCCGTTTTCCCGCATTTTTGTGAAGTAAGCAACTCGCTCGCTCGTGTTGATCAGCTTCAATCCGAGCAAATATTTCATTAAATACATTTCTGCAAAATAATTTCAGCATAGTTTGTTTTTAAGAAAATATGTTTTGGATGTTTTCTCTCATGTATTTTCTTTTCTTTTTTTCTTTCTCTGGGCTTTGAAACGAACGCGAAGTTGGACCAATGTTGATGCTTTCTCTAAGGTCCGACATACAAGTACAGGCATTCCAAAAAGATGCGATCGAATTTTAATAAGCGATAAGGATATGTTTAAAACACATCTAAGAGAAGTGTATATCATGATGATTCTGTGTGACACTGAATTAAGAACCTCTGTTCTACTAAAGAAAGGGCAGACTACCGCAGCAGAGAAAAAAGTGGGACGTCCTAGATTTTCCTGTGGGACTTCCAAATTCGAGGGGTAGGAAGTCTGGGACTTCCTGAGTCTGGAAGTTAATGGAAGTCCTGTCACTATTTCCTAAGCCCCAAAAGCTTTTGGATCCTTACCAGACACTCGTGGGTTAAGGTTAACTATGTTGAAAAATGAAGTTGTCCAGACAATGTCCTTAAATATTAAGTTTTCATATTTAGCCGAAAACTCCAAGTTATCTAGGTCAAACTCCTATTTTTCAATTTTAACTCCAACTTTTCTCAGAGATGGATTCTTAAACTCCTGTTTTCAAAATCCTAGTGAGAACTCTGGTAGTATCAAAACACAACATCAGATATGACATTTTTAATTTGACCTAGGCTGACCCTAAATTAACCTGTGTTGTGATGAAAGCATTGACCATCATGGAGATATCTGTATTCTGCCAGATATGAAAAAAGGTGTCATCAGAAAATTCATCTTACAAAAGCGCCCATGGCTTATTTTAACAATAAATACAAAATCCTTTATAGACTAGTAACAGAACTCCCCATCTGATATATCATCTTTCTAATTTTTATTATAACGCCGTATAATTTTTGTTTGGGTATAACATCAGCGTTTAACTAACACGATTTAAGCCATGACACAAGATAATGGTACTTTTCGTCCTCTGTTAACTCTTTCTTCAAATGCGCATGCCCAGCCATTTAGTGGGGCTAGATGTCTGATTCTTGGTCTTAACCTTCGTCTAGTTCTATTCTACAAGTGTGCGAACAGTGAAGGTTCTGGCATGACTGTGTGGATGCGCAGTTGCGTCTGAGTCTGCTTTTCGCATATGAGACAAGTACCATTATCCCATGGACTCACTCATTTATGCTATTATAAAGAGGTTGTGGAGCAACAGATAAAAATGAGTTGGTGACAAACTAAACTTTCAACAAGGTTGTCATGATGCCATACAGACAAAGGTATATTATTCCTGAAGTAGTACATGTATAGAATAAACAAGAGATAATGAAAATTTGATGCACTTTTTAATTTCGTCCTCACCTCCCTCACTATCAGAGTTCCCAGAGTACAGATATTATGTAAGTCTATCAACAGTGATGGTGGTAAAGCTCAATTAAAAAATGATTTTCTTGATCGGTGTTGTTTATAATGTTTCTAGATCTGGGCTGGCAGAATCCAGATATTTTCATAATGTTCAATGTTGTCATCACAATACAGGTTAATTTAGGGTCAGTCTGGGTCCAACCAAAAATATCATATCTGATATCTGATATTGCGGTATTGTGTTTTGACACTACCCACTACAAGACTGCCATTCAGATCAAAGGCCCGAAACATATTTATTTTTCAATCCATCCAGACCAGCAGATTGGAGAGCCGATGGCCACAGATGGTTGAACTAAGGAAGGACTGAACTTCCTAAGTCAACAAAGTTAGTTAAGAAAACTTAACTTTTATATAGCAGCAGATGATAAACAATTTTGAAAAGAAGATTTTGCAAGAAGGGATGGTGAATTGCCTGTTCTGATACACTATCTTGGTGATGATTTGATTTCTTAACCTACACATCGTGGTATCTCTCTTAAATAAACAAAACTCTTCTTCAGGACAAAACCTTCAGCAATGAAAGAATATTAATTTGAGTCTAAAGTTAAGAGAGAACACAGGATGAACATACACTGTCCCCTCATGTGTTCTCCAGTTAGAGAAGCCATATGAGACTTATTAACAGGATGGGACAGATGTGTCTGGTTCTTTTAACAAGAAATTTCGGGACAGACTTATTAACGGGATGGGATGGATGTGTCCCATTCTTTTAACGAGAAAAACCGGTCATTTACCATATACAGGACTTGATAGTAAGCTTCCTGTTTTTCTAACAGGAAAACACTGGACAGGACATATACTGTCCCATCCAATGTTTTTCTGTTAGAAAACCTGAAACGGACCTATTAATGGGATGGGATGAGACGGGACAGATGTGTCCCGTTCTTTTAACAAGAAAACCCGGGACAGGACAGTATATGTCCTGTTGTTTTAATGGAAAAATCTGGGACACTTCTTCATAAAAATACGGGACAGAATTATTAATAAAAGTTGTCTGATAATAATAAATATTACGGGACCGGATAGTATTTGTCCCAGATTTCTAATGGAAAAACACTGGACGGGACAATACTTTTTCATTCCTTTCTATTGTCCCATGTTGCAGTATCAAGCAGTTATATTTTTCCCAGGGGTGGCTATTGTAGGAATTTAGCACTGTATTTCATGTTTGTTTAAGTGCACTTCTGGTAAAATGTCATCAGTTTTGATCTGCTGAATTTGCCTAGAGATCTCGTACTAAAAGCATTGCAGACAATGCATAATACCCCACCACTATGTGCAACAAAATGCTTTTTTCAGATATCTGAAGGGCAGATATTAGCAAAAAAAAAAAAAATAACACTATTTTGAAGTCCATTAAAGGCCATAACTCTGTTGAAAACTATGAAATGGGGCCATTTTCAGTACCATCCTAGATCTAATCAATATCTTTTTGTATATGAAATTTGGTCAAATTCCATTTCATTGTTCTCAAGATATTGAACTGAAACAAAATTTGATGTCAACCAAGGGCCATAACTCTGTTGAGTTACTGAAATTTCCCCATTCACAATCCCAAACCACTACTCCCCAATAGTAATGCCTATGTAAATTTCAAGAAAATTCTTAAAATACTTTTCAAGTTAGAGAGCGGAAATGAACTGCTGATGGGCAGAAGGACAGGTACTCAAAAGGTACGTGTATAATATAATATCATGCCACTATCATATGGCCGGGTATAAAAAGCATAATCTTCCTTCAACACCATTTTATCACCTGCCCAAGGGCAACTGTTGTAGAGAGCTTGTATTGTTCATATTCTGCCGTTCACTATTTCAGGGCCTAGTTGTTCAAAGCTAACGACATCATTAGTTAACGATTCGTTAAAATTTACATCGAGTGATACGCAAATATGCTGAAATTTTTTGCTGAAAAAATGTGAGTAGCTACTCACATTTTTTCAGCAAAAAATATCAGAATATTGTATATATATAATCTGCTAAAACACTTAACGAAGTGACCCTTAACGAGCTCGTTAAGCTAACGACGCTTTGAACAACTCTGCTGTTCACTATTTCAGATATAGATGTTACAAAATAAACCAGACAATGGAGAGGTCAGTAACAACCCTTCTGGTTCGCCATCTTCCAAAAGAATTAACTGATCAAGAAAAAATAGATCTGCTGTGTCATTTTGGGGCAGATAGGGTGCGTCCTATGGGGACCAAAGGACCAATGAAGCACACAGCCTTTGCTCAGTATGACAATCCTTTGGCAGCAGAGAGAAGTATTAAGCGGTTACACCAACTGGAAATATTAGGATGTAAATTGATTGTAGAATATGCAAAGGTTTCTGATCAAAATAATTTTCCATCTGAACTAGAAACAAAGCAGTTACAGAGTGAGGATAGTAAGGAGGATATCAAAGTTTCTGGTAGTCAGAATATAGTTACCACTGTAGACTTACCTAAGGATGAAACTTTCAAGAGATATGGTATCCAATTTCCTAGAAAACCAAATTTATGTTATATGTACCCACCTCCAAGTGTATCTACACTAACAAATATAGCTAATGCACTTGCCTCACATCCAAGATTTTATGTTCAGGTTCTACACTTGATGAACAAAATGAATATTCCGGCACCATTTGGTGCTGTTACTCCCACCCCGCCTCTTGCTAGTGACTCTAGACTATTGGAGCGTAGTGATACAGCAGATTTAGAAAATAGTTCCAGTCAGATTCAGGAAGTTGAAATGGAGTACACAAGCACTGAAGAATCCGAGATTTCTGACGATGAATCATCAAAGAGCTTGCAACAAGCTAAAGAGATTGTTCCACAAAGAAAGGTGTGTAATTGTTACTATAAAGCCCCATTAGCAGAGTATTCAGACAATATTTTTTATTTTTGCACTAAAACATATCTTGTGGGTACTAACTGGAGCCTTGCTGAGGCCAATCCACTGAGTATCCATAAGATATGTTTTGGTACAAAAATAATGAATATTCATAGGTCTAGATAAGAGTGGGTATCAGGTAAATAGTTTTCTTTTTTTTTGACGAAAGCATATGTTGTGGGTACTCATCAGAAGTGCCTCATTGAGACACTTCTAATGAGTACCAATAACATACATATTTGTTGGGAAATGCAGATATGCATTTGTTATATTTTTTTTCAATTCTGTCATTGCAACTAATGAAAGGATCATCATTTAAGCAGTTCTTGGTTATGAAGAAGAATGTGTTTTTTTTTACACATTCTTCTTCTTCAAATTATTATTTTTTGATTTAGGGGCTAGCTAATGCATTTTAAACGGAATAAACCTCAAAATACCTCATAATTATGTCCAAAATAGCCCAAGAATCGCCCCAAAACCTTGGATGTTCGCCCCGACACAGACACTCAAAATTTTGGACAGTATAACATAATACACTTGCCACTTTTTGTGGCATGGCATAAAAATGAAATTTAACCGTTTTCCCATTATAAGTCAATGGGAGCTTTCTGTTGCCATGACAACCAAACCAAGAGGCAGATCACCATAATTATAGCTATTTTGAATTGCCCTTACCCAAGCAATTTTTGTACCAAATTAGAGTCACAAAAAGTCCTTTTTTCAAAATTGAATTTTGCTGTGGCAACCAAACATTATAGCCACCGGTCATAAGACAGTCGTCAGATGATCATAACTGCCAAATAGGGCTCACATTACTTCACTGGTTATGGAGAAATTTCAATTTAACCATTTTCCCATTATAAATCTAAAGGGAGCTTTCTGTTGCCATGGCAACCAAACCAAGAGGCAGATCACCAAACTTATTGTCTTAATACCCAAGCAACATTTGTACCAAATTAGAGTCCTACTGCTTCAGTGGTTTTGAAGGAGTTGTCATTTAAAAAAAACAACCAAAAAAAACTTTTTTTTTATAATTTAATGTTGCCATAGCAACCAAACAAAATTGCCACTGGTCATCAAACACATAAACTGAGTAGACAACCACCTAATGATCATAACTGCCAAATATGGTTAACATCACTTCACTGCTTATATATGAAGTGCAATTTAACCATTTTCCCATTAGAAGTCTATGGGAGCTTTCTGTTGCCATACTGGTCATAAAACACATAAACTGGGTAGTCAGTCATCAAATGGTTATAAATGCCAAATTTGGTTCACATCACTTCACTAGTTATGGAAAAAATACAATTTAACCCTTTTCCCATTATAATGGTTCCATCCTTTCATAGCTCCAGATAAGGGGTGGTAACCATGTACTGTTTTTCTTATTTCACCAAGCAAAAAAAACATTGTGGGTACTCGTTAGAAGTGCCTGGCTGAGGCACTTCTAATGAATACCCACAACATACGATTTTGTGGAAAAATAAGACAAGTATCAGTGCTTTTTGGTTGAAAAAGTGCCTTAACTGGAGCTCTGTTCCCTTTCTCATATACATGTACTTTCAAGCAAGAAGGGGTCTTCAAATGTGTAAAATGCACAGATTCAGATTCATTCCGCACATGAGCAAACTCTCATCTCAGAATTTTCTCTCCATTGATGCATCCTATAGTGTCCAATGATTCCGTTAGCGGACAGGGAAGGCCCTGATGAGACTTTGCGAATGCACAGGAGGATTGTGGCCTTCGCTGTCCACATATGCCCAAAGACATTTTTGCTCATGGCTGGCCCATATTTGCTTTGTTTGCAGGTGAAGAGACCAAGAAAGAAGCTGAAGGCTGTAAAGCCTGATATTACTATTCAGATAAAACCATCTGTAATCTCTACTCCTAAAGAGGTCTTTGAACAGCCAGAACAGCTCAAATCTGGTCAGATCCAGTTTAACTTGACTGGTCTAGGAAATAAGACAGTTTCACATCCACAGATGCCACCTGACATTGTTAATTTAAATCCTGCTCACAGTCTGGCAAATAAAAGTGATGAAGTGATTACACAAGATGGCTTTGGGAAAATTGAACCAGCACCTAAAACTGACATACCTCAAGATGACCTTAAACCTGATATTAATTATGAAATTAATCCTGTTACGTTCTTGCCTTATGAAGTGATCAATGAAGGTAGATTAATGAAAAATCAAATGAAAGACTTTTCTGTGTTCAAGAATTACTCTGCTGGTGAACCAACATGTAGGTTATATATAAAAAATCTGACTAAACACACAACGGAACAGGATATTGTGAATTTATTTGGTTCGTTCATTGAGTGGTCTCCAGATTCTTATAATTCTTTTGATGTTCGTGTGATGAAAGAAGGAAGAATGAAAGGACAGGCATTTGTGTCCTTGCCGAATGAAGACTGTGCTAAGAGGATTTTGAACCATTGCAATGGATTTGTCATGAATGGAAAGCCATTGGTTATACAGTTTGCTAGGTCAGCAAAGGCAAAACTTGAAGAAAAGAAATAAAATTCTGTTACATGTATAACAGATTTTTAGCTCTCCTGAACAACGTTCATGGAGAGCTATTGTACTACCCTCAGCGTTGGCGGCAGCATTGGCTTTGGCGCCCACAAATGTTAAAGTTTTTGTTAAAGTTTTTAAAATCTCATTATTTCCTGTTATCACAGATTTGATTCTTCTTTGGTATGGTTATACATAATGGTAAAAAATTTGGCACAGTACCATCCACACCATCCAAGGTCATGTCAAGGTCAAGGTCACCAACTTAGAATTTTCATGTTAAAATTTTGTCAAAGTTTTCAGGACCTCATTATTTTTTCTTTTTTTGATTAACAACGTGAGTCCATGCAAGCTATCCTGTCTGGCGATAAGTCTTGTTGTTTAATCTGTACCACTCTCTGGGCAAATTGAGCAGATATATATATCTTATTTTTCAAATGTAGTGCAACCAAATTCTCGTTACTTTGGCCTTTGATTATGATATTTATATGTTTACTGTATAAATAGATAATACCTGTACAGGTGAGCAACTTGCTATTCCAGTGAAAATGCAGGACTTACTGACTATACGCCTAAGGTGTATAGTGAACATATTTGTACAATCAAACCTCAATGGCTCAAACATCTTTGGGACCATGGAAATTTGTTGGAGATATGGGTAGTTTGAGCCACTGAGGGTTAATCATGGCGCCAGGTCAGGATGCAAATAGTGATAATTAAGGGAAATATTTTCAATTTTCTACACAATAACTGTATGTTGTGTGTACTCATTAGAATTGCCTTGATGAGGCAATTCTAATGAGTACACACAACATACAATTTCATGATATAATATGAAAATTTTAAGTAAATGTATTTGTTTTCTTGAGCTATCGGAAGAGTTTCATAAGGACTCAAAAACGAGTTCGAATTAGCTATGGTAAATGAGCTATCAGTGTTCAAGCTATTGAGGTTCAACTGTATAAATATCAAGTGATTGGTCAGTTTGGTTTATCTACATGTGTATAATGAACGAAAACAACACAGAGACAAGATAGATAACTTATATTCCTTTTTTCTTTTCTGTACAGCTGTCAATAAGCAAAACTTCAATGAATAAAGAACATTAAAATACAAAAGCAAGTAAAACAATTGAAGAAAAAACGTAACACACCATTCTAAAAGGCCTTTCAAACAGTTTTCATACAGCTAACAATTTGAGTTTTTTCACAAGAGATTGGCCCTTACTGCAGCTTACAGAAATGCAGGATACTGCAGAATTTACTGGTGGACAGTAAAGACCGATCAGACTGCATGTATGCATATACTGATCTGGGTCTTCAGAGAACTTGTTAAGGAGTAACTGATGATAGTTCAGGGATAGTTTTCACCAGTTGTCCATGAAAACATATGTTGTGGGTACTCATTAGAAGTGCCTCCATGAGGCACTTCTAACGAATACCCACAACATGTTTTTATATGGTGTGGTTACTCATTAGAAACATCTCAATGAAGCACTTGTAATGAGTACCCACTTCATATGTTTTCATGGAGAAATAAGAAAAATTATCCAATAATTATCAGATAATTCAGGGATAATTTTCGCCAGTTGTCCATGTTTTAAACATATGTTGTGGGTACTCATTAGAAGCGCCTCCATGAGGCACTTCTAACGAATACCCACAACATGTTTTTATATGGTGTGGTTACTCATTAGAAACATCTCAATGAAGCACTTGTAATGAGTACCCACTTCATATGTTTTCATGGAGAAATAAGAAAAATTATCCAATAATTATCAGATAATTCAGGGATAATTTTCGCCAGTTGTCCATGTTTTAAACATATGTTGTGGGTAGTCATTAGAAGCGCCTCCATGATGCACTTCTAATGAATACCCACAACATGTTTTTAAATGGTGTGATTACTCATTAGAAACGAAACATCTCAATGAGGCTCTTCTTATGAGTACCCACTTCATACGTTTTCATGGAGGAATAAGAAAAATTATCCCATAATTATCAGATAATTCAGGGACAAGTTCTGCCAATTGTCCATGAAAGCATATGTTGTGGGTACTCATTAGAAGTGCCTCAATGAGGCACTTCTAATGAGTATCCACAACATATGTTTTCAAATGGTGTGATTACTCATTAGAAACGAAACATCTCAATGAGGCACTTCTTATGAGTACCCACTTCATATGTTTTCATGGAGAAATAAGAAAAATTATCCCATAATTATCAGATAATTCAGGGATAAGTTCTGCCAATTGTCCATGAAAGCATATGTTGTGGGTACTCATTAGAAGCGCCTCCATGATGCACTTCTAATGAATACCCACAACATGTTTTTAAATGGTGTGATTACTCATTAGAAACGAAACATCTCAATGAGGCTCTTCTTATGAGTACCCACTTCATACGTTTTCATGGAGAAATAAGAAAAATTATCCCATAATTATCAGATAATTCAGGGATAAGTTCTGCCAATTGTCCATGAAAGCATATGTTGTGGGTACTCATTAGAAGTGCCTCAATGAGGCACTTCTAATGAGTATCCACTTCATACGTTTTCATGGAGAAATAAGAAAAATTATCCCATAATTATCAGATAATTCAGGGATAAGTTCTGCCAATTGTCCATGAAAGCATATGTTGTGGGTACTCATTAGAAGTGCCTCGATGAGGCACTTCTAATGAGTATCCACAACATATGTTTTCATGGAGGAATAAGAAAAATTTTCCCATAATTATCAGATAATTCAGGGATAAGTTCTGCCAATTGTCCATGAAAGCATATGTTGTGGGTACTCATTAGAAGTGCCTCAATGAGGCACTTCTAATGAGTATCCACTTCATACGTTTTCATGGAGAAATAAGAAAAATTATCCCATAATTATCAGATAATTCAGGGATAAGTTCTGCCAATTGTCCATGAAAGCATATGTTGTGGGTACTCATTAGAAGTGCCTCGATGAGGCATTTCTAATGAGTATCCACAACATATGTTTTCATGGAGGAATAAAAAAAATTCATCAAGTACTCCTTAACTTGTTCCCTGGTCTTCATTATCCACCACGAAAACATACCTATATAATTTTGACCCCCTCAAACCCCACTTTTATGTAGTAAAACTGGGGTTTACAGAGGTATACATTATTTTTCTTATTTCTGCTCAAAAACATAGATTGTGGGTACTCATTCGAACCACCTCACTGAGGTAGTTCAAACAAGTACCCACAATCTATGTTTTGAGCAGAAATATGAAAAATATCAGAATTTTTATCTAAAAACTTTCAGTTTTTGGTGGTGAAATTTTCAATATATTTGAATAGGCATGTTTTCCTAATGCTACATCTGATAAAGACCATTCCCTCATGGTATGGCTTTATTATATTTTATACAGCTCCAGATAAGGGACTTTTTTCAGCCAAAATGTAACAATATTTTCTATGTCTCCAGAAAAACATATTTTGTGGGTACTCACAATGAGTACTTCTAATGAGTGCCACAACATATTTTTTGTGGAGAAATAAGAAAAATATCAATACTTTTTGGTTGAAAAAAAAAAATCATGCTATCTGGAGCTATGTTTTATATTCAATAATAAGATCACAATTGTCGTCTGCTCTGTCATCTGCTTGTGATTTTAAAAGTCATTTTTGCAAACAGTGTGGACCCAGATCAGACTGCTCCTTAGGAGCAGTCTGATCAGGGTCCACACTGTTTGCCTGTATGCAAAAATAGGCTTGAAAAATTTGCAAGAATATTCAGCAGACGACATTTTCAGATGCAGGTTTTCTTGGCGTTTTAAAGGTTAATAAATAGTAAAATTTTACTGTACTTCTGTTAAAAAAGGAAATAAATTTGTGACTCAGGCTTACAAAAATACAACAACTAAAAATGCATAAGGGTTCAACAATAAGGAAAGTAAAATAAGCCGCAACTTCAGACAACTTAACTTTGGACATGTGCGCCCAGCGAATATTCAGATTAGCCTGCACATTTGTTCAGTCTGACCAGAATCTTCACTGGACACATTTTGGATAGCCAAGGATGCAAAGTTCTGTTGTGTACACTGAATACTCTGATCAGACTGCATGGATGCATCTGAGTTTTCATTAGGCGCACAAGTCAGAAGGTATAAATGTTCTCTCTGCTGCAGCTCAAAATTTTTGACTCAATAACTGCATCATTAAAGTTATCGATACAATAAATGTCCTAAAATTTTGAACTTTATTCCATACTTTTTTGGCCAAAATTTTGCTTTTTATGCAGTTTTTTCTTAAAGTACTTAGTGAAATGGCTAACAGTGTAGACCCTGATCAGACTGCTCCCTCAGGAGCAGTCTGATCTGGTTCTGCACTGTTTGCTTATGCCATTTTGTCAGACACTTTAGTGTTCAAAATTTTAGGACATTTTATCATACTACAGGACAGATCCCAAATAATCTTTTTGGTTAGTATGGTCCCAATGTTCTTTTAGGTCCTCATGTTATTTACATCACACTCCTCCCCATTCTAAACTTTTACAGTACTCTCAAGGCTGAATAAACAGTTGACATCTGTCTAAAATGTTTTGTATTTCATGTCCTTTGAATCTTTAAATTCTACAAGGTTAATCTTTGAAGACATTCTGGCCAAGTATCATTATGATTTGCCTTGTATCGTAGCTCAAAATAAGGCATTTTCTTTTTCCTGTGTTACTTGTCCGAGGCATTTCAAATGAGTACAAAAACAGACATTTTTGTAATAAAAAAAAAGTAAATAAATAAATAAAACAGGAATGCCAATTAGCAGTGCTTATTAGATACCCTTGCACAAGAACCAAAATGTAATGGACGGACGTGAAAACAGTATAGACCTCCCCTACACCCACAAACACAATTTGTGGCATGTGGGATGGGGGTGTTGGGGGTTGGAGGGGGTAGTGGGGTATAATAAGAAAATCAAATAAAAATCAGGATACCTATGGTATTTATATTATACAAATATAAATTACCACGGAAAACATGATAAAGTACTCCAGTCAATCACACAGCTCCAAAGGACTTTTTGTTTGTTTGTGTTGAGGTTTTACGGCCCAGTCAACCCAATGGGGTCATGTCGAGCACGGTCAGTTTACCTAACCACACGTTTACTGGGCAGGCTTAATCCTCTAAGCGGTTAACCAGTATTGTGCACATTCTTTCGCCAGAAACTGACCTTCTTGAATCAGCGGAAGGGAGAGAATGACCGTAGAAAATATTTCATGATCAATCTCCACGAAAGAATGTTGCCGACCTTGGCGGGGGTTGAACCCGCGACCTCCTGGTCTCCAGTCAGACGGTGCATCCAACTGAGCCACCGAGGCCGGCTCAAAGGACTTTTTGACTAAAATAATTGACCTCATTTTGTCTTTGTCAATGACACTATTTTGTGGGCACTCATTACATTTATTGTGTTGGGGTTTAATGACACTTCAACCATTGTGGGTCATTTTGTGTCGTCTTCCAGAGAAAGGGAGGAAAGAGATAGAAGAAGTAGTGGAGATGAAAGAGAGGGATAGGGAAGAAAGAGGGAAATGAAAGAAAGTGAAGGAACAGAAGAAATGACATCATTCCCCCTCTACCCTTACCTGCTGCGAGGACAGCAGGCCTTGCCCAACTGTAAGTCAATATCAGTTTGACACCCCGGTGACAAAAGCTACAGGACACATTCGCCTCACCAAACCACTCCTGGACACTCATTATAACTGTGTCAGTTAGGCAATTATATCAAGAACCCAAAACCCTGTGTTTTTTTATGGAGAAACATTAAGCACATACCCTTCTTATATGGGCTGCGCCAAGAAAAAATAATCTTCAGGGCATATGGGAACAGTAAAGATCCTGATCAGCCAGAAAAGGTAAGGACCTTTGTAATACATTAATATATTCTACAGTATCAATGGATACTGTTTTTGTTGAGATTTTACGGCCCAGACAACCCAATGGGGTCATGTCGAGCGTCGTCAGTTTACCTAACCAAGGCTTAGTCCTCTGAGCGGTATTGAGCACATTTTTTCGCTGGAAACCATTGATACTGTAAGCCAACAGTGAAGGCCGAGATCAGTCTTTGCAGATATGCAGGCTGGTCTGGGCCTTCGCTGTTCACGGTTCTGAAGGCACATTTTTGCATGGCGTTGCTCATTTAGAGCCTTAAAGGGAATAGATAATAATGTATACCTATCCAAGGGAAATAACTGACACTGAAATTATCTGCCTCATAAGCGGACAGTGAATGCCCAGGTCAGACTGCATGTGCGCAGGCTGACCAGGGCCTTCGCTGTCCAGATAGGTTCCGAAGGCACATTTTTGCATGTCATTGCTCATTTGAAGCCTTAAAGAGAATAATTACCTATCCAAGGGAAATAACTGACACTGAAATTATCTGCCTCGTTTTTTTTTCATTGGGGACACTCTTAAAGGAAAGAATTTGCTCCTTTTGGGAGCAAATTCTTTCCTTTAAGTGTAGCCCCCTTTGAAAGGTTTCATTAATAGGCTAGGACCTATGATTATGGCTATTCCTGGGCATCTTCTTTACTATATTTGAAATACAAGGGAGACAATTTAAGGTTGTCTAAGGTTGTCTCCCTTTGCAAAATGGTAGCAACAGTTTTAAGTATACCATATACTAAATAAACATATATTGAATAATACCACACTGTTCACTCCAAAATACACAACAACCTGCAAAAGCAGACAATTATTCAAGGGAATATAAAGAACCTGCGGAATGTGTACACAGAAGCAAAAGCTGCAAAAAGCAGTTTTTGGAAAACGATAAAATACAGTCTGATTCAGACTAGATCTACACATTAAAGGCTCCACATTCCTCACAAATAGACATCTTATTAGGCCAAAGAAAACTAATTATTAGATTCTCATCCCCTCCCCCACCCCCCACACCACCCTAAAAAATCTGACCAAATAGAATGAGGTGGAAAACTTTTTCAGAGACAATAGGATTTATGCTGAAAACAGAATTCATATCACTTTTAAGAACTGCAAATGAATTATTTTAAAACAGTTTTAAAACAAGGTTATCTTCTTTTTGTTCATGGTAGTTAGTGTCAGTTATTTTGTTTTGCTATGATTGACCACTTCACTGTATGGCCCAGGTATAAAAAAAACAAATAAATAAAATCCACCCACCCACTTCATTTTTTTCTAAAATCTGGATGAGAATCTAATAATCAATTTTCTCTGGCCTTATCCAAAAAAAGTTTAATAAATTGATACATAGTATTAATACATTCATAAAATGTGGCATCTGACAGTCTGTAAAATTTCAGTTAGTCTCTTGTTTTTGAACTGGATCAAAAATGAAATGATTTTTTTATCATTTTTTGTTGTATACATTGTACCTGAATTAATGTTGGCAACATTAATTCAGAGATATGATAAAAACTCATTTCATTTCAAGAAGGAGAGACTAACTGAAATTTTACAGGCTGTCAGGTGCCACATTTTATGATTTATTAATACCATATATCAATTTACTAAACCTTTCTTGAATAATAAAATGTCTATTTTAGAGGATATGGAGCCTTTAAGGGGTTTTATCTCTTATTACAAAAACAAAAAAAGAGAACTCCTGACAAGTTTTCAGTTTAGTACAGTCTCTGTTTTAGAGGAAAACAGGGTATCGTATTGACCCAAAATATCCAGTCATTATTTACCATATAATTTGAACTAGTCCCTCTGACTACGGTAGAAGTCTTAAAATTCCTAATACTTTGTCATTTTATTTTTTTGCCTAAATTTTGTTTTTCCTGCATTTATTTCACAAATATCTTGGTGGAAAGGCAAACAGTGTAGACCCTGATCAGACTGCTCCTTCAGGAGTAATTTAATCAGGGTCTCCAATGTTTGCATATGCCCTTTTATTAGACATGTTGGTGTACAAAATATAAGTAGATTTACCATATGTCATAACCTGGCCCCTAGGTTATAAAACTTTTTTCATGCTCAACTAAGCTGAGCGTGAATTTTTCTCCGCTTATGAATATGAAAATGCCAACAAAAGTTTAGCAAGAAAGATTTTTTCAATTGTTAGTAAACTAATTTATTAGCAAAACAATGTTCATGCTCAGCTAAGATGAGCACAAAAAACAGTTTATAACCTCAGGGCCTGGTGATGTGTCTAAAAAGAGCTTACTGAATTGCAAACAGTGTAAACCTTGACAAAACTGCTACGGGCAGTTTGATTTGAGTTTACACTGTTTGCTCAGGCTTGCCCATCTGTCTGTCTGTCTGAATACTAAGAGAAAGTATGGTAAACCACAGAGAATTTAGGTTACAGTTTCAGTGAATATGTTTCTCCCTACATTTATGACCTACAGTCGAACCTCAATGGCTTGAACATCCATGAGACCATGAAAATTTGTTTGAGATATGGGTTGTTTGAGCCAGCGAGGGTTAACCATGGCACCAGATCAGGAAGCAAATAGGAATAACTTAAGGAAATCTTTTTGATCTTCTACACAATAATGGTACACCACAACCTCTTTATAACACTATTATTGGGGTCCATAGCATAAATGTTAGTTAAGCAACTGTGTTATATTCAAACAAAAAATATGAAGATTATATTGAAAAATGACCATTAATGGTCATTTTTCAATATAATCTATACATTTTTTTGATCCATCTTTAAACCGTGTTATATCCAGAACTGTGTTATAATGAACCGTTTATAAAGAGGTTGTAGTGTATGTTGAATGTACTCATAAGAATCACCTCAATGAGGTGATTCTAATGAGTACACACAACATACACTTTCATGATAAAATAAGAAAATAATGAAAATAATTTCCCTAAATAATTGTTTTCTGGAGCTATCAGAAGAATTACACCACAACCTCTTTATAACACTATTACTTGGGTCCATAGCATTAACCCTGTTAAACAATCATGTTATATCCAAACAAAAATGTATAGATTATATTGAAAAATGACCATTTATGGTCATTTTTCAATACAAACTATACATTTTTGGGATCCATCTTTGAACTGTGTTATATCCAAAACTGTGTTATAATGAACCATGTTATACAGAGGTTGAAGTGTAATTTCATAAGCACTCAAAAACAAGTTCGAGTCAGCCAAGGTAAATGAGCCGTTCGTGTTCAAGCTATTGAGGTTCAGAAAGTAAGTACATGTAGAAACATTATAACAATTATATGGTAAAGGAGGAAGTTTTTATGCCCCCACACCCCACCCCACATGGCCAGTTTTGTAATCTCGTAAATCATAAGGTATAATTTCTTACACCACAGCTAACTTAAAAAAATCAAAACTGTTAAACAACCACCTAATGGAATCCAAAACTATATTTTTAAAAAGAAGTCTCTTAATGCTTATCATGCTAGGTAAACATTTGCAGGTGACATTTTAAAATATTTTTCTTATTTTATCCAGAAATAGGCTTTGACATTTCATGCATGTTGCCCCCCCCACCCCCCCGCAACACACACACACACACTTTTTTTTAGTCAATTCGCATGAAATGTTAAAGCCTAGAAAAGAAAAAATAGACTGACATTTCATGCAAGTTGACAATTATTTGATTATTTGCATGAAATGTCAAAGCCTATATTTTCTGGGAAAAATAAGAAAAATATTATCAGTCTGTTGAATGAAGCTGAATAAGAAGGAACAGGTTTTAACCATCTCTTCACAGTATTGATCTATTAAAAGAGGTGGTATTTAGAACAGATTTAACTGTACTGACACTGGTTTACACTGTTGAACTACATCATCTTAAACTTTTTCTCATGCAATAACTATGTTTCATTCAAGCATTAGATCAAGGTACTTTTTCAAATAAAAAAGTACACATGTATCAACATAGGGATCAAACGGCTTTTCATGCATTAAGATTTGCCAGGTCCCGAGGGGAGTGTTGAAAACCTGAGGTAGGAGGCCGTGGTTTTCAACACCTCCCTAGGGATCTGGTGAATGTTAATGCATTGAAAAACCATGTTTGATTACTATTATTGCATAAATACTGAAAATATTTGCTACATTTTGCATTATTTCTTGCTATTTTGTTTTGCCTTTTCATTGATGTCTCGCAAATGCAATTTCGATGGACTTCACTTGTTCTAGGGCCGGGCAGTACACATTGTAACGGCAGCAACTCTGTGGCCCCGGTACGATCATATTGAAAGTTACGTAGCTATGCATTAACAGTGCGTGAATTGCCTTGTTAATACATGGCTTTTCGCCGGTTAATGCATGGCTGTTTATTACATGCAACACTGCTTTTTATGCGATATTCTTTTTTTTAATTTCTCTGTGAAACACTCCGTGTACTCATGGATTAGAAGTGTTTTGCTGATGCTATGCTTATGAGAACACACAAGGTATGTTTTTAAGGAGGAATAAGAAAATATTTATCTTAACACATTTTCATCTACAGAATTCGCATGACATGTAATTACCCTAAAAACCCTAAGTATTGGGACAGATAGACCTCGCAATCTGTGTAGACCCAGATCAGATGCCACAAAAATGCAGCATCTGATCAGGGTCTACACTGCCATACATACAGCAATATTTTAGACACAATCAAGAAGTAGTAGAATGGACTATTTCAAATTTTAGGGCAAGTATGGTATTAAACTAGATAAGGTGTCCCAATACTTAGGGTAAATACGGTATATATGTTATAGTTTATAAGGCACAATTAGCTTGCATAAATACATCTTACTCCAGAGGATTTGTTAAGGAGTATACTTGGTGATAATTCTGGAAACATTTTTTTTTTTTTATTCATAAAAACATGTTGAAGGGAATATTTTCTGGGAAGAGTTTGAGACATTTTTTTTGCCAACAAAAATCCTATTAAAATTTAGTAAATGAGAGGAAAAGTCTCATATTATAAAAAAATAATTTAGGTAAGGATTTTACTTAACCCGGGGGTGAGAATTTTCAGCGGATTAGCTTAATTCAGCGGTTTTGATGTTTAGAAAAAATGTTCTGATCATGACACAAGCTTTTGAAATCTGGTATTTTTGTGGGGGGAGGGTAGGGGGTATGGACATTTCAGCGGTTTTGATGAATAATCATTCCCACCCCTGCTTAACCCTTGTCATGCTGAATAAATTAAGAAGCCACGCCCACTTTTAATTTCCAGCCAGTCAGATTCTTTGATCCGGGTTTTTGATAGAAATTCACATATTTAATGACAAACAGTACACATCACGAAAACATGTCTATATAATATTGACCCCCTTAAACCCCACTTTTATATAGTAAAACTGGGATTTACAGGGGTATACATTATTTTTCTCATTTATGCTCAAAAACATAGATTGTGGGTACTCGTTAGAACTGCCTCACCAAGGTGGTTCTAAAGAGTACCCACAATGTATGTTTTGAGCAGAAATATGAAAAATATCAGAGTTTTTTATTTGAAAATTTTCAGTTTTTGGAGGTGAAACTGTCTATATATTTGAATAGGAGTGTTTTCGTAATGAGATCCAGATCAGTTGGCTTCTTCAGCCAGAATTATCCCTGATGTTATGGACACTAGAAGTGCCAAATCGAGACACTACTAATGAGTATCCACAACATGTTTTTATGGAGCAATTGAGAAAATTATCCCAGAAATATCAAATACTCCTTTTTACCAAGTCTTCTGCTTACTCCCAATCACTTTTCTTTTACTGTTAACACAGGGTTATTTTAACCCTTTTTGTTCTGCACAGACATTTGAAACAAGAAATGGCTTTTAGAGAAGTATACAAGTAAGTGAGCTAGATACAAAAAGAAACATCACAACATAATGATGTGTGCTTTTTCCACAAAGTTCTGCTCTTGTTATGAAAGACATCCATCATGGTTAGCTTTGTTGCATATTACTACCTAGTATGTTGCCATACTTTAGCAAACTCACACTTTAGCAAAAAAAAAATCTGAAGGCACAACTCCAGATACATTTGTCTCACCTACAAGCAATATCAAAGCAAGTGAAAGAAACTGTATTTATTCTTAATATTGGGACACCAAACTCCTTACAGTAGGTGTCCAATAATTTGTAAAAGTCTGTTCCACTACCTGTTGATGTATTTAAAATATTACTGGACAAGGGGCAAACAGTGTTAACCCTGATCAGTGCAACATTCTGTCCCATCTGATCTGGGTCTACATTGTTTGCTCGGATCTGTCTGTCCCAATACTTAGGGTTATTATGGTAGGTGGTGTGCCCTTCTACTGAAAGTTTTTGAGGGCTGGCCCTGCCATCATTGGCTTTTCACAAGACATTTTTTTGCCTCACTTGAAGAAAGGTTTTGGGCATTTTTTTCTTCTCTACCATTCTTTTCTCTCTAGTAAACAACGAAATGACATACCGTATTCGACCTAATTACTGCACTGTGTGCTTAGGTTTTTCAAAATTACTGGGAACACTCAGTTGTGCTAAAATATGAATCTGCCTACTAAAAATCAGAACATGATTTATTTGATGATTATAATGCGATTTTTTTTCTGATTTTCTTTATAAAGGAATATGTTGTGGGTACTCATTTGTATTGCATCGACGTCGATGCAATTCAAAAGAGTACCCACAACATATGCCTTTATAAAGAAGTAAAGAAAAAGTACATTGGCTGTAATCTGAAGGCTACGGAATTTCTTGACCGTGCGCTTATAGGGGTATGTGCGGTAATTAGATCGAATATGGTATATTTTTAACAGGGCTGTTAATCAGCCCTAACAAACAAAGTGCCAAAACAGCCACAGATGAGACAAAAAGAAAATAAATCAATAACAAACTGCCAGAGCAGTTACACATGAGATAAAAGAAATAAGAATAAAAATAATAAAAATCTACTTTTAAATTTTGAACACAAAGTTACCATTGAACTTGATCTAGGCTTTTACATTTAATATTGAACATGGGAAGGAATAATATTCATAAATATATATTTATATAAATATATGATATTTTAACCCTTATCTCACAGGTCTCGTCGTATTATTTGTTTGTGTTGAGGTTTTACGGCCCAGTCAACCCAACGGGGTCATGTTGAGCGCTGTCAGTTTACCTAACCACACATTTACTGGACAGGCTTAGTCCTCTAAGCAGTTAACCAGTATTGTACACATTCTTTTGCCAGAAACTGACAACTGCCCTTCTTGAATCAGCGGAAGGGAGCAAATGACCGTAGAAAATATTCCAAGATCAATCTCCACAAAAGAATGTTGCCAACCTAGGTGGGGGTTGAACCCGCGACCTCCTGGTCTCCAGTCGGACGCGCATCCAACTGAGCCACCGAGGCTGGCCGTGTCGTATTACATGCTGGCCATAACATCACTCATTGCTACTGCAGAACTATCATAAAAAAAGATTTTAGAGAAGACCCCTTATCAAAAGGGAAACAAACAATTTTGATTGAGTTACCTCCCATGAAACGTATTCATTCCCCTAAAATTGTTAATGCTACCATGTTTAACCTTAATATCTTAAATCGGCTTGATCACCATGTATATATAATAGCCATTTTCAAATGAACTGCATCACAACAAAAGACCCTGGTCGATCTGCAAATCACTCAGTCTCATCAGCTGGTCAGCTGATGAGACTGAGTGATTTGCAGATCGACCAGGGTCTTTTGTTATTCTCAGACATGGTTCTCATGTTATTTTGTTTTTGTTTGTTGTGAAGCAGTTCATTTGAAAATGGCTATTATATATACATGTACACCCATATTTAGACACACGAGCAAATTAAAGATCCTGCTCAAACTGCTTCAGGCTTTGTACTGTTCACCATTTAGCCAGTAATCCTTTTTAATACAGCACCTGGTGATCAAGCGGATTGTGACATGACCTTGATCGGTTGACTGGCCGCAAAACCTCAACTCAATCAATTGGTTAAATTCTAGAATAACTACATTAAAGCATTAACCCTTGTCCAGCTGAACCCAGATATGCTCTGCCTTTACAAACAGTGCAGATCCAGATCAGTTGGCTTCTTCATAAGCCAACTGATCTTGATCTGCACTGTTTCTTATAAAGTATGTCGATTTGTATCATGACCCTGGATCAAATGATCTGATTGGCTGAAAATTAGGTGTGGGTGTGGCACCTTAATTTATTCAGCATGGCAAGAGTTAATGTGTTATAATATTTAAGGTAAGGGGAATGAATACGCTTTCAGGGGAGAAAACAATCAAAATTGTTGTCTCCCTTCTGAGAAGGGGTCTACTCTAAAAGGAAGGGGGAGCAAATTCTTTCCTTATAGAGTAGACCCCAATTCAGAAGGTGCTTGGTGTGCAGGAAAACAATCAGGAAATCACAAAAGTTGTTTCCTTTGAACAAAATGGCAGAAAAATTGCGAGGTGTATCCATTCACTAGTAAAACAATTGCCTATGGTTATACTAAAGACCTGTTTAAATAAGACCCTGCTTTATTTGTAAACATAAAACTTCATATATCATTAAATTCTTAACATCTAATATCATTTAATACTGAGCCCGGGTATGTCCTCCTTTTGAAAACATTCTGAAGAAGTCAACTGATCTGGATCTGCAATGTTTGTCATTCAGTATGTGAATTTATATCAACAATGATCTGGATCTGCAATGTTTGTCATTCAGTATGTGAATTTATATCAATAATGATCTGGATCTGCAATGTTTGTCGTTCAGTATGCAAATTTATATCAACAATCTGGAGTAAGTAATCTGATTGGCTCACAAGTTGAAATGGGTGTGGCATCATAATTTATTCAGCATGACAAGTGTTACAATTGGTTAACAATGACGTCAAGTGAAAAAGTGCCTTGGAGCATGCACAAAATGTGAGGATTCACATCATCCTGTACACGCGCAAAGTCTCATCCAAGCATTTCCTCTCTATTGAAACATTCTATAGTATCCAATGATTTTGTTAGCTGATAGTAAAGTCCCTGAACAGACCATGGATGCACAGGCTGATCTGGGCCTTTGCTGTCAGCATATGCATGAAGACACTTTTTCGCATGGCGTGGCCAGTTATTTCTGACATGTAAAAGTAAAAAATTCAGTGTATTTAAAATAAAGGAGATGACTTTCAGACAAGCTAAGGCTTACAGTCAGATCCTGGGAAATATTGTATTATTGTATACTATGTGGTACTAGAAGCAATCAAAATAAAGTTTAAACCAAATAAAAAAAAAAACAAAAAAAAAAAAATAATAATAACTAGTCATGCATACCCCAAACTGGCGCCATCACAAAACAGCATCTTTTCCCCTTAACCATGACCTTTCAGTTTAGGTAACACTTATTTCTAGCGGACCGTTCCAAGGTGGGTTCATCAGTTGCAGTTCTTTGTATATTGGTGATTTCGTACGTAGCATTTGTTTTGCCATTATTTGTTCCTCATCTCTCCTTGTTTTGGTACTTCAGGAAGGCTGTGCTTTGTAATTGTGGCATTTCCTGGGTATCTTCATTACATTTTTTATATTCCATGAAAATCATCTGCCTGGGTATCTTCACTTACACTTTTTATATTCCATGAAAATCATCTGCTAGGCAGACTATTCATATGAAATATCAAGCCTTACTTTTACAGAATGAAAATAAAAGTACAGTAAACTTCCGCTGTTAAGACCACTTTTAGGACTGTCTAAAAGTCGTCTTATTAGTGAGGTGGTCCTAATCATGAATATAGAATATGGTAAATGTCCTAAACTTTTGAACACTTTTTTTTTTCCATACTTTTTTTGCCTAACTTTTGCTTTTTATGCAGTTGTTTCTTATAATACTTAGTGGGATGGGAAACAGTGTAGACCCTGATCAGACTGCTCCTGAAGGAGCAGTCTGATCTGGGTCTACACTGTTTACATATGCCATTTTGTCAGTAATATGTGTACTATTTTAGGGCAATTACTGTAAAAAGAAAACATTTAGGGACTGTCAAAAGAAGATCTTAACAGTTTGGTGGTCTTAATTTCGAGTGGTCTTAATAGAGCAATATTTCTGTCTTTCTCAATGTTGGCTGCTGCTGTTGTGATTAGCCCTTCAAGGGTTAACAAATTATCTTACACAGGACTGACATGCACATAATCACAAATAAACAGGACAATTTGGCACCATTCTTTTAATATCATGAGGAAACTTCACGTAAAAAGGCCACTTAAAAAGACACAAATGCACATAAAATATGAAATCCCCAACATTCAAACTGCTAAAGGGTTATCCAAGTAAGGATAAGAAACAGCCCTCATAAAACAATTAACTGACATTATCTAATGGGTTGCGCCATGCAAAAGTGTCTTTGGGCATATGCAGACAGCGAAGGCCCAGATCAGCCTGCGCATCTGCGCAGTCTGATCAGGGCCTTCACTGTCCGCTGATAGAATCATTGGATACTACAGAATGTACGAATAGAGATCAGAGGCCCAGATGATACTTTGCACATGTGCAGGATGATCTGAATCTGCGCATTTTTTGGCATATTCAAAGGCATTTTTTGGCTTGATGCAGCCCATCTAATAAACAGAATATCTACATATATTATCAAGGTCAAAAGTACAGGTAAAAAAAACCCCACTGCAATGTAGTATACCTGCATAGCCCCAAATAAACTGCGAATCCAGATCAATATTTGTTTTCTTATCCTTCCGTGAAAATGTGGGTACTCATTAGAAGTGCCTATGTGAGACACTTCAAATGAGTACTCACAACATATGTTTTCATGGACAATTACCAGATCTCTGTATCAAACCTGCTTACTAAACGGCCAGGCGCAATAGTAAAAATTTACACTAAAACTTTTTATATGCATTTCCTCGTGAAAAGCAATGACCTCCCACATTACCATGACAACAATATTAAAAACATAAAAAAAAAACAACAAAAAAACATTTTGAAACATATAACAAAGGTACAGTAAATGTCCTAAAATTTTGAACACTTTACTCCATACTTTTTTTTTTGCCTAAGTTCTTATTTTTATGTGGTAGTTTCTTAAAATACTGAGGGGAATGACAAACAGTGTAGACCCTGATCAGACTGCTCCTTCAGGAGCAGTCTGATCCGGGTCTACGCTGTTTGCCTATGCCATTTTGACAGAAACTTTGGCGTACAAAATTTTAGGACATTTACTGGAATAACAGTAACAATTTAATAAGCCTTTGAACGTAATTTAATATACTGTACATTTGTCATTTTTTTTTTATGACCATCAGTTTCATAAGGCTTCCAAAAAAATATATTTCAGGTTACATGCCAAAAACAATTAAGGGTAGACAGGTAGGGCTTTTTATTATGAACTAAACAAAGTCCTTTAAAAACAGAGGTATGGAGGTAAACATTAGATGCGGTCACATGACCCACAAGTCCAGCTTACTCATTGTTTTGAACAAAACATCGTTAATTAATCCTAGTCCTGCTGAGCCAAGATGTGCCCTGACTTTGCAAACAGTGTAGATCCAGATCAGTTGGCTTCTGAAGAAGCCAACTAATCTGGAACTGCACTGTTTGTCATTAAGTATTTGCATCAACAACCTGGATCAAGTAATCAGAAGTTGGCGTTGTATCTTAATTTATTCAGCATGGCAAGAGGTAATATTTTTCTTATTTCTCTGCAAAAAAAAAAAAAAAAAAAAGTTATGTTTACCCATTACAAATGCCTCTGCAATTCTAATGAGTCCAAAAATTCATGAGTTTTGGCAGAAATCCGAAAAATCTAGCCATGATTACGTGTCATCAACACGCTATAAGGAAAGGTGATGATGATGATGACAATGGTATGGTGTTTTTACTACCCTTTCAATAATATTTAAGTTTGTTTGTGTTGAGGTTTTACAGCCCAGTCAACCCCATGGGGTCATGTCGAGCACGGTCAGTTTACCTAACCACACTTCTACTGGGCAGGCTTAGTCCTCTAAGGGGTTAACCAGTATTGTGCACATTCTTTCGCCAGAATCTGACAACTGCCCTTCTTGAATCAGCAGAAGGGAGAGAATGACCGTAGAAAATATTTCATGGTCAATCTCCACGAAAGAATGTTGCCGACCTCGGCGGTGGTTGAACCTGCGACCTCCTGGTCTCCAGTCATACCGAGAGGATGGAATGGTGATAATGAAAGGCTCTGTGCAATGAAGCGCCATATAGTCATGAGCTGAATTCCATCTCCAGCGGGATTCGAACCTAATACCTCATGATCTGAAGTCGGGAGCACTAACACTTGCCACCTTGACACTCTATATGGAAAGACATCTACATCTATGCCTTACAAGAAACCGTGACAACCATTTGATTTGATGATAATACAAGAAATATTCTAAAAGCAGACAAAAACAAGCCATGCTGTGAGAAAGGTGGCCCTCTAGGACATATATCAACAGAATTGGTAACACATATACCTTCAGGGAGGCAACCCTATCACATTCACTTCTGACTCCCTCCTGAAAGGGGCCAACTCTAAAATGAAAGAATTTGCTCCCATAGGGAGCAAATTTTTTCCTTTTAAAGTAGACCCATTTCTGGAAAGGACAGGGCGTGCTATCTAGCAAACAGGGTCACAAAATGTCTATTTGTAAATATGGCAAAAAATCTACCAAATGTACCCTTCAGACCCAGATCAGCCTGCCCACTCATACTATCTGCTCACAGAGACTGTGGATGCTGTAAGACATACTGCATGAAAGAGCTGACAGAGAGGCCATGAAACGAGAATTTCGCTCCAAATTAGGAGTATCTGAATAAATATTTTTCTATTTTTTTTTTTATTTCTCCATGAAAACATACATTGTAGGTACTCATTAGAAGTGCCTCAGTGAGGCACTTCTAATGAATACCTACAAAGTATATTTCTGTAGAGAAAAAAAAAGTATCGATACTTTTTGTTGAAACCCCACCCCCCCAAAAAAACCCAACATTTTATCACGAGTCGATCCATGAAGAAGACACTTGATCATTTTGTACTATACAAATATGAACACAGGATGTCAGGCTTTGATTCTGTTAACACTGGTTAGCATCAGCATACACCAAGAATTATGTCCCTTGGAGTATCACTGGCATAAACCTCCCTGAGAATTATCTCCCTTGTTCAGAATCGGCAACCAATCACACTTCTTCTGCACTGAACTGGTCAATTGGCTATTGACTACTACAACTAGAATTTGTTTCTTCAGCCTTCAAATCTAAATCTGACAAGAACTGGAAAAGAAAACAAAATATGTGAAACAATACTACACCACCACTGTTGTGTGATGGGCAGATAACTCTATCAAAAATTGACTAAATTTGCCCATTAAAAAGTCCAAACCTGATCCCAACAATATCAATGCACACACCAAGTTTGGTGAAAACTGACTGATATTTACTCAAATTATCAGGAAATGAAATATGGAGGTGTGACAGGCAGATAACTCTGTCAAAAATTGACAAAATTTGCCCATTAACAATTCCAAACTGCTCACCCCTGACACTGTATGCAACATGACACTGTATGCAATATTTGAATAAAATCTATCAAAAACTATTCCTTAGAAAGCGGAAACCAAGCGCTGATGGAGGGACAGAAGAGGAAAACATAATATCCCACAACTATGTTGTGGAGGGGTATAACAGACCACACCATGATAAAAAGGGCTTTTGGGGATATTGATAACACCTCCATCCGTCCGTCACACTATCTCCTCCTAAACCACTGGGCAGAATTTAACCAAACTTGCTACATAACTTCCCCTCATGGTAAGGGTGTAAGAGAGCAACATTATTTTTATGTCTGTCCGCTGTCCGTTCTGCATCCATCCATCTGTCCATCACGCTATCTCCTCTTAAGCCATTGGGTGGAATTTAACCAAACTTGCTACTTGACTTCCCCTCATGGTAAGGGTGTGTGAAAGCAATATTATTTTTCCATCCATCTTACCGGCATCTAACCATCTGTCCACCATGCTATCTCCTCCAAAACCTCTCAGCAAAATTTAACCAAACTTGCTACATGACTTTCTTTCATGGTAAGGATGTGCAAGTGCAAGAGCAAGTCCGTCCATCTGTCTGTCTGTCTGCCCATCATGCTATTAGCAACATTAGCACAGAGTGTGGGGATTTGCAATGGCGTGCCATCAACTGCGCATTCTAGTTGGAAATGTAGTCACCTTAAAATATTCTCTTGTTTCTAAATCATGCAATAAATAATAGAAAACTAACTTCTTTAGGCAATTAAAGTTTTACATTACCCACATATCAAGATCTTACATACAGGCTGAGGTAAAATAAATTACTATGAGAGACGTAATAGAATACATGGAACAGCAATAAAATGTGTAATTTATTATAAACGCAGCATCAATTGAAATAACTGTCTCGGCAAGTACACCTGACCAATCACTGCAGAACTGATATATTTTGCATTAGTATATACCTAAACATATTGAATGATTAAAAATGTGCAATAAAATCCGAGATGCAAGTGTGCAGATATCACTTGATATTGTAGGCTTACTTAATATTGAAAGTTTACTCTTCAGATATTACCTTTACATAACATTGTTTTTGAAGACATCTTTAGGCAATGAAAGGACCCCAAAATTTGTCATGATGTCTGTGGTCAGATGCACCATGATTTTAGCACTCTGGGTAACAGTTTCAGCAGACTACATATTGAAATAATGTTTCTTAATTTTCCCAGAAAACAGGTTTTGCCATTTTATGCAAATTGTCTCCAATGGAGACAATTTGCATAAAATGTCAAATTCTGTTTTCTGGGAAAAATAAGAAACATATCATCAATTTGTTGTCTGCTGAATTAACATTGTTTCATCAATAGTATTTCTGATTATAAGTGCTTTTACTGTGATGATTCACTGAAGATTTAGAGGGACTCGTATGCAAACTCATATATGCCATAAGCTGTTGACAAAAATCTGTGAGATAAGACAAAATTTTAAGAGAGATTTTCTTAAACATCACTTTTGAGATCCTCCAATATAGTCTAGAATCTTTTTTTTATTACAGTGTCTAATTTATGTTTATTTCTTCATAAAATATGTTCTAAAATGGTCTAAAAATTCTGTAAGATTTGAATTTTTTTATGGGAACTGCCTTCCAGATGGGCCAAATTCTGTGAGATTTTATCTCACAGTGTGAGATATGGCATGTATGCAAACTGAATGCATACTTGTAATTTGAAGCTGCATCAGAATTAACCCCTAAGATGCCAAACACAACAACTGTCATCTGCTTTGTCTTTTAACGGTTACTTCAAAAGTCATTGTTGCAAACAGTGAAGATCCAAATCAGTCTGCTCCTCTAGGAGCAGTCTGATCTGGGTCCATACTATTTGCCTATATGCAAAAAGTACAGTATAACCTCAATGGCTCGAACATGGATGGCTCGTTTACCGTGGATGATTTGAACTCTTTTTTTCAGTCCCTACAAAATTCTTCCAATAGCTCAAAAAAACAAATATTTAGAGATTTTTTTTCTTATTTTATCATGGAATTGTATGTCGAGTGTACTCATTAGAATCATCTCATGGAGGTGATTCTAATGAGTACACTCAACATACAATCATTGTGTAGAAAACTGAAAAGATTTCCCTAAATTATCTCATTGGCTTCCTGAACAGGTGCCTGGATTAACCCTCAGTGGCTCGAACTACCCATGTTTCGAACAAATTATCATGGTCCCAAAGATGTTCGAGCCATTGAGGTTTGACTGTATGTTTGAAAAGTTTGCAAGAAGATGCAGAAGACGACATTAACATATTACATTTTCAGACGTAATTTTTCTTGGCATCTTAAGGGTTAAGGGCGACGTTTCATGCCAGTAAACCTAAATGTAATTTAAGCCCCCTAAAGATTATCCTTGCTGACCATCACAGGCAGATTCTCTATTGCAATTTTTGTTTGGTTTCGCAAATCTGCTGATCTGTTAGCACAAGTTTGTTAACAATTCTTTCTTTCGGTGCCTTGAAAAAAAGCTACACTTCATGACTAAAGTATTTCCTAGGTAACTTAACCACATTTTTGGATAGGAAGTCTAAAGCTAGGTTATTTCCCACAATGATTTCAGGTGTTTGTAATTTTACATAGTTCTAGATTAGAGTGGGAACCTCATAAATGTTTCTCTTATTTCTTCATGAAAACATATGTTGTGGGTACTCATTAAAAGTGCCTCAGTGAGGCACTTCTAATGAGTACCACAACATATGTTTTTGTGAAGAAATAAGAAAAAATATCAATATGTTTTGTTCGAAAAAAGTGCCTTATTAACTCTTGTCCTGCTGAACCCGGATATGCCCTGTTTTTGCAAACAGTGTAGATCCAGATGTTGGCTTCTGAAGAAGCCAACTGATCTGGATCTACACTGTTTGCCATTAAGTATGTGAATTTATATCAACAATCCGGATCAAGTAATCTGATTGGCTGAAAATTAGAAGTGGGGGTGGAATCGTAATTTATTCAGCAGGACAAGGGTTAAGAGCTATGACTTTGTCATTTACTGCACATTGTGATATAGTGAGAGAGACATACACCTACCTGTATTAAATTGTCTAATCCTACAAGAAACCCATCTTCATGATTACCGAATTGCCATGGAGAGCGATGTGTTATTACAGAGCCACTGTTTACTGGAATGGTTTTGGAAAAGTCTATCATCCAAGCCCCACATTTCTCATTCTTGTCATACATCAATAGTATTGAGCTGCCAATAATCTGAAACAAAAATCAAGAATAAATTAAGATGCCACACCCACTTCTAATTGTCAGCCAATCGGATCACTTGAGCTGCCAATAATCTGAAACAAAAATCAATAATAAATTAAGATACCATGCCCACTTCTATTTGTCAGCCAATTAGATCACTTGAGTTGCCAATAATCTGAAACAAAAATCAAGAATTAATTAATATGCCAATCCCATTTCTAACTGTCAGCTAATCAGATTATCGGTAATAATGACACAAAAATCAAGACTTGGTTGTTCAAAGCTGTCTTTAGATTAACTATTCTCATACTGAATAAATTAAGATGCCAGGGACAGACAGAAGTAAAAATAATTTGCTCTCGCATACCCGTAGCATGAGGGGGAAGTCATGTAGCAAGTTTGGTTAAATTCCGCCCAGTATTTTAGGAGGAGATAGCGTGACGGACAGATGGAGGCATTTACAATATCCCCCAAAAGCCCCTTTTCTCATGAGGAAAGCCCTCTTATCTGTAGCTATGCAAATAATAATTTGTCAGAAGCAAGTATAATATTTACTATTAAATATTATACTTGTCTTGTTTTATATTGTCTGAAAATTAAAATAAATAATAATAATGGAATAAAAAATAAGAGATATGAAATCTCACAAAACTCTGGCTCCCAGGAAGGCAAATTGGCAATGAGAAGGAGTTCAGGTTCTAAAACGTATCAACCTATGAGGGCCAGCTGCATCAAGAAGACATATTAACCCTTGTCCTGCTGAATAAATTAAGATGCCACACCCACTTCTAATTTTCAGCCAATCAGATTGCTGGATCTGAACTTTTGCTATAAATTCACATACTTGACGGCAAACAGGGCAGGTCCAGATCAGTTGGCTTCTTCAGAAGCCAACTGATCTGGATCTACACTGTTTGCAAAGGTAGGGTATATCCGGGTTCAGCAGGACAAGGGTTAACTTTGTGTACTACCATAATAAACCTAAATATTGGGACAGACAGGCCCTAGCAGTGAAGACCCAGATCACAACCACAGAATGTATCTTCTGATCAGGATCTATACAGTTTGCCACTCATCCAGCACTATTTTAGACACATCAACAGGTAGTAAAATACTTTTCCAAATATTAGGACAAGTATGGTAAGGAGTTCAAGTGTCCCAATACTTAGAATAAATACAGTAATTCCCTAAATAATATCACATTATGAACCCTGGTAAATGCAGACTTACCTCATGTGACATAAAGTAAGAAGATTCTTCAAATTTTTCCCTAACCTCTTCTAGTCTTCGTAGCAAAGAATTCTGTATATTTTTATTTCCATCAATAAATCTTCCTAGAACTATTTTTATCTGCAAAATACAAGACCCATGTCCACTTTACTACCTGCTAAAGTGTCATAACCCTTGTCCTGCTGAATAAATTAAGATGCCACACCTACTTGTAATTTTCAGCCAATCAGATTACTTGATCTGGATTGTTGCTATAAATTCACATACTTAATGGCAAACAGTGCAGATCCAGATCAGTTGGCTTCTCCAACTGATCTGGATCTACACTGTTTGCAAAAGCAGGATATATCCGGGTTCAGCACGACAAGGGTTAATTAACTTTTGTTTGTGTTGAGGTTTTACGGCCCAGTCAACCCAATGGGGTCATATCAAGCGCGGTCAGTTTACCTAACCACACGTTTACTGGGCAGGCTTAGTCCCCTAAGCGGTTAACCAGTATTGTGCACATTCTTTCGCCAGAAACTGACAACTGCCCTTCTTGAATCAGTGGAAGGGAGAGAATGACCGTAGAAAATATTTCATGATCAATCTCTATGAAAGAATGTTGCCAACCTCGGCGGGGGTTGAACCCGTGACCTCCTGGTCTCCAGTCGGACGGTGCATCCAACTGAGCCACCGAGGCTGGCTTAAATAACTAAATGGTCATTTTTCGATATATGGTAATCTCTACAATTTTGTTTGGATACAACACGTTTGTTTAACTAACACGGCTTATACTTTGGACCCCAACAATAGTGTTATAAAGAGGTTGTGGTGTAAAATAAACTTTAATAATGAAATTTTAGGACAAGTATGGTAAGGAGTTACAATGTCTCAATATAAAGTCTGAGCAAACAGTAAAGACCCAGATCAGATTTTGGGTCTACACTGTTTGGCACTTTAACTGATTAGCTACGTTGTCACTCTGCAATCTCACTCTGTAATCTTTGTTGACAAAAACCTCAATATTCGACACAATCGTAGGGTCACTGCTTCAACTGGCCTCCCTGCCTTGGCGTGTTCCTCATGTTTGTCTTGCCCTCCCTAAACTGTGAAACCCAGCTATAAAAGGTTATATAGGATATGCAGGCTTTAAAAGAACTTTTCTAAAACTTTTGAAAAATATGCAAAGCCATCCTCTAAAAGCAGAAATTTTATTACAGCTCTGTGTTCCTCCAGCTTAGGGGGGTGGTCGGGTGGTGCGAAGGTGTCATGTATCATGCATCACTGGGGCATCCAGCTGATATTGGCTTACAGGTGGGCAAGGCCTGCTATCCTTGTAGCAGGTAAGGGTAGAGGGGGAATGTTTTTATTTCTTCTGTTTCTTCACTTTCATTCCTGTTCCTCTTTCTTCCCTGTCCCTGTCCCTGTTTTTCATCTCTTCTACTATCTCTTCTATCTCTTTTCTCCCTTTCTCTGGGAGACGACACAAAATGACCCACAAGGGTTGAGGTGTCGTTAAGCTCCAACACAATCAATCTTCCAGCTTAGAGTCCATAAAAGCCCTAAACTGCTTCCATGTAAAAATGCTCAAAACTATAATATGTGTAGGTAGCTGCACCTGGAAAAACAGAAGCATGAAAAGTCCAAATATTTTCTGACCGCTCCTTTTAGCTCCATTTACGGCACTTTTTTTTTCATCTGAAAACTATGAATATTTTTGTTAATTCTGCAGGAAAACATATGTTGTGGGTACTCATTAGAAGTGCCTCGCCAAGGCGCTTCTAATGAGAACCCACAACATATGTTTTTTTTGCAGAAATAAAAACAAAAATTGTGGATATTGTGCTCTTATCTGGGGCTATGTTATTACCTGTTCTTTTGTCTTTGTTTTCTTTAAATTTGTAGTGACTGGTTCCCCTGATATCTGAAATCAAGAAACATGACTATGTATACAGCAATAAGTAAAGGAACAAAATCAATCCTCAACATTCTAAAGAATCTCAACTTACTTACTGTCCTTTCGACATCTCTTGGAAAGACAGTTTTTGCTTGGCATTTTATATTAAATAAATTTTGTTCTGGTTAACCATATCTTGTCAGAAACCATTTGTCTTTTATGTTTCTGTGTTTTGTTCTCAAATATTTACACAAAAATTAAAGTTACTGCCAAAAGTAGGTCTGACCTATGCAATTTCTATAGTAAAGTGATTTTTTTTAATTTTTGTCTAAGAAAATATTTTTTTACTTTTCTTTGCTGAATTTGAATTATTGACGTTTTACAACAATATTGTGAAAATTTCAGAAAAATTGAACAAGTGGAACTTTTTGAAATTTGGCTCTAAGTTACCTACAGATTTCTGCATGATTTGGCTTCATTTCTACTATGGGAAAAAGTGAAAATATTTGATTTTTTAAAAACCAATAACTAGAATAAAACTTTTTGTACATAGGTAGTTACGACAAATGGTTTTGCATTAAATCATGACAAAAATTTGCAAATTTACTTCTTCTGTGTAAAGCGTCAAGCAAAAAACGACTTTCTGAAAGATGTCGAAAGCACAGAAAATTCATTATTGTATTCTTTAACATAACATACAATATGTAAAATACATCCTGATTTCTGTGAAAGATAGTATGAACATGTTTTTTTGTTGTTTTTATTTTCATTTATTTATTTTGTTGTTGTTGTTTTCCATTTTGTCTAGTCGCTTTATCACCAGTCGAATGTGCATCTGAAAGAGTCAATAAGGCCGGCAATATAATGAAAGGCTCTGCGCAATGAGGGGCTATACAGTCCTAAAATAATTTCACTTAGAAAGCACTCGCTCTAAATAAATATATATATATATATATATATATATATATATATATATATATATATATATATATATATATATATATATATATATATATATATATATATATATATATATATATTTTTGTTTTGTTTTGAAATACATAAACTTACGAACCCGTAATGCCTCTATTCTAAAACTATACGCAGCTGTGGAACTTTCTTCTTCTCGAAACTGAAAGCAAAAAAAAAAAACAGATTTTTTAAGGGGACTGGATACACTTTGTACATTTTCTGCCGAGTTTTACAAGGGGAAACATCTATTGTGACTTCCTGCTTACTTTCCTGCAAAAAATCCCCTTCTGAAAGGGTCTACTCTAAAAGGAAAGAATTTGCTCCCACAGGGAGCAGATTCTTTCCATTTAGAACTGACCATTTTTCACATGAAAAGCAAAGCAATTCCAATACAGTTGTCTCCCATGAAAATATGCATTCCCTTTAAAGACATAAAAATAAGATGTGTCCTGGTCATTAGTCTTATCATTGATAAGAGGCTGTTTATAAAGGAAAGACAGGTAGAGGCCCAATAGGGGAATTTAGTACTGGGTTATTTATTTGATCCATAGGTAATATCCCCTCCAAAATATATATTTACTCTCAGAAGTCCTCTTTACCACCTCCTACTGGGATCCCATAATCACCTCTTTAATACAGGCCTCTGATCTCTCTTGCACAGGTGTAGGTAATAAAATCATTAATGAGTGGTACCACTTTTGGTCTCATTTTAGCTATGTCTTTAAGTCTTTCTATCCATTTATACGGAGTGGACAGGTCCATTTCCAGTAGCAGAGACACTGTCTGGTTAGTCTTTATTATTACTTTGTTTCATAGAAATTCCTGTATTTAGTGCAAACAGTGCAGATCATAATCAGACTTGATAAAGTGGCACCAGCAAGAAATTCTTTTAAAATGATTGTGTAGCTACTGTAATAAACCTAACTATTGGGTCACATAGACCTTTGCAAACAGTGTAGACCCAGATCAGATGCTGCAGAACACAGCGTCTGATCAGGGACTAACTGTTTGCCATACATGCAGAAATATTTTAGTCACATCAAGAGGGAGAAGAATGGATTGTTTCAAATTTTAAGACAGGTATGGTAATTTGATAAGGTGTCCCAATACTTAGGTAAATATGGTAGAAAGAAAGTCTATAATATGAGTCCAGGCATAAGACTGCATGTGTACCCAACAAAGACTCTGATCAGCAACAGTCTGATCAGTCTTCTCAGGGAACTGGGAGTGTTTGCAGGACACTGTGGGAGACTTTCAGAGCACTCTGTGGGAGTCTTTACAGGGAACTCTGTCTTTGCAGGGCACTGTGCAAGTCTTTGCAGGGCTCCTTGTGGATGTCTTCATAGGGAACTATGGGAGTCTTTGCAGGGCACTGTAGCAGTCTTTGCAGGGCACTCTGTGGGAGTCTTCACAGGAAATTGTGGGAGTCTTTGCAGGGCACTGTGCAAGTCTTTGCAGGGCACTCTTTGGAATCTTTGCAGGGCACTCTGGGAGTCTTTGCAGGGCACTCTGTGGGACTCTTTGCAGGGCACTCTGTGGGAGTCTTCAGAGGAAATTGTGGGAGTCTTTGCAGGGCACTCTGTGGGAATCTTTGCAGGGCATTCTGTGGGAGTTTTTGCAGAGCATTCTGTGGGAGTCTTTGCAGGGCACTCTGTGGGAGTCATTGCAGGACATTGTGGGTGTCTTTGCAGGGCACTTTGTGGGAGTTTTTTCAGAGCATTCTGTGGGAGTCTTTGCAGGGCACTCTGTGGGAGTTTTTGCAGAATATTCTGTGGGAGTCTTTGCAGGGTGCCCTGTGAGAGTTTTTGCAGAGCATTTTGGGGGAGTCTTTGGAGGGCACTCTGTGTGGGTCTTTGCAGGGCACTCTGTGGGAGTTTTTGCAGGGTATTCTGTGGGAGTCTTTGCAGGGCACTCTGTGGGAGTTTTTGCAGAGCATTCTGTGGGAGTCTTTGCAGGGCATTCAGTGGGAGTCTTTGCAGGGCACTCTGTGGAAGTCTTTGCAGGGCCTTCTGTGGAAGTCTTTGCAGGGCACTCTGTGGGAGTCTTTGCAGGGCACTCTCAAGAAGTCATTGCAGGGCACTCTGTTGGAGTCTTTGCAGGGCACTCTGTTGGTGTCTTTGCAGGGCACTCTGTGGGAGTCTTTGCAGGGCACTGGGAGTCTTTGCAGGGCACTCTGTGGGACTCTTTGCAGGGCACTCTGTGGAAGTCTTTGCAGGGCACTCTGTGGGACTCTTTGCAGGGCACTCTGTGGGACTCTTTGCAGGGCACTCTGTGGAAGTCTTTGCAGGGCACTCTGTGGGAGTCTTTGCAGAGCAATCTGTGGGAGTCTTTGCAGGGCACTCTGTGGAAGTCTTTGCAGAGAGCTCTGTGGGAGTCTTTGCAGAGCACTCATTGTGAATCTTTGCAGGGCACTCTGTGGGAGTCTTTGCAGAGCACTCTCTGGGAGAATTTGCAGGGTACTATGTGGGGAGCCAAGGATCCAAAGCCCCTTCATATGGATACGCAAGCTGATGATCCATGTCTTCCCACATACATGTATATAATCTTGTAAGAAATGTTGTGCCCAGGCTTATATAGTATGGGGCAGGCTATGTGAAAAGGTGTCTATACAGGGCCTTCAATGTCTGCAAACATAATTATTGGATACAGTACAGTGTTTCAATATAGGGATCAAACATGGTTTTTCATGCATTAACATTCGCCAGGTCCCAAGGGAGGTGTTGAAAACCGAGGCCGTAGGCCACGGTTTTCAACACCTCCCTAGGGACCTGACGAATGTTAATGCATTGAAAAACCATGTTTGATTGCTATTATTGCATAAAAACTGAAAACATTTGCTACATTTCGCGTTACTTCTTGCACTATTTTGTTTCGCCTTTTCACTGATGTCTCACAAACGCAATTTCCACAGACTATGCTCTTTCTAGGGCCGGGCAGTACACATCTCATAACAGCAGCAAATCTGTGGCCCTGGTACTATCATATTGAAAGTTGCGTAGCCGCGCATTAACAGCGCATGAATTGCCTTAATACATGGCTTTTCGCCGGTTAATGCATGGCTGTTAATAACGTGCGACACTGCTTTTTATGCAATAATGGAGAGCAAATGCCTGGATGAGATTTTGTGCATACGCTGAATGAGCCGGTATCTGTGCATTTTGCAACTATTCGAAGACATCTTTTCACTTGACACAAAATAAAAAAGTAAAACCACAGGTGCTTTGATGCAAGTTCATATTACTATATTGTAAGAATATGATCCAACTTAAAATATCATTAACGCTTAGCACTCTCAGTAAAATTTTCAGCAGATGACATATTGAAATATTTTTCTTATTTTGCCCTGAAAGCAGGTTTTGACATTTCATGCAAATTGTCTCCATTGGAGACAATTTGCATGAAATATCAGAACCTGCTTTCAGGAAAAAATCAGATACATGTCATCAATTTGTCATCTGCTGTACTGGCCCAGAGGGTGGTAAGGATTTAACTTTTAGTTTAACAATATTCCTTACAAACAAAACAGATCAATAATTTTGCTTTGTTTTCTCCATAAAGGCACAGCTCCAGATAAGACAGATATGAATATAATATACCGTATTTGACCTAATTACCGCACTGTGGAATTAGTTGTTTTTGTTTTTTTTTTCAAAATTATTGGAAAACTTGTGGTAAAATATGCATCTACCTACTAAGGGTACATTTAAAAAAAAGATTAGCAAAGGACATATTTAATGATGTTTATGCAATTGTTTTTCTGATTTTCTTGATTAAAGCATATGCTGTAGGTACCCATTTGAGCTGTATCGATTAATCGATGCAACTCAAATGGGTACCAACAACATATGCCCTGATAAAGTACCGGTACATGTGGTAGACAAAAAGTTCACTGCCTGTAATCCGAAGACAACGGAATTGCGTGACTGTGAGCTTATAGGGGTATGTGTGGTAATTAGAATCTTATTTGGGTATGGATTCAATGTATGCCTTTCCAACCCGAGGGCTGCACCCTCGGGCTGGAAATGATTTCTCATGAGTAGCCACCCACAACCTATGTTTTCATGGAAAAGTAAGAAAAATAATTTTAGAGATACTCCACTTTTCTGGAGCTATGATAACTAAGAAGGTTTTTAAGATTTTCCACAACACACAATACAGTGAACCCTCTTTACCATCACGAAAATATGCCTAGATAATGTTGACCCCCTTAAACCCCACTTTTATATAATAAAACTGGGGTTTACAGGGGTATACATTATTTTTTACTTATTTAGGCTCAAAACATAGACTGTGGGTACTCGATGAGGCGGTTCTAACGAGTACCCACAATCTATGTTTTGAGCAGAAATAAGAAAAATATCAGAAGTTTTTTATTTGAAAATTTTCATTTTTTGGTGGTAAAATTTTCAACATATTTGAATAGGCGTGTTTTCGTAATGAACAACAACATTAAATTTTGTTCCCAAAGATGTTGCCATTATAATGAATTTGCTGTTGTAAAGACTCCTTAGTGGACAGAATGATATGTAAGAAAGACCTTGTTTTATTCTTATTTCCTCATAGATATATATAGAGATATGTGTGGTAATTAGAATGATTACTGTACTTTTACTATCGACTAGAGATTCAGACAAAGTGGAATACTGAAACTAACTTAAAACACTACGAAAATTTGTAGTAGAAGACATTCTGATTTTTTCTGATTTTTTTTTTTTTTCAGAAAAAAAAAAAAACAAACCTTGACATTTCATGAGAACTGTGCCTAGTAGATAATTCATATGAATACCAAACCTCATTTTCTAGGCAGCCAAATCACATGAAATATCAAGCCTTATTGTCACTGAAAAAAAAAATAAAAATTTTAGAATGCCATCTGCAGCAGCTTTGATTGGCGTTTAACCCTTGAAGCGCCAAGAAAAACTGCATCTGAAAACGTCGTCTGTTTATGTCGTCTACTGAATATTCTTGCAAACTTCTCAAAGTTATTTTTTGCATACCAGCAAACAGTGTGGACCCAGATCAGACTGCTCCTAAAGGAGCAGTCTGATCGGGATCCACACTGTTTGCAGAAATGACTTTTAAAAACACAAGGAGAGGACAAAGCAGATGACAATTGTTGTGATTGGCACTTTACGGGTTAAAAGATGACTTTGGTTATTTTGCCATAAAATTATATTGTGACAAGTACAGCAAATGACCCAAAATTCTGAACACTTTATTCCCTACTTTTCTGCCTAAAATTTGCTTTTCTAGCAGCATTAAAGTACTTAGTGGTATGCCAAACAGTGCAGACCCTGATCAGGAGCAGTCTGATCTGGGTCTGCACTGTTTGCATATGCCATTTTTTCAGGAACTTTGGTTTATGAAATTTTAGAACATTTACTATTCCAAGATATGGGCCTCTCCAGATGAAAAAAGTATAATTTACAACATGTGAGTAGCACAGACACTTAAGCTATTTTTGTCAAAATGCATGGACTTGCCCAACTCTTGTCTTCACTGAATAAGTAAAGTCTTAAGAAATGATGGGAGAAGAGGTATTTCAGTTGCCAGTTGCCACTCCCACCTAGGCCACATCCTATGTCTCTAAAAGACCAGACAAGAGACAAACCCAACAGGGTCTTCTTTCCCTGCTGGTGTGAATAGATTCCTTTCCCTGCTAATGTTTTTTTTTTATTTGGGTTTTACGGCCCTTTCAAGAATAATTTGCTTATATCGAGCCGATCGTTTATCAAAGGTGTGTGAAAACAGGAGTATCGGGGAAAAAACACCTGACCGTCCGTAAGCAGAACTTGGCTTTCCCACATGTGACCCGAGTGAGACTCGAACCACAGCAGTGAGAAACCTAATGGATTAAGAGTCAACTCTCCTATCCTCCACTAGGTTATGGGGGCCCGCTTCCCTCCTAATGTGCAACAGGGTATATTTTCCCTGCTTGTGTGCAAACCAGTCTTCTTTCCCTGCTGGTGAGTTACAGGGTCTTCTTTCCCAGCTGGTGTTTTACAAATTTCTTACTTCAAAATTTAAAAGATGGCCATTGGTCATAAAACACAGAAACTGGGTAGACAATCATCAAACAATCATAACCGCCGGATATGGTTCAGGTTACTTCATGTGTTATGGAGAAAATGCAATTTAATCATTTTCCCACTGAAAGCCTATGGAAACTATTTGTTGCTATGGCAACCAAACCAAGAGACAGATCACCATAATTTTAGCTATTTTAAATCCTCTTGCCCAAGCAACATTCTTAACCTAATAAGGGACAAATCACTTAAATGGCTTTGGAGATGTGATTTGAAAATCTTAATAGACAGGTGGAACGTCGACAAAAAAGTGTTGCTCATCCTGAGCATAGCTCAGGTGAGCTAAAAAATATCCAAAATTTTCCCCTTGTCTGGTGTTATGAATAGGCAATACCATATTAATCATAAGTATAGGTTTGTTTGAGTTAAGTGTTTTACAGCCAACACTGTTATGGTAATGTTGAGATGGTCAGTTAACCTGATCACACTGTTCCTGGGCATGCTAAGTCATCTAAGCAATTAACCAGGGCCCAGTTGTTCAAAGCGTCGTTAGCTTAATGAACTCGTTAAGGGTCATTTCGTTAACTGTTTTAGCAGATTCAATATACAATATTCTGATACTTTTTGCTGAAAAATGTGAGACTGCAAAAGCTACTCACATTTTATCAGCAAAAAAAATCAGCATTTGCGTATCACTCGATATAAATTTTAACGAATCGTTAACTAAGGACATCTTAAGTTTTGAACAAATGGGCCCAGGACTCGTGCAAAATTTTCCTCAGTAATTGATATCTACCCATCATGAATCAGGTGAAGGGGGAGAATGACTGTAGAAATGATTTCATGATAAATCAGCACAGAAGTTATTAGACTGAGCTAAGCTTCGAACTCATGACACCTGGATCTGCAATCAGACCCCTACTCACTGCCCCACGGAGCCTAACGCAATATTCATGCTTAGCACTCTGGGTAAAATTTTCAGCAGATGACATTTTGAAATATTTTTTCTTATTGTTACCAGAAAACAATATTTGAGACTGATTTCATGCAAACTGTCTCCTGATTGCATGGAATGTCAAATCCTGTTTTCTAGGAAAAAAATATGAAAACTATAACCAAATTGTCGTCTGCTGAATTAGTCCAGAGAATGGTAAAGGTTAACCCTTGTCATGCTGAATAATCTAAGATGCCATGACCACTTCAAATTGTCAGCCATACAGATTACTTAATCACGATTGTTGTTATAAATTCACAAACTGATTAACAGTGCAGATGCAGATCAGTTGGCTTCTTCAGAAGCTGGATCTACACTGTTTGCAAAGACGGCATATCCAGCAGGACAAGAATTGTCTTATCTGTTACCTAAAATGTGACCCTGTAAAAATGTCAAGGAGATTTTCATTTTCTGAGATTTTATTATCAACATGTGACATCATTCTGAGCTTGTTTAATAATGAAACCAGAGAACTACGTGACAGATAAATAGGTTTCATTATGCCATTATGATTAAAACAGATAAGCAAATATGTTTTTCCAGATGTGAAAAAAAAAAATAGATATTGTTTTTGATTTTCTTAGTCATGGTTCAGGATACATAAAATATTCAAAAGATAAACTTTGTTAATTTGCTTAAATAAACTAGATTGACAGATTATGAGATAAATTTGATATAGCATATAGCATGGCTACGGATTTGTTTGTGTTGAGATTTTTACAGTTAACCCAATGGGGTCATGTCCTATCAGTCTAACCAACCACACTTTTAGTCCTCCAAATGGTTAACCACTATTGTGCACATTCTTTCCCCAGAAACTGACAACAGTTACTGCCCTTCTTGAATCAATGGAAGGGAAAGAATGATCTAGAAAATATTTCACGATCAATCTCCACGAAAGAATGTTGCTGACCCAGCGAGGGTCAAACCTGCAACCTCCTGATCAACAGTCAAACGTACATTCAACTGAACCACCAAGGTGGGCACGTGGCTCTGGATAAAAGGTGGTATCATTTTTTTTTTTACTTCTCTACAAAAACAAATGCTGTGGGTACTCATCAGAAATGCCTCCATGAGGTGTGAGGCACTTCCAATGAATACAGAGTTGAGAATAGTTGTTAACCCTTGTCATGCTGAATAAATTAAGATGGTATGCCCACTTCCAATTTACAGCCAATCAGATAACTTGATCCATATTGTTGCTATAAATTCATATACTAAACATCAAATAGTGCAGATCCAGATCAGTTGGCTTCTTCAGAAGCCAACTGATCTGGATCTACACTGTTTGCAAATGCAGGATATATCCGGGATCAGGATGACAAGGGTTAATAATCAATCCTGCACTCTAACAATTCAGTCCAAAAACTACCAACATTTTTCTTACTTCTCAATAAAAAACACACGTTGTAGGTACTCATTAGAAGCACCTTGGGGAGGTGCTTCTAATGAGTGCCTATAACATGTTTTTATTGAGAAATATGAAAATTATCATGTAGAAACTCCTTCTGGTCTTGAGCTATGCAACTAATACTTAGTTTAATAATTAGTTTTTAAAGTTATTTCAGACCTATATTAAATATCTACTTTTGACACACAAGGATGGTCTTGTGAACAAGTGTAAAAGTGAAATTCCATGCTCGAAATAAAAAAAAAATCAGGATTAATCCTGAAGTTTCACATCCCTGTGAGTGTAACATATGCTTCTGTGTACAATAAGAAAATTAAAATTATCTTGATTTTTTTTTTTTCTTTATTTTTTAATTGAGGTTTTACACTGCAGTCAACCCATTTAGGTCATGTTGAGCTGGTCAGTTTACCTAGCCACACTTTTCCTGGGCAAGCTTACCAGTAGTCCTTAAGCCTGTCACAATTAATCTAATAATCGATTAATCGATCGATTAATTCCACAAAAATAATTATTGTTACAGATTTGCTAATAATCCATCATTTGATTTCTGAGTGTGTTATTTTAACATATTTACCCTTAGTATTCAGACACCTCAACTCTTTACTATACTTAATCTAAAATTTGAACAAGTACAGTTTACTACCCACTGTTGTGTCTAAAAATAGCTGGATGAGTAGCAAACAGTGTAGACCCTGATGAGATGCGGCATTTGCAGCATCTCATCTTGGTCTACAGTTTGCTCAGGCCTGTCTGACCAAATACATAGAATAAAGTATAACATATGGTAAGAGTCATGCTCAGACAGGTAAAATTATGACCAAGGCCCAGTTGTTCAAAGCGTCATTAGCTTAACGAGCTCGTTAAGGGTTATTTCATTAAATGTTTTAGCCGATTCAATATACAATATTATGATATTTTTTGCTGAAAAAAAGCTACTCACATTTTTTTGGCAAAAAATTTCAGAATATTTGCGTATCACTCAATGTAAATTTTAACGAATCATTAACTAACGGCGTCGTTAGCTTTGTACAACTGTACCCAAGTCTTCAGTGATTACTAATCGATTATCTATCACAATGACAGGACTGATAATTGATTATTTATTTTTTCAGCTCTGATTAGCCAGCCTCAGTAGTCCTGCAAGTGGTAAATCAGTACTTGTGTCGCCAGAAACTCACAATTGCCCTTTTGAATCAGCCTTATCTTTATGCTCAGCATGCTGGTTAAAATTTCAGCAGATGGCATTTTTTATATATTTTTCTGAATGTTCCCAGAAAAAAAGGTTCCTTAAGAGACAGTTTGTATGAAATATCAAAATCTACTTTCCAGGAAAATAAGAAAAAAATCAGCAAACTTGTCTGCTGAATCTGGCTATAAGAGGGGGTATCCACATAATATTTTTCTTATTTCTCAACAAATACATATGTTGTGGGTACTCATTAGAAGCGCCTCGCTGAGGCGCTTCTAATGAGTACCACAACATATGTTTTCATGGAGAAATAAGAAAGACACCAGCATTTTTCGGATGAAAAAAGTGCCTTATCTATTGCTATGTGGCTATGGAGTGGTAAAGGTTACCTGCATATATCTCATCTTTGTAATTGCTTGGGATTCCTTTTCTTCTACACTTGGTGCACTGGGATCTAGCGCTACCATCTTATCATACAGATCTCTTCGTAACACTGGATTTGTTACTTCCGATTCTAAAAATGTCCTGAAAATAAAAAAATAAATAAAAAAAAAAAAAAAAGAAAGAACAACACTGAAGTTTATATCGCACCTGCATACTAAAATGGGAAAACAAGCACCAGATGGGTGGGAATTTTCATCCTTTTCAGCTCTGTGAGAGTTGTCATTCTTGAATGTGACACTCCGTCCTATTCTATTTTATAATCCCACCTCGAAGTATAAGAATTTTTCAAACGGCGACCGAGGTATATACTGAAATCATAAAAATGTATATATAAGGGGAGATAACTAAAAAACAAAAAAAAGCCAAAGTTATCTGTCTTAATATTTGGGATAACTACAGAGAAGTTCATCTGACTGAATATTTAGAACAATTAAAGGGGAGTTTGTCTGTCTGAATATTTAGGGAACTACAGAGAAGTTCATCTGACTGAATATTTAGAGAAAAAGAAGGGGAGTTTGTCTGACTGAATATTTAGGATAACTATAGAGAAGTTCATCTGACAGAATATTTAGAACAAAGGAGACTTTAGGGTAACTAGAGGGAGTTCATCTGTCTGAAAATTTAGAGCAAATACAAGGGTCTTTGTGTCTGAATATTTAGGGTTATTACAGGGAAGTTCACCTGACTGAATATTTAGAGCAATTACAGGGGAGTTCAACAGTCTGAATATTTCAATTAATTACAATAAAGAATATGCTCCAGAACATGCTGTGCAAGTTTTCTCATACTTAGCTCATACTGGACTATACATTTTAACCATTAGCTTTCCATATGTGTCAGACTCAGCCAGCAGATGACAAATTACCACATTTTCTCTTACTTATCCCAGAAAATAAAGCCTGAAATGTAATTCAAATCAACTCTCTGGAAGTTATCAAAACAAAAAAGTCAAGCCCTATAAATTTGGTATAACAAGAACATATTTTTACCATTAAAGCATCATACAAAATTGGAGCAAATAACATTTCAATTTCTTTCTGAGAAAATAAGGCTTGTTACATTGTATGAATCATAGCCTATCCACATGAAGCGTCAAGCTTTTATTTTTCTCAGAAAAATAAGAACAGATAAATCAGAAATTGTCTGCAGCTGTTGTGAAAGACATGTTAAAGGTTAAAATTTCTAGGCATATATTTAAATTCAGCAAGTGGATGGCATACATACCTGGTGCCCATTTTGACATCCATGATGTTTGGATCACTAAAATGTTGTAATAAATCTTCCATTTCTATGAAATCTGAGATATAGATTAAGAAACGATAAATCATTTACGTCTGAAAGAGTGCTTCTGATAAGAAGAAATCTTTACTGTAGAACATTTAAATATATCCCACATACACTGGCAGCTCTTTATAACATTATTCATTCTAATGCACTTGCGTATGTAACGCGACATCTGATTGGATAGCGTCAAAAATTTGCGACTGTCACAGTATATTCTGCGATAAACTGTCGGAAATCCGACATCATCACGTAACGTCGCTTCTCATTGGCCGGCATTTGTTTTACGCAGCTCGCAGCACTTGTCACTTTGTGCAAATAGTACATTTTTTTTAACAGAAAAAAAAAAAAAATGAATAAATGCATTAGAATGGGGATAACTGCATTCAAATTTGTCATTTGGGGAGGTAAATCAGCGGTTTTACGGTTGCAAATTACGTTTTACGGAAGCGCTGATGCGTCGCCTTAAAACGAAATTTCCGTCTGTAAAACCACTGATTTACCTCCCTAAATGACAAATTTGAAAGCAGTTATCCCCTAATTATATAAAAAAAAAATTTGGTTTTGGATATACCGGTGATAAAGGATGGCTTCAAAAACATCCAAACAAAAATGTATATATTCATGGTCATTTTTCTATATAACTTATACATTCTTGTTGGTCATTTTTCTATAAAATTAATGCAGTCTTGTTTTATACAACAAGACTGTTCAGCATTATAATGTTTTCTTCAGACTCCGGCAAAATTAGTATTATACTGTAATAACACTAAATACCATATATACTGTTATAACGAATAACTCTATTGGAACAGACGGGCCTTAGCAAACAGTTAGACTCAATCAGATGCTGCATAATGCATTTGCTACTCATCTAGCACATCAACAGGTAGTAAAACAGACTTTCTTTTTTCAAATTTTAGGATAAGTATAGTTAGGAGTTATGGGTAAATACTTAGGGTAAATATTTAGCATAAATACTGTAAATAGGGTAGTACTGTAAATAGGGTAAAATACTGTAAATAGGGCAAATACTGTAAATAGGATAAATATTGTAAATAGGTTATGGTGTAATTATGTGCATAGCGTCAGATAAGGTGGTATCTGTGGCAATATTTTTGGAAAAATATCCTTATACATTCTGAAGAAAAAGCGAGGCCACTATATTCATCTGTCAATCAAGACCACAAAACTGATTTCAATCAAGTACATTGCATATTTACATGTTTAGTGCTGTCTCCTTAAATGAAGCATTACATTCAAATGCGTTTCAGTTCTGTAATCATCAGCCAAAAGCTTTCTTTCTTTGTTTACGGAAACTATATTGAAATCGCATGCATACTGCCTTGACATAATGTGCAACTTCTGACTTCTGGCTATTCCAAATCTGACTTAGTGCAGATTATATTTTCATTTACTTTGGGATCATTGGGGCCATTGTGGTATCTTTGAAAATGGGAGTTCTGCTCACATTTCCTTTGGAATCGCTGGGGCCTTTGGTATCTTTGTAAATGGAGTTCTGCTCATGTATACCCTAGAGGGCGTAAGCAGTGTTACAAACTTCATTACTGCTTATGAAGAGTCTCAATAAAAACAAGCCTCCCATTTTCTAATCTGTAGTGTGTTCTTTGTTTCCAAAGGCAACCTTTTTGGTTTTGAAGTTAAAGAAAACTTTAATCCCTAATATTTAGAAAATATTTCCTGTTAGGCAGAATACTCCTGAAAATTGCATGAATAAAATAAGATGCAAATAATTATAAGAATTAAAATTCAGGGCCCAGTTGTTCAAAGCATCTTTAGCTTAACGAGCTTGTTAGTGGTCAAAATGTTAACTGTTCTAGTAAGTACAATATTTAATTCACAGGTATTTTTGCACATTTTTTTCAGCAAAAATATTAGCATATCAAGGGTTGAGCGCAAGACTGTAGTAACATATTTTTGAAACCCTTGTTTAGGGGCAACTTTGACCCCTTTGTAAACAATGCAAATTTAGCTGCCATTGCTCATACGAGCAATTGCACCTAAATTTCCATTGTTTACAGAAAGATATGTTGTAATCTTCATAATGCCTTCATGGTGAGGAGATTAAGTATTGGGAAAAACAACCATCTGACTTGCTACAGTCTTGCCATCAACCCTCGATATATGCCATATTTAATGATCAAAGTTTTAATGATAAGTTAACTAGTGACATCGTTAGTTTTGAACAACTGAGCCCAGTTGTTCAAAACTAACGATGTCGTTTAGTTAACGATTCGTTAAAATTAACCTTGAGTGATATGCAAATATGCTGAAATTTTTTGCTGAAAAAATGTGAGTAGCTTTTGCAGTGCAAAAGCTACTCACATTTTTTCAGCAAAAAGTATCAGAATATTGTATATTGAATCCTTTAAAATAGTTAAGAAAATGACCCTTAATGAGCTCGTTAAGCTAACGACGCTTTGAGCAACTTGGCCCTGGGCCCAGAATTTTAGCTGGCACTGGATGATGGAAACCATTAGACTATTTTCATGTCTCTGAGAAGCCCTTAGGGCTACACAGACTTTAATTGATTGTGTTGGGGTTTAACGACACGTCAACCCTTGAGGGTCATTTTGTGTCGTCTCCCAGAGAAAGGGAGAAAAGAGATAGAAGAGAGAGTAGAGGAGATGAAAGAGAGGGACAGGGAAGAAAGAGGAACAGGAAAGAAAGTGAAGAAACAGAAGAAAAAAAAACATTCCCCCTTTACCCTTACCCACTACAAGGATAGCAGGCCTTGCCCAACTGTAAGCCAATATCAGTTGGACGCCCCGGTGATGTAAGATACACAGCACCTTCGCACCACCCGACCACCCCCTACACAGACTTTAAAACAGCCTAATGTTTTTCATATCGAGCACAAGCTACAAATTTCAATTCTTAACTGCTGTACACCTTCCAAATGTTCTAGTTGTGCTACACCTGTGTTTACATTTAGAAGGGATTCAGAAAATCTAAATACACCACAACCTTGTTGGGGTCCAAAGCATAAACCATGTTAGTTAAAAAAAACGTGTTATATCCAAACAAAAACGTATAGATTACACCACAACCTCTTTATAACACTATTGTTGAGGTCCAAAGCATAAACCATGTTAGTTAAAAAAATATGTCATATCCAAACAAAAAAGTATAGATTATATAGAAAAATGACCATGGTCATTTTTCTATATAATCTATACATTTTTTTTGGATCCATCCTTGAACCGTGTTGTATCCAAAACCGTGCTATAACAAATAGTGTAATAAAGAGGTTAATGTGTACAATAACATCTTTTCAACATCTAAGTATCATAGGCAGCTGAGCACGCCATTTTCAACTCTCTCAGAACATTTTTGGAAAAGGATACATTCTGAATTATATTCAACCTCCCTGTAGAACATTGGAACAATACAGTGTGAAGTGTCATCCATCAAGGCCTCATATGCCCTGGTTTCAGTGTTATCTTTTGTGTAACGTTTCTTCCATATCGTGTGTGGTCCGGCTGGAGCAAAAGCACCTACAAAAAAAAAAAAAAAAAAAAAATCACATTTTAAAAAGTAATAGCAAGGATATTTTGCACTTTGCAAGCACGTTCCCTCTGTAATCTAGAGAGTCAATTTTTTGCAATAAAGCAAGCACTTTCCCCCTTTTCAGTGGGGCTGTTTAAATAACTTATTTCTGATATTTAAAACACAACCAGCTCTGTGGCTCAGTTGGATGTGTGTGATCCAGCTGGAGATCAGGAGGTTGAAGGTTTGACCCCAACAAGGTCGGCAACATTCTTTTATCAAGATTGATTATGAAATATTTTCTACTGTCATTCTCTCCCTTCCTCTGATTCATGAAAGGCAGTTGTCAGTTTCTGACGAAAGAATGTGCACAATACTGGTTAACCACTTAGAGGACAAAGCCTGTCCTGTAAAAGTGTGGTTAGGTAAACTGACCACTCTTGATAGGACCTGGGCCATAAAACCTCAACACAAACAGTAAAACACAACCATAAAATGAAATGCTTTAGCTATTCAGAATACAGGTAGCCCTCGCCCCCACCCATCCACCAGCCATCCACACACACTCTGTCAACTAAGCAATTTGTATAGTAAAATGGGGGCATCGGTTGGAGAAAGTTTGTGTGATGTTTTTCTTACCTGGGTGCCCAGCTAGTTGGATCCATGTATTCTTCCTGTTCTTTAAAATGGCATCATTGGCTGGGGCAGTCAAGTCCAATGCAGTCTATAAATATATACAATATGTAATATAAGATCTGTCACTGTAAGCAATAATAATGGAAAAGCTGATAAGGCACTTTTTCAACCAAAAAATACTGATATTTTTCTTATTTCTCTACAAAAACAAAGCTTGTGGTACTCATCTGAAGTGTCTCAGTGAGGCACTTCTAACGAGTACCCACAACATATGTTTTCAATGAGGGATAAGAAAAACATTTTGAGGATACCCCCTCTTATTAGGAGCTATGAAAGCCCAGAAAAACAGAGAACATTATGCTATATATTAACACATAAAATGACCATTCATAAACAAGAATGAATAGATTATATAGAAAAATGACCTTTCATGGCAAAATATGTAACATTTTGATGACAAAGGTTATATTATAAGGAATGAATTATTATTTTTGTGGGTTTTATTGATATGTAAACTCCACTGAATCACTCACAAACTTAACATAAAGCTGCAGTTTACACATTGATAAAATCCACAAAAATAATAAATCTTTCCTATATTATTTGGCAATTTATCTGCCAAACATGCATTTTATTGGCTGCTTTACCACTGAAAAACTCAATAGCAGGATGCAGCGCTATGAAAAAAAAACAAAACAAAAAAAACAAAAAAACCAAGAGGGCCAAGATAGCCCTGTTTGTTTGTTTGTGTTGAGGTTTTATGGCCCAGTCAACCCAATGGGGTCATGTCGAGCGCGGTCAGTTTACCTAACCACACGTTTACTGGGCAGGCTTAGTCCTCTAAGCGGTTAACCAGTATTGTGCACATTCTTTTGCCAGAAACTGACAACTGCCCTTCTTGAATCAGCGGAAGGGAGAGAATGACCGTAGAAAATATTTCATGATCAATCTCCACGAAAGAATGTTGCCGACCTCGGCGGGGATTGAACCCGCGACCTCCTGGTCTCCAGTCAGACGGCGCATCCAACTGAGCCACCGAGGCCGGCAGATAGCCCTGTATCACTCATCTGATTGCTAGACAAGTTTCAAGTCAATTGTCCTTTCGGTTCACAAGAGAAGAAGTTCAATATAGATTTTCAAGTGGCCACCATCTTGGGAGTTCAAATCAGAATAATTTAAGCTACTTTTCGTCTACAAGTCAATTCAATACCTCCAATGAAGTTTTGAGTCAATTGGCATTTTGATTCAGGATAAAAAAGTTCAAAATAGATTTTCAACATGGTTGCTAGGGCGACCATCTTGGATTTCTGATCTGAATGATTTTAGCTGTTTTTGATCAACAAGTCACTCAGATACTTCCTACCAAGTTTTGAGTAAATTGGCCTTTCTGTTGAGGAGAAGAAGTGCAAAATAGATTTCTAAGATAGTGGCCAATGGTGGCCATCTTGGATTTCTGATTGAAAGGATTTTAGCTATTTTTGATCAAGTCACCCTGATGCTTTCTACCAAGTTTCAAGTCAAGTGACCCTTTTGTTCAGGAGAAGAAGTGCAAAACAGATTTCCTAGATAGCAGCCATGGCACCCATCTTGGATTTCTGATCTGAGCAGTTTTAGCTCTTTATTATGGTCAATTGGCCTTTCGATTTAGGAGAAAAAGCCCAAAATAGATTTACAAGATGGCTGCCACAGCAGCCATCATGGATTTCCAATCAAAATGATTAAAGCTACTTTTAATCTACAAGTCACCCTGATGCTTCCTACCAAGTTTCAAGTCTATTAATCTTTCGGGTCAGAAGAAACGAAAAATATATTTTAAGCTGGCGGCCATGGTGGCCATCTTGTATTTCTGATCAGAACGATTTTAGTAATTTTTTATCTACAAATCACCCTGATGCTTCCTACTAAGTTTCAAGTCAATTAGCCTTTCGGTTCAGGAGAAGCAAAAATTAGACTTTCAAGCCATGATGGCCAGCTTAAATTTCCAACCGGAATGATTTTTAACTATTTTTTAACTACAAGTCATCCCGATGCTTCCTACCAAGTTTCAAGTTAATTGGCCTTTCGGGTCAGGAGAAGCAAAAAATACATTTTCAAGATGGCCACCATGACGGCCAATTAGGATTTCTGATCCGAATGGTTTCAGCTATTTTTGATCTACAAGTCACCCCGATGCTTCCTTCCAAGTATGGAGTCAATTGGCCCTGGGGAGTAGGAAAAGTTGACTTTTAAAGCAAATTGTTGAGGCTGCACGATGGACGACAGATGTTGACCGATCACAATAGCTCACCTTGAGCACTTTGTGCTCAGGTGGGCTATAAAAATTACCAAAATGAAAATCAACATAGCAAGGTTTAAAACAAAAAACAGTTACTTATTTTTTCCAGAAAATGTGCCTTCAATTAGCACTTGATGTTCACAGTATCCTTTTGAGATGAATCATATAAATATCAGATCCTATTTTTTGCACAACATTATACAGTGTATAGTATGCACATGCAGGGTATAACAAAATTTTGCCACTCATCAAACACTAGTAAAATGGACTGATTTAAATTTTAGGACAAGTCTTGTAAGGAGTTAAGGTGTCTGAATATTAAAGGTAAGAAGGGCTCAGTTGTTCAAAGCATCATTGGCTTAATGAGTTTGTTAATGACAAACTCGTCAAATGTTGTAGCTATGGTACTTTCAAATACGTTGATATTTTTGCTGCAAAATGTGAGTAGGTTTTGCAATACAAAGCTACTCACATTTTTCAGTGTAAAATATCAATTTATTTGCCATATATCTAGACAGAAATTTTAATGTCAAGTTAGCTGACAATTTTGGTAAGTTTTGTTTTGTTTGTGTTGTGGTTTTACGGCCCAGTCAATCCAATGGGGTCATGTTGAGCGAGGTCAGTTTACCTAACCACACTTATACTGGGCAGTCTTAGTCTTCTAAGCTGTTAACCAGTATTGCGCACATTCTTTTGCCAGAAACTGACAACTGCTCTTCTTGAACCAGCAGAAGGGAGAGAATGACCATAGAAATTAATTCATGATCAATCTCCACAAAAGAATGTTGCCGATCCAGCAGAGGTCTAACCTGCAACCTCCTGATCACCACTCAGATATGCATCCAACTGAGCCACCGAGGCTGACTGTTAAGTTTTGAACAACTGGTGCCTGGTCAAAGTTACAATACAAACACATGGGGTAGAACAAACAACTTTATTATAAAGAAGATAAAGAATGAATAAAGCTGGCTTTACAGGAAGGTAGCTGTTTATGAGAGGTTAAGTATATTAGCTGCACCATTAGAAAACATACCGTAGGACATGTGCACCAAGTGAAGATTCAGATCAGCCTGCGCATTAGCGTAATCTGATCAGAATCTTCACTGGGTGCATTTTATATAGACAAAGGTGCAATATGATATGCATATGGACAATGAAGACTCTGATCAGATAGCAGGGATGTGTAGGACGATTTGAGACTTCATTTGGTGACAAGTCAGACAGTATTTTTCTCACACTGTGATTCATATAATTCAACATTACATTTAACAATAAAAAGAAGTGCCCTGCTGTAAGGACATAGTAATGAAACACATGCATACCAATATTTTGTTCATATATATAATGAAGCGACACAGTTGCTTGCTTGGCTGAGCATCTGTTTTAAATTTGTGATCAGGAGGTTTGCTCACTTGCAAAGGTTGAGCATCAGTTTTGTGATCAGGAGGTTTGCTCACTTGCAATGGTTGAGCATCAGTTTTGTGATCAGGAGGTTTGCTCACTAGCAATGGTTGAGCATCAGTTTTGTGATCAGGAGGTTTGCTCACTAGCAATGGTTGAGCATCAGTTTTGTGATCAGGAGGTTTGCTCACTAGCAATGGTTGAGCATCAGTTTTGTGATCAGGAGGTTAAAACTTTGTGGGCTCAATCCTTGACAAAGTCATACCAAAGACATTAAAAATGCTACTAGCTGCTCTTCCATATGGTGCTCTGAGCACTAACCCTAGTCCTGCTGAACCCGGATACAGCCTGTCTTTACAAACAGTGTAGATCCAGATCAGTTGGCTTCTGAAGAAGCCAACTGATCTGGATCTGCACTGTTTGCCATTAAGTATGTGTATTTATATCAAAAACCTCGGTCAAGTAATCTAAGTGGCTGAAAATTGGAAGTGGGTGTGGTATCTTAATTTTTTCAACATGAAAAGGGTTAAGAAAGTAGAGCTAGGAATCAGAACTGGTCAGCCTGGTGTCACTATAATGTGAATGAGTAGAATATCATGTCATATGTGTGACTGTTCAGAAGCCAACTGATCTGGATCTGCACTGTTTGCCATTAAGTATGTGTATTTATATCAAAAACCTCGGTCAAGTAATCTAAGTGGCTGAAAATTGGAAGTGGGTGTGGTATCTTAATTTTTTCAACATGAAAAGGGTTAAGAAAGTAGAGCTAGGAATCAGAACTGGTCAGCCTGGTGTCACTATAATGTGAATGAGTAGAATATCATGTCATATGTGTGACTGTGGCACACTATTTCTGCAAGGTAGTATTCGGAAAGTGAGCATTGAGCACCCTGTCGCATCCAGACACTATCGTGATATAACTGGAAAATTGTTGAAAGTAACTTTAAACCTGTATAAAACAAATAAATAAACAAATTGTCCATAATATACAAAAATAAACAAACTTACAAACATATCAAAGTTTATCAATTCATTTTTTAATCCTATTCTGCTGAATGTCCCCAGGACTGATCTATATCCATAATAAAATAAATAAACTATTATACAGTGTTTAAACTTTCTTAACCTTTAACCTGCTGTATTTAAATATAAGCAGCTAGCAGATGACATTTTAACCCTTGTCCTGCTGAGCCAGGATATACCCTGCATTTGCAAACAGTGCAGATCCAGATCAGTTGGCTTCTGAAGAAGTCAACTAATATGGATCTGCACTGTTTGCAAATTAAGTGTGTGAATATGTTAAAACAATCAAGATCAATTAATCTGATTGGCTAAAACTTAGAAGTAGGCATGGCAATCTAAGTTTCTGATGTGGACTCTTCCATCTGTGGATTTTGACATTTCCATTGTTGCAAATCATAGGGCTTCAGTCAAAAATCAATAATAGAATGGCAAACAGTGTAGATCCTGATGAGACGGCGCATTACGAGATATCTGTCTTGAAATTGGTCTGCAAGAATGAAAGTGTTAAGGCTAAGCATGCTCGGTAAAAATTTCAGTTGACAACATTTTGGATTATTTTTCCTTTTTTTTCTCAAAAAAAAACAGGATTTGAAATTGCATGCAAACAGTCTCCTAAGAGGCAATTTACATGAAATGTCAAACCCTTTTTTTCCAGACAAAAATGAAAATAAACAAAAATTCCACAGAAGGCAGCATCGCACCTGTGTGAAATCTGTCAAAGTCACTAGAGCTTAAAATATAGGTCAAGGTCACCGGTACAAGATAAGTGCTGAGTGAGGATGTTGCCAGAAACACTATTCAAGGTTTGAAGGTCCTAGCAATTATAGCTGAAGAGACTGCAAGGGTCAATGAAATTGTTGATGGATGAACGGGCAGATGCACGGACGCCTATGATGTCGCACCATGCCAGCAGGTGCGATACTAAAATCAGGAAAAATATTATCAATCTGTTGTCTGCAGAATTTGCCCAGAAAATATAAGGTCAAAATATTTTTGCAAATCTTCCTCGTAACTTCAAGCAAATCATCTAATCAGAGTTGCATGAAATGTCAAGACCTATTTTATATATAAAAAAAAAAAAAAAACGTATAAAAATATATGAGTACGTGTAAGTATTGTTTGCGAATTTTGCCTTTCTTTTGCCATGAGATAACCCTTACCACTCTATGGGCTAATTCAGCAGACGACAAATTGATGCTGATAATTTTTCTCTTTTTTTTTCCCAGAAAACAGGTTTTGATATGTCATGCAAATTGTCTCCTAATGAGACAATTTGCATGAAATGTCTTCTAATGAGACAATCTGCATGAAATGTCAAGGCACAATTTTTGGGAAAAATAAGAACAAGACAAACATTTTGGGCAAGATTCATGATGTTTGCTTCAAAAATGTGACCTCAAGACTGTTAACAAGGTCTTCCTTTGATCTGGCCTGGTGACCTAATTTTTGACTCCAAGTTGAACCAGTTTCAAACTTGACCTAGAAATCATCAAAACAAACATTCTGAGCAAGATTCATGATGACTGCTTCAAAAATTGACCGCTAGAGTGTTAACAAGGTTTTCTTTTGATTTGGCCTGGTGACCTAGTTTTTGACCCCAAGTGACCCAGTTTCAAACTTGGCCTAGAAATCATCAAGACAAACAATTAGAGCAAGATTCATGATGATTGCTTCAAAAATGTGACCGCTACAGTGTTAACAAGGTTTTCTGCTGATTTGGCCCGGTGACCTAGTTTTTGACCCCAAGGGATCCAGTTTCAACCTGACCTAGAACTCATCAAGACAAACATTTTGAGCAAGATTCATGATGATTGCTTCAAAATTGATTGATTGAGTTGGGGTTTAACGACACGTCAACCCTTGTGGGTCATTTTGTGTCGTCTCCCAGAGAAAGGGAGAAAAGAGATAGAAGAGATAGTAGAAGAGATGAAAGAGAGGAATAGAGAATGAAGAGGAACAGGAATGAAAGTGAAGAAATAGAAGAAATAAAAACATTCACCCTCTACCCTTACCTGCTACAAGGATAGCAGGCCTTGCCCAACTGTAAGCCAATATCAGTTGGACGCCCCGATAACGCAAGATACACGACACTTGCTTCAAAAATGTGACTGCTAGAGTGTTAACAAGGTTTTCCTTTGATTTGACCTGGTGACTTGGTTTTTGATCCCAAGTGACCCAGTTTCGAACTTGACCTAGAAATCATCAAAACAAACATTTTGAGCAATATTCATGATTTGCTTCAAAAATGTGACCTCTAGAGTGTTAACAAGTTTTTCCTTTGATTTGACCTGGTGACTTAGTTTTTGACCCCAAGTCACCCAGTATGAAACCTGACCTAGATTTCATAGGGGCAAACATTCTGGCCAAGTTTCATCAAGATTGGGTCAAAACTGTGACCTCTAGAGTAACAAACTAATTGTTGACCACAGACGACGGACAACGGACGACAGACAGAGGGTGATCACGATAGCTCACCCTGAGCTTAAAAATATTTCAAAATGTGGCTCATTTGGATGCGCTTCCGACTGGTGATCAGGAGGTTGCGGGTTCGACCACCGCCAGGTTGGCAACATTCTTTCGTAGAGATTTGATCTTGAAATATTTTCTACGGTCATTCTCTCCCCTCCACTGATTCAAGAAGGGCAGTTGTCAGTTTCTGGCAAAAGTGCACAATACTGGTTAACCGCTTAGAAGTGGAAGTGTGGTTAGGTAAACTGACCACACTCGACATGACCCCATTGGGTTGACTGGGCCATAAAACCTCAACACAAACAAATGCTCAAATTTTTAGTCAGCATGCTAAATGTTAATCGATAAATTTAATGGCTGATTATTATTCACTAATAACAAATTGTCACCTTAGCACAAAAAGTCAATAGCTCCACTAAAATATATAAGGAGTTATTGATTTCTTTGCGTTAAAGCCATGAAATAAGCTGCAATAGATGGCACTGGTGGGTCAATTGTCTCCTAGTCTAGGCTGGGAAAATGGTCCTGAACTAGGACTTAAGCCTGTTTCATTTAACCATGACAACTTCCTGTCATTTAAGCAAACAGTGCAGACCCTGATCAGATGCTGCAGAATGTTGCTGAAACCGGCAGAGGTCGAATCTGCAACCTTTTGATCTCTAGGCAGGCGGGCATCTGACTGAGCCACCGAAGCTGGCAAAATATGGACGGACAGGTGGCACCAAAGCAATATACCCCTCGTGAACTTCTTTGGACAGGGACATAAAAATTTCTGGGTATTATCTTTTTCTGTAGCTCTAGGTAACTTTCACTTGGTGTGATCAATATATGACCGGTTATAATTATAATAATCTCGAAGGCCAAAGACTTATCTGACAGGACAATGACCTTTAAAGCTACTGAATGAACTTATTAGCCTGCTGAAATAAGTCCGTTGGTGTTATTGTTATTCTAACATTTAACCTTATCCATTATCACTCAGAAGATGAAAAAATTGCTATTTTTCTTATTTTTCCCAGAAAACAGACTTTGCATGCAAATGGTCCCCAAAATTGACATAACTTCTTATTTTTGATATTTTTCTCATTTTTCCCAGAAAACAGACATTCCATGCAAATGGTCCCCAAAACTGATTAACTTCTTATTTTTCCTAGAAAACAGACTTAAATTGATATTTTTCATATTTTTCCCAGAAAATTCTGGGAAAATTTCCCAGACATTCCATGCAAATGGTCCCCAAAATTGACATAACATTATTTTTCCCAGAAAACAGACTTTAATTGATATTTTTCTTATTTTTTTCCCAGAAAACAGACATTCCATGCAAATGGTCCCCAAAATTGACATAACTTCTTATTTTTCCCAGAAAACAGATTCTATGCAATGGTTTCCAAGGAGACCATTTGCATTAAATGTCAAAGTCTATTTTCTGGATAAAATAAGAAAAATATTTTAAAATGTCCTTTGCTGAAATTTTTAGCCAGCGTGCTAAGCAAAGTCTGCTTTCTTGGAAAATTAAAAAAAAAAAAATCAGAATGTTGCAAAATTTTATCTTTTTTTTTTTTTTATTTTTGTTTTTGTCTGTTGAAATTTTTACCCAGCATGCTAAGCATTAAACCCACAACTTGTTGACATTTACTGCTGCCTTTATGTGTAGGGAGGTAATGAACTAATCAAGAAAAAGCATGTCAGTTTGGTTCAATTTTCTTTTGAACTTTCTGAGGGGATGTCATTTAATTATGCTGTTTTCAAAAACTATTAAGAACTGGATGCATTGGCAATGATAATGACCTGTAATTTAGTCATGGAAGTAACTAAAATAGACTTAATTCACAGAACACTGGACCACCCACTAGAAGGGCATGACTTCTTCCATCTCTAGAATGAACTGTTCTTCTTAAACAATTAAAATACTAAAATTCTAAAATCACACATTTTCATATTTACAAGCAACTAAATAATAAATCTCACAGCTGCAGACAATTGCCTTCATGAGGCAATTTTTTCTTGTTTTTATTTAGCTCACTGGAGCAGAAGGCTCGTGATGAGCTATTGTGATCTCTTGCCATTCGACGTCCATCGTCCACTTCTTTGAACAACTTTTCCTCCGTTACCCCCTGGACCAATTTTCTTCAAACTTCAGGCGGAGCCTTCTTTTAAAGGGGGATTGAAAATTTGTACATAGTCACAGTCCATTAATCAAGATGGCCACCATGCCCATACATGGTAAAAACACTAACAAATCTTTTGAATCAGAACTGAGAAAGCTTTGGGGCTGAATCTTGGTATATACATGCAGCATAGAGGACTCAAAGTCTACCAAGTTTGTTCATATGATGACTGTAGGTTGACCTTTTGACCTTTTAATAGCAAAGGTCAAATTTGCATCCCTATATGTGAATTTACTCCTAAAATAGGGGAAAAAATAGGGAGGCAAGCAAATAAAAATTACTACCCTGCCTTTGATGGCCTCATTTTTTTAAATTAATTATTATGCATCTGAAAAAAATCCTTGGTAACAAATTAATAATCTGCTGGAAAAGATTATTACTGGTAAATCCTGTCTCATTAGGGTTAAGTTGATAAACCAAGACACAATAGAATAGAATCTACATTAGACAAGGGAAACCACTCTTGCACAATTTACAGACACACTCAGGGAGACAGTACTAGTGGACAGAAGAAAAGAACACAGAATCAATGAAACCTCAAAGATGCATCATACCAACAGCAAAGACTCCGACCAACCTGGTGCAGTCAGACTGCACACATATCCAGTCCTAGATAAGATGTATCAAGTTAATATTTATTTTTATTTCTGCACAAAAACAAGTTGTGGGTTTCTGTTAGAAAAGCCTCCTTGAGGCATTTCTACTGAGTACCAATAGCTTGTTTTCATGAAGAAACAAAAACATATACCATATTCGACCTAATTACTGCACATATCCCTATAAGCGCACAGTCGAGCAATTTTCGTAGTCTTCATGTCACAGCCCATGTTTTTGAAAGTACTTCTTTATAAAAGCATATGTTGTGGATACTCATTTGAATTGCCTTGACAAGTCAAGGCAATTCAAATGAGTACCCACAACATATGCTTTTGTAAAGACAATCAGGAACAAATATCGCGCAAGCATTATTGATAATCCTCTCATGACGTCCTCTGCTGATCGTTATCTGAAGTGTGACTTTATTAGGTACACATTTTACTAAAAGGTTTTCCAAATAATTTTGAAAAACTTAAGCACACCGTGCAGTAATTAGATCGAATACGGTAAGTACATTTTTGTACTTTTTTATGAAAACATTGCCTTCTCTGGAGCTATGAAGGCACAGGCTATGAGATCTTTATACAGACACAAAACAGCAATCGCAATAGCCCCAGTCAGTCTGCACAGATCTCGGCAAGGTCTGGGCCTTTGCTGTTAGCAAAACAGATGGAAATGGCATCACATTCATATGAAGATTTTCCTAGGAACCTGCAAAAAAATAAGTATAGTAAATGTCCAAAAATTTTGAACATTTATTCCATACTCAAGGAGGAAATCTATGTCATATAAAACAGTGAAAAAGACTGTAGGTTTTTGCAAAAAGAGCCCATTCAAACTAGTAAACTGCTGTTGTTTTCCATTTTGTTGTTTTGACAAAAGCCAAGATAGGCTCAGAGAATGTAGCATGAAACAAGGCATTTATATTGACAAACTAAAAATGGTGCATACCCGTATTGTCATTATTGGGACGAATCACGTACAATTGCTTGTAAAGTTATCCAAAACAATTGTGTCTGAGAGTTCTCAATGCTGGTAATACAGTTACTAGTACATCAAATCTGCAAATATAAGTACTTTCATCCTTGGTACATATACTCTGAGCTTATTCTACTTTTCACCAAAACTACGAAAATGACAATAAAAATGACTAATCAATGTGAACAGGCCCTTTTCGCGAAAATCTATAGTCTTTTTCAGTTTTTTATAACTTCGGTAAAAAATCCCCCCTTGATATTTTTTTATTTTGTTTTTAAATGTACCTATGTTTAAAAGTGTTTGTCTCAAAATATTTGGTGGAATGCAAACAGAGCTGACCCTGATCAGACTGCTCCTTCAGAAGCAGTCTGATCTGGGCCTATACTGTTTGCCTATGCCACTTTGTCAAAAAAATTGGTGTACTAAATTTTAGAACAATTATTGTTTAAGAAGAGACTTAGACTGGCACTGAAAAGTACAAACAATTATACTACATGGTTTGACAGTCACAATATCTGATGAGCCACATCATGAAATAGTACCTTATAACTTACCATACTATTGGCAAATTCAGCTGACAACAAACTGGTGATTTTTTTTTCTTATTTTTCTTAGAAAATAGGATTTGAAGCTTCATGCCAATTGTCTTCTATAGAGACAATTTGTATGAAAAGTCAAATCCTGTTTACTAAGAAAAATAAGAAAAATATTTCAAAATGTCATCTGCAGAAATTTTTACCAATCATGCTGAATAAATTAAGATGTCACGCCCACTTCTAACTGTCAGCCAATCAGACTGCTTGATCCAGTTTGTTGATACAAATTCTCATACTAAATGACAAACAGTTCAGATCCAGATCAATTGGCTTCTTCAGAGAAGCCAACAGATCCGGCTCTACACTGTTTGCAAGGTGGGGCATATCCAGGTTCAGCAGGACCAGGGTTAAGGAAAAATCTCTCATGATGTGGTAACAAAATTGTTTCATGCACAACTTACTAACCAGTGCCAATAAATGAGCAAATGACGCAATATCCAACCCCGTCTGCAGAGATGCTTCTGACGACTTGCGCGAATTTCTGTTCTTTACTGAGCAAGAGCGACAGAGTTCTTTATCCCCGCTATGAACTAAAGTTTTACGAACATCTTGCTTATGCTGTTGACAATCAAGACACAATTTATAACCAACATGGTTCGGAAACTTTGTGAATCTACGCCCTTCGGCGTATGATAAAGTCCTGTGGCTTCGTCGTTTGGTACGTTTGAAACCTGAGTCTAACTCAAAATACTGTTCACCGTATCGACAGTCTGATTCACGTGCTATGTCCTCCAAGCTTGAATATGGGTCTGATATAACAGAAATGGATATCTTTACATTCTGACCATTGACCTTTTTTGTCACCTGACGTTTCAGTGTTAAAGTCTCGACATATGATTCTCTCTCAGTGGACCCTCTCGGACCAGGGCGAATACTATGAAAGCATCCCATATTGTCACAAGTCAAGTCCCATTGAAATCAGGCTATAAACAATAATATTATTGAAGGTAAATATCAACCCTTAAGTGCCAGTCACAACTAGTACTGCAGCAGATGACAATTTAGATTATGTATTTTTTTGTTTTTTTTATTTTTCAGGGAAAACAAGTCATGACATATCATGTGAACTGTCTGCCAAGCAGACAATTCACATGACATGTTGACTTATTTTCTCGGAAAAAGAAAAAAAATTAGAATGTTCGTTGTCTGCTACAAATTTTGCTTGGCGCTTAAAATTTAAAGAATACTTTTCTTTTATTTTCAGCTTACACTATGAAATTAAGAGACGACAATTTTGTGGTATTTTTTCTATTGTGTGTGTGTGTGTGTGTGTGTGTGTGTGTGTGTGTGTGTGTGTGTGTGTGTGTGTGTGTGTGTGTGTGTGTGTGTGTGTCTGTGCATTTGTGTGTGTTTCCAGAAAATAGAGCTTGATATTACATACAAGTTGTCTCCTAAAGAAGAAAGGTCAAACCCTATTTTCTGATGAAAACGAAATAAGGAAAATATTACAAAATATCATTATGTCACTGCTACAATTTTTACCTACCATGTTAAGCATTAAGGGTCAACCCATTTTAGACTGAATAAACTCCCCCTGACACAATAAATTGGAATTCAGATCAAGTATGGTGAGGTTTCCTAATATTACCCACACAATGTCATAAACTAGATGTTTTGCAGGCCTCCATAGCATTTTGCGGGCCTCCATAGCCTAGTGTATAGGAGAGCTGACTTTTAATCCATTAGGTTTCTCACCGCTATGGTTCGAGCCTCACTCGGGTCACGTCGGAAGGCCAAATTCTGCTTACGGATTGTCAGATGGTTTTTTCTTGAGTTCTCAGGTTTTCGCCCACCCTTGATGAATGATCGGCTCGATATAAGTGAAATATTGTTGAAAGGACAGTATAACCCAAATAAAAAACAAACTATATGTTTCAATTTTGTTTGTTCAGTTTTTGCTTGATTTGAAACAGACTTTGGACTGGTATCTAACAAAAGCACAAGTATAGCCTGAACAATTCCAGGGCCCAGTTGTTCAAAGCATCATTGCTTAACAAGCTCATTAGCAGTCAAAATGTTAACTTTTCTAGTAAGTACAATATCTAATTCACAGGTAAGAGCAACAGAGTTCTTTATCCCCGCTATGAACTAAAGTTTTACGAACATCTTGCTTATGCTGATGACAATCAAGACACATTTTATAACCAACACAGTTCGGAAACTTTGTGAGTCTCTTATATATATATATATATATATATATATATATATATATATATATATACCTCTTCAAGAAAACAACCTGAATGTAAAATTTTATGTGCAAAGCCAACACTGACACAACATCGGGGGTCACCGACATAAAACAGTAGTCCCACTACTTTTGAACAAATAAGGCCAGTTTTTTATCTATAGGTTTACTGAAGACTTCCTAAAACACTGCATTATGGAATCTGGAGGGAAGAATAAAACTGAAAATATGGAAAAGCTTTGGTAAATCAAATAAAATAATTTTCAAACAAAATTCCATATAAAAATGCAATATTTTGGCACCAAATTCAAAGGACAGGAACATAAAATAAACATAATATTAAAAATGAAAATGTTTTTTTCCAGAGGGGCTAAAGTCATAGGGTACTGGCTTGCCTATAACCTAAAAATAAAAAACTCTGGCCTTAAAGTAATAACAAACTTACAGTTGTGCAGTACATCCCAGAAGAATGAGTAAAGAAATTCCAATTTCTAGCAGCAACATTTTATAAGAGGTCCATATAACCCATTTTAGCCTGGAGACCCCCAGAAGGGTAACTGGCAAACAGTGCAGACCCAGATCAGATGCCACGGACTGCTGCATCTTATCAGGGTCTTATCTGTTTGCAAATTGTTAAGCCATTTATCTCTAGGAATGTCTAAATCACACAGCCTAATCACCATACCTAAACTGAAATTATATTATTATAGTGTACGGGAGTCTATTCAGTCTAAAATGGGTTGAGAAGACTGTTTTGAAGACAGTTTTTTGTTATTATTACAGGCATTTATTTTAATAAAACATCTCTTGTTGGTACTCTGTAACTCATTTAAATTGCCTTGCTAAGTCAACTCCAATGAGTATCAGGCTGCAAGATATGTTTTTGCTTCAAATTTAGCAGACAATTATCCTAGATTATCAGGGCCCAGTTGTTCAAAACTAACGATGTTGTTAGTTAACATATCGTTAAAACTTTGGTCATTAAATATGGCAAATATGCTACTATTTTTGCTGAAAAAATGTGATTTGCAAAAGCTACTCACATTTTTTCAGCAAAAATACCTGTGAATTAGATATTGTACTTACTAGAACAGTCAACATTTTGACCACTAACATGCTCGTTAAGCTAACAATGCTTTGAGCAACTGGGCCCAGGTAGTTATGTGGAGCTATGCTAATTCAAAATATAACAAGGTAATAAATGGTTTGTCCTAAATATGTCATAATAATATTAAGTTTTAACCTTTTTATTAACCCTTATCCTGCTGAATAATTTAAATAGCCACACCCATTTCTGACTATTAGCCAATCAGATTATGTCATATAATATTTTCATTCAAATTCACAAACTGAATGACGAACGGTGTCAATCCTGATCAGATGGCTTCTTCAGAATTAAGCCATCTGATCTGGATCTACACTGTTTGAAAGGTAGGGGTTGTTATGAACAGCAGGATAAGGGTTAATTAATTAATCCCAGTCCTACTGAATCCGGATATGCCCTGTCTTTGCAAACAGTAAGATCCAGATCAGTTGGCTTCTGAAAAAGTCAACTTATCTGGATATGCACTGTTTGTCAATAAGCATTTGAATTTAATATCAACAACCAAGATCAAATAATCTGATTGGCTGACAATTAGAAATACCTGAGGCATCTTAATTTATCCAGCACGACAAGGGTAAAGTTTGTTAATTAATTAAAACCTATAGCCATTAGGACATCTTCAACAATATATTTTGTCACATTTTTTTCATTTTTTCCAACAGTATTGTGCACATGACATAAACTGACTAAAAAAATTAGATTTATGATATACATGTATTTACTCGCCAGTGTCAAGTGCCAACATATTTTCTAATTTCATTTTTCATTTAATTTCATTTTTCTAGACACATACCTTATTTGCCCTATTCAGCAGATGACAAATAATTTTGACCCCTTAAACCCCACTTCTATATAGTAAAACTGGGGTTTACAGGGGTATACATTATTTTTCTCATTTCTGCTAAAAATCATATATTGTGGGTACTCGTCAGAACCGCATCAGTCAAAAACATAGATTGTGGGTACTCATTAGAACTGCCTCAGTGAGGTGGTTCTAACAAGTACCCATAATCTATGTTTCAAGCAGAAATATGAAAAATATCAGAATTTTTTTATCTGAAAATTTTCCTTTTTTTGGTTGTAAAAATTTTCATTATATTTGAATATAAGACATGTTTTTGTAATGAATGTTTTTTTTTTTACCCCCCCTTTTTTTTTTTCATTTCCCAGAAAAAAAAGACTTGGTATTTCATGCAAACTGTCTCCACTGGAGCCAATTTGCATTAAATATCATAACCTGCCTTCTGGAAAAAAATAAGAAAATACCGTACTCAATTTAATTACCACACATACCCCTATAAGCACACAGTTATGCATTTTATTTTCAGCTGAAAAGTACTTATATTTTTTCTTATTTGTACAGAAATAATTATGTTGCAGGTACCCATTGGAAGTGCCTCACTGATGCACTTCTAATGAGTACCCACAACATATGTTTTTGTGGAGAAATAAGAAAAATATTAGCATTATTCAAATGAAAAAAGTACCTTACTTGGAGTTATAACCGGTTGGATACACTGGCTGATCTGAGTCTTTGCTGGGTGCGGGGTGCACGTCATAAATTACATTTTTCACACTGCAGCTCACGAATAAAAAAAAAACTAAAAAAAAAAAAAAAAACACACACACACACACGCAAAAATTACAATATTTGTAAATCCATAATAATTTATGGGTACCAAAAAATGATTTTGTCCATAAGATGAGGAAACCATTACTCCAGATAAGGAACTTTTTTCTACCAAAGAGTAGTGTAATTTTTCTTATTTTTCTAAAAAACATATGTTGTGGTAGTCACATGAGTACCCACAATATATGTTTTCATGGAGAAATAAGAAAAATATTAGCACAACTGAAAAAAGGTAGCTTATCTGGAAAAGAGTCTCTATGGACACACAGATCCGAGTCTTTGCTGGTTGCAAGTGTCATAAGATATATTTTATGACACGGCAGCTCAAAAAAAAAAAAAAAAAACAACAACAAAAATTTGTAAATCCCAAATAATTTACGAGGGCCTAATTATAGTTTTGTCCATAAAATGAGGAAACAAATTCGTACCTGTACAAGAACAGTTTAAGAGATACCAAAATCACTAAACAATGAGACATATTGATCAAGTAATGTCAATGCAATTTCTGATGCCTACCTGGTTACCATAGCAACTAAAAAGAAAACACAAGGGTATCATCTGCTCAACTAAATCAGGAGAAATATTAAACCACAGCATAACAAATAAGATATCTATTAATTTAGTAAATATGAATCATGGAGTTATTCTTGTCTGCATGTGACATCAATGTGTGTGTGTGTGGCCAGAGCAGCAAGGTACCAGTGGGGGTGGGGTGGGTGGGGGCTGGGGAAACAAAAACATACCACATGTATTTCATATATTGATATAAAATACTGCCCATTAATAAAATGTAGACAGACAACAGATAGCTATCTTTCAGACAGTTTTCAAACTACTTAGAATAAACTCCCAAACACTTATTACTGGAAGAGTCCAATATCAATTTTAGGTACATGTATGCCAGGCTATATGTGGTTTAGACATTCCTTAAGAAAATTAGCTAAGCAAAATGATTTGCAGACATTGGAGACCCTGATCAGATGCCGCATTATGCGGCATCTGATCTGGGTCTGCACTGTTTGCAAATTATGCTTTTTAGGGATCTCCCGACTAAAATGGGTTAATATTTTGATAAAGAAATGTTTCTTCATGTTCAAATGATTACAAAACGAAGATCCCTAAAAGGGACGAATGCCCCTTTACTCCAAGTTTGGCTTTGTAGATTTATTATTCTGAACAAGATGCAAACGAAGAGTGATTTTATTAACATTTGTAAGTAAATCAAAGGCATGTAACTCTAGCAATAAAAATTTGATCAGAGTTCTGTGAAAACATGCACATGCTCTGCCTAGTATATTTTTACTTTACTGCAAGTATCAAATCATTGTCTTGAAAACTGTAAAAGTTGCGTAGACAAGAAACCTACTATGCCATGTGTATTAGGTAAAATTTCTAAGTATTTTTGATTGATTGTGTTGGGGTTTAACGACACGTCAACCCTTGAGGGTCATTTTGTGTCGTCTCCCAGAGAAAGGGAGAAGAGAGATAGAAGAGATAGTAGAGGAGATGAAAGAGAGGGACAAGGAAGAAAGAGGAAAATGAATGAAAGTGAAGAAACAGAAGAAATAAAAACATCCCTCCTCTACCCCCGACTGCTGCAAGGGTAGCAGGCCTTGCCCAACTGTAAGCCAATATCAGTTGGTCAGTTGTACACCCTGGTGACACAAGATACATGACACCTTTGCCTCACCCAGCCACCCCCAAATTTCTAAGTAAATCCAGGGTATGTAACTCTAGCAATAAAAAATTGATATCCTTTCGACGTCCGGCATGTTCCAAAACAAAACATCCATTGCATAAAAATCCGGTTGAAAAAATGGGGTGTCAAATAGCACGTATGTTCTGGAGTCTAACGACCATAGTGTATTAAAACGGTAGGTAGAAATGCTGTTTCTATAGCCATTGTGTAATATGCGTAATGATTTCGCGTTTTTTTTCCTATATGTTTAATTAAAAAACATGAACTTATTCCGCAATTAAACGCATTGGCATTTGTTTGAAATTTTATTTTGGGATCTTGTAAATGGGAAAACTGTAACGCAAAAGAACGTTGTGGCTGTTTTTTGTGAATTTCAGCGATATGGATACGAACGACCATAACGTTTTCAAAAGGTTCAGAAATCTATTTTATACGTATTAGTACGCTAAAAGCTTGAGGACAGTCAACACCATAACGAACTCAAAACGAAAATTAATGTGAACGCAACGACCAGAGCATATCAAAACAGAATTCTAATCAAGATGTAATGTTACGTAATTGTATAATAATGATGATTCAATATACCGTTTTTTCTTGAAAATATAAAGTTCAGTATTCTTACTATCAAATCCAAGGCTACTTTCTTCTTAGTCGTTTGCCCATCTCTTAATAAATATTTTTTAATGACGTAACACTTTTTAATATTTTTTAAATTGTGACATCTCGCTATTTTTAGCTTTTAATCATTAATTACGTAATTACGTAATTATGATATGACAAGTGTGACGATGCATAATTATAATCTCGGCTATAATAAATAAAAATTTTACTTAAAAATTATATATTTGTTCGTCATTTGATTGAAAATATTTTCTAAAGTTGGCATCTTATTTCAAAATTTTCCTGGCCGTTCTATGACAGAACTATCGTGCTATTTATCACCCCTTTTTTTCAACCAAATTATCACGTTACCGCTATTTAGCTGTAAAAGATGCGTGCTATTTATCACCCCCTTTTTTCAACCGTTTTAATACGTTGAGGACGTCAAAAGGATATGAGTTCTGTGACCTTTATGTACAAGCCCAGCATATATTCTTATTTTGCTGTAAGTTTCAAATCATTATCTTGAAAACTGTAGGAGTTGCCGAGACACGAACCTTACTATGCCATGTGTACAAGGCTACAAGGGTAAGTAACTCTTGCAATAAAAATTTGATCTGTCAGTTCCGTGACCATTATACACATGCCCAGCCTATATTCTTACTTTGCTGCAGGTTTCATATCATTATCTTGAAAACTGTAGGAGAAGTTGCAGTCAGGCACTTATCCTAATAATAATGCTATGTGTTAGAAGACAAATTTTCTATGTAAATCAAAGGTATGTAACTCTACCAATAATAATTCGATCAGAGTTTTGTGACTTTTATGCACATGCTCAGTCTATATTCTTATTATCAGTATGGTGCAAGTTTCAAACCATTATCTTGAAAACCAAACGAGGAGTTGCAGAGACACGAACAGTACTATAAAGTGTGACAGACGGACAGACGTCTAAATGGATGTATACTTCTGTGTCTGCGTCTGTACAGAGTACCCTTGTGTGTCAAATTTTCCAAGTCAGTTGACTTGTGTGTCTACCAAATAAATCTCACTGAAATACACTAAAGTGTCCATAATTTTCAAACACACAAGTATACTTATGTCAGCATGGACACACAGACGGACCATCAGACACTGTATAGTCAGATGACCCTTAACATTTTGCATGCCGGGTAAAAATTTCAGCAGATGACATTTTGATATCTTTTTCTAATTTTTCCTCGAAAATTGGATGACATTTCATACAAAATGCCTCCTATGGAGACAATTTGCATGAAGTGTCAAATCCATTTGGATGACACTTCATAAAAATTGTCTCCTAAGCAGATGATTCACATGAAATGTCAAGACTTATTTTCTTTGAAAAACTAAAGAAAAAATAGAATATTGTCTGCTATAAATTTTGCTTGGCGCTTTTAGGCTATTTCAGCCTAATTCATGCAATACAGATACTAGAAGAAAACAAATAAGAAAAAGTTCTATATCAAAAATATAAATCAAGTCTGGTATTTTTATGTGAAACAGTTATTAGGTAAAATTTCCAATTTTGCTTAGTCAAATGGATATGATCCTAGGAGAAAAGACAACTTTTATTTACCTGTTCACAGTAAAGAAATGGGAAAAGAAAAGCAATATGCCATCTGATATAGCTGACGGTGTATCAACATGGGCCAGTAAAGCACATTATACATATGAAACCATGTGAATTAGTTCTCTGCCAAGTTAAGCAGTGGCCACCAGTATATATGGTAACCCATTCAGGTATTAACCAAGAAATCTGTTGCTTAACTTTATAGACAAGAGGGCCATGATGGCCCTGTAACGCTCACCTGAGCAACATAGCACTTTGAGAGCCTGATCTAGAACTGATCAAAGCAAACATTCTGATCAAAGTTCAAAATGATTATAACAAAGTTTTCCACTGATTTGGCCCGGTGACCTAGTTTTTGATACCAAGTGAACCAGTTTCGAACTTGACCTAGAACTCATCAAGACAAAAATTTTGTGCAAGATTCATGATGATTGCTTGAAAAATGTGACCACTAGAGTGATAACAAGATTTTACGCTGATTTGGCCCGGTGACCTAGTTTTTGACCCCAGGTGTTCCAGTTTCGAACTTGACCTAGAAATCATCAAGACAAACATTTTGAGCCAGATTCATGATGATTGTTTAAAAAATGTGACCGCTAGAGTGCTAACAAAGTTTTCTGCTGATTTGGCCCGGTGACCTAGTTTTTGACCCAAAGTGACCCAGTTTCAAACATATCCTAGAACTCATCGACAAACATTTTGAGCAAGATTCATGATAATTGCTTCAAAAAATGTGACTGCTAGAGTATTAACAAGGTTTTCTGCTGGTTTGGCCAGGTGACCTAGTTTTTGACACCACGTGACCCAGTTTCGAACCTGACCTAGAAATCATCAAGACAAACATTTTGAGCAAGATTCATGATTATTGCTTCAAAAATGTGACCGCTAGAGTGTTAACAAGGTTTTCTGCTGATTTGGCCCGGTGACCTAGTTTTTGACTCCAAGTGACCCAGTTTCGAACTCGACCTATAAATCATCAAGACAAACATTTTGAGCATGATTCATGATGATTGCTTTAAAAATGTGACCGCTAGAGTGTTAACAAGGTTTTCTGCTGATCTGGCCAGGTGACCTAGTTTTTGACCCCAGGTGACCCAGTTTCGAACTTGACCTAGAATTCATCAAGACAAACATAATGAGCAAGATTCATGATGATTGCTTCAAAAATGTGACCGCTAGAGTGTTAACAAGGTTTTCTGCTGATTTGGCCCGGTGACCTAGTTTTTGACCCAGTTTCGAACTTGACCTAGAAATCATCAAGACAAACATATTGAGCAAGATTCATGATGATTGCTTCAAAAATGTGACTGCTAGAGTGTTAACAAGGTTTTCTGCTGATCCGACCAGGTGACCTAGTTTTTGACCCCAGGTGACCCAGTTTCGAACTTGACCTAGAAATCATCAAGACAAATATATTGAGCAAGATTCATGATGATTGCTTCAAAAATGTGACCGCTAGAGCGTTAACAAGGTTTTCTGCTGATCTGGCTCGGTGACCTAGTTTTTGACCCCAGGTGACCCAGTTTCAAACTTGACCTAGATTTAATAGAGGCAAACATTTTGAGCAAGTTTCATCAAGATTGGGTCAAAACTATGACCTGTAGAGTGTTAACAAGTTTTTCCTTTGATTTGACCTGGTGACCTAGTTTTTGACCCCAAGTAACCCAGTATCGAACTTGACCTAGATTTCATAGAGGCAAACATTCTGACCAAGTTTCGTCAAGATTGGGTCAAAACTGTGACCTCTAGAGTGTTAACAAACTAATTGTTGACGACGAACGACGGACGACGGACATAGGGTGATGACAATAGCTCACCCTGAGCTTTTGCTCAGGTGAGCTAAAAAGCCAAAATGCTATACTGCATTCAGTTACTGCATTGCTATAAAAGCTAGCTCATACAGCAAGGCTGTATTACTGATCTATGTTACACATATATACGAGGGTCTGGATAGGTTGGTTTGTGTTGAGGTTTTATGGCCCAGACAACCCAATGGGGTCATGTCGAGCGCGGTCAGTTTACCTAACCACACGTTTACTGGGCAGACTTAGTCCTCTAAGCAGTTCACCAGTATTGTGCACATTCTTTCGCCAGAAACTGATAACTGCCCTTCTTGAATCAGCGGAAGGGAGAGTATGACCGTAGAAAATATTTCATGATCAATCTCCACGAAAGAATGTTGCTGACCTCGGCGGGGGTTTGAACCCGCGACCTCCTGGTCTCCAGTCTGACGGCTCATCCAACTGAGCCACCGAGGCCGGCCTGGATAGGCTGGGGTTTACTGATCAGAGTAAAGTGGCCCTTTTTTCATACTAAATGTAAGAAATTGGGCCACAAATTCACTAATTAGAGAAATGTTTGCCCTATAAAGAATAAAGACTTTTTTCATTATTTTTTAAAGAAATTCAGAATAAAACTAGATATTTTTCACAACTCCATCCTCTACATCTTCCTCACCCCACCTCCCTACATCCCCAGCCGATGAAGAATGATGCAGTTCTGAACACTCAGTCTGTGTTTAGTAAGCAAGCAGCTGCATCAATGCACTGCTACAAAGCAGTACACATTCAAAATGTTAGGCAGACTGACAGGTCTGTTCGAGAGGACATGGATCCCATATAAAAATCTCCAAAGGAGCATAACTCCATCAAAAATGAAAGCAGAATTATGGTTCATGTTCTCTGCTGATAGTTTGATGGTGCATTATATTTGTATGAAGTTTGACGATAACAACTTCAACAGTTTCAAAATAGACAAATATCTTATGTGAAAAATCAAGGAAGAGGTGTAACTCCATTAAAAATGAATACATAGTTATGGTTCTTGCATTCTGTATATTATCTATTTATATAATGTTTTGTGACAACAGCTTTAATACTTTCATTCCATTGTAGACTGAATGAACTCTTCCATACTATATATTGAAACAGTCCAATTTCAATTTTAGGTTTTGTTTGCGCTGAGTCAACCCCCGCTGGGGTTATGTTGAGCATGGTCAGTTTACCTAATCACACTTTTACTGGGCAGATTTAGTCCTCTAAGCGGTAAACCAGTTTTGTGCAGATTCTTTCTCAAGAAACTGACTACTGCCCTTCTTGAATCAGCCAAAGGGAGAGAATGACCATATAAAATATTTCATGATCAATATCCACAAAAGAATGTAGCCGTCCCGGTGGGGGTCGAACCTGCAACCCCATTCTCCACTCGGACGCACATCCAACTGAGCCACTGAGGCCGGTATGTCAGGCTATGTAATTTAGATACTCCTAGAGAAAAAAATGGCTAAACTATTTGCAAACGGTGGAAACCCTGATGAGATGTCATGTTCTGCAGCACCTGATCTGGGTCTGCACTGTTTGCCAATTACCCTTTTAGAGGTCTCCTAACTACAATGGGTTAAGGTATGAAGTAGAGAGGTAATGGTTCTGTCATTCTGTACATCATATGATGAAATCATAAATTTGTACATTAAAGTTTCATGAAAATCTCTTGAACAGATTTCAATTTATTCTATCTAAAGAGCATACATGAATGCAATATGAAAAATCTACAAAAGGGTATACAAAATTCAATCACAAATGAATATATGGTTGTAGTTCTTGTTCTCTGCACATTGTCTGATGATGCTTTTATATTTGTATAAAGTTTCATTATAACAGCTTAAAGACGGTTTGTGTTCTAGTTCTCTGCACATCAATTGATTGCCAGTGTTCCAGAAGCACTTTATGAAAGGTCATGGACGTCCAATGCTATTTTGAATTTATTGCTCAATGTTATTTAACCCTTAAAGCGCCTGTCACAACTACTGTCGTCTGCTTTGTCATATGCTTGTGATTTTAAAAGTCATTTTTGCAAACAGTGTGGACCCAGATCAGACTGCTCCTAAAGAAGGAGCAGTCTGATCAGGGTCCACACTGTTTGCCTGTATGCGAAAATAGGTTTGAAAAGTCTGCAAGAATATTCAGCAGACGGCATAAACAGACGACATTTTCAGATGCAGTTTTTCTTGGCGCTTTAAGGGTTAAAAAGTATTAGTTTTCACAAAAAGCTTTTTGCGAAAACAAATACTTGTGATGCTTTATGCCTATTAAAAAGTTAATGGCTTTAACCATGTTAACAGTTTTAAAGTTATGCAGCAAATGCAAATTCCATAAGAAAAATCAACAAGGAGATGTTACTGTTGGAATAAGAATAAAAGTTATGGTTCTCGCACTCTGCATGTCATTTGATGCTTTGTCTTTGTATAGAGCTTAATGAGAACATCTTGAACAGTTTTCAACATGTTGAGCAATCATAATTTTGAGACAGACAGACAACCCTGACAAAACAATCTCTCCCCACCCTGATTAGAGAAAATCTTTGAATAAAACAATAATTTAAACAGTTTTTATTTCAGACCTACTTATTCTTCACCAAAATGGTTTCCTTTTCTTTTTTAATCCTTCACACAAGAGTTTCTAAAGTGGACGCTTTTATTTTTCAAATTGGCCATGTTAACTGTTACAAATAAGGGCTTCAAAATAGAATGGCAAATAGTGTAGATCCCAATGTAACATCTACTTAAGAGCTTGTCTCAATGTACACCTATTGCCATGATATCTGTTTTAGAGGGGTGACAAGCTTCAGAACAAAATGATATTTAAGACGTTCTAAGAATATTTTCTTATGACCCTTTAACCCATTATACCAAGTAGACACTTCTACTTCAAGTCTTTGGACATTTTTGATTGTGTTGGGTTGTAACGACATGTCAACCCTTGTGGCTCATTTTGTGTCGTCTCTCAAGGAAAGGGAGAAAAGAGATAAAAGAGACTGTAGAGGAGATGAAAGAGAGGGACAGGGAAGAAAGAGGAACAGGAATAAAAGTGAAGAAACAGAAGAAATAGAAACATTCCCCCTCTACCACTACCTGCTACAAGGATACCTGCTACATGGATAGCAGGTCTTGACCAACTGTAAGCCAATATCAGTTGGATGCCCCAATGACGCAAAATACACACCTTCGCCACACCCGACCACCCCCTCAAGTCTTTGGACAGGTCCATTTCCAATATAAAGGGTGTCTGATTAGTTTTTTTTTTAAATAAATGCAAACTGTGTAGACCCTGATCTGATGCTGCATTATGCTATTATGCTATGCCTGAGGCTTACACTGGGTCTACACTGTTTGCCAATGTCCCTTTTATGGGACCCTAGGCTTAAATAGGTTAATCTACAATCTAATCTTCAACTGAGATTTGCTTGAAACAGTTAAAGGGGCCAGGGATATTTCTGGCTCAAACTTAGTATGGGCAATCATAAAAAGAGCAAATGGCCAATGCCCTATTGCCTCAACAAAGCATTTCCAATGAGTACCTATAAGTTATGTAATAATACTGTGGTGCAAAAATTAAATTAAAAAATTAATTTTTGATCCAGTTCAAGAACGTGATACTACTTGAAATTTAACATACTGTCAGGTGCCACATTTTTTGATTGTACTAACACCATATATCAATTTATTAAATCCTTCTTGGATAATAAAATGTCTATTTTTGAAGAATATGGAGCCTTTAAGTTCCTCTTAACATGTTTAAGACTTACATAGTCTGCAGAAGCTGAAGAAGAGGGAGGAAAGTTGTCTGTCAGAATTTTATCCATTATGTGGCTGTTCCATCTAACTCCCAGAGAACTGTACTATAAGCCACACTTGGTGTAAAAACTGCAGATGAATTCAAGGGCTGTTGGTCATTGTCAATTTATCAACCTGAAATGAGACAGCACTATTACTCCAGATACTTGGCAAATTGTTCAACCAAAAAGTAATGATACTTTTCTTATTTCTCCACAAAAACTTATGTTGTGGGTAGTGTTGCCACTGATGATCGATTATGCATTTAATGATCGGAAAGATTTTTCATAGCTGACATCGGAAAATTCTATTTTTAGAAACATATTTTTCTCACATTTTATTTTTATAGGTAAGTTATAAAGAAATGAAATTCAAAGCTGTCTATTTGGGTCATTCTAGATTCGTGGTCAATAAATGTGAAAAAAATTGATAACATAGTGTTTAAAAAGTCAACCAAAAAGTACTGATTTTTGCATGAAAAACTATTGATTTCTCCATGAAAACATATGTTGTGGGTATTCATTTGAAGCGCCTCACAGAGGAACTTCTAATGAGTAACCACAACATAAGTTTTCATGGAGAAATAAGAAAAAATATCTGGATCCCTCTTATTGATCTGGAGCATAAATAAGTTCCTGGAAGGGGGCTACATTAGGAGTGAATATATTTTCTTAAGCCGAGTATTAATCGATGATCAGTCGGTTTTACAAAACCAACGAAACTCTAGCCGATTCCCAGCACTAGTTGTGGGTACTCATAACAAGCACCTCGGTAAGCACTTCACCAAGTAGAAATAAGAAAACTACTTTGTTGATATCCCCCTTTTATCTGGAGCTATGTAACCAAAGAAGTCAAGCTATTGTTATACTTGTTTCTTCACGGAAACATCATAGGAGTATCCACAGGGCTAAGAAAAGTCACTAGTAATCAATCCCCAAATCCAAACATTCAGACTTGAAATCGAAATACTTTAGAACTACAGGTTGGCCTGAGAAACTATAATAAAACAAAACAATTCATAGCTCTGGAAAAGGCTTTTTTTTTTCTGTGTGGGAGAGGTGGGGGGATTAGGGGCTTCATCCAAACACTACTTATATTTTTCTTATTTCTCAATAAAAGCGTATGTTGTGGGTACTCATTAGAAGCATCTTGGCTCTTCTAATGAGAACCCACAACATACATTTATGTTTTTATTGAGAAATAAGAAAATTATCATGTTGATACTCCCTCTTATCTGGAGCTAAGCAACTAATAATTTCTTTCTTTCTTTCTTTTTTTTTTTTATATTTGGAAAAAACCACCTGACCATCTGTAAGCAGAACATGGCTTTCCCACATGTGACTCTAGCGAGGCTCGAACCACAGCGTGGCTCGAACCACAGCGGTGAGAAACCTTATGGATTAAGAGTCAACTGTCCTATCCACTAGGTTACCGGGGCCTGCCCAACTAATAATTAGTTTAACAAGTTATTTCCATTTTGATGATGGCACATGCACATGACGCCAACACCCTCACATGAGGTTCCCTGGCACCCTTAGCAAGAACTCTGGTCTATCAATGATCAGTCTTCCTAAACATAATCAGACTATGTAGTTCAGTCAGCAGCTCTACCTTTGACTGCTTCAATTAAGAAGGAAGTGCAGGCTGTCAGACTTCATAAGAGCATACTGGTTATTTTTAACTGCACTGAAAATAACTTCCTCTTTGTTGGATTTTCCTGCACCACCTACATGACAGTATGATGGTATGCCTTACACAGATCAGGGTTCAAATTTAACTTTTTTGACAGCTTTCTAAAATTAGCAAGTGGCATTATATTTGACTTGCTAAACCTTTCAGCCAACTTGCTTTTTCTCATTTATAAACACTGTTAAATGTGGCTTTAAACCTTAGCACTCTGGGTAAAAATTTCAGCAGACATTTTAAAATATTTTTCTTATTTTTCCCAGAAAACAGGTTTTGACATTACATGCAATTTGTCTCCTATAGAGACAATTTGCATGTAATGTCAAAACCTGTGTTCTGGGAATATCATCATTGCTTTTGGAAAAGAAATTGCAAAACTTCAGCAACAATGCCTCAGGTTCTGCCAATTAAAGAGAATCTTTCCAACTTGCTAGAATTAGCAAGTGACGGAAATTGCAGCTTGCTTTTTGAGGAAATTAACCAGCATTTAGCAAGTTAGCAAGTGCTAAAATTGATCCCTGCAGATGCCTGTACTATAACAGAAGAAAAAGAAGAAGTCTAAGCTTATCCTCTGCTGAAAGCTTATCTCTTGCTGAAAGTTCTGAGGACTCTGTCTCTAGATTCACATCACTTGTGAGATCAAGAGACTAATCTTCGCAATCGTTGGCCCTGGTGAATGAATGTCTATTGATGTATCAACTGTAAAATATTCTGATTCTATGTTGGCAAGACGATTAATGAACAAAAACAGCAGGCTAAGATTTATTTTGAAGCGCCATAATATTTGAATTCATTTTAAAAAGAGCTCTTTTTGAAAAGATAAGCTTATGTTTGCTATCATCATTTAAACTTCAGCTGGGGCACTGATAAATTCGAGCATTTGTTTATTTTTCTTACATTATCAACTGTGCATATTTATGTTGTCGACTGCAACAAATCGAATTGAGAGTTTCGTCCCTTGATACCATTTTCCGTACAGTCGTAAAAGTTCTGCGCAACTGTTGGCACAACAGTCGTGTCAATTTAGAAAGTACTGTATTCCAGAGAATTCATCGATAGGATACACAGGAAGAGAGTCGTGAAACTTAATCAAATATCATAGAACTGGAAAAATAATCTCTATATCTCAGCAAGCACTTAAAGAGCACAAGCTTGTAAATATACTCCACCAGCTTTTTTCTCACCAAAACTTAGGTATAGGATCAGAAATAACCCTCACACCGGAAAGTGGTGCCTCGAAAAGTCAACGAGGAACACTGTGATTGAACTGAACTGAATAGCCCCTTTATTTGTATTTCTGGCATTACAACTTGTGAGATTTTACCAGAAAGGAATTTAATGCAATACATGTGCACGTTTATACCAGAGAGAAAATTCGGTCAAAAGGCTACAACAACAACATTGCTGTGCATCTAGCTAAAAATAATCACAATATCGTTACTTTAAAGTAAAGTTCAAACAATAACCTCCAAGTCAAACCAGTCGATCTTCTTCTTCTTCTTCCTGAAATGAACAGGGCCCATTCTGGAGCATCGTCGTACTAGGACTATGTACAAGGTCGTGGTGAGGCGCTAACATGTGACGGTAAAACAGTGCTGGTTAAAATTCTTTAAAAACACTTTGTACATAGCGTTTGTGGAGACTTGCCAGCCGACCCCTCTTGAAGCCCTCTAAGGTCTCTGACGTTGCGACATTCTCAGGAAATTGGATCCAGAGTTTAATGCCCGAGGGAAAGAGGGAGTACAGGTAGACGTCGGTTCTACAGAATGGTACCATGTACTTCCAACTGCTGAAAACATGTTGTGGTGTGTGGATCCCGTGCTGACATGGCGTACTCGATAATTGGCCTAACCAGGGTTTTGTACTTTCACGCCTTGAGGACACTTGGTTAGCTTCCTTCGGAGAAAAGTCAAACTGTTATTTGTCTTCTCATCACGAAAACATGCCTATATAATTTTGACCCCTTTAAACCCCACGTTTATATAGTAAAACTGGGGTTTACAGGGATATACATTATTTTTCTTATTTCTGCTCTAAACCATAGATTGTGGGTACTCATTAGAACCGCCTCACCGAGGCGGTTCTAACGAGTACCCACAATTTATGTTTTGAGCAGAAATATGGAAAATATCAGAATTTTTATCTGAAAACTTTCAGTTTTTGGTGGTGAAATTTTCAATATATTTTGAATAGGCGCGTTTTCGTAATGTTACTGTAGCATACACGTCGTGTTTCCGTGACATGTCTCATAAGATGAAGCCACCTGGGTACTTCCCTGTCCTTGCGATAGTCAGGTCTTGGCCATGTATCTGGTAGGTGGCTTCAACCGGGTTTCTCGGTTTGGTCAACCTGACTATCTCACATTTGCTGGAGTTAAATGATTCTCATTGCTGAAGCCTATCTAGATCCGTCCGGAGAGCTGCGGTATGGGCTGTGCTGGAGATCTTTAGGTATATGTCATTAGCAAAGAGGCTGGCTGTGGAGTTGACTTAATGTGGCAGGTCATTTGTGTACAGAAAGAATAACAACCCAGCTAGCATTCTTTATATACCTACAGCGGGCCGTTATCGGCCCGTCAGCTACCCCGACAGGCCGATAACGGCCCGCTATAGAATGTAGAATGCTTGCTGGGAAATGACCGAGAATGGTTCCTTGAGGGATACAGAATACGACTGGGGCAGATGTGGAAGACTGGCCTTGTTGGCTTCTGGCTCCGCTGTAACAGGCTGCCTCGTATTCCATGGTGCTTAAGCTTGATAGCAACCCAGCAAACAATATACATTGAACCTACATGGGACCCATATGGGATTCGATATGGCTACATTTGTTCCCCTTAACACACATATGGAACCCACATTGACCCATTTTTGGACATTTTGCAGTTATATCCCTTTGAAATTTTGTCCACCATTCTGGAGTACAGGCTTATAACCATAAATGGGTAAACAAGCATGCAAAGATGCAAAGACCATAAAGTCCTCTTGGCAGTTTGATGGTGTGTCTGAAAGTAGTAGTAAGTGAATGGAAACGTGTATATCTTGGACAATGTCTACGTTTTGTGCCGTATAATCTGTGTCTGTACAGTTTGCTCAGGTCTGTCTGTCTGTCCGAATATACAGTGCACGTACGGTATGGAAAAACGACGTTTGTTACAAGCATTGCCGGAAGAAAATGCTTACTTTCCGCGGACACCTGACATCACCTTTGGTTACTGAAGATTCAAGTGTTTAATTTGTTACCCTATTTAACTCTAAACATTCGCACACATAAAATCCTTACCATATTTATCCTAAAACAAAAATAAATCCACTGTACTACCTGTTGATATTTTTCGTCTGATCTGGACTTACAATCTTTTCTCAGAATTCTCTGTCCCGAATAATTAAGGTAAACACGTAGCTTAGCAGTCCTTTCTTCCTGAATAGACTAATGGATTTTCGATCACTGAAAATCGGAACTGCTTTTCTAGTTTTCTCTGTTTTACCGAATGATATTCAGTCAATAATTCCAGACACCCAGACAAAGGAAAAAAGCAGTCAGTTAACTCCCCTGGGTACTCCTTGTAAACAAGAAGGTCCAGTTGATTGAATATCTATGCTTTTACAATTAGCAGCTCCATTAAAGTTAGTTGCCTTTTCCTTGAGAAATCTAACTTAAACAATGGCATATGCGTGAAAAGCTTTCAAAATATCAAAAAGAAATATTTTCTGTACTATAAAACATCATATAATGCCGATAAAGCTTTCATATTGAAGATGGAAAATGTTTAAGTTAAAAATCAGTTAAATTCCACTGAGAACTCAAAATGATAAAAAAATAGAGGATTCCAGTTTGGTCTACATTGCACTACCTATCAAAGGAGATGATAAAAAAAAACAACACTTGCTATCTATCATTAAGCACCATCTTACATTAGTAATACCACCCCACCAAACTCTCTCTCTCTCTCTCTCTCTCTCTCTCTCTCTCTCTCTCTCTCTCTCTCTCTCTCTCTCTATTGAGATGTTTTATAAATTTAGAAAATTCCCGGATTGCGCATGCTTACAAAGAGCAAATTCTCCAAGGGACATAAAAAAAGATTGGAATTCCCTTCAGTTATCTACCCTGAAATTGAATTTGGGTATTTTCCCGGCTAAATATAGATCAATAGTCCGACTATTTATATGACTGTCGTATACGTCCAAGTGTAAGGACAAGGGTGAGCAAAGAAGGAACTACCATGACAATACCAGGAAAATATGCATTTAATGACGACCGATTTCAATTCATTTTGACGTTTGTTTATTGTAATACATGAGCATCGCTATGAGAAAAGCTGTTTTCCAGGCCTACCATTTAACCCTAAGCATTTGGACACCTGATCACTTTACCATACTTGTCCTAAAACTTTCAAGAACAAGCCCATTTTGCTGCCTGTTGACGTTATGAGATGCGACTAGATGAGTGGTTAACAATGTAGACCCTGATCAGACGCCGCGTTCTGCGTCTACGTTGTTTGCTCTGGCCTACCTGTCCGAAAACTTAGGGTATATACGGTATGTGAACAGGAAAGATCTGGATCAGCTAGAAAAGCCACAGAATCTGATAACGTTTTTAGGTATTAATTATACATAGATATATTTTACAGTAAAAAATCTTCTGTAAGTGGACAGCGGAGGTCTAATTAGATCTCGCGAATGTTTAGGCTCAGCTTGGCTAGCGTTCTCCTCACATGCTACCAAGGTTAGAGCCGGCCTCGGTGGCTCAGTTGGATGCGCCGTCCGACTGAAGACCAGGAGGTCGCGGGTTCAAAAAAAGTAAGTGAAAAGTCCAGGGAGTGCCACAATCACAAACCGCAGTCCTTCCCAGACCCCAAGAGGAAGAGGAAACCAACAAATCTAAACAAGCACAAACCGAACAAACGTACGAAAAGCACTAAGATTAGCTCTCTCTTCCCCAAGCGAGGTAATCGCAATACTTAAAGGACTGAAAAACACAAGAACAAAATGACACACGGAAAGACATACAACAAATCGCCTCGTAGAATAAACCACAAAGCAACCCGCCGAGGTCGGCAACATTCTTTCGTGGAGATTGATCATGAAATATTTTCTACGGTCATTCTCTCCCTTCCGCTGATTCAAGAAGGGCAGTTGTCAGTTTCTGGCGAAAGAATGTGCACAATACTAATTAACCGCTTAGAGGACTAAGCCTGCCCAGTAAACGTGTGGTTAGGTGAACTTACCGCGCTCGACATGACCCCATTGGGCTGACTGGGCCGTAAAACCTCAACACAAACAAACTACCAAGGTTCATGTTACATGTCTATACGCCTGTCTATTCTTTTCACTCCCGCGTATAGGCCAGTTGTTTCATTGTTTGTTTGTATGATTTCTTCTCGAGAAGGCGGCGGCTTTTGTAAACATATATGTCATATCTATTCCAGCTTAAAGAGAATTTATACAATTTCAGGGGCGAAGAGGCATCTCTTTCAAAATGGTTATTCCTCCATTCTGAAAATAGGTCTACTCTAAAAGTACAGAATTTGCTTCCCTTTACAGTTGACCCCTTTTCAGAAGGGTCTTGTAAAGCGTGATGACACAAGGCTGCTAGTAGCGAAGCGTTAAGACTTGAACCAACCTCAGAATGTTTTATGGGCGCAATAGTAAGCTAATCACTAACTGCATATTTATCCTAAATACTGGTTTACATTCATTCCTTATCAGCAGTTCTCCATAGCACAGTCGCTAGCGTGTCTGGCTGCAGATCCAGGGGATCTCAAGTTCGAATCCCAGCTCGACCACATAACTGCCGCGGAGACTGACCATGAAATCATTACTGTCATCCCCTCTTCCTCCCACCCCAGCCCCTACGCTGATTTAAGGAGGACAGTTATCAGTTACTAGAGAAAGTATGTGCACAAGTACTGTTTAACGGATAAGAGGGCTAAGTCTGTCCAGGAACAGTGTAAGTAGATAACTGACCGGCTTGACATGGCCTTTATAGTGTAAATTCGGCTTAGTGTAAAACTCATCTTTAAACTAACTTCTTACCTTACAGCTCGTACCTTATTCTTATCCTAAGTATTTGGACAGATAAAATTGCGCAAACAGTGTAGATCCAGATCAGACGCCACCTTATGGGGAGTATGATCTGGATCATCACTGTTTGCGCCTCATACAGAAGTTTTTAGACACTGCAATCGGTAGTCAAATGAACCTGTTAAAACGTCAGGACAAGAATAAAGAAGTTTAGGTGTTCGAATGTTAAGGGTAAAAACAGTTGTCTGTAGATTCCTGGAGAGAGAGAGAGAGAGAGAGAGAGAGAGAGTATTAATATAAGATGGTACTTAATGAGAGATGGCAATAGTTGTTGTTTTGTGTGTGTGTGTGTGTGTGTGTGTGTGTGTGTGTGTGTGTGTGTGTTTTCCCCCTAATATCGCATTCGACAAGTAGTGCAAGGTAGACCAAATACCAACTATATATAGGTCCTTCTGACTGGAATCCTCTATTTTTATTATTTTAAGTCCTCAGTGGAATTTATTTGATTTTTAACTTACAAATTTTCTTTCTACTTCCATGTGAAAGATTTATTAACATTATATACTTTATTGCGCGGAAAATATTTCTTTTGATATTTCGGAAGCTTTTCACTCATACATGTATGACCCCGTTTAAGCTAGATTTCTCAAGGAATATGCAACTATCCTTAATGGAGATGCTAATGATAAAAGCAGAGATATCCAGTCAACTGGGCCTCCTTGTTTATAGAGTGTACCCAGGGAAGTCAACTGACTACTATTTCCCACTGTCTGTGTGTTTAGAATTATTGACTGAATATCATTCGGTAAAACAGAGAAAACCAGAAAAGTAGTTCCGGTTTCAGTGACTGAAAATGCATTAGTACATACAGGAAGAAAAGACTGCTAAGCTACGTGTTTACCTTAAATATTCGGGACAGAGAGCTAGGTCTGAGAAAAAAAGTATAGGTCCAGATCAGCAGGTAGTACAGTGGAATTATCAAAGTTTTAGGATAAGTATGGTAAGAAGTTGATGTGTCCGAATGATAAGAGTTAATAGGGTAACAAATTAAACACTTGAACCTTCACTAACCAAAGGTGATATCAGGTGTCAGCGGAAAGTAAGCACTTTCTTCCTGCAATACTTGTAACACACGTCATCTTTCCATAACGTATTTGGGTGAATATTTAATTACGGGACTTTTTGACATATATTACTTGCTAAATCAACTTATTTGTTTCCAACTCTTTTTAATGTAAAATATGAAAATATGACACTTAAAGTACAATTTTCTTAAATAGACACTATTTCTAATACCAACTGGTGTTTCCATAGCAACCGGAAGTGCCCCGTAACGGTAACATGTCCAGTCCAGTTACAAGGTAATCCTTGACTTAAGCTTTCACTTTCTTCATTCAAGATGTATTTATCCTGAATAAGTATAAAATGCTTATGCGGAGAAGTTCTACTACTTATTAAATATCGAAAGAATTGTTTCTTCGTTCAGGTTTTAGTACATAAAATGCATGAACGGTATGGACAATCATGAAAATAGTGAAATTTAGACAAACTTTCTCTATGACTATCAAAAGGGGCGTAGTTTGCAGTGCCACACTTGCTGTGGTCAACATGCCATTGTGTATAGTTCTGTTTAGTCATGAAAGGAAACCTAGCAGAAAATATTTTGTTTGAAATATTTCATTTTTTTTATTTTCATTTGTTACGGAACGGACAGCCGTAACAGTATACATGACAACCGTAACGGTAAAAATATAGTAACTTCAAGATTGCATTTTGACGTGTTTATGTATGCCTCAGACCCTTTGACTCTATTTCAGTGGATAAGGGCTTCAGGACATATTTTACGCTGGCAACAAAACTGTTGGTCCAAAAGCATATGCCCAGACAACATGACAACGTTGGCCCAACATTGGCATTGAGTTGTATCGTTGGCCGATGGTTATCCGTTGGCTGTCCAATGCTGGCCCAACGTTGGGCAAACCATGCTATCAATCTAATTGATTATTTTAAAGTCAGTAAAATAATGTCATAGTTGGCACAATAATGGGCCAGCGTTATGCAAAATACTGGAAATAAACAGTTTTATTTGATATGTGGTGTAAGGTTGGCCCAACGTTACCAAAATATGCAAATCATGCACTCCTTTGTATAATGTTGGGCAAATGTTGGGCCAATGTCAGCAACTTGTTTATTGCTGATTCTGTTAAAATGACAAAAATCTTGCCAAAATGTGATTTCATATATCAGCCGGTATGCATAATTTTGATTTCAATGTTTTAAATCCAAATTAAGTTGGTGGTGTGGATCAATAACTACATGTAAGGCTGTAAATCCAAAGAGTTAAAGTTGGATCAACGGTGTGCCAACATTGGCCAAACATACCCGGAATAATAGGAATACATAGAGGATTTTATATGAGTGCTCATGTATTATTGAATGTATTAAATCCGTTGGAGAAAAGGATAAGATGTATATAAATTGTATCATAAAAAATATGTAAAAAAAAAAAAAAAAATAATAATAATAATAATAATAAAATAAAAATAAAAAATCTTTTATCAAACAAATTACAGGTCAGGTAATACAAGCTACCAATTTAATTAGCGTATTAATATAACATATGCTGGCGCATAAAGCACAAACACAGCAGGAAGTAATCTTTATTACTGGCTTCCTGGTCAGCGCCAAGGAGACCAATAAAACTTGCTATATTAATTTGTTATTCAATACCTTGGAGTAATCTTGTTCATTATAGATACCATCTACCAAAGGTTTTAAAACACTTTAAATAGACTACTCATAAAGGTGGCTTTTTATCCTATTTGAGTTCTGATCTCTGATTGAATGCACCAATAAAGGTCTGAAGATGTGATTTAAAAAAGAAGAATTGAGATTTTTAAGCATATGAGTATAATGATATTATATATTTGTTTCTAATTTAGGCAAAAATGATGAACTGCATGCGGCGGATATGAAACCCTCTTATTAGACTGTGCAGTTGTGCAGGCTGATCTTTGTTGGATGCTCATGTGTCATTGTAGGTTTTGTTGTGCTCTGGCTCATTTGTGATTTTGACATTCTTACAGCACAAACATTGTTTTACGAGAGAACCGGTCCAAACACGCTCACGGAAAACAGTGTTTACCCTGATCAGACTCCTCCTAGAGGACTCAGAACTGTTTTACAGTGATACAATATAGTACTGTGCTGTAAGACTGTCAAACCCGCCAGAACCAGAGCACAGCAAAACCTACAATGTTATATGTTCACCCAGCAAAGATTCAGATCAGAATAACAGCACAGTGATAAGAGGCTTTCATGTCCGCTTCATGCAATTCATTATTGCTGCCTAAATTAGAAACGAATATATAATTATATACTCACGTGTTGATTTGCTGTCGGAACAGCCTCTTTTCACTGGCATAAAATCGGTTGGCATCGTACATAATTTCTACGTTTGCCCAACATTAAAACTGTGCAGGGCTAACGTTGGCCCAACGTTGTAATTAACATTAACATACGTTGGCCCAATTTAATGCCTATACGTTGATCCAACGATTGCTCAACAAGCAGACTTACGTTGAGCGGACGTTGAATGTCTACGTTGGGCCAACGAAATGGACAACCAATATTCAACGTTGGCTAAACGTTAGCATGTCATCTGGGTGAACATATTTACAAACGGGATGGATATCCCTCATTGAATTGATATTAAACGAAAAAAAAAAAAAAACACTGATGATAAACCTGTTGATCTAACAAAACTTTGGCATTTTATGTTAACAGGCTGACTGACTGATCAGATTTTTAACGCTACCAGGCAACTGAAGACAACGCCTGCTGTAAAATTGCAGTTAGTCTCTTGTTTTTGAACTGGATCAAAAATGAAATGATTTTTTTATCGTATCTCTGAATTAAATTGCCAACATGATGCCAGCATGATTCGATAAAAAAAATCATTTCATTTCAAGAACGAGAGACTAAATGAAAGTTTACAGGCTGTTCGGTGCCACATTTTATGATTGTGTTCATACCATGTATCAAATTGTTAAACCTTTCTTAGATAATATAATGTCTATTTTTCAGGAATATGGAGCAGTTCGTTCGTTCATTCTCTTCGTATAAGCTCCCAGTCCTGGGACACCAATCGTAGCTTGTAAATTTATTCTTCAGCCTTTAAAATTACAGTCCTAAACACGGCTGTTGTACGGCTAGTGATCACGAACCTCATTTTGCGACATACGAAACCAATTGCAACACATTGGCGCCAAGTCTAATTTTTAGTAAACAAAAATAAAAAAAAAAAAGAATGACAGACTCCAATTATGACCCGTCCTCATTGCCAGATCTGTTACCCATTTATTACAAAAAGTTATTTCCATATGGTCCTTATTTTCGATGGTTAAACTACGGCGGAGGTAAGATTCAAAATGACTTACAGGCTGCAAGTGCCGTGGTCTATATCCCGGCATAACCACTTTTCGACCGCCTAACGATAAAATCATTGCGAATACCCGGCAAGCAAATATATTTGATTTTTTCATAGCATTAAACTTTTGATCAATCAAACTGGTAGAAATTACAAATAGAAAAAATCTACATTACCTCGTGTTTATCCCGTAAACGCCGCCATTTTGAATGCTGTCAACAATAGTTTGGCCCAGGAAAAGCTTACCTAAATTCGACCATATATGGTATTATAGTGTTTATGAAAAATAAGGCAACAGAAAAACTGCCACAGGGTACCTCCAAGAAATTTGAATTAAGAGTAATGTTATAACACAGAAACGTAACAGCAGAACACTTTTTTAACATATTTACAGGGTTTGAAATTTTGCTGATTAATTTTTAAGAGATTTAGCTTGACAGAGGGGACACAAAAAAGCATCACCCCTTCTGAGCACTCTGACTGGACTGCAAAAAGAAAGATGTACCCATCCTGCACATATGTCACACTGACCCCAGTTCAATATAATTACAAATGGCTTCTTTCTCCAGTCTGGGTTTGATTTTTTGCAAATGATGCACTTATCTTTTTCAGGCATTTCATCTTCAGAATCTGAGTAGTCTTCATTTTCAGTTACATTTATTTTTTTTCTCAACTTTATATCAGGGATGCCTGATGGACCTGGAATTTGTGAGTCTACCCCAGATGGACCTTTATGTTTCTTTTGTTTCTGTTTACCCTTAGAACTACTCTTTTCAGTGTTTTTCTTTGTCCTTTTTTGTTCACTCTGTTTACCCTTAGAGACACTTTTTTCACTGTGCTCCACAATTTTGTTGACAATATGATCATCTGTTATGGCCTTTCCTCCAACAATTTTACTCAGTGTGTTTCTTTTTTTCTTAGCTGTCTCTACATTTTGAAGGATTTCACCACCTTTTTTTTGTAAGAAATTTTCAGCATGTGTTAATGAGGGGGTGTTGACACTTGTCATCTCCTGGTCACTATCCCTTTTGAATGAAGTAGAAGGTGCCACTTGGGGATCAGATATAACATTTGGATTGAAAGGGACTAATCCAGACTTTTTAAAAGCTGATTGAATATTGCAGGCTGTAATTGTAGATGAGTAAACTTTGCAGGCCAGTCTACAAACATCATAACGTGTCACCAGTTTCCCTCCTGTCTCTCGCATATAATGATGACAAGCTGAATTCCATGCATTCTCGAAGGGCCCAAAGCAGCTCACATCAAGGGGTTGTAATAAGTGACTGCAATGAGGTGGAAATACAAACAGAATTACATTCTCACTTTTAGCCCATTCAATTAAGCTGAGGGAAACATGACTTTTATGTCCATCATACAAGATAAGCACAGGAGTATCATCAGATCTTTGAGGTAAGAATTTAATTAGATGATTCTGCATATATTCAGAAAATATTTGGGTGTTTGACCATCCTGATTCAGAGACTGTTCCATCTGCTCCCGGAGTAGCTCCCTCCATCAACGAGTCTGTCATTCTTGCACCCGGGAATACAAAAAATGGAGGTACCTGTTGGCCAGCACCATTAACACAACCAATTAAAGTAGACATTTTTGACTTTCCTGAAGTAACAGCTTGAGCCTTATAGTGTTTAGCAGAAACTATTTTAGGGGGTTTGTGTTCAGGTTGAAGGCTTTTCTCATCCACATTATAAATCAGGTGAGGTTTGTTCTTAAGGTTATTTTTCACGAGGATTTTGTCAAGTTCTATAAAATAATTATCAACTGCCTCCCTGGTAGCACACTTAGCTCTTGCAATTTCCAAGCTACGGGGCTTCTTCAGCTTTAGTTCTGGCCATCTCTGGATGAAATTGTACAGCCACCTATTTGTCAATGGATGGTCTTTGTCTCTAAGGCCCAAGCACACGGCATAATCTGATGCCAAGTTTATGGTCTCCTGTCTGCTGTATCCATATCCTACTTCAGCCATAGTTTTAAGATGACCGGATAATAGGGCTTCTTGTTCCTCTGAAAACAATGGTGGAGTCCCTGATTTCAGAACATCAACATTAATTCTTCCATGCAGTCTGTCAATCAAGGTTGTTTTTGGTACACCATATGTCTCTGCTGCTCTCCTAATAGACATTGTGTTGTCTTTCACTGCCAAATACGCTCTTGTCAGCTCCTCAGAGTCATAACCCCTATATGAGCCTCTTGTTGAAGAATGTTGCTGAAAAGTGAACAAAATACTATTTGCACCCAAGGCTGTGTTTTCTGATTATAGCTAGAAGTATATCTGCAGCAGCATCTTACCAATGGCTCAGTGAAAAAATCTGTATAAGCAGCACATACAGTTTTAGCACTAAGTTGGCAATGTGCACAAACACATTTTTCTGTAAATATTTACCAAAATTGTAATTAAATGGTTGTTCAGAGTTATTTTTCTGGCCATAATTGCATTTTCTTGAGATGTAAATATATGAGGACAGGTCATATAACAACTGTAATATTCAGATCAGTGGTAAAATTAAGCAGGAAATGTATCAGATTAATTTAAAAATATAAAGCCTAAAAACAGCCAATTAATAGCCAATTAATGGCCAATTAACAAAACATATAAATTTCAAGTAAGGACAGCAGTCACAAAATTGGCTCCTAATTTACTTGTGTGCAGTATAGTTTTTGACATTTGTCACGTGACTTTGGTCGTAGTACACCTCCGATGCAGACGATCTGTCATCGCTGTATGAAATTCTTTCCATTAAGGATTTGTAGCCATGGAAACATGGCAGTTTTTTAGTAATAAGTAAAATACATAAATTCACCAGTGTTGAAATTTGGGGAACTTTATTTTACCTTTCTAATCTCCATAATTCACTTTATAAACCCGTTTGACATTTCCGTCTCCAGTGTAAACAAAATGCGCGCGCAGCTGTCAAAATCCCGCTCACGTGACGATTACGTTATGCACTTTCCTGGGCCGGTCGAAAACAAATGGCGGTCGAAAAGAGGTTGTTCGAGGATATAGTAGCCTAGACTCATGGGTTTTGACGCACTTAAGCATTATTTGACAGGTCATTAAATTCACGGACAACTCCCAGTACATTTGTTTTGTGTAAGACAATCATGGACTTCTAGAACATTATTTGATATCATTAAAATAAATTTGCATCAACTGCCTTCATAAATATTCCAAGTGAAATAGGACCACCATGGTGATTGTCATTTTGGTTTACACTCATATGAAATGACGCATCTAAAAGGCTGCTATTTTTCTTGCAAGATAGTAATTTAAGTTTTACAATAATACCAGGACCATGTTCAGGCAGCATCATTTGTCTGTTAGAACAAAATAAAATGACAGAATCACTGTTGAATGACACCTGTATAGATTTTAAAATCTGACCTCATTTTGTGAATTGTCGCCATTTTTATGTCTCACTTTTAAGGGGTAGGGCAGTTGAAATGCTTCTGTCTCCTGCTTGCATGTACAAATTTGCCACATGTCTTCATAAATATATTCTAAATAGATTATTTATTGTCAGCAAAAATATTTTTCATCAAATTATTTATGCTTGGCATCAAACAAATACACAGAAAAATACTTATGAATTTCTCTTCTTCCAGTTGCAAAATATTTTCATATAAGACCTTATATTTATTTGAAAAGTAATATTGTGTATGCAATAGCATTTCAACCATATATCATACTTGTGAATAAATGCATCAGGTGACATTGTAACAGACAAGCATGTTTGATTCAGATGAAGCTGATGCATGTTTAAAGTTCTGAGCTTCAATTCAAAGGAAAAATGTGCTTTAAGCATTTCTTTCAAAATGCTGACCATTCATGGTTACGGTAGATTTCCCTTTAGTTCGAACAGGTAAAAAATAAATATTGATCCGGGTGTTCGAATTATACGAAAATCAGTTTCAGAAAAAAAAACACTGTTCGAACTATTTTAAATTGCGGAAAATCTCCGATAAAAACTGAACGAGCATGATAAAAAAAAATCAATAACTAACCATCAGTCCCTGTGTGATGTGTCGACGATTTGAGCTATTTTCCCACTGTTGATTGAACTAGAACGTAACTCGCGGTATTTACCGATAATTGCTCATGGCTGTGCGAATTCCCTAACAATGGACCATTTTCAATAACAAAAACATTTTATGTCCCTTTCTTCTTATCCTCAGAAAACAGTAGCCTGGTCATAATCATAAACAATTGACGTCACTCTAAACTTTCTTCAATTATAGAGTAACATTATCATTTTGATGCGGATAATTGTCTTTATTTGTAATAAGTCATCCGTATACTATGCATTTCAACATTCCTTAGACTTTGGTGCGGACGTGACACACGACAGTTGTCTAAGGCGATCATCAAAAACCGTCTGTAAAAACATCAAACTAATCGCTTGCATAACGGAAAGCGGTCATTGAAAAAAGGTACCTTACCAACAAAAACAAAACAAACAAAAAATGAAAAAAAAAAAAAAAAAAAAAACTATGACAGGGCAGCAGTTGTCGCATCCGCTTATTCCGATCAGGACCAACAGTTTGCTTGACAGCGTTAACAGGACTTAGAAATGTTTTTATGCGCAGCCTGATTTAGGCCATCGTTTCTTGCCCAAGAAGTAACCATTTTGCGTTTCACGAGTCTACCGGAAAATCCCGGTGTTCTGACAAGTAAAAAGCGCAGCTTATTGCAAATGCGAAAATTGCTGATCCAGACAAGTCGGCGCGGTCCGATAAGGGTCTAGTTTATTTATAGTGCATACTTACAAGGACAGGTATTCTTTACGCAAGATGTTAGCAGTTTTATTATTTTGAAAAGCCTGCGCAGCCGATCGGGTTGCGAATAATTCTTGTAAGATCCCTTTTTTTTTTTTTTTTGCGGAAACCAGATTTTTGCTCACGGGTAATCTCTGTGAAACATACTTGTTGACCTTGTTAACCTTTACCGATTCAGCAGACAACGAACTGATAACATTTTTCTTATATTTTTTTTTCAGTGTACACAATTTGACATTTCAAGCAATTCGTCTCCCGAGGAGACTATTTGCAAGAACAGTCGGCTGCTATTTTCTAGGACAAAAATAGAAAACTGTCATCAGTTTGTCGTTTGCTAAATTTGCCCATAGCATGGTAAGAACTAACATGCTTAAAATAGCACCTGCAGTCAGCTGGAGAAACCGTGTTAACACAGATTAACCCTTAAAGCGCCATTCACAACTGCAGCAAAAAAAAAAAAAAAAAAAAAAAAAACCTTTTTAAATTTATTTCTATTTATTTATCTCCTAAGCAGATGCTTCACATGAAATTTCAAGACTTATTTTCTCTGAAAAATAAATAATAATAAACAAAGAAAAAAAATTTTGCTTGGCGCTTTATGGGTTAATATACAATCTAGCGCTGCCTTCTGTACAGTTTTAATTAATCCAAATAGAGCCAATCACAACTGCAGGAAAAAAAAAAACAACTTTACTTGTATTTATTTATTTTTTTTTTCGGAGATTTTAAGTCTTGACATTTCAGGTGAATCGTCTGCAGCAGATGACATTTTGAGTTTTTCTTATTTTTTAGATAAACAAGTTGACATTTCATGTGAAATGTCTGCCCAGCAGATGCTTCACATGAAGTGTCAAGAAAAATAATAATAAAGAATAAAAAATTCAAAATGTTGTCTGCTACAAATTTTGCTTGGCGCTTTAAAGATTATTTTCCATTCTACCGCATGCCTTCTGTACAGTTTAAACTAAGTCTTAGAGCGCCAATCACAACTGCAGCAGAAAAAATTCTATTTATTTATTTTATTTTATTTGTTTATTTTACTTTTTTCAGACAATAAAGTCTTGACATTTTATGTGAATCATCTGCGAAAGAAATGTCATCACCCATTTCTCTTATTTCACTTTTTTTTTTTAAATAAATAAAATAAATCAAAACGTCGTCTGCTAAAATTTTTGCTTAGCGCTTCAAGGGTTAGTTTAAACTGGCTGTCAATCAGCTATAACTGTAAAGGCGCTCGTGTCATGTATGAATGAAATCTGAGCCGAAAACGCTTTGATGTTAACATAGGTTGTGAAGACATTTAACCTTTAAAGTGCCAAGCAAAATTTGTGGTATTTATTTTTTCTGTTTTCAGAGAAAACAAGTCTTGTCATATCATGTGAATTGTCTACCAATATTGTCTACCAAGTAGACAATTCACATGAAATGTCAGGGCTTAATTTCTCTGACAAATAAGAAAAAGTAAAAAATGTTGTTTGCTGCAGTTGTGCCTGGCGGTTTAAGGGTTAACGGAGATACAGATAAGTTGCTGAATTAGAAATGCAAGACCGTGTAAAGGGTATTACTTCATTTAACCCTTAATGCGCCAATCACAACTGCAGCAGAAAACAGTTTTACTTTTAAGTTTTTCAGAGAACTAAGCCTTGAGATTTTTTGTGAATCATCAGTCAAGCAGATGCTTCACATGAAATGTCAAAACTTTTTTCTCTGATAAAAAAATAATAATGGGTTAAAAAAAATAAAATTTTTGTCAGCTACAACTTTTGCTTGGCAAAGGGTTAAGCGATAATTATAAAGCGCTGATACACCGATGCTAAAACACTGATTACCGGCTTTTCAGTGCATTTTGGTCTCCCGCTCTTCTCTGCGGGTCTTTTCATTTCAGCGGACAGAAATTTATTTACTCTAAAACGAATTGGGCTTCTTGGGTGTAAAAGAAGAACTAAGGCCATCCTTAAACTTTTGTTAGTTTGCTGTGCTCTGACCGACCCGCAAAAATCGCCGCGACTCATTTTATTTTTTTTTTTTTTTTTACGCAATTTCCGATTTATTTTTTTTCCCTCGGGGATCAACCTGGTTCTGTCCATTGCGGTTACTGTATTTATCCGCCTATAAGACTGATTTTTCCACACACAAAAAAAAAAATGTCCCCCAAAACCAGAACCGTCTATATTATCAAGAGCTTCGGCCATATCGGTATTTTCAGCAAGTCCGGTGGTGCCACGTTGTCACGGAAAGTGCCGATCATCGAAGCCGGTAGAAAGCTATAATGTTTACCTTCGTCCATTGACAGAAATTTACTAATCCAGACTAATTAAAATCACATTATGTTCCAAAATGTTATCCATCCCCGAGGAACACTAAAACCAATTCGTTTTTTTCCTTACAATGTACACGGGAAATAATTGCACAGACTTTTCGGATTGGTCCATTAGGTAAAACGGGTAAGGAAATTAGATGTAAAAAAAAAAAAAAAAAAAAAAAAAAAGACTGAACTCTTAGCACTCTGGGCAAAATTACTTCAGAAATATTTTTTCTGATGCATATATGTCCCAAAAACAGGTTTGACATTTCATGCAAGTTATCTCCAATGAAGACATTTTGCATGAAATGTCAAATTCAGTTTTCTTGGAAAAATGTGATCAATTTGTCGTCTGCTGAATTAGCCCACAGAGCTGTAAAGGTTAATCATATACATTTCAATGTAGCCACATGATTGACGGGTGAACAAACCTATTGCAGTCAAAGGAATCGGCCACTTTTATAATCCCTTTGATGTTACTAGAAATTTGAACTGTGATAAACAGACCTTATTTTGTTCATACAAATTAATCGCAACCAGATCGGCTGCGCAGGCTACTCAGAATAATAAAACCGCTAATATTATACATAAAGAATGTCAGGCCTTGTAAGTATGCACAGTAAATAAAATAGACTTATACGACTGCGCATATGAGCACATTAATCTGGATCTTCCTTTTTCATATTTGCGATAAGGTACTTTTTTTGACTTGTCGGAACAGAAATATTGTAAGCCTGTCAGTAGGACGCTGCATAGGATTCATGCAGAGGTAGACTCATGATCCGCAAAATAGTAACTTACTTTTTGGGCAAGATACAATGACCTTGACCAGCCTACGCATTGACTGTTTGAAACGACACTCTGTTTCTAGGCCCTGCAAACTCTGTCAAGCTAACAGAGTAGGTCCAGATCGGAATAAGACGATGTGACACCCTGCCCTATTTTTGGCTTTTTTTTTTTTTACAATCGGTAAGATACCTTTTTTTGGTTACAGTATTTAATGACCACCTGCAGAATAGCAACGAGGAAAATTGTACCTTATAACCGTTGCAAAATACAGAGACCCAGATGAGTCTGCGCTTTAAAAAAAACGAATTCTGATTTGTTTTTAGGCTCTTCAGAATCAGCTTTACAAATTTCAGAAATTTTCAACTGCCTGCGAGAATGCGTTGACCCGAGTGCTTCGGTCACTATTTTGATCAGTCACATAAGCGGCGAGGTACTTTTGTTGGTGACTGCTTTCTTTGTTAAATTAAGTTTATTTTTTTTTGTGTAACAATTCATGTGTATCATTTTTTTTTCATCGGATTGCACACGGAATTTCGAGGTACGTAATGTTCATCAACGAACTATACATATACAGTTTGTAAATCGTACTTCACGTGTTCGAACTATTTAAAAATGAGTTTGATAAAAATACGTGACTGTTCGGACTAAAAGAGCAATTTTCGGGAGATGGTTTCAAAACAGTAAGGGGTGTTCGAATTATTCGTGTGTTCGAACTAATAGGAAATCTACCGTACATGGTTGTAATTTTCTAAGAAGATCCTACAATTTCTACTTAAACACCTGGATGTGACTCTCGTATGTTGCTCTACCCCTACAATGATGAGGCATTACAAAAAAGTTTCTGCAAGTCCAAGAATAGGAAGAAACCTGTAAGCGCATCAAATTAGATGTGTGTCAAAATACATGACAGGACGATATGAAGAGATAGATAGGACTTTTGAGTCCAGCAGACCGGGTTCGATCCCCGGTTGGGTAAAAATATGATTTGTCAGGCATCCGCGTTAGCATGTTTCAGCGGGGGTGGTCGGGAGTGGCAATGGTGTCGTGTATCTTACGTCACCGGGGCGTCCAACTGAAATTGGCTTACAGTTGGGCAAGGCCTGCTATCCTTGTAGCAGGTAAGGGTAGAGGGGGAATGTTTTTATTTCTTCTGTTTCTTCACTTTCATTCCTGTTCCTATTTCTTCCCTAATCGTCTCTTTCATCTCCTCTACTATCTCTTCTATCTCTTTTCTCCCTTTCTCTGGGAGACGACACAAAATGACCCACAAGGGTTGACGTGTCGTTAAACCCCAACACAATCAATAGCATGTTTCAGCGTTTGTAAAACTCACTGTCAGCTTTTCTGATTGGATGAAATACGCTCGGAAGGTGACTGGTTTCCAATTTTCAATTGAGAGCTTGATAAAATGGGCATCATATTTACAAATAGGACCCATGTGCTTACATTTCTCGGAAAATCGTCATCTGCGCAGACTCAAAAGACAGCACGCCCCTATGTTTTTTCTCCAGGAATTTTCATGGGATTTCATGCCAAAAAAATGTGAGAATATCGTGAAATCTTGCCAAAAACTGATCCCTGTGGAGGTGGTAGCTTCCTTTTGCTACCTAGGAGACATATGCTCTCAGTAGCCTGTGGCTGTGAAGTTTCAACCACAACGTGTGAAAACCACCTGAAAGAAGTTCACGGAGTGCTACCAGTTCTGTCTTCCTGCCACCTTTCTTTCAAGACATGTGGCCGCGTGTACAGCTCTTGTGTGCGGAGCGCAATCCTCCATGGCAGTGAGACTTGGCCATTGACAAAGCCAAACCTCCAACTTCTGCAGCGGAATGACAGGGCAATGATTAGACAGATCAGCAATGTCAAGCCGCAAGACATTGTCACTACCAGGTCCAATGAGCTACTTGTGCGACTTGGCACTAAGGATCTGGACCTTATTCTGAAGGAGAGAAGGCACCGCTGGTATGGACATGTGGAATGCTCCAGTGGGGCAGTCAAGACAGCCTTTGACATGCAGCAAGCCAGCTACCTGGAATGGGGCCCACTGATGTAGATGATGATGACGACAATGATGATGGTTCAGTATAAGACATGCAATCCAGTTAAGTGAAATTGACATAGGTGGACCCCATTCCAGGCACTTATAATAAATACCCACAACAAATAGCTTTGTGGAAAAATAAGAAAAGTATTTACCAGATACCCCCTTATCTGGAGCTAGTGGCAAAGGTAATCTAGTGAACTCAACAAGGCACTAAGGCACTTCTAATGAGTGCCCACACTAGAAGTGCCTCAACAAGCACTTCTAATGAGTACACAAAGCAAGTTTATTGGAGGGATTAGAAAAAGATCAACATTTTTTTTGGGTTGAAAAAAGTGTCTTATCTGGAGCTATTTTGGCTGCTGTAAATATCCTAAAATTTCATACCCCAAAGTGTCTGACAAAGTTACATACGCAAACAGTGTATGCCACGATCAGACTGCTCCTAAAGGAGCAGTCTGATCAGAGTCTACATTGTTTGCCATTTCACTAGTATTTTAAGAAACAATCACACAAAAAGCAAAAATTAGGATGAAATAGGATGGAATAAAGTGTTTGAAATTTTAGGACATTTACCGTACATTTTTTGACGTGTCTTTTCATCCATTTCAGTTCCAAAACAGTACTTTGCCAATAGGGAGTTTTCTTTCACGTTGAAGGATGATGTATATATTCGATACCAGTCATTCTCCGATCAGCAAGATCTGGAGAAAGAGATACAGAAGCGTTGCCCTTACAAGATAGACATTGGGGCTGTTTTTACACACAGGGTAAGATGAGAGAAGTGGATCTATTTTCAGCTCACATGTACAGACAGCTATAGCAGTTTCCACGGAGTGGGCCAGTTACTATGGTGTCCACCCGTCACAACAATGTTGGTTACAATTTTGGTTAAAGTTTTTAAAAGGCTATATCTCCTGAACCTCTTGATAGAAGTAGGCCATACTTGCCATGATGTTAGATACTGGTCTGAAGTTTTATGCCGTACCGTCTCAACCCACATGAGTATCACAGACTTAGAAAAAAAATTATGTTTCAGTTTTTAGAGGCAAAGCACCATTCAGGTGTGCTATACAGTCCTACAACAGCTCATATTGGAATTATCAAATTTTATTACTTGTCCACGGACAAGTCAAAATCTACTTGTCAAATTGTCAAACCAAAATATTCTCGTCCGAAATTTGAAATTTTTCTTATTTCTCGAAAAACAAACGTTGTGGGTACTCATAGAAGCTCTTTGATAAGGCGCTTCTAATGAGTACCCACAACATATATTTTTTTTCGAAAAATAAGAAAAATCTATATCTCATAATCTGGATACTCTTTTTAGCTGTAACCATAGATAAGAGAGGGTATCCACATAATATTTTTCTTATTTCTTGATGAAAACATATATTGTGGGTACTCATTAGAAGTGCCTCATCACCTCGTGAAGGTGCTTCTAATGAGTACCCACAACATATGTTTTCGTTGAGAAATAAGAAAGATATCAGCATTTTTTGGATGAAAAAAGCGCCTTATCTGTTGCTATGTGTAACTATGAAGTCCTTGTCCCAGGACAAGTAAACTGAAATGTCTTACTTATCCTCAGGGAAATGGGACAAGTTGGAAAATCGGCCATGGTATTTCCACAGTTCGTAAAATTTACGCTAAATATTTGGACACATACTGTAGTTGTCTTGAAATTTGAACAGGTCAATTTGACTCTTTATACACCCAAAATGATAGTGGCGGGGTATTATGGTTTCAGGATGGTCGTCAGTGTGCCTTTCCCTCCATCTGTAATCTGTTGTCTGTTTGTCCATCTCAGTCTTCGCGAAATCTTTCCAACAGATGCAGGACAGCTGTCAGACAAACTGAAATTTTTGGCAGGACAAAATAAAATTCTGCAGGACAGGAGGCTTGTCTCAAATTACTATCTCGTTTTGCCAGAAATCACAGGACATTTGTCAGACAAACTAAACTTTTCTGCAGGACAGAATGAAAATTTGCCGGTTTTGTCAGACAGTCCTGCAGTTTTCGCAAAGACTGCCATCTGTATTTTTATTTCTGGATGATAACTTGACTAATATCAATGTATTTTCACCAAACTCCAATGGAGACAATTTGAATGAAATATCAAATCCTGTTTCTGGAAAGAATCAGAAAAATACCAGTTTGTTGCCTGTTGAATTATCCAAAAAGTGTTAAAGGTTAAAAACAAACTTACCAGTATTTAGAATAGCTCCAGATAAGAGGGTAGGGGTATCCACATAATATTTTTGAACAGGTTTTTAAAAAACTACGACCTTTAAAATAGCAATGTCCAGGCGGTCAGGCGTCGTCCCAGGTTAACATTTTGCTTAACCTTTTTCAAAGTTATATGTTACCATTATTCTTCAGTGGATTGCTTTCGTATTTGGTGGGGATGAAGACGAGGACCAGTAGGCGTTTACCATACAAGAGAGACATCTCTCACTTTCTTCTTTATTTAAAAAAACCCGTCCATAATGCCGTAAGGTATTTTTCTTGTTCTTATTGCTATACTAATACATATGTTGTGGGTACTCATTAGAAGCGCCTAGGTAAGGCACTTCTAGTAAATACCACAACATATGTTTTCATGGAGAAATAAGAAAGATATCAGCATTTTTCGTGGGAAAAAAAACAAAACAAAAAAAAAAACACCCATCTTATCTCTTGCTGTGATTTAGGAATAAGACATTATTTCAGCCCAAAGATCACAAGACGATAAAAGCCGCTGCGTTTCAAGCCCAGGAGAAGGAATTAGTGTTTGATATTGATATGACAGATTATGATGATGTCAGAAATTGTTGCTCGTAAGTACACAGATTCTTACCAGATTTGCTTAGATATTATATCATTTGGACTACATAGCTATACAGATAAGCGCAGGTATCCACATAAGGTATTTTCTTACTTCTCAACAAAAACATATGTTGTGGGTACTTATTAGAGGCGCCTCATAGAGGTGCTTCTAGTGAGTAACCACAACAGACACTTTTGTCGAGGTGCTTCTAATTAGTACCCACAACATATGTTTTTGTCGAGGAATAAGAAAAGTATAAATCTTTCAGGCTAAAAAAAAGCAGCTTTTTGGAGCTATGGGACTAGATGATGACCTGATAAGGTTTTGGTGACCTTTTTCTAATTCTCAAATCTCCATAACCAGTGGATGGATTCTGGTCAGACTTAGTATATAGTATAATAGAGATGTTAATCATGTTTTGGTTACCTTGACCCAATTTTCAAGGTCACCATGGAACTTGCACCATTAAAATAAAGCGTTCCAGTATGCTGTCTCCATAACCAATTGATGGATTCTGGTTAGACTCAAGTGTCTATAGTATAACTGGGATAGTCTTACTGGCTGATTATATTTTGAAGACCTTGACCCAATTTGCAAGATCACCATGGGACTTACACCATTAAAATAAAGCTTTTCAGTGCTCTTGTCTCTATAACAAGTTGATGGACTCTGGTCAGACTTGGTGTGTATAGCTTGGATGGTCTGATTATAGTTTTGTGTCCTTGACCCCACAGTACTTACACTAGTTATTTTTTTATATATATAGATATCAAAAAAGCTTTTCAACACTACCATATATCTCCTGAACCAGTGCATGGAATCTGGTTAAACTTTACATGTTGAATTTCTTCAATCTTCCATTTTGAATTTCTTCAATCTTGCATCAGTATTGCCACTGAGATATGCCTTACAGCCTTAGTGTTAGATTTTGAAGACCTTGACCTTGTTTTCATATCCAGCATGTAACTTAGAATGATAGGTGCTAGGGGAAATCTGTTTTCTCTGAAAACACTGTTCTTGTTTATAACATAACTTATAAAGGTTAAAATTTTCAGAAAATTTGTAACTCAGTGAAGTCACAATTCCACTATAGCATAACTTCTAAAGGTTAAAATGTTGAGAAGATTTATAACTTGATATTTATATTTAAAATTCAACTATAAAGTAACCTCCCTTCCAAAGTGTAAGATTTAACTTTCCTTTGGCTGAAGGTTCTAATGTAGTTAGGTTATTTCTCAAATTTGTAAATATTTTGAAAATAACCTAAATAAGTTAAAAGGTATATTTTTTTCAGTAACTTCAAAGCCCCTGCATACACATTTCTAGATGCATACAAACTTTTATTGCTTGATCATAAAGTTACATAACAGGTCTTTTATACAAAATTAACCACTTGCCCATGAAAATTGCTGAAAGTCTACAATCAGAAGGTGAAAAAATGGCACAAATGAAAAAATAACTGAAACAAGATAAATCCACAAATTGTAGCAAAATTGTTAACTCCTTTGAGTTAAAATAAAAAATAACTTGTAGAAGTTAGTTCAAGGGCTATATCTCTTGGGATATTTGCCTCCTTTTTTATTTGGTTTACTCTTGTAGGAAAGAATTCACTCCCTTTTGGGACAGTTATTTCTTATAAGAGTAGCCTCCATTTTTAAAAGTTTTCCAATACTTGTGAAGCAACTTTCTGTCTGTAGAAGTTGCCTACCTTTGCTAAAAGGCAGCAAACTGTCAGACATATTCGCTTGCTTATAAAATTACCAACAGACAACATTTAACCCTTTCATCCCTGAATTTCTAGAATGTTTTTATTTCTTCTGTTTCTTCACTTTCATTCCTGTTCCTCTTTCTTCCCTGTCCCCCTCTTTCATCTCCTCTAATATCTCTTCAATCTCTTCTCTCCCTTTTTCTGGGAGACGACACAACATGATCCACAATGGTTGACGTGTCGTTAAACCCAACACAATCAATATTTGGTTTACTCTTGTAGGAAAAAATTTGCTCCCTTTTGGGACAGTTATTTCTTATAAGAGTATCCCCCATTTTTGAAAGTTTTCAAATACTTGTGAAGAACTTCCTGTCTGTAGAAGTTGCCCACCTTTTCTAAGGACAGCAAACTGTCAGACATATTCACTTGCTTATAATATCAGCAGACAACATTTAACCCTTTCGTCCCTGAGTTTCTGGAATGGACTCATCCATTGTTGCAAATAGGGTTTAGTCAAAAATCAATAATAGAATGGCAAACAGGGTAGATCCTGATGAGATGGCTGGTTACGAGTTGTCTCATCTGGATTTTTATTGTTTGCAAAGGTATTCATGTTGGTCGGGATGAAAAGGTTAAATAAATAAATAATAATTTTTTTTAAATCAGCATGACATTTCCTTCAAATTAGGTCCTTTGGAGACATTTTTAACAAATCTAAGTTAAACATTATTTATACATTTGGCATTGTTACTGAAATAAATTTACATGATGCTTTCAGGGGAGCTGATATCTGCAGTAAGTGCTGGCCGCTGATGCAGATAGCTATAAAAATAGTGGATAGAGCTTTAAGAGGTAATTCATTTTTAACACCTTGACACAAAGTGTGTGAGAGCGTTATATCGGACTAAGGAGTCATCAAGTCAGTCGGCTGGTCTGTTAGTCGGTCTGTGAGAGTTTATATAAACAGCTTCTACAGTTTAAGTCAGATGTTCATTATAATAAAACTTCACGTAATTGTTTTTAATACAGGTGTACTATATGAGAAGTTATAAACATTTTTGACTATCTAACACATTTTCACCTGTGACAATAGCCATCCCGATTGAACCATCGATTAGTAATCACTGAAGATTTTGTCATATTTTTACCTGTCTCGCATACTGTCTGAGCATGACTTTTATCAATGGTTATACTTTACCATATGTATTCGGACACACAGGCCTGAGCAAACAGTATAGCCCCAGATGAGACGACGCAGAATGCGCCGTCTCATCAGGGTCTATACTGTTTGCCAACCCTCCAGCTATTTTTAGACACAACATTGAGTAGTTAATTGTTCTTGTTCAAATTTAAGAACAAGTATGGTAAAGAGCTGAGGTGTCCGAATACTTAAGGTAATTAGGGTAATGTAACAGACACATAAATCAAATAATCGATTATTAGCAAATCAGTGACGATAATCATTATTATGGAATTTATCGATCGATTAATCGATTATCCGATTAGTCATGCCAGCCTGAGTGAGAACTATCACCCGGGCTCATATTTTGGACTATCTCCCAGTCGGGTGAATTAGCTAGCAACTTCTCTGCAATGGGTAATAAGACCTCTATACCAAACTTGGTATGGTAATTGATATTGTGGTTTGGGATTGCTAATGGGCAAATTTTGTCAGTTTTTGACATTATCTGCCCAAGACATGTCCATATTTTCATTTCCAAATGATAACTTGAGTAAAAGTCGAGGGATTTTCACTAAACTTGTAATATGCATTGATACATGTATTGTGAAGATCTGGTTATGGATTGGTGATGGGCAAATTTAGTCTTTTTGACAGTTATCTGCCCTCGACATAATAATGGTGGAATATTATCGTTTTATAATTTTATTACAGATGTGTTTTTGAGTGATTCTCTAACAGATTCCATCAATTCAAGTGGATTGGTTGAAAAGCATTGCCTTCAGTGGACAGGACTTTTATTCCATTTTCCATTTTGAAATTGCTCCCTGTTTTGGTTGTGCATATCAGCCATTAGGTGAGCAGTACAAGGCTATCATGGCCCTCTCATCTCATAGGTGGTGGGCACCATTAAGAAAAGGAACAAATGTCTGAAATGCTCCTCTTACCAGAAGCCCTATTATTATTGTAATTTGTTCTTGCAGAGGATTTTGGCTTTGAGCATCTGTTGTGGGTATATTCTGGTAGACGAGGTGTCCATTGCTGGGTGTGTGATGAAGTAGCAAGAAAACTTTCTCAGATGGGTAGAACAGCCATTGCAGAGTATCTTAGTGTAATCAAGGTAAAGTAGATCTTCATTTAAGTTGATACTCAGTGAGTAAATAAATGATCCCCATGAAATGTCAGTTCTATTCATTTAGAGTAGACTCCGTTTCAAAAGGGAGGAAAAATCATTTTGACACACTTGTCTTCCTTGAAAGGGTATCAATTCCTCATGTCTAAATTATTTTTTATTTCTCCATGTAAACATATGTTGTGGGTACTCATTAGAAGTGCCTCACCAAGGCACTTCTAATGAGTAACTACAACATATGATTTTATGGAGAAATAAGAAAAATGTGAGGTGAATACCCTCCGCTCTCCACTCCTCTCCGCTCTCTCTTTGTCTGAACCAGTGTGAATATAATTTGATGTTTTCTTATCAGTCAACCATATTATGCAATAAGAACAGTATCTACACTGAAAAAAAGCTGACCTCGGTGGCTCAGTCATCAGGAGATCAGGAGATCGCAGGTTGGATCCTTGCCAGGTTTGGCAACATTCTTTTTTGGAGATTGATAATGAAGTATTTTCTACAGTAATTCTCTGCTGATTCAAGAGGGGACAGTTGTCAGTTTCTGGTGAAAGAATGTGCAGAAATACTGGTTAACTGCTTAGACTGCCCAGGAAAGGTGTGTTTAGGAAACTAACCAGCTCAACATGACTTAGGCCTTAATTGTGTTGACTTGGTCGTAGCACTCAAACTCAAACAAAAAATCTACCCTAAATATTCAGGCATCGTAATGCCTTATTATACTTGTCCTAAAATTTGAACAACTCTGTTATACTGCCTGTTGATGTGTGTAAGAAAACATGCTGCAAACAGTATAGTGGTAAACAGTATAGACCAGAATCTGACCTGGGTCTACAGTGTTTGTTCAGGCCTGTCCTTCCCATTCCTAAGCAATAGATATGTCCTGATCACCAGGGTCCGGTTGTTCAAAGCATTGTTAGCTTAATGAGCTTGTTAAGGGTCATTTCGTTAACTGTTTTAGTGGATTCAGTACACAATATTCTGATATTTTTTGCTGAAAAAATGTGAGTAGCTTTTGCACTGCAAAAGCTACTCACATTTTTTCAGCAAAAAATTTCAGCATATTTGCATATCACTCAATGTAAATTTTAACGAATCGTTAATTAACGATATCGTTAGCTTTGAACAACTGGGCCCAGTTGGACGCACAACTGAGCCACTAAGGGCAGCAGGACAAAAATGTTAGATTGTTTACTGATAAGCCATGCTTCATAGAGCATTTGTTAGTGTGGGTCACAAGCTCGAATCCCAGCTCGCCTCATAAATACCATGAATATTGATGATGAAATATTTTTTATGATCATTCTACCCCCACCCCTCTCCTTTGCTGATTGAAGAAGAGCAGATTTCAGTTATTGGCAAAAGTATGGTCACAAAGTACAGGTTAACCGCCTAAAGGATTAAGCCTGCCAAGGAAAAGTGTGAAGTGGTGAACTGACCGGCTTGATATGACCTTAAAAGTGTTGACTGGGGCGTGAAACTCAGATCAGATGATATGGGCCACGTCATACAAAAACATATGTTGTTGCATATGCAAACAGCGAAGGCCCAGATCAGCTTGCGCAGTCTGATCAGGGCCTTCACTGCCTGCTAACAGAATCCTTGGATAGTACAGAATGTTTGAATGAAGAGCAAAGGCCCAAATAGTACTTTGCCCATGTGCAGGATGATCCGAATCTGTGCATTTTACTAATGTTTGAAGGCACTTTTTTGCTTGTAAACTTTTAAACTGATATTTTACCTGTGTTTGCAGGGTGGTGAGAACCAGACCAAGAAAGTAACTATAGACGACAGAGTTCACCCTTCTATACAGTAAGTGAGCCCAGTCAGGTGAGATTGACTGTACATCACTGTTCCAGATAAAGAGAGCATACAGAAAATGATTCTGTTAGATTTGCACCGAAACATAACATTGTGAATAGTCATTGGAGCCGCCTTGCCTTCTACTGGCCTCGGTGGCACAGTCAGATGCACGTCTGACAGGTGATCAGAAGGTCCGGAGTTGGACCGTTGCCTGGTCTGGGAACATTCTTTCCGGCGACTGATCAAGAAATATTTTCTACAGTCTAGGGTTCAAATTTAACTTTTTTGACAGCTTGCTAAAATTAGCAAGTAGCATTATTTTTTACTTGCTAAACCTTTCAGCCAACTTGCTTTTTCACACTTATAAACACTGTTAAATGTGGCTTTAAACCTTAGCTCTCTGGGTAAAAATTTCAGCAGACATTTTAAAATATTTTTCTTATTTTTCCCAGAAAACAGGTTTTGACATTACATGCAAATTGTCTCCTTTGGAGACAATTTGCATGTCATGTCAAAACCTGTTTTCTGGAAGAAAAATATCGTCATTGCTTTTGGAAAAGAAATTGCAAAACTTCAGCAACAATGCCTCAGGTTCCGTCAATTAAAGGGAATCTTTCCAACTTGCTAGAATTTGCAAGTGATGGAAATTGCAGCTTGCTTTTTGAGGAAATGAACCAGCATTTAGCAAGTTAGCAAGTGCTAAAATTGATCCCTGCAGTCATTCTTTCTTATCTGCTGGTTCAAGAAGGGCAGTTGTCAGTCTCTGGCTAAATGTGCGCAAGTATTGGTTAACTGCTTAGAGGACTAAGCTTGCACTGGAAAAGTGTGGTTAGGCAAACTGACTGGCTCAACATGACCTTAATAGTGTTCACTGGGCCTTTTAAACTCCACATCACGAAATCATGCCTATATAATTTTGACCCCCTCAAACCCCACTTTTATATAGTAAAACTGGGGTTTATAGGGGTATACATTATTTTTCTTATTTATCCTCAAAACATAGATTGTGGGTACTTGTTAGAACCGCCTCACCGAGGCAGTTCTAATGAGTACCCACAATCTATATTTTGAGTAGAAATATGAAAGAAATTCAGAGTTTTTTATCTGAAAATTTTCAGTTTTTGGAGGTGAAATTGTCTATATATTTGAATAGGCGTGTTTTCGTAATGCAAACCTTACACATCACCTAGCTATATTTTTCTCCCTATATGAAAAGGGTATACTCTAAAATGAAAGAATTTGCTCTTTTTGGGGTTAATTCATTTCCCTTTGGGAGCAAATTCTATCCTTTTGGAGAATAGCCCTTTTCAGATGGGGATTAATGTGCATGCAGGCAAACAGCATGTCACTAAGTTACCTCCCTTTTAAGAAAATGGTGGAAAATCTGCTGAGTTATCTACTCCCCTTATATCCAGTACTTTTTAACGACAGTGGGGCATATAGCGTTTTATTGTGATGTTACATCTGTACATGCGTATTGAACATTCTTAACCAGGGCCCAGTTTTTCAAAGCTAACGACATCGTTAGTTAACGATTCGTTAAAATTAACATCGAGTGATACGCAAATATGCTGAAATTTTTTGCATGTGAGTAGCTTTTTTGAAATGTGAGTAGCTCACAATTTTTCAGCAAAAAATATCAGAATATTGTGTATTGAATCCGCTGTAACAGTTAACGAAATGACCCTTAACAAGCTGGATAAGCTAACCATGCTTTGACCAACTGGGCCCAGAGTTATAGCTCTTGATTAAATGTTTTTTTGTTGTTGTTTTTTTTTCAGTCCAAAAGTATTGATACTTTTCTTATTTCTCTGCTAAAACATATGTTGTTGTTACTCATTAGAAGCACCTTGATTTACCTGATACCCACTTTTATCTCAACTGATGAGAGACTAACTTAAACAAATAACTCCTGGGTAATGCCCTTAGGGTGGGGCTAGGAGTCAAAATGTATAACAGATTAGTGAGCATTTGCTAAATAGTTGTTGAAGTTTATGCAACAAGATGTTGTTGCCATATGGGCAAAGACCAAAGGGTGGGGGCATTTGTGTACTTTGGACACGTCTAGTTTCAACTTATTTTCAGATGTGCAATAGAAATAGTGAAGAATCGATTCTCAGATTATGCGCTAAAGAAGCAAGATTTTCTAGGAAGTGAAGACCAGTATAATAAAGTGCTACAGTTGGTGCCTGATGACAGTATCCTTGACTAGAATAACATGGTGATTAAGAGTTTGCAGGTTGAATTTCCCCTGGGTCTGGCAACATTCTTTCATGGAGATTGATTATGAAATGTTTTCTGCAGTCGTTCTCCCCTTCCGCTGTTTCAAGAAGGGCAGTTTTCAGTCTAAGGCAAAAGAATGTGCAGAAGTACTAGTAAACTGCTTAGATTCTTATGATACTTTGTAAGATTATAGAAGAGGGTGAAGCAGAATGTCACTTACAAGAATGACGATAAAGTGGAGTGTCACGTACAAGAATGACAACTCTCACTGAGCTTAACAAGGATGACAACACTCACTCTTCTAGTGCTTGCTTTCACATTTTAGTATGCAGGTGCAATTTAAACTTCAACAAAGTTCTTTATATTTTACTTTTAACAACAAATGTTTATTTCTGAAAGTGTCTAAAATAGTGCTGGATGAATGGCAAACAGTGTACACTGTGATCAGATGCTGCATTCTGCAGCATCTGCTCTGGGTCTACACTGTTGGCTCAGGCCTGGCTGTCCCAATATTCAAGGTTATTACGGTACTTTATATTAAACAATTATCCAGCACATGTCTCCTGTACTGTGTAGCCTGTGCTTACCAAAGCTAGTATGTGGGTACATCTGCTGCTTGCCAAAATTGGGTCAGTGCAATCTAAAATTTGACATCTGACTTACTTTAGCCAAGAAACTTGTCTAGTGCATATTTGCAGTTTTATACAACCTGGGCTTACAAAATTGTTATACCTTTTAAGATGATACCAAAAGTAGGTAACTGCGACCTATATATTGATCTGAGTTTCTTTATACTCTATGGCCTCGGCTTACGAAGTTTGATGTATAGATACATTTACTATGGAGGGTGTCTCTCACAATGACCTCTAGTTTCTCTTCTGACCTACTTTATACAAAGAACTTGTCCAGTGTATATCTCCTATACTGTGTGAGCTAGGCTTTGCAAATTGTTTTTTACCTATAGTTGTTTGCCCAAATTTAGATAAAAGTTTCATCTGGCGGAGAAGTATGAATTGCATCTGAATGCTTTGCCTTGTTGTTCTTAACACTTGCTAGATTTTCGAGAAATATTGGAACAAGATTTGGAGAAAGGTGAGAATTCAAAACAAAGATGGATGATAATGGAGAAGAGAGAGGAAGATGCAAGAAGCAAGGTAAGACAGGCAGTCTTAAATTAATAAGAGTGCCATAATTCCAGATAAGGCCCGTTTTACAACCGAAAAATACTGATATTTTTTTATGCCCCCAACTTTGAAGATATTGGAGGAGCATATTGTTTCATGGGTGTTCGTCTGTTCGTACATTCATCACACTTTTTGATGCATAGCATAATACTGTTCTGAAATTTCTTATGTGGATTCCTCAAGAAAAAATAGCTGACATGTATTTTTTTCTTGACAAGATTATGCCCCTTTCCTGAGTTATGGCCCTTTGAAAAAATATGGATGCAATCTTGTCAGCAAAATATCTAAAAAATTATTGAAGCTAGAGCCTAGAAACTTGATGAATAAACTGGTAGTGATGAGTACACGACCTGATTAACTTTTCTTTAAATTTTGAAAAATTCTTCTTGAGCTATGGCCCTTTGTAATTTTGGGCATTTTTACCTTGTCAGCAAAATATCTCAAAAACTGTTAGAGCTAGAGCCTTGAAAATTGGTGAATGGATTTGTAGTGATGAGTAGATGACCTTACTAACTTTTGAATAAATTCTGAAAAATGCTTCATGAATTATGGCCCTGTGTAATTTTGGACATTTTTAACTTGTCAGCAAAATATCTCAAAAAGCCTTGAAACCTGCCGAATTGATTGGTAATGATGAGTAGATGACCTGATTAAGTTTTGAATAAAATTTTGAAAAATATTTCATGAGTAATGGCCCTTTGTAAATTTGGCCATTTTTCCCTTGTCAGCAAAATATCTCAAAAACTAATGAAGCTAGAGCCTGGAAACTTTATGAATAGATTGGTAGTGATGAGTAGATGATCTGGTTAACTTTTGAATAAATTCTGAAAAACACTTATGGGTTATGGCCCTTTGTAGACCGGGCCATTTTACCTTGTATTTTTTTTTTTTCATAGCTTTTATAGTTTAGAATCATGTATGCTTATGTTTTGAAATTTCATGTATGGATTCCTCATGAAAAAATAAGTGACCAGTATTTTTTTCTTATCCGAATTATCTCCCATTTTAGAGTAATTTACCTTAAAATAACATTTAAATCTTGTTAGCAAGATATCTCAAAAGTATTTGAGCTAGAGCCTTGATATTTGGTATACTGATTGGTACTGAGGAGGAGATCACCTGATTAAATTTTGAATCAATTAAATGAATTGTTGGAGTTATGGCCCTTTGCAATTTCTGGCCATTTAATGTTGCTTTATTGTGTATAGCATAAGTTTAGAACCATGTATGCTAATGTTTTGAAATTTCATATATGGATTCCTTGTGAAAAAAATGGGTGACCCATATTTGTTTTCTGACACAAATTATCTCCCATTTTAGAATTATTTCCCTTTTAATAAAATAACAATGAAATCTTGGGTTTTTGTACCGTAGTTACCGTCATGGGCAAGCAGTGTTGGAGTCAAGCAGTGTTAGAGTCACGCAGATGGGGACATAGTGTTTTACAAACACCAGCTCTAGTTTATTTCTCCATGAAAATACATGTTGTACTCATTAGAAGCTCCTTACTGAGGCTATACGAATGAGTACCCACATTATATGTTTTCATGGAGAAATAAAAAAAATATTATGTGGATACCATCTCTTATTTGGGGCTATAGTTATATGTGAAAGGCCTGCTGTTTATATTCTTGCTTTGGAAAAGGATGACCGGTGTGAGTTTCAGGCGGTTACATTAGTCTATTCCATCCTGAACATCCCAGTTGGCAGTATAACTGAGATACTCAATTTTTCATACAGTTCTAGTCAGTCGTAGGTGGCAGAAAAAGTAAATGCAAAGCAGTTCCCTCTCCAAACAATTCAAAATTCTAGCCAAGAAAAAAAAAATAATAATAATGCAGACAACCACACAAAGAGTTTTGTCTCACTGTTACACGAAAATGCTAAGACATAAAAATTAAGCTATTATTTTTTTTTTTCTGTTTGTTTTACAGGGTGACTTTAAGAAATCACAGAACATGACTGAGGAGATAATGCTACAATATTGTTATCCCAGACTAGATGTCAATGTCAGTAAAGGTGTGAATCACTTGTTGAAGAGTCCATTCTGTATACACCCTAAAACTGGTGAGTGTCCTTTACTCTCACATAGCTACAGATAAGAGTGGGTATCCACATAATATTTTTCTTATTTCTCAACGAATACATATGTTGTGGGTACTCATTAGAAGCGCGTTCTAATGAGTACCCACAACGTATGTTTTTATTGAGAAATAAGAAAGATATCAGCATTTTTCGGATGAAAAAAGTGCCATATCTGTTGCTATGCTCTCATAAAGTGAATCTTGTTACATGGAGGCCTCGGTGGCTCAGTAGGATGAGGGTCCAACTAGTGATCAGCATTACGAAAACAAGCCTATTCAAATATACTGAAATTTTTACCACCATAAAATGAAAATTTTCAGATGAAAAATTCTGATAATTTTCATATTTCTGCTCAAAACATAGATTGTGGGTACTCGTTAGAACTGCCTCGCTGAGGCGGTTCTAACGAGTATCTACAATCTATGTTTTTGAGCAGAAATAAGAAAAATAATGTATACCCCTGTAAACCCCAGTTTTACTATATAAAAGTGGGGTTTAAGGGGGTCAAAATTATATAGGCGTGTTTTCGTGATGAGGAGGTTGCAAATTCAATCCTATCCGGGTCCAGCAACGTTCTTGTGTGGAAATTTATGAAATATTCTGTACTGTCATTCTTTCCTTTCCACTTATTCAAGAAAGACAGTTGTCAGTTTCTAGCAAAAGAATGTGCACATGTACTGCCTGTCCAGTAAAAATGTGGTTAGGTAAACTGACCGAGCTCAACTTGACACTAATGAGTTGATTGGGCTTATTATAAAACCTCAACTCAATCAATTATTACATTAAAACTAGAGATGTACACCTTGAAATATGTAAGCCAGTCATCCCAAATTTGGTGTAAAATTTAGTGTAAAATTCACAGGTTGGAAATGTATGTACATTGGGGTGGACTTGGTTTCAATTATAACCTATGCATATTTGATACTGCGGACTCACCCTGTTTTGTTAATGGATGCAAGAATCACTGATATGTGGGTATTTACCCCATAAATTTGATTTGATTTGCTTTTTCAGAAATTTTTACCCATTTATGCCTAGCGTTCCATGGAAGGGACATTGACAAACATTGTAGACCCCGATCAGAGGCCGCATAATGCGGCCTCTGATCAGGGTCTACACTGTTTGCATTAAATACAGGAATTTATATTATACATGGTAGAAACAAAAACCTATCAGGCACCCCTTCTATTGGAAATAGACCAGTCCAAAGTGTTGTGGTAAAAGTCCACTAGGCATAAATGGGTCAGTTTGGTAAATACCCTAAAAAGCAGCTTATCTAAGGCACTGTACATGTAGTTCCATCTTTGCCTACCTTTAGCCGACCTCAGTGGCTCAGTTGGATGCACTTCCAACTGGTGATCAGGAGGTAGGGAGTTCGATCCCCACTGGGTCAACAACAATCTTTCGTAGAGATTGATCATGAATGTTTTCTTCAGTCACTCTCTCCTTTCCTCTGATTCAAGAAGGGCTGTTGTCAGTTTCTGGTGAAAGAATGTGCACAAATACTGATCAGTTGCTTAGAGGACTGAGACTGCCAAGGAAACGTGTGGTTAGGTAAGCTGACAGACTCGACATGAACCTAATGGGTTGACTGCGCCGTAAAACCTCAACTCTTTAAAGCAAAGAAGAGGAGGCAAATTCTTTGCTTTAACACTTTGCATGCTGGGTAAAAATTTCAGCAGACATTTTGAAATATTTGAAATATTTTTCTTATTTTTTCCTTAGGAGACAATTTGCATGAAGTGTCAGATCCTATTTTCTAGGAACAGTAAGAAAAATATCATCAGTTTTTCGTCTGCCCATAGCATGGTTAGTGTTAAGAGTGCCTCCAAGGAGAAGGAAGACAAACATTTCCATATCAGAGCAGTGTTCACACAAGCTTAAAAAGTACTTGAAAAAAGAAAGGGGTGTCTGGAAAAGTCCTTGAGAATGAATTTTGTCTTGAAAAGTACTGAAAAATCACTGAGTTTCCTGTAAAAGTACTTGAATTTCAATATTTTTTGCCAGTGGTGACCTGGTTTTCCATAAAACGAGTAAAATTGGTGATTTAAATTAATGTTGAGTAATTTGCCCATGTTGTTCCATATTTTTCAAATTTTGCGTTACTTCCGAATATGAAATTGCTTGGGTGAATGTTCATATTGTTTTGTTAGTGTTGTCGCCCTTGTTAAAATGGAGGTTGTACTTTCCTGGTAATGGCACAAGCATAAAAATGTAAGTATTTTGTAAATGAATACTGTAAATGTCCTAAAATATCGAACACTCTATTCCAACCTTTTTTGGCCTAATGTTTGCTTTTTGTGCAGTTGTTTCTTAAAACACATAGTTGAATGGCAAACATTTTAGACCCTTATCAGACAGCTCTTATAGGAGCAGTCTGATCTGGGTTTACACTGTTTGCGTATACAATTTTGATGTATGAAATTTTAGGACATTTACTGTAGTCTTTTAAAATAGATGACTGTCCTAGAAAAGTACTTGAATTTTACCAGACCTTGTCCTTGTACCTGCAGAGTGATGTCTCTTACAGTCTTTAGGAATTTGAATTCTCAGGTTTTGCTTTTGACAGGTCGAGTTTGTGTGCCCATTGATCCAGAGAACATAGACGAGTTTGATCCTTTTGAAGTTCCAACAGTCAGGTAAGTTTATCTAGAGAATATACAGACAAGTTGGACTTCTGTTTGATTCCATTTTCCTTTGAGGCTGTCTAAACATTTAGATAATGTCAGTTGCTTCTTTTGAAGTTTACATTGTCATTTTAATTGAAAATATGTAACAGAATAAAATCTCCATTGATGTGATATCTTGATGCAAATCAGTTAGGTTCTGTGACAGTCATTTATTTTATATACAGAGGTTTGTACTAGAATATACACTGCAGCGCCGTTATAACGCGGTCGTCGGGAGCCACGAACACTGACTGCGTTATACGTGGTCCGCGTTATACTGAATCGTTTTTTAATCTGGAAACTGCAGTGGTGCGAGTGGGTGGGTTTGTCATAACCCCACCCACTTGCACCACTGCAGGTTCCTCCAGTTATTATGAGATATTACACATTGCATGTATGTTATATTATATGTTCCTTTTTTATTTATTTATTTTTATTTATTGTTGAAACTTTGTGCATGTACCTTGCCTGATTTCAGTTTCATTCTTTTAATCCAGTAAATAATAAATTTTTAAGCTTAAATTGTTTTGTTTTCTTTTATGATCATTCAAGGGAACTAACTGCAACAGTCTTGCATTATGGATAACTGTGTAATAAACAACGTGTCCTTTACCGGAAATTGCCTTGAGCATGAGCACAGTTGATCTGCGTGTCAAAAAATAACCTTTGTTGCTCCCTGGAAAAATTCAGCAGATGACATATTGATGACAAATTGATGATATTTTTCTTTTTCTTTCTTTCTTTTTTTTTTCCATACAACAAATTTTTTCATGCAAATTTTCTCAAGTTTGCATGCAGTGTCAAAATCTTGCAGCCTGAGGATATAAGAAAAAAAATATTTCAGAAGGTGGTCTGCTAATTATATTCACACAGCATGCTAAGGGTTTATCAACAGGTGCAGAAAAAAATCAATACCAACTGTTACGTCAGATGTTAAGTACATGATAAAAGGGACAGGCTTACCTGCTTGGTCAGTTTTTATTGCAGCTGTTGATTTCTTTCACAATAAAAAAAATCTCAGATATTTTTTTTATAAAGAGCACTGACCAATCTTTGTTTCATATTTGTCCAGAAAGTACATCTCGTTTCCCAGCAGCCTATTTCCGTTAAACAAGGGTAGCAGTACTTTTTAACTAAAAAAAACGACGCCTTATCTGGAGCTATGAACTGTCTCAGTGTATTCACACTTGACCCGTTTCTTTGATCTATTTGGACATGCCGACTGTCATAGCTCCAGATAAGAGGGTCTATTCACAGCTCCAGACTAGAGGAGTCTCCACACATTAATTTTCTTATTTCTTCACGTAAACGTTGGTTGTGGATACTCCTTGGAAGCGCCTCGCCGAGGCACTTCCAGAGAGTACCCAAAACCTACAATTTCATGGAGAAATAAAGAAAAATAAGTCTTTTTTAATTAAAAAAAAAAAAAAAGAAAAGAAAAAAAAAGACACCTAATCTGTAGCCATGGGCTGTGGCAGTGCATTCACACTTGTCACACAAACGGATTAATTATCAGACTACCATTACAGCAAAAAGGACAGTGAAGTGTTGATTTATGACTGTGTTAGGATAATGATGTAATTAATTTGTGTTGCGTAAGTTACTCTTATTATTTCTCTTATTTCTCTTATAATACATGAAAATTATCGTTTAGCCCTGTGCCAGTTACCGTAGTATGGCTTTTAAATGGTGCGCGGACGTTATCTGAAATAGCCTAAAGACAACAAAAACTGATGAAAGGTTTGGTAAAAAAGAATGAGTAAATCAGCGAGTATATGTTCACGGCTGGCGATTTTTAGACTGCCGCGTTCCGCGGAAAAAGGGCAACACTTTCAAACAGGTTGGGGAAAAAAAAACGGGAGCCACGGCCCAACCGCGTTATAACGGTTTCCGCGTTATATGCGACCGCGTTATAACGGCGCTGCAGTGTACCTAGAAATCTGTTTTTTCTTTTTAGCTCGCCTGTACGAAGTACAAGGAGAGCTATTGTAGTCACCCCGGTCGTCCACGTTTGCGTTTGCGTTTGCGTTTGCGTTTGCGTTTGCGTTTGCGTTTGCGTTCCCGTTCCCGTTCCCGTCACACTGTGTTAAAGTTTTTCAAATGCTTATATCTCAACAGTCACTCCTCACAGAGGCATCAAATTTGGAACTTAGGTACCTTGGAGGGTCTTCTGAGATTCCAAGAGAATAAACCCCTGGGTTCATGCCCCTGGGTGGGGCTAGGGGTCAGAATCTAGGACACCTTTGTAATACTGTGTTAAAGTTTTTCAAATTCTTATATCTTGACTTTCACTCCTCATAGAGCATTCATATTTAGAATTTGGGTACCTGGACGAGTCTTCTGAGATTCCAAAAGAACATACCCCTGGGTTCATACCTCAGGGTGGGCCTTGGGGTGGGGCTAGGGGTCAAAATCTAGGACACATTTGTAAAATCTTATATGCCTACAGGTTATAGACACAACTGGTTATACATCAGCTAACTATGTGACATCAGTTTAAGTGTAAGAGAGTGAAGGTCATGAAGACCTACATTTTACGGTCAAGGTCACCTAGATTTCACGGTCCAGTGATTTTGCCTTATATCTTGAATACTATTTGTTGGATAAATGTCACACCTGGGATATTACTTCCATGTGACCCAATGAATGACCACTTACTATATCTAGGTCATTGTGACCTATATTTCATGGTTCAGTGATTTTGCCTTATATCTTGAATACTTTTTGTTGGTTAAATGTCACACCTGGGATATTACTTCCATGTGACCCAATGAATGACCACTTACTATATCTAGGTCATTGTGACCTATATTTCATGGTTCAGTGATTTTGCCTTATATCTTGAATACTATTTGTTGGATAAATGTCACACCTGGGATATTAGTTCCATGTGACCCAATGAATGACCACTTACTATATCTAGGTCATTGTGACCTATATTTCATGGTTCAGTGATTTTGCCTTATATCTTGAATACTATTTGTTGGATAAATGTCACACCTGGGATATTAGTTCCATGTGACCCAGTGAATGACCACTTACTATATCTAGGTCATTGTGACCTATATTTCATGGTTCAGTGATTTTGCCTTATATCTTGAATACTATTTGTTGGATAAATGTCACACCTGGGATATTAGTTCCATGTGACCCAATGAATGACCACTTACTATATCTAGGTCATTGTGACCTATATTTCATGGTTCATTGATTTTGCCTTATATCTTGAATACTATTTGTTGGATAAATGTCACACCTGGGATATTAGTTCCATGAGACCCAATGAATGACCACTTACTATATCTAGGTCATTGTGACCTATATTTCATGGTTCAGTGATTTTGCCTTATAGCTTGAATACTATTTGTTGGATAAATGTCACACCTGGGATATTACTTCCATGTGACCCAATGAATGACCACTTACTATATCTAGGTCATTGTGACCTATATTTCATGGTTCAGTGATTTTGCCTTATATCTTGAATACTATTTGTTGGATAAATGTCACACCTGGGATATTAGTTCCTTGTGACCCGATTATTGACGTCAAAATATATCTCTGTTGGTGTGACCTATATTTCATGGTTCAGTGATTTTGCCTTATATCTTGAATACTATTTGTTGGATAAATGTCACACCTGGGATATTAGTTCCTTGTGACCCGATTATTGACGTCAAAATATATCTCTGTTGGTGTGACCTATATTTCATGGTTCAGTGATTTTGCCTTATATCTTGAATACTATTTGTTGGATAAATGTCACACCTGGGATATTACTTCCATGTGACCCAATGAATGACCACTTACTATATCTAGGTCATTGTGACCTATATTTCATGGTTCAGTGATTTTGCCTTATATCTTGAATACTATTTGTTGGATAAATGTCACACCTGGGATATTAGTTCCTTGTGACCCGATTATTGACGTCAAAATATATCTCTGTTGGTGTGACCTATATTTCATGGTTCAGTGATTTTGCCTTATATCTTGAATATTTGTTGGATAAATGTCACACCTGGGATATTAGTTCCATGTGACCCAATGAATGACCACTTACTATATCTAGGTCATTGTGACCTATATTTCATGCTTCAGTGATTTTGCCTTTTATTTTTATTACTATTTCATGGAGAATTGTCATACCTGGATTATTATATCTAAGTGACAAAATGATTTACATACAAATACATCTAGGTCAGTGTGACCTATATTATATGGCTTAATGATAAAAATGTTACAATATAAAATGTACCCAGCAGGCGAGCTCGCTGTCCTCCGACAGCTCTTGTTTTTTCTGGTTTACAACCTAACATTTGAGTGCAAGTGTACATGAACCTATATGAGAAAGAATAAAATATATGGATTTAAAGTTTTATTAGCCGCTTTACCCCTATCACTTACAAATTCAGTGTGGTCAGACAGTTTAGCATACAGTCTGGAAATAATAATTTTCATTCCTTTGGTTTGGTTGGTGCTTCCAAAGGATCCTATTTTACAGAACATATTCATTAACCCTTGTCCTGCTGAACCTGATATATCCTGCCTTTGCAGACGGTGTAGATCCAGATCAGTTGGCCACTGAAGAAGCCAACTGATCTGGATCTGCACTGTTTGCCATTAAGTATGTGACTATATAGAGATAATCTGATCTAGTAATCTGATTGGCTGAAAATTAGAAGTGGGCGTGGCATCTTAATTCATTCAGCAGGTCAAGGGTTAACATAATCATAGCTCCAGGTAAGGCACTTTTTTCAGCCAATCAGATTACTAGATCCAGATTATTGCTATATAGTCACACACTTAATGGCAAACAGTGCAGATCCAGATTAGTTGGCTTCTTCAGAAGCCAACTGATCTGGATCTACACTGTTTGCAAAGGCAGGATATATTGACATTTGTCATATTTTTCAGTAAAAACCTACTGTATTCGACCTAATTACTGCACGTACCCTTATCAGTGCACAGTCAGTCAATTTTGTAGGCTTCAGGTTGCAGTTTGTTTGTGTTGAGGTTTTACGGCCCAGTCAACCCAATTGGGTCATGTCGAGCGCGGTCAGTTTACCTAACCACATGTTTACTGGGCAGGCTTAGTCCTCTAAGCGGTTAACCAGTATTGTGCACATTCTTTCGCCAGAAACTGACAACTGCCCTTCTTGAATCAGCGGAAGGGAGAGAATGACCATAGAAAATATTTCATGATCAATCTCCACGAAAGAATGTTGCCGACCTCGGCGGGGGTTGAACCCGCGACCTCCTGGTCTCCAGTCGGATGGCTCATCCAACTGAGCAGTCTGTGTAATATTAGCTATATCTGTATATAAGCATATGTTGTGGGTACTCATTCAAAATGAGCATAGGTCTAGATAAGGGAGGGTATCCGGTAAATATTTTTCTTTTTTCTCCACGAAAACATATGTTGTGGGTACTCATTAGAAGCGCCTCAGCAAGGCGCTTCTAATGAGTACCCACAACATATGTTTTTGTGGAGAAATAAGAAAAATATCAATACTTTTGGATTGAAAAAAGCACCTTAACTAGTGAATGAGTACGGTACTACCCAAAACATGTTTTTATAAACTTGTAGAGGTAACTCAAATGAGTACCCAAAATATGTGCTTTAATAAAGAATATCACAGCACATATCACATAAGCTTCATTAAGTATGCCCCTCAAGAAATTCTCTACTCATATTCCTTTAAAGTGTGCCTTTATAAGGAAGAAATTTTACAACATTTTTTCAGTAATTTTAAAAAAACCTAAGTGCATAGTGTGGTAATTAGGTAGAATATGGTAATGGTGAGGATATTCATTAGAAGGGTCTCTGTGGGGGCTCCTAATGAATACCCATAACATATGTTTCATGGAGAAGTGAAAAACATAATTACTTGATACCTCTCTTATGTTCAGCTATGAAACAAGACATTTTATTATATAACCTAAAAATAGACTGTCTGTCATTGGCTGAGAGATTTTTTCAGCCCAGTGAATATTTCTGATGTTCACCGCCTCCGCGTTTTTCTCATTGGATATGATATTAGATCATTGGATTGGATATTAGAACATCACATGAAAGAATATATTTTGGGTCATCAGACATGAAATTCTTTATCAGTCTGTTCATTGGATATATAATAAAACTATTCTTTACTATTTTACTATTAGTCATTGAATATGATGTGATATTTTACAGGAGAATACCAGTATTGACCTTGGCTGTCGACTCGGTCAATATTGGTATTCTCCAGTGGATAGCACATCATATTCAATGCTTCAGTTGTCAATAATTGTATAATAATTGGCATGTTTTATGACTTTGCAGTGCAAAGGAATGTGTATGACATGTCCTATCTGTGTTCAAGCATGAACGGAATGGTCAACTTGCGTTAAAATTGGTTTCTCAGAAAGTGTAAAAAATTTCCCTCAAGTTCTAGGGGTATCTCAATGAAAAAATAAAATAAATAAATGAATAAAGAGCAAAGAAAAATAATACAAACATATATAGAGCTGAAATAACAACAACAAATCTGGAGCCTACCAAGCCACACTGTTGGAACTAAGGCTGGCACAATTAATAGGATAATCAATTAATTTATTGATAAACTCCCCAAAAATGATTATTTTTAAAGATTTGCTTATAACTGATCATTTGATTTTTGTGTCTGTTACTTTACCGTATAAACCCTTAGTATTCAGACACCTCAACTCCTTACCATACTTTATTTAAAATTTGAACAAGTACATGTACAATCTACTACCCAAGGTTGTGTTTAAATTAGCTGGATCAGAGGCAAACAGTGTAGACCCTGATGAGAGGCTGCATTTTGTGGTATCTCTTCTGGGTCTACACTGTTTGCTTAGGCTTGTCTGACCAAATACATACAGTAAAATATAACATATGGTAAAAGTCATGCTCAGACAGACAGGTAAATTATGACCAAATCTTAAGTGATTACTAATCGATTTATCGATCACAATGGAAGGACTGATAATCGATTATCTTTTCAGCCCTGATTAGCCAGCCTTAGTTGGAACAAAGACAAGTTTTCACAGCAGAGATCCTGATTGGATTTCTGATGCTTAGACTGACCTGTGTTGTCCCTGTTCCTATACATGATATATAGCACTAGTTAAGGTGCTTTTTTCAATCCAAAAGTATTGATATTTTTCTTATTTCTCCACAAAAACATGTTGTGGGTACTCAATAGAAGTGCCTCGCTGAGGCACTTCTAATGAGTATCCACAACATATGTTTTTGTTGAGAAATAAGAAAAATATTTACCAGATACCCTCCCTTATCTAGACCTATGAATTGATAAGTACTCAGATTTTCATTGTACATGTATCAATTTAATGAGCATTGTTGTTAGAATTTTTAAAATGAGGCAGTTCATGTCTGTTTATTTTAGTGCAATCATAGAAGAACTGAATAAATCAGATCCATCAGATGAACAAGGCAGAAAAATTAAAGGTAAAATACATGGCCTAAAATATTTATGAGATCAGGCCCTGAGGTGTTATTTAACTTTTTCTATGCTGAACCTAGCTGAGCATGAAACGCTCTCTTCTAATAAATATGAAAGCTTCAAAGTTATCAGCAGCCAAGTTTTCATGCTCAGCTATGTTTAGCAAGAAAAAAAAAAAAAAAAGTAATCGATAGTAGTTTAGATTTACTTGCAGGACAAATTTCATGCTCAGCTGAATTTAACATGAAAAAAGTTTTACTATAACATCGGAGCTAGATATTCTAACCAAGATGGAGTTACCCTGATCAGATCGGAAAGGATTCTCTTGTTGACTAATTGGAAAAAGCTGTTATTAAGAAAATATTTTTATCACATTATTTTGATAGGGAGTTTGTTAAAATGAAATACATAAACTAAGCTTTCTTTTGGGGTTATTTTAGATTTGTGTCGCATAAGGATGAAAAACTTTGATAAAATTAGCCTGAAATAAGCATACCCAGCTAGCAGTCTACGTAAATCTACATCGGGCCGTCATTGGCCCGTCAGCTACCCTGACGGGCCGATGACGGCCCGATATAGATTTACGTAGAATGCTGACTGGGTAGCTTCAGATAAGGCATTTTTTGTGGCAACTGCTTTAGCAAGCAGAAGCGACAGGCATCATTTTCTGGTGGTGGTGGAGGCATTGGTGTCTGCATCAACAATGTTAAGTCTATGCATTTAGTTTCCTTTCTCAAACAATAAGGCTTCTAGACTTAAGAAACGTCATACCATCATTGGCACCCTGTCCATCTGTCGTTACTGCTCTTGACCCCCTTTTTGCACTTGGCTGAACAATGTTTAGTCTATGCGTTAAGTTCCATTTTTTAATGCCACCAGCAGTCGTGACATAGCCAGTTTCTTGTTTCATTAAAAAAATACTGATATTGTTCTTATTTCTCCATGAAAACATTTGTTGTAGGTACTCATTAGAAGCACCTTGTAGAGATGCTTCTAATACTCATTAGAAGTGCCTTGCCCAGGTGCTTCTAATGAGTACCCGCAATATATGTTTTCATGAAGAATTAAGAAAAATATGTGGATATCCCATCTCATCCGGATTACGTGTTTACTCACTTTCAAGGAAAAATATAAAAACAGATATATTTCAAAATTCCAGTTAAAGCACCTCCATTTCAGCCTAAAGGTTTTGATATTTTTTTTTTAGCTCACCTGCACACAACTTGCTCCAAATGAGCTACTTTGACAGGCAAGTTGTCCGTTGTTTGTTGTCTATCAACATTTGACATTTCCTAAACCACTCAACCAAGTTTAACCAAATTTCACAAGAATGATCCTTGGATGATACCAACTGAAAGTTGGTCAAAGATTGGGAATTCTTTCAGGATTATGGTTGCCATGGCAACCCCCTAAAAAAAAGAAAAAAAAAAAATTTTGTGTCTGAAAACGTTTGACCGATTTCAATATAATTTGGCAGAAAAGTTCCTTTGGTGACCCTCTACGAAGTTCAAGCCATCACAATTAGTCAAAAAACATGGCGGTCAGGGGGTCGAGGCTTATTTCCCTTACATATATATATATTGAAAACTTCAAAAGTTTTAGACTCCACTTGACCAATTTCAATAAAATTTGGCAGAAATATTCCTTTAGTTTGCGCAAGATTGTACGAACTTGAGACACAGGAAGGCAACATACATTCATGGATATTGATCCTGAAATAATATCGACTAATTCTTTCCTTTTCATCTGATTCACTGATACAAAAAAGGCAGTTGTCAGTGCTTTATAACTAAATTACTGTTACATACACAATTTGAACAATGAGAAAATGAAAACTCAGTGGAGCGATTTAGGGCCATTTGGCCCACTTGTTCTTATTTTTCCATGAAAACATGTACAGTGAACACTCTTTATACCGAAATTGGATACAACAACAACATTTGTTATAATGACAATTTGAATGGCATAAAACCTTCGGTGAAGAGGTTAATGATAAATTAAGCAAGAATATTGCAATAAAACTTCAAGCAACATGTTGATGATATTTGTTAGAATCCCTCACTGGGGCGATTCTAACAAATATCCAAAGATATACCTTCTATGTGTAAATAAGAAAAAAAGCAGTCTTTCTTGCATATCATTCAGGGCCCAGTTGTTCAAAGCGTCGTTAGCTTAACGAGGTCGTTAAGGGTCATTTCGTTAAATGTTTTAGCGGATTCAATATACAATGTTCTGATATTTTTTGCTGAAAAAATGTGAGTAGCTTTTGCACTGCAAAAGCTACTCACATTTTTTCAGCAAAAAATTTCAGCGTATTTGCGTATCACTCGATCAAAATTTTAACGAAACGTTAACTAACGACATCGTTAGTTTTGAACAACTGGGCCCTGTTCATTAAAGATTCTTTACAACTGCAAATTCGTTTTAATGGCAACATCGTTGGGAACAAATGCTGTAGTTGTAACAAGGGTTCACTATACATACTCATTAGAAGCACCCCACAGCATATATTCATTGTAAAAAACAGTCAGAGAATACCGCACTCATGAGGAACCTTCTTTGTTGTGTTTAGACTATAAAAGAACATCGTTGAAGAAGTGTGTACAGGTGTTTGAAAATTTCTTGTCTGGTTTGGAGAAGACATGGAAAGGAAAATTGCTGGAACAGAGTGGTAAATACTGTTTTTTTGTGATTAATATTCTTTTGTGCTTTTCAGATTCCTGTTTTTATATACTGTAAAAATCCTAAATATGGGGACAGATATGCCTTTGCAAACAGTGTAGACCCAGATCAGATGCCACAGAATGCGGCATCTGATCAGGGTCTACACTGTTTGCCATACATACAGCAAAATTTTAGACACATCAAGAGATAAAAGAATTGACTATATCAAATATAAGGACAAGTCTGGTAAATAGATAAGGTTTCCTAAGGGTGAATATAGTAGATATCAGCGTGTACAACAGCCACTTCCATAGAACAGTCTTTCCCCTGGGTTGGCTGCTGTAGGGAGGTCACACTGTATATTGGCACTGTAATAACCCTACTGGGACACCTTATGTACTAACTTGTTTTAAAATTTGAAATAGTTCATTCTGCTACTGTTGATGTGTATATATTATTGCTGTATGCATGGCAAACAGTGTAGACCTGATCAGACTGCATTCTGAGGCATCTGAATATGATGTCTGATCTTAGTATGCTCTGTTTGCAGAAGCTTATCTGTCCCAATACTTAGAGTTATTGTGGTACAGTATAACCTCAATGGCTCGAATTTGGATAGCTCGTTTACCGTGGATGATTCGAACTCTTTTTTCAGTCCCAGCCAAATTCTTCCAGTAGCTCAAGAAAACAAATACTTAGGGATTTTTTATTTTATGGAATTGTATGTTGAGTGTACTCATTAGAATTGCCTCATCGAGGCGATTCTAATGAGTACACAACATACAGTCGTTGTGTAGAAAATCAAAACGATTTCCCAAAATTATCGCTATTTGCTTCCTGAACTGGTGCCATGATTAACCCTCAGTGGCTCAAACTACCCATGTCTCGAACAAATTTCCATGGTCCCAAAGATGTTTGAGCCATTGAAGTTCGACTGTAATTTAATTTTTTGTAATCTTGCTTTTATGGTACTCTGCCTTTTCATTAGCAATAGGCCTTCTACTCATCCAGCATAACCCTCTACTTTTAAAGATTTTTAAATTTTTTCACTCACTTGGTTAATGTAGCGGACAACAAATCAATGATTTTTTATTCCTGTTCGCAGAAAATAGGCTTTGAAATTTCATGCAAATTTTCTTCAAAGGGGACAGTTGCATGAAATATTAAAGCCTGTTTTCTAAGAAAAATAAGAAAAATATTTAGAAAAGTTATCTACTGAAATTTTTACCCAGCATACTAGATATTAAATGAAACCTTTGTAAATCTCCGCATGGCCCTGGATTTAAGCCTCCTACTTACCAACGTAATGAAAAGGCTGAGTAGTTATTGATAAAATCACCCCAGTTCACCTCATTAATGTGATGAGTTATGTCTTTTATAGGATTCAGTTAATTTTTCAGAATTGAAATTTTGGTGCAGAATTGCAGGTAATAAAGAAGCTTCCAAATACCTCTGAGCTGGAGACAAATATATTAATGCTTTGCATGCTGGATAAAAATTTCTGCAGATATTTTGGAACATATTTTTTCTTGCATACCGGATAAGGATTTCTGCAAATTAGTTAATTTAAATTAGTTAAATTAAGGATTTCTGCAAATTACACTGATGCTAGCAGTCTTATCTCACACATCCTTATCCATGCCTTGGGAAAGATAAAAATTGAGAATTTTCACCTGTTTGATATACACTGGTTGTATAGGACGTCATGGTACCCCATCTTTAAGGTTGACGTCACTGAACGTAATGATGTCACTAAATGTGACTGTATTGTTATAATAATATGGCGGACGTCTGCAATATTAAGTGACAGCATTATCAAAAACCCACTTTCAGATATGAAAGATATTTAAAGAATCTATAATGGGGGTGAAAGGTATCGAAAGAATCTAGCTAAAGAATCTATCATGGGGGTGAGGGACAGACAGAAAAGTCCGTCCCTCAGGATCACAGTCTGACATCACTTGGTAAGCCTTGTGATGCCAGACACTTACCCTCAGGACGGATTTTTCTATTTGCCCCTCACAGCCTTGATAAATTCTTATATTCTAATGTTATCCCAGAAAACAGAGTTTGGCATAACAGGCAAATAGTCTCCTTTTTCTTTCTTGAAGGAAATGTCATTCAACCTAAATATTACCACACTATGTGTTAGGTTTTTCAAAATTACTGGAAAAACATAGTAAATTTCAGTCTAAGAGCACACTTTAAACAAAGATCAGCAGAGGACTTCATGAGGAGCATATTTAATGATACTTATGCAATATTATTTTCTGATTTCCTTTATAAAAGCATATGTTGTGCGTACATAACTTATTTATAAAGCATATGTTATGGGTACTCATTTGAATTGCCTCAACAAGTTGAGGCAATTCAAATGAGTGTCCACAACATATGTTTCATAAAGAAGTAATAAAAGTACATGTACACTGGTTGTAATCTAAAGACTGCTAAATTGCTTGACTGTGTGCTTATAGGTCGAATACAGTATTTTTGGAAAAATATAAAAGATATCAACTTGGCATCTGCTGAATTTGCCTTGAGATTGTTACAGATTAATAAATTTATTTATTATATACAAAGTAATGAAATATAGAGAATTATTAATGAAATAAAATGCATATTTCGAAAAAGTTATATTTTCACTAGTGAAAATATAAAACTTATATTTTCACTCTTCTGAGCAGTGTAAAAATATAAGATCTGGAACTACTTTTTTTTCTTATTTACATTAATGGTCAAAGGGAAGCATGTTCAATACCTAAATTCATGTTCAATACCTAAAATGTTTCTTGTTTTATTCGAACCAAATACAGTTGATTTTATTGCTCATATCCCTTAAAAAGACTGAAATATTTCGGGACTATTTTCTTTCGGAAGTAGGTTTCCTGCTGTTATGCGGTTCTTGTATGTCACCGCCAAGGGACAAAACTGCATGTCAGACTTCCCTTGCAAATGCAAGATTTGCATCTCTTCTGTCGAAAGTGATGTATATAATAAAAAGAAAATTCAAATGTTTGTCGTGAATATGACTTTTATTTCATCAAGGGTTGATGAAATAAAAGTCATATTCACCCCAAACATTTGAATATCCTCTATCTCCATTAACAAAGCAAATTCATAAGGAACTGAGAAATGGGTAAGTGGCAAAGGATAAAGAATTCATCCTTTTATGTTGGAGCATGATTTATTTGTGGAGATTGATCATGAAATATTTGCTGCAGTCAGTCTCTCCCTTCGGCTGACTCAAGACGGGCGATTGTCAGTTTCTGGCAAAAGAATGTGCACAAGTACTGGTTAACTGCTTTAAATAGAGGACTAAGCCTGCCCAGGAAAAAAGGTGTGGTTAGGTAAACTGACCAGCTCGACATGACCATAATGGTGTTGACTGGGCTGTTGGAGTCCAACCCTACCAATCAAGTGTATGTTTTACCTGCTTTCAGATTTAAAGAGAGAATTTTGAGAAGAAAGCTGAAAAGAGGGAAAAGAACACAGCAATTTCTGTCAATGTTTGGAACATATATAATCTGTCCAATTAAAACAGATCCGGCTGTTCTGATTAGAGATGGGTATCACCTGAAAAAAAGTAATTTGATATTGTCACGATATCAAGAGTCCAATACGGTGCTGTATTATGATACTTTAACCTTTCTCTTGCTGAACACGACATGCCCTGTTTTAACTTGAAGAAGCCAACTGATCTGGATCTGCACTGTTTGTCATTAAATATGTGAATTTCTATCAAAAACACTGTTCAAGTAATGTGATTCGCTGGAAATTGGGAGTGGGCATGACATCTTAATTTATTCAGCAGGTCAAGGGTTAACCCTGTTGGTTTTTCTGTATTTGTCACAAAAATTCTCTGAGTATTGCATTAATGCATAGCATGCTGGGTCTAACATTTCAGCCAATGTCACTTTTTCCCAGAAAATAGGCTTTGACATTTCATGCAAATATGTCTCATTAGGAGACAATTTGCATGAAAGGTCAGAACCTATTTTCTGCAAAAAAAAATAAGAAAATTATCCTAAATCTATGGACTGATGAATTAGCCCAGAGTGTGTTAACAGTTATAGGCCCATATTCCTCAAAAATAGGCATTTTATTATCCAAGAAAGGTTTAATAAATTGATATATGGTATCAATACAATCATAAAATGTGGCACTTGACAGCCTGTAAAATTTCAGTTAGTCTCTCATTCTTGAAATGAAATGATTTTTTATCGTATCTCTGAATTAATGTTACCAGCATTAATTCAGAGATATGATAATGACATGGCAATGATCAGACAGATCTGCATTGTCAGGCTACAAGACATTGTCACCACCATGTCCAATGAGCTACTTGCGTGGCTTGGCATTTAGGATCTAGACCTCATTCTGAAGGCGAGAAGGCTCCACTGGTATGGATATGTGGAACGCTCCCATTGTGCAGCCAAGATAGCCTTTCACATACAGGTTGAGGGAAAGCATGGGCCTGGGAGGCCCAAGATGACATGGAAGCAACTGACAGAGGGATTGCAGAGAGTGGAAACGCTTGGCTATCAACCGTCATGCAAGACATACCTGGAGATCTGGTGTGAGATCTGCCATGCATGCAGCAAGCCAGCTATCTGATGTGGATGTTGCCCCTGTACATTCACATTAATCAAAAATATGACTATGATGATGATGATGATGAAATTTTTGTTGTTTGTATTCGATAAATTCCCTCATCAAGGCAATTCTAATGAGTCCACTGAACATAAAGTTACTGTGTAGAAAATAAAAAAAAAAATCCCTATATTATTGCTCTTTGCTTCCTGACCTGGCACCATGATTAACCCTCAGTGGCTGGAACTACCCTTGTCTCGAACAGTTTTCTATGGCCCTAAAGATGTTCAAGCCAGTTAAGTTCGACTATATCATTCAGCTCTGTTTTAAAAAATAACTCTATCAGCGCCAAATTTCAGACTACACATTTCATCTGTTTTGTGTTTCTCAGTAAACTATCAATTGGAAAGAGGTTTATATATAAAGTTGAAAGACTAAATGTCAAACAGTGTAGATCCAGATGAGACGGCTCATCATGAGCTGTCTCATCTGGATCTTGGGTGTTTGCTAAAGCCTATTATAATCACCTGTGGCAGCGAAAGAGTTAAATTGAAATCTGTTCTATTTTATAATCACCTGTGGCAGTGAAAGATTTAAATTGAAATCTGTTCTATTTCATATATATTTTCATGCCGATCCATTGTTAATTGTTGTTGTGAGGAAAAAAAATGTGTTTGTTCTTATAGCGACCGCTTTAGCAAGCTGTAGCGACGTGGGAATCACTCTCCGCTGGCAGTGGGGATGTTAGCATTGGCGTCTGTGCTGATCCATTGTTTATTGTAATAGTAGAAAGCAGTCAGTTATCTCCCTTGATTACTTTCTGTAAATAACCAGGTCCAATTAATTGGATTCCTCTGCTTTTATCATTATTGTTTCCATTAAGTATCACTTCCTTTTCCTTAATGAATCTAATTTTAACAAGGTCATATGCCAATACAGCTTCCAAAATATTTAAAAGAAACATTTTCTGTGCAATGAAATATATAACATTAATTAATCTTTCATGTGAATATGTAGAAATGTAAAGTTAAGAATTTGTTAAATGTCCACTGATGACCTATGATAAAAGCAGAGGATTCCAATTAGAAGGACCTGGTTAGTATTTGATCTACCTTGGACTTTACCTGTCAAGGGAGATAATAGAAATACTGCTGCTATCTCTCATTGTGAAGAAAAACTGTGCCGTAGCAAGCAGGTGCGACATAGGGATCATTTTCCGCTGGCGGCGGTGGTGTTGGTGTTGGGGTCTGTGTCAACAATGTTAAGTCTGTGTGTTTAGGTACGTTTTTCAAACTTCAAGGCTTCTAGGCTAATGAAACTTCATATAAATGTCCATGTGATGTAACCTGCACATTGATCGACTGTTACAGACCTTGACTTACCTTGAACGGTTAGCTGAACAGTCTTAAGTCTGTGTGTTTACCTCCATTTCAGTTGCAGCATAGTCAGTTTCTTATTCAAGGGAATTTCTTATTTAAGGGAAATGGAAACACTTTCAGGGGAGATAACTGTCAAAATTGTTTTTATCCCATTATAAAAATGGGTCTACTCTAAAAGGAAAGAATTTGCTCCCAACGGGAGCAAATTCTTTCCTTTTAGATTAGACCCTTTTCAGAAGGGGATTAATGCACCAGAAATTGAAGCGGAAGCCACAAAACATATCTGTCTTGTCACAAGTGGTTACAAAAATACAAGATGTACCCAATTCCAAGTGGAGAAAATTCTTTCCTCTTAGTGTAGACCCCTTTTCAGAAGGGGATTAATGCGCCAGAAATTAAACAGGAAGCCACAAAACATAACTCTTTTGTCACAAATTGTTACAAAAATACAAGATGTACCCAATTCCAAGGGGAGAAAATTCTTTCCTCTTAGAGTGGACCCCTTTCAGAAGGGGATTAACCCTTGCACTACTGAACCCGGATATACTCTGCCTTTGCAAACAGTGTAAATCCAGATCAGTTGGCTTCTTCAGAAGCCAACTGATCTGGATCTGCACTGTTTGCAATTAAGTATGTGAATTTATAGCAAACATCCAGATCAAGTAATCTGATTAGCTGAAAATTAGACGTGGGCGGGGCATCTTAATTTATTCAGCAGGACAAGGGTTAATGCGCGGAAAGCTAATAGGAATCCACTTACCTGTCACAAATGGTGGCAAAAGTACCAGGTGTTTCCATTCACCGTAAGTGGCCAAAATTTAACCCATAAAAGACTGAATAAACTCTTCCACACTATATATTGAAAGAGTCCATTTTTGATTTTAGGTATGTCTGGCTATATGATATAGATATTCCTAAAGAAAAATTGTTGAACAATTTGCAAACAGTGAAGACCCTGATCAGACGCAGCATTCTGTGGCGTCTGATCTGGGTCTGCACTGTTTGCCAGTTATTCGTTTTGGGGTATCCGGTTATTCGTTCTTATGCAGCATACAGCAGAGTATTCGTCATTTTACAAGGGAGACAACTTTTGTGACTTCCTGTTTGCTATCTTGCTCACCAAGCCCCATTTTGATAAAGGGTCTTATCTAAAAGGAAACTAGAAATGTGTCCACAGTACACGGATGCCCCTGCTATGGGGTACCTGACTATAAAACTGCAAAATTCTACCTGGTACAAATGCCTTAACCTAAGTCTAATAGGATCACGTATGTACGTACGAACGTACACACATTCGTACAGACGGACGTGCATTCGTACGCACGTACCCACGTACGGAAAACCGAAAAACTATATGTCCCCGGCATCATCCGATGCGGGGGCATAAAAGTTATTTTCTTTCTCGGACATTTTTCTTGGAAGATATATTTTGTGGCGAATGTCATCTTAAATTTCGTCATGGTAATGTGAAAAAAAAAAAAATAAATAAATACAGATATATCTGGAAAAAATGTTTATAGTTAACGTTATTGGCTCACCTGAGCTGCATTCTGTGATCACTTGCTGTCCATTGTCTCTATGTCTACCTTTGAATGACTTCTCCTTTGAAACTCTTGTGCCAATCTCTCCAACCTTCAAATGGAGTCTTCTGTTGAAGGGACATTGAAAGTTTGTTCAATTTAAATCAGGATCTTATCGACACAGATGGGCAACATGCCCATATATGGTAAAAACCATTTAGAAATCCTCTTCAGAACAAAGAAATTAGGTTTCTCACAGCTGTGATTCAAGCCTCGCTCGGGTCACGTGGGAAAGCCAAGTTCTGCTAATGGATGGTCAGGTGGTTATTTTCGCTGGGTTCTACGGTTTTCGCCCACCTTTGATGAACGATCGGCTCGATATGTGAAATATTTTTGAAAGAGCTGTAAAACCCAAATCAAAAGAATAAAGAAAAGTTTTAGATTGAATCTTGGTACACTGGCTCATAACGGTGGGGATGGATGGGAGGTCTTTCAAATTTGTTCAAATGATGATTCTGAGTTGACCTGTGACCTTTTCGTGGCAAGGTCAAATTTTAAACAAGAAGAGTGGACACACTGTAGTACAGGTGACTCTCTTGCTCTTACTTTGTCCCATACTGAGAGAGGCAGGAAATGTTTACACAATTCAAAGATCTTGTGACGTTTGTGTAAACAGCTGGGAAAGATTGTCTTTGGTCGTTAGGACTTGGTCCATCTCAGAATATGCCTAATCGATTTCATCGGAACTCCAAAAGATCAGACGTCGCAGAAGGGGGGTGGGGGCGTCTGATCAGGGTCTACACTGCCATACAAGCAGCAATATTTAAGACACATCAACAGGTATTAGAATGGACTATTTCAAATTTTAGGACAAGTATGGTAAGTAGATAAGCCGTCCCAATACTTACAGTAAATCGATAGATTTTCAAAAGAGCCTGTTAGGAGGACCTGTAAACAGAGATGCACAGAAAAGCCACAATCAGGGAACAGCCCTCCCAAGTTGCAGGATTAGGGCTGAATTGCGGTTCATAGAAATACTAGAACCAGTTCTTCAAAACTTAACGAAGTTGTTAGCACAACGTAACGGTAAAATTTCTATCTTGAAATACAGCAAACGGATCAGTTCTTTTGCTGAAAAAAAAATGTGAGTAGCTTTTGCATTGCAGAACAGATATGATTTAGCATAATATGGAAAATAACTTGAAATGTTTGCATCCAGATGTAGCCATATAAACAGATCAAAGAGCGGGGACATTTGTGTACTTTGGACACCTGTCTAGTTTTTTTTTTTTTTTAAACCTTAACCTTTACCACTCTCTCGGAAGTTTAGCAGATAGACAAATTGATATTAAATTTCTTATTTTTCCCAGAAAACGGGATTTGTCATTTCATGCAAATTATCTCCATTAGAGACAATTTGCATGAAACGTCAAAACCTGTTTCCTGGTAAAATACTTCGAAGTGGCTGAAAATTTTAAGCAGACTGCTAAGAGTTAATGCGCCAATCACAACTGCAGTAGATGACATTTTGAAATACGAGGGATGTTCGAAATGAATTGCTTATTTCTATCTGGAGACTTCAAATTTCAAGTTAGCCCAAAAACTCATTTCATGCCCTCGAAGTACTCCCCGTGGCTAGAAATGCAAAGTTTCAGCCGATGTATCCACTTCTTGAAGGCGTCACGGTACGCTGATTTGGGCACAGTAATAAGGTACTGATGAATGGCAGATCCAAGAGCCTGTCGGGACTGGTATTTCCGCCCAGCAAGGAATGCTTTCAATTTGGGGGGGTGAGGCAAAACAGTTACTTTTTCTTTCTTCAAAAACGCCGTAACTATTGCGGAGGTATGAGCTGGGGCATTGTCATGTAGAAGACGGACATGTTTAAAACCAGTGGCAGGGCGTCGTTTCTGACAATACTTTTTCAGTTTCTTCAGTACTACGTCTTTGTAGTACTTTCCGGTGATGCTTTTGCCCTTTTTCACTGGCACTTTTATTGCGACTCCTTCACCAGAGAAGAAGATTCCATACAAAACCTTCTTTGTACTCAAAGAACGTTTGGCAATTATTGGGCGTTTGCTGTGTTTAGTGGCCCAGATCTTATTGCTAACCTTTCTGATGGGCTCAAAATAATGGACCGAGGTTTCATCACCTGTGACGACATTGGCAAACTGCTTTTTGTCATATTTTGGAAACATTTGAAGCAGCTTTTTGGCCACTTTAACCCGTTGCCTCTTTTGCTCGTCAGTCAACAGATGTGGCACCCATCTAGCAGAAATCTTTCTGACTTTCAAATGCTTCTTCAAAATAAGGTGAACCGTTGATAGTGATATGCCTACCTTTCGTGCAATATCATGAACTGTAAATCTGGCATCTCCTTCAATGATTTCCTTTATTTTGGAAACGATTTCTTTACGAGATGCAGATTTTTGCCTACCTGATTTCGGTGCATTTTTTATGGACTCTACACCAGACTCAAATTTCTTTTTCCACCGCCGAACTGTGTCATAAGACACACAAGAAGGTCCAAAAGCAGTAAAAATTTCAGTCATCAGCTTCTTCAAAGAACAACCAAGTTTTTAGCGAGCTTTCATGTAAGCCCGTATTTCATCTTTTTTGTCGACGCTTCTACCAACCATTTTTACTGCAGTGGTCAATGACTGCGTGTATTCAAATGGCAAATTTTATGTCTTACACTTAGTCTAACATGTACATTTATATACCATTGTGTAGATATTGAATAGACCTATACAGGTATGTATTGGTTTTTATCGTGCCCCACGTGGATATCGAGCTAGAGGACAATAAGCAATTCATTTCGAACATCCCTCGTATAGTCCCGCAACCTCCCCTCCCCCGCCCCACTTCCTCGCCAGTGGTGGAGGATAGTGTTATGTGTTCGTCCGGAGATATATCTGTAACCATTGATCAGATTTGATTCATACTTTAGGTAAATGATAATATAGCCATCGTCATTCAGCATCCTGATAGTTTCTTCAAAATTGACATATTTACCTCGGAGTTATTTCCCTTGACACAGTCTAAATAAGCGGCTTTATGTCCGTCAGGGGCCGTATCTCTGTAATCTGTAGTCAAAGACTGATACTAAGGCCTTTAGTAATATGTCGAAATCCTGATGGATTCGTCAGAAATGACCGATATGATTTGGAGTTATTTCTCTTGAGTCTTGATAAGAAATAATAGTGCAAAAGCTGCTTCTGTCAGAAAAGAAGCCCTATCTCTATATAGTAAATGGGATTTGATCCATATTTTGGATAAATGATAATGGATTTGACTTTTCAATATCCTAATAATTTCTTTAAAATCGACAAATTGTCCGAGGAGTTATTGCCCTTTATGTAGTCAAAATAATGATCAGGACCTTCATCCATATATGCCCCGGAAGCGCATTCAGCTCAATTATAAACTGACGCACAGTCTACCTTAGACTGGCTCCAGTCTCCAGTGACTAAATATTTTTCTCAACCCTGTTTGATAATCCACTAAGATAAAAACCAAAAAATATCATGACTATAAAGGCTGGTCACTAGTGACCAGCCTTTATAGTCATATTACTTTGGTTTTATTTTAGTGGGTTATTAAACAGATTATAAAAAAAAACAAAATATTTTGTCACTAGAGACTGGAGCCAGTCTAAGTCTACCTTTTCAAATGAATAAAACCAAAGCACTGGCAGCACTGATGGGTAGATTGTCACTCAGTGTAGGATGCAAAAATGGTCCTGAACGGGAACTAAGATCGTTTTATTTAACCCATAACTTCCTGTAAACAAACAGTGTAGACCCTGGGCCATAAAACCTAAGCATCACGAAAACATGCCTATATAATTTTGACCCCCTTAAACCCCACTTTTATATAGTAAAACTGGGGTTTACAGGGGTATACATTATTTTTCTTATTTCTGCTCAAAAACATAGATTGTGGGTACTCGTTAGAACCGCCTCGACGAGGCGGTTCTAACGAGTACCCACAATCTATGTTTTGAGCAGAAATATGAAAAATATCAATTTTTTATCTGAAAAATTGCCATTTTTTAGTGGTAAAATTTTCAATACATTTGAATAGGCATGTTTTCGTAATGCTCAATCCTATCCCTGAGCAGACGTTCTGATCTGGGTCTGCACTGTTTGTCAATGCCCAGTCCAGGTTTACGGATAACCCTCTACTCGGCACTCTAACGTCAGTGACCATAATAACGCGGCTATATATCTGTTACTGGATTTCGTACAAACGCGCAATTTCGTTTGTCAATGATAATCACGTGGACAACAAACTTGCGGAAATTTCAGTGTATCAGTCGAGCCAAAACGATACATGTATAGTACATGAGTATATAAAATTAGATGTTTATCATCAACATTCATTCAGAATGTGGTATGGATCATATAGGGAGATGGCTGCTGGACAACAGACCTATCCGAGTGGCTTGGTGAAGCGTCCGTTTTCAAATTGTTTGTGGATTTAATGCCCATCCGGGTTATACCTAAAACTTCCAAAAGCTGGTACTAGCTGCTCTCGCTTTGGTTCTTTGCATTAGGAAGAAGAGCTAGCACTGGTCACTATGGTGTTAGTACAATGTGACTGTGGTAGTATCATATCAGTGTGTTTTGACCATGATAAGCAGTGAGGGTGCACAATAAAAGACACCAGTTTCCATCACGTCCAAACACCATGACGACTTGACTGTACGCTTGTTGACAGCCACGTTAAACCTTAACTCAAAACAAAGCAAGCCGCATTTTTGTAGCTGTGTAAAAACGTATTATCAAACCCCAGGGGTGGGGTCCCTGGGGGTGGGAGAGGGTGAAGATGCGGTATGTGTGGGGGGGAGGGGGAGGGGGGTTCAGTCGAACCCTCTCGACTGTGTCATTTTCATGGGAAATTTTGTAGAAATTTTGATAAAGTTGGCCTCGGTGGCTCAGTTGGATGCGCCGTCCGACTGGAGACCAGGAGGTCGCGGGTTCAACCCCCGCCGAGGTCGGCAACATTCTTTTGTGGAGATTGATCATGAAATATTTATTTTCTACGGTCATTCTCTCCCTTCCGCTGATTCAAGAAGGGCAGTTGTCAGTTTCTGGCGAAAGAATGTGCACAATACTGGTTAATCGCTTAGAGGACTAAGCCTGCCCAGTAAACGTGTGGTTAGGTAAACTGACCGCGCTCGACATGACCCCATTGGGTTGACTGGTCCGTAAAACCTCAACACAAACAAACAAAATTTGGGATACCGTATTTACCGTAAATATTACATCTTTTACTCCTTACCCTATACAGCTGACTCTCGTTAACTCGAATTCCAAGGGACTCTGAAACACTTCGAGATATCCGTACCTCGACATAGGCCTATCAGAGTTGCGGAAGTGAGGAAATCAATAAATCGAACAACCACATTTAACAAATGAATATGTAATTTGACTCCTAAAATTAGAAGTATATATAAAAGAATGTGGAAAGAGAAGAAATTTGGAGCAATTTCTCCTTTTTTTTCCACAATATTTTGTTACCTCTTCTTAGATTTCCATGTTAAAACCGCGACCAGATTTTCACTTCGATAACAGTTATAAGCAATTGTTCGAGATAGGCGAGGTCGAGATAACAAGGGTCGACTGTACTTCTCTTCAACAAGTCCATTTTACTACCTGGTAATGTGTGTTATATTGCTAGACGAGTGGCAAACAGTTCGATCCTAGACCGTTTTGCGGCGTCTGATCTGGGTCTACACCGTTTCTTTAAACCTGTCTCTCCAAACGCTTAGAGTAAGTACGGTAGTTTGATAAAATCGAACCCCTCAAATTTGAACCCCCTATTAAAGACTCGATCCTAATTCAGCAGACGACAAATTGGCGATGATTTTTTTTCCCCCTAGAAAACAGGATTTGGCATTTCATGCAAATTGTCTGGAGACAAGTTTGCATGAAATGTCGCATCCTGTTTCTGGGAAAAATAAGAAAACCAAAATGTCTGCTGAAAATTCAGCGTAAAACTAAAATTGCGTTATTATCCGGTCCTGTAAGTTCCCGGCTGAGTGTACCGGCGTTTATCATGAGTTCAACTTTACGTCACGAAAGCGGAAGCGAATCGACACGAAAGGTGAATATATGAGCATTGTCTTTTTGTTAATTTATGTTTTATCTTTTTTGTCTATTATATTTTCCTGTGGGATTGTTTATACAAGCCGACAATTTATCAATGTTCTTAGCCCGACCTTCCGTAACTTTAACGGATCGTTGACTAATTGGATAGGTTTCGTCACGAGAAGTTTCGTCCAAGAATTTGAAGAAAAGTTTGTTGACTCTTTGGAAGTATTTGTTTAAATATCTGTAAATCATCAAGGACTGTTGAGTTTGTAGGTTCTATCTATTAAACTGAACTAACACAGAGAGGTGTGAAAACCGTAGACCCTGATCAGATGCCACAGTAAGTGGCATCTGAACAGGGTCTATACTTTAAGTATTTCAGCAGCTGCCTGGTCAAAATTTAGGAAAAGTATGAGCAGGGGCAGATCCAGGGGGTGGGGTGGGGTGGTTGGTGTTGATTTGAACAAATTACTGTACTTAAGTACTCAGACCTGAGCAAACAATGTAGACCCAGATCATCTCAGAATATGTCATCTGATCAGGATCTACCCTGTTTGCCACTCACCCGGCAATAATAACCACATTCATAGATTTTAAAATGGACTTGTTGAAGAGAAATATAAGGTAAATAGTAAGGGGTCTGAATACTTAGGGTATGTAGGTGTGAATATTTAGGGTATATACGATATCCCAGATATATCAGATCTGTCCAGAATTTCCCATGAAAATGAAATATTGAGTCAACTTGAAGGACGGTCCCCTCTGAATCTTCTCATGAGGAGGGAAGGTGCCCTAATATTTAAGGTACAAACAATTCTTTTGATCCATCAGCAATGGAAGATTAGTTAAGTTGACCAACTTTGGATTCAGTTAAATGTTATTTGTAAACCAACACAACAGTAAATAAATGAATAAATAAATGAGACATGCATACAAGTACTAGTAGGAAGCACAAAAATAAATTTCGGCGCCAGATACAGGATTATTTCATAGGGGGTGGGGGGGGGGTCAAAATTTCTGAGGTTTGTATGGGCTGGGGGGGGGAAGGGTTGTGGATTTGATCAAATTATACCATACTTACTTAGTCTATGTATCTTAGCATAGCTTTAGATTAGACGCTTTTTTCAACCAAAAAGTATTAATATTTTTCTTATTTCTTCACAAAAATATATGCTATAGGTACTCATTAAAAGTGCCTCTGCGAGGCACTTCTAATGAGTACCCACAACATATGTTTTCGTTGAGAAATAACAAAAATATTTACTGGATATCCACTCTTATCCAGACCTATAATTTAGACAGACAGACCTGAGCAAAAAGTTTCGACCCAGATAAGACACTGCAGAGTGACAGATCAGGTTCTTTAATGTTAAGTGTTTGCCACTTATTCTGCAATTTAGACACTTCACAGATCTAGATAGTAAAATGGATTTCTTGAAATTTTAGAAATATAAAAAAGTAAGGGGAGTGAATATTTAGTTAAACATGGTAAAAATGGTATCAAAAATTTATCCAATTGAAAATTTCTGAAAATGATATTTGAGTCAGTCCAGGCACCCAGCCCCCATTGTCATCTCCCCACAACACACCTTCATATTTGCCCCTGAATTCGATGTTTATTTTTTTCCATATAGGAAAGTTAATATTAACATACTAGATGTATAAGAACACAAATCTTTGAAGTAAATAATTTCTAAAGCTTTGAAGCAATTTTAATTACAAGGGCCATGATTATCAGCATACCATTAAAATGGTTGCAGAATTAAATTTTTTTTTTGTTGTTTTTTTTTTTTTGTTGTTTTTTTTTTCTTGTCCACCATGTCCACAGACAAGAAGATGGTCAAAATCTTCTTGTCCAACCAAGGTTTACTTGCCCAAAAGTTGACATTTTTTTCTCATATGTTGTGGGTACTCATTAGAAGCCCTTGCTGAGGCACAAATAAGTACCCACAACAAATGTTTTCTTCAAGAAATAAGAATTGGCTTTTTATGAAACACCTTTGATATCTCTTGCATAGACATTACGAAAACACGCCTATTCAAATATACTGAAAATTTTACCAACAAAAATTGTAAAATTTTCAGATTAAAAATTCTGATATTTTTCATGTCTGCTCAAAACATAAATTGTAGGTAATCGTTAGAACCGCCTAGGCGAGGCGGTTCTAACAAGTACCCACAATCTATGTTTTTGAGCAGAAATAAGAACAATAACGTATACCACTATAAACCCCAGTTTTACTACATACATGTACAAGTGAGGTTTAAAGGGGGTCAGCATGATATAGGCATGTTTTCCTGATGCCTACACCGGTAGGGGCAGTTACATCATTGCTGAGTGGTACCGCTTTTGGTATCATTTTAGCTATGTCTTTAACTGTTGTGAGAACTTGTGGTCCAACCCACTTTGCTATATGATTATTTGGCAATAAAATATGATTAAACTAAATGTCTTAAATTGTATACATTGTGTAATTAATCGTTAGTAAATGCTTCGTGACGACTTTGACTATGCTTTAAACAACATGGTACTGCTACCCCTTCTGGTGTAGGTCACTCTTGCTTACTGTTCACATGACCTAATTTTACATTAATCCGTTAAGCACCAGTCAAATCACAATAGGAAATCTGATTTTTTTTTTTTTTTTTTTTTGCCATTTTCCAGAGAAACTAGGCTTGACGATTTACATAAAAGATCAAGCCTTGTTTTCTCTGAATAATAATAATAATAATGATAATAATGATAATGATAAAATTGACTACCGTGCAAATATTTAAAAAGGACCTCATATTATCGGTGACCTTTTGTATGGTGTCGATTAGTGTTTTGTTTTTTAAAAGTACTTGATATTGTGTTACACACACGCGCGCCTGCACTCAGACTGTACTGTAAAACACATTAGCCTTTACCACTCTCTGGGCATTTCCAGCAGATGACAGGTTGATGATATTTTTTTGCTTATTTTTTCCACAAAATAGGCTTTGACATTTCATGCAAATTGTCTCCTGTGGATTTGCATGAAATGTCAAATCCCATTTTCTGAAAAAAAAAATAAGAAAACTATTTCAATATGTCGTCTGCTGAGAATTTACCCAGTTATAAGCGTTAGATAACTTGCTTTGTGTATTGCATCAATGCGAGCAAAAGCGAAAAACGCACAGATTCCAAAAACGTCGGATTTAGAAAATTGAATGTTTCCCTGTAACACTGGTGCTTTTGCGCAAAGGCTTACTAGAGCCTTTGTTCTTTGGTGTATATATCTGCAGGTCTGAGTTTTGTGCTAACAAAGAGATAACCTTGGTCAATACGCACAGGCTAGTCATGAGTATCACTGTTATCATCTTGGGAAATGTTGGTTTTCCTGCAGCGAGTATATATCATTTGGGTCGTATCAAACGAAAAAGTACCTTCGAACATGCGCAAAATGCGCAGATTCAGATCATCCTGCGCATGTGCGAAGTATGATCCGGGTCTGTTTGCTCTCCATCATACATTCTGTAGTATCCAACGATTCTGTGAGCGGACAGTGAAGGCCCTGATCCGCGCAGACTGATCTGGGCCTTCGCTGTCTGCACATGACCCAAAGGCATATTTTCGCTTGTGGGGATTCATTTGATAAACACCCGCCAATAAGCTACAGTTTTTTTTTTTTTTTTTTTTTTTTGTTTTACCGACGGGGTTCAGATTTGTACGAGTCTGTGATAGATACCAGTTATGACTTCATACCTGTTCACTGTGTGAAAATGAGCAATAAAAATACAGAGAGAGAGAGAGAGACACACACACACACAGAGCGGAAAAGTGTGGTAAGGTAAACGGATCGGCTCGACATGATCTTAATAGTACTGACTGGGCCGTTAAACTCCAACCCAGCCCATTTGTTTTCGTCACCCTGCACCATTTCTCTTTTTCATGCCCTTCTCTTTTTCTGCTTTGTCATGTTCTTTTTCTATCACCCCCACTTCCGCAGATTCAAGAAGGCATTTGTCAGAATGTGCACAAAGTACTGGCTAACCACTTAGAGGATTGTTTAGGAAAAGTGTGGTTAGGTATAAAACGGACCGGCTGGATATGACCCATAGCTCTTGATAAGCTGCTTTTTTTTTCAACCAAAAAGTATTGATATTTTTCTTATTTCTCCACAAAAACATATGTTGTAGGTACTCATTAGAAGCGCCTCGCCGAGGCGCTTCTAATGAGTACCCACAAAATATGTTTTTGTGGAGAAATATTTTGTGGAGAAATAAGAAAAATATTATCTGGATACCCACTCTTATCAAGGGCTGTGATGACCTTAATAATGTTGACTGGGCTGTTGAATTCCAACCCAACCCGTTTTGGGTTGTTTTTTTTTTTTTTTTTTTTTCATCCTCCTGCACCATTTCTCTTTTTCCTGCTCCATTTTCTCTGTATCTGCATTGTCATTTTCTTTTTCCTTCACCCCTCTTTCGCTGATTCAAGAAGGTCAGTTTGATCAGTCACTTGGAGGACAAAGTCTGCCCAGGAAAACGTTAAATCCCAATACAACCCATTTTTCGTCATTCTGCACTACTCTTTTTCCTGCTCCATTTTCTCTCTTTCTGCTTTGTTATTTTCTTTTTCCGTCATCCCATTTTCGAAGAATCGAAAGAATGCGCACAAGTATTGGTCAACCACTTGGAGGACCAAGTCTGCCCAGGAAGAGTGTGGTTAGGTAAACGGACCGGCTCGACATGACCTTAATAGCATTGACTGGGCCGTTAAACTCCAACACAACCAAAATGTTTCCATCATTCTGCTCCATTTCTCTCTCTTATCTAGCTGTCTTTTCTATTCCTTTTCCCCGGGAGACGACGTAGGACTGACGTGTGGTTAAACAAGAACCCAACCATTTTTAACAGCAGAGCAACAGATAATTTTGGGGGTATTTGGGTATTTAACCCCATCATAATTTAATTAAGTGGGTAAAATCCTATTTTCATTTTTCGGTTTGAGTAAAGATACCATCAAAATGAAAATTATTGGGTAAAACCTATACAACTGAAGGAAAGAGCACAAAAAAAGCCTGTTTTAGGTATTTAAAACACGATATTTAATTATACCCTATTCAGTAATTTTATGATTATATTTGTCATATACAGAATAAAAACAAATATTATGTGCAGTAATCATAATATAGAATAGTATTCATGTGTTTTTCTAGCCTTGAAACTTTAATTTTCACCCTTAAATTTGGAAATAATTGGGTACTCTAGCAAATCAATAGGGTATCAATACCCAAGTTTTTGAAAATAATTGAGTATTTGCTCAAAACATATGGGTATTTTCATTACGAAAACACGCCTATTCAAATACATTGAAAATTTTACAACCAAAAAATGAAAATTTTCAGATAAAAAATTCTTATATTTGTCATATTTCTGCTCAAAAGCATAGATTGTGGGTACTCGTTAGAACCGCCTCGGTGAGGCGGTTCTAACGAGTACCCACAATCTATGGGTTTTTTTAACAAAATAAGAAAAATCATGTATACCCCTGTAAACCCCAGTTTTACTATATAAAAGTGGGGTTTAAGGGGGTCAGAATTATATAGGGGTGTTTTCGTGATATACTCGGATACTCCACTTATCTCTTGGTCTGTAACAGTTTGTTTGTATATTACTGTCATATACAAGTATCAACATGGTATAGTAATACGGCCGGCCTTGGTGGCTCAGTTGGATGCGCCGTCCGACTGGAGACCAGGAGGTCGCGGGTTCAATCCCCGCCGAGGTCGGCAACATTCTTTCGCGGAGATTGATCTTGAATATTTTCTACGGTCATTCTCTCCCTTCCGCTGATTCAAGAAGGGCAGTTGTCAGTTTCTGGCGAAAGAATGTGCACAATACTGGTTAACCGCTCAGAGGACTAAGCCTGCCCAGTAAACGTGTGGTTAGGTAAACTGACCGCGCTCGACATGACCCCATTGGGTTGACTGGGCCGTAAAACCTCAACACAAAAAAATGGTATAGTAGTACAAAAGCAGCAGAAGAATACAGATAGGTTTCAGAACAAAAGCAGACGATTCACGTGAAATGTCAAGCCTTTTTTTTTACTGGAAAATCAAATTCACGTAGATTTTACAATAAATACTGGCAACTGGCCGCCAGCGCCTTTACCGTAAATTTTTCGGGGGCCCGTAGAGCTTTCGTATGAATTTCCTCGTAGGATTGGGTAAGGATGCGTAAACTTAAGATATGGTGCGGTAGTTCACATCCCTACCGTGTCCTATACGTTATCTACCTTGCCCTACACTGCCCTACCATGCGTAATTATTACTGTAAATAATCTACAGGCGCCCGTAAAATTTATAGTACATGTACTGACAGCCAGTTGCCAGTAGCCAGTTGCCGGTATTTACCGTGAATCTTTTTACAGTATGTTTCGGAGTTGTCGTTTTGTAGTTGTATTAGGTCTTTAACATGTTTAAAGGTTATCTTTTATTAATGTTCTAACACAGGGGCGGGTCCAGGAGGATTTCTGAGGGGATAAGATTTAATCATAATACCGTACTTACTCTCTTCATTCGGACAGGTCTGAGTAAATTGTGTAGACCCATATCGGAAGCCGCAAAACGCTGCGTCTGATCAGGATCTTCACTGTTTGCCACTCTTCCAGCAATTTTACATTCATTCACAGATAGTAAAATGTACTTCTTGAAAAGTATAAGGAAAAGTGTCCCAAATTTATCATTTTTTTTTTCTAAAATTTCCCATGAAAATGAAATTTTGATTTAGAGCAGGTTCGACCGAATCCCACGAACCCCCACTGAATCCGCCCCTGTAACGTTCTTACTAAACTTTGCTCAAAATGTCAAATTCTTAGAGAACCGGAGTATGAGAAAATGCCTTTACATATGCGAGGGCCAAAATCAATCTGCGCTCAAGCACAGCCTAATCAGGATTATTACTTTTCGTTGGTACATGCTGCAAGAGCCAACGAAACTGTAAGCGTACAACCCATACCCTGATCAGACGGTGCAAATGCGCAGCCTGATTAGGGCCCTTTTTGCGTCATGTTTTTGTTTTCTATTAATTGCAACTAAAATGTACTGTTTAAATGCCAAACTGAGTGCGAACGCTGCTCCATAAGAAAATGGCAATCGGCAAATCTCGAGTGATTCCGTAACTGATGAAGGATTTCTGGTCCGGAACCATACGAGGTGAGCCGAATTGAGAAAATGGGACCCAGACCTGTCGCGAGCTTATAAAACGTTTTTCCTTTTTTTTTATGCTCAACTCAGCTGAGCACGAAATTTGTCCTGCTAATAAATTTCAAATTACTTACAATTGCAAATTCTTTCTTGCTAAACATAGCTGAGCATGAAAATTCATCTGCTAATAAATATGAAAATGCCAACTATTGTTGGCATTTTCATATTTATTAGCAGAGAAGTTTTCATGCTCAGCTGAGTTGAGCATGAAAGAAGTTTTATAACCTCGGGACTTAGTCAGCCCATTTCTGGACTTTTGCAGCTTGTCGATGTGTACAATACTTTACCCAATTAAGGAGAATAGATGTACTTGCTTTGCATTTGACCCGATTAAACCCCACTTTTATATAGTAAAGTGGGGTTTACAGGGGTATACATTATTTTCTTATTTCTGCTCAAAACATAGATTGTGGGTACTCGTTAGAACCGCTTCAACTCTGCAAAAACATAGATGAGACAGTTCTAACGAGTACCCACAATCTATGTTTTGAGCCGAAATATGAAAAATTTCAGAATTTTTTATCTGAAATGTTTCATTTTTTAATGGTAATATTTTCGGTATATTTGAATAGGCGTGTTTTCGTAATGGGAAATAACTCTGTTAAAAATGTTTTGCTTCCTGTCTGAAAAAGTGTCTTCTTCAAATGGTAAGAGTTAGCTCCCCGCGGGAGCATATTCTTTCCTTTCAAGAGTAAAAATTCAGAAGGGACTTGTAGTGCAGTAGGGCAAACAGGAAAGTCACTGAAGTTCAAGCCGGCCTCGGTGGCTCAGTTGGATGCGCCGTCCGACTGGAGACCAGGAGGTCGCGGGTTCAACCCCCGCCGAGGTCGGCAACATTCTTTCGTGGAGATTGATCATGAAATATTTTCTACGGTCATTCTCTCCCTTCCGCTGATTCAAGAAGGGCAGTTGTCAGTTTCTGGCGAAAGAATGTGCACAATACTGGTTAACCGCTTAGAGGACTAAGCCTGCCCAGTAAACGTGTGGTTAGGTAAACTGACCGCGCTCGACATGACCCCATTGGGTTGACTGGGCCGTAAAACCTCAACACAAACAAACAAACACTGAAGTTCACTCCCATGGAGGAAAATGGCGAAAGATCTGCAGGGTTAGACAGTCAGTCCCCTAGAGCTTCAGATAAGAGGGCGTATAGTGTATTTCAGTTTTGATATTTTTTTCTTAAAAATCAGAATTGCAAATGAAGCTGAGGAGGTTATTTTGAATTTCAGAATTGAAATCAAATACAGAGGGTAAACATTTTAGTGAACTGTTCATTGATTTTTTGGTAAGTATTTTTTTATCAAAATATCTGGAAAATATTAGACAAAATCCAGTTTTAATGGTCAAATTTGCGATTTTTCTATATATAAAGCAAGAAAATGCCTAACGGCATTATGGACGTTTTTTTTTTTTTTTTTTTTTTCTATAGAATTATAAAGATCACATATCACTTTGAAACAAAGGTTAACCTAAAGGTAAACCTCGGACGACGCCCGCCCGCCCGGACATCGCTATTTTAAAGAACGAAATTTTTTCACGAAAACCCCGTCCAAAAATGCACCTACAGTACCCTATCTTTTTTGAGACGTTAATTTTTCTGTAGGCTTTAAAAATTTCATAAGCTGTAAGATGACGTCAGATCCCTGGACCGTGTTTCCACTATCCAACAATGTTCCTGAACAATTGCACTGTTGCACTCCCTCATGGCATATGCGATCTGTGAAGAAAGAGACCCACAACTCCAGCTAAAGGGTATACAGACGTGGAGTTTTTCTTATTTCTCTGAAAACATGTTGTGTGTTATATACTCATTAGAAGTATGCCTCGGCAATTCTTACTGCGATTCTAACAGGGTTCAACCCCCGCCGAGGTTGGCAACATTCTTTCGTGGAGATTGATCATGAAACATTTTCTACGGTCATTCTCTCCCTTCCGCTGATTCAAGAAGGGAAGTTGTCAGTTTCTGGCGAAAGAATGTGCACAATACTGGTTAACCGCTTAGAGGACTAAGCCTGCCCAGTAAACGTGTGGTTAGGAAAACTGACCGCGCTCGACATGACCCCATTGGGTTGACTGGACCGTAAAACCTCAACACAAACAACACAAACAAACAAACAGTTCATTTTTGGCAATGATTTCAAAACTGTCGCCATAAGACAAGAAAAACCACAAGTCACAAATTATAAACATGTTTTTATTGTGTGGGCGTAGACAATCTTTATGTTTTCCATTGCACCTTAAGCACTTTATGAAAAGTCATTGACTAGTCCAATGCTAGTTAACGTATAACCAAGTATTAGCTTTCACAAAATGCTTGGGCTACGCTTAGCACGCATTGCGTGCTAAGTAGACCGAGCGTTTTCTGAAAGTTAATACTTGTAGTTTAGTTATATTGAAAACGCCACAGAAAGATGAATTTTACATCAATATTTGTATTGACTGGACAAATTTAAACAGTTGTCAGTTTTGATGAATGCCCATTATGTCAGTTCTCTCATTTTTATTATTTTTTTTTTTTTTTTTTTTTTTTTTGGTAAGTGAATGCAGACAATGTCATTATCTGTCTGATGACTCATACCAATAAGTCCTTTCTAAAAACAATCAAAAATCAATATCATTTTTGAGTTGTATGTTTTGATTTGGCACGCGGTCAACGTTGCAGTGTTCAATGAAAGCTCTAAAAGCGGCCTAGTGGTTGACGCTCCTGATTCCGAGTCACTAGGTCCCGGGTTCGAATCCCACATACAGGCGGAATTCAGTTCATGAATGTATGGCGCTTGGTTGCTCAGAGCCATTCATTATCATCCTTCCATCATCATCTCAGCATGACTTAAACACTGTTGAAAAGGACGCAAAACATCATCGTGGAAAAGTTTATTGTTGCACTTGGTGCTGAAACTACGCGGAGTCGTTGCTGTCTGGATGTTGCACAGGAATCGTTGTAAATCGTTTCAAATAGGCCCAGGTGGCCTCAGTGTCTCTGGTATTATCTTCTCGGTACAGTAACTGCTCTCAATATTTTTGTTTTTGTGCGTGTGTCGGTGTTGCGCTGCTTAAGGGAAAAAAATATGATAATTTCGGAGGCCTGCCTGTCCTCTCTAAAAATTCATCAGAAATGTCCCTAATGATCAGTCTTTCTTCTTCATAGTCGTCTTTTAGTTTAATTGGCAGGAATAAATCTAATGATCAGTCATTGATTCCAGTCTGCTGCATAATTAAGGCTGGCTAATCAGAGCTGAAAAGATAATCGATTATCGGTCCTGCCATGGCGAGCGATAATCGATTAGTAATCACTGAAGCTTTGGTCATAATTTTACCTGTCTGTCTGAGCATGACTTATGTTGTACTTTATTTTATGTATTTGATCTGACAGGCCTGAGCAAACAGTGTAGATCCAGATGAGACGCCACAATTGCGGCGTCTCATCAGGGTCTACACTGTTTGCCACTCATCCAGCTTTTTAGACACAACATTGGGTAGTAAGTTGTACTTGCTCAAATTTTAGATTAAGTATGATAAGAAGTTAAGGTGTCTGAATACTGAGGGTAAATACGGTAAAGTAAGAGACAGAAATTAAACGATCGATTATTAGCAAATCAGTAACGATATTCATTTTTGTGGAATTTATCGATCAATTAATCGATTATCCGATTAATTGTGCCAGCCTTTTGCATAATCCTTTTGTTCTGCAGTAAAACTCCGCTGTTACGACCACTCGAGAATAAGACCACTCCACTATTAAGACCCCGCCGAGGTCGGCAACATTCTTTCGTGGAGATTGATCATGAAATATTTTCTACAGTCATTCTTTCCCTTCCGCTGATTCAAGAAGGGCAGTTGTCAGTTTCTGGCGAAAGAATGTGCACAATACTGGTTAACCGCTTAGAGGACTAAACCTGCCCAGTAAACGTGTGGTTAGGTAAACTGACCGCGCTCGATTGACCCCACTGGGTTGACTGGGCCGTATAACTTCAACACAAACAAAGACCAGCGTTTGCCAGTCCCTAATATATTTTTGTTTGTTATTTGTTTTTTTTTTCTTTGTATTCTGCATAGCTCCAGATAAAAGGGGATATCCGCATAATATTTTTTCTTATTTCTCCACAAAAATATGTTGTGGACCGCCTCTGATATCATTAGGAGCGCCTCGCCGAGGCGCTTCTAATGAGTACCACAACGTATTTTTTTGTGGAGAAAAATGAAAAAAAATATCAGTACTGTTTGGCTGAACACGACCTGTCGCTAGGCAGAACAAGTCGCCTGAACTTGCGCTTTTCTATCAGATCTTAATAAATTTGACGCAAAACTTCAACATAAAATTTCAAACATAAAATTTCTAAGTCCTTGACCATGACCTCTAAGTCATCAGGGGTTTGGGTAGTGCTCAATAAAATTTTGGACCAACATCTATAATGATACCAAATATGAACTAAATGCATCTGAGGATTTAGAAAATATAAAGCTTTCAAAACTTTAACATTTGTGTTAACGCAGCAGCCGCCGACGCAAACGCCGACACCGGTAATACTCTTCCTGTACTTTTGTACAGGCGAGCTAAAAAGCGCCTCACCTGAAACTTTGTCCTACATTCAATATTAAGACCGCCCGGTGAGAAGACTATTTTAGGCAGTACCGAAGGTGGTATTAACCCTTGTCTTGCTGAGCCCGGATATGCCCTGCCTTTGCAAACAGTGTATATCCAGATCAGTTGGCTTCTGAAGAAGCCAACAGATCTGGATCTGCACTGTTTGCCATTCAGTATGTGAATTTATATCAACAATCAGGATCGAGTAATCTGATTGGCTGGCAATTAGAAGTGGGTGTGGCATCTTAATTTATTCAGCATGACAGGGGTTAATAGCGGAACTTTACTATATATTACGCGGCTGAAGTAGAACTGAATGTGGTAGTTTTGTAGAACAATTATCTGATTCAATACAATAAAGTAATAATCGTGATAAAATAATAATCGTGATAAAGTAATAATCGTGATAATCATGAGATGTTTAAGGGAACTTAACACACTTGGTAGATTGTCTATCAAGTTTTACAAGTTAGACAACTTTTATGACTTCCTTTTTGTTTTATCACACACCAATCCCCTTCTGAAAGGGAACAAACTCTTTTCTTTTAAGAGTAGACCCTTTGCAGAAGAGAAGTAAACCATTGTTCACAGAGTTACCTATCCTGAAAGTGTGCTATTTTAGGGAGCAGTTTGGCCTGGGTCTGTACACAGTTCACTCAAGCCTATCGTTCGACAAGTTAGGATAAACATAGCAACAGTATTTAAATCCGGTCACCAGTATATAATCAGGATCATTTCATATGTACTCTTAGCGTATGAGGATTTAGTCTCAACTACTTCTTATATCTGGGTTGCGTTCACTATTTAAGCAGAACCTTTGCGCAGGATCGTGGGTGCCAAACTTTCCGCTAAGTTGTAACAGTTTTCGGGTAGATTTTTTACAGTCGAGCTTAGGTATACATCAAAATTTCCTTAAGGTTGCTGTCCTCGTGATTATCATTTACCAATGAAATCAGCCACGCGTTTGCACGAAACCCAGGTAACGGTTATTTCTAGCCGCGCTATTCGTGTCGCTGTGATGTCAGAGTGCACTGTAAATAGGATTATCTGTATAACCTGGACTGGGACATTGGCAAACAGTGCAGATCAGACGTCACAGAACGCGGCGTCTTATCAGGATATGCACTGTTTGCTTGAATTACAGAGTTAGGAGTTAAATGAAACAATCTTAAGTCCTCTTTCAGGACCATTTTCTTAGCCTACACACCACCAGTGCTCTCAGTGCTTTGATTTTCTTGGCGGACGGTAGCGAGTGTCTTGAGCGGTCTGGCACTAGCAAATTGGCGGCCACTGCGCATAATACCATGTATACACAGAGCCAAATAAAACACATTTTTCAACCAAAAAAAGTGCTTATATTTGTCATATTTCTCCACGAAAACACTTGTTGTCACGGGTGTTTCCTTGCTGCAGGAATATATATATATATATATATATATATATATATATATATATATATATATATATATATATATATATATATATATATATATATATATATATATATATATATATATATATATACACGTCAACCAGAATAATAACGACTTCTCTCTAGACGTCAGACGGGTCACTGATGAGACATAATTGGCCGGAACTAGCTGGCCTGGCCTGGAAAACTTGATCGGCTATTTTCAGTTTGTGTGTTGATTGCTCTCAGGGGTCATTCTTTTAAGTATCTATAATTGCTATAACAATTAACTGTTCGAAAATGCTAAACATGGTTGTCACAAATCTTTACCGGACACTGTCGGTATACGAACGCTGACGTATTCCCGCAAGGTTAGTTTATGTATCTAAAATGTATATAAAATAGCTTGTCGTACATTGTATTTGCGTGTCGTATTTACAAAGGTAAAATTTATTTGTTAAAAAAAAACGAAAAAAAAACCAAAAAAAAAAAACAACAAAAAAAAAAAAAAAAAAAAAAAAACAAACGAAAAAACAAGTACTCACTGTTACTTACCAAGACAGTTTAAGTGTCTGCTTCCTGCCTACTTAACACACTTAAGTATCCCAACAAGTATCCGCTTTCCAAAATGCTAATGTCGAAAATTATTTACAGTATTGTGGCTTCTGTTAGATGAGCCAGCGCACGACAAAACCCGTGTAACCAGAAATGATTCATATCAGCCTCTACATCGACCCAGTTCTCTTTTCTCGAGAGTAAGGTTTCTCTGATAGTCTGGAGGCTGTAGAAGGGACATGCGATCAGCGAAGAATCAGATCAGACTGCGCGGATGCGCAGGATGATCTGAGTCTTCGCTGGTCGCACAAGTCTTCTTGGTTTTAACATTCATACTTGAATCTGATGTATTAATTTGCAGAATCCTGCAAGCATCGATTACTGATATTTCTGGTTTTTACACATACCAGTGACAGGATATCACGCTGTGTTTTTGATGTTGCCTTTACTCCATACTATTTTGTTTTTCAGATTTCACACAAATGGAAGTACCAATGATGATGTTCCTTGAAAATGGCTAAGATGTAATTTGAAGTAACATTTTGTAGAGGAGCGGAAGAACAACACCATTTTCTGACTTAAATCCAAATCTAGCCGTAACGTGAGAAACCGTACCATCGGACATGTGCGCCAAGCGATGATTCAGATCTGCGCATTCGCGCAGTCTGATCAGAATCTTCTTTGTGCGCATTTGGATAGGCAACGATCCAACGTGTCTTTAAGCGGACAACGAAGACGCTGTCCAGACTACTACTAGGTCCGAGATTATACGCAGACTGTTCGGAATCTTCGCTGAGAGCACATATCCGGAGGTATGTTTCCTGATGTTGCGGCTGAAATATTTTGTACGCAGTATTTACTGTTGTGGCAGACATCACGCAAACACACCTATATAATTTTGACCCCCTTAAACCCCGTTTTTATATTGTAAAACTGGGGTTTACAGGGGTAAAAATTATTTTTCTTATTTTGCCAGAATACATATATTGTGGGTACTCGTAAGAACCGCCTCGGCGAGGCGGTTCTAACGAGTACCCAGAATCTATGTTTTGAGCAGAAATGTGAAAAGTAGAATTTTTCATCTGAAAATATTCGTTTTCTGGTTGTAGAATTTTCAATGTATTTGAAAAGGCGTGTTTTCGTAATGAAAACGGCAGTACCGAAACAAACCAGTGTTCATGAAGCGGAAATTGATTGTCAAGTTAGAAAAGTAAAATGATACAGGAGCGGACATAGAGAAATCGTCAAATTTAGTACACCAAACGACGACTTTCGAGATGGATCCACGTTTAAGACCAGGGGCTTTGGTAGTAGCAAATAAGACCTCCTATGCCCCATTCTCTGATTGTCTTCCATTTATGAAAGGGGAAATTATGACTGTTGTGTCGGTAGAAAGTGATGGCAGAATAGCAGCAGAGAATCAACATCATATTATAGGTTTCATAAATCCAGGTCATATCCGAATCGCTGAAAGTTACCTAATGGAAGACTGGTACATGAAAGATTTCACTGCTAAAATGGTTGTCAGTTTATTAGCCAACAAAGAATACGGTACATTTCTTGTACGCACGAATTCTAGAGACCATTCCAAAATTGTAATCAGTGCAAAATTTTCCAGTATTATTCATTACAGTTTTCCAAGAGTAGGGGACGGCCTGGAATCAGATGGAGTCGTGTTCAAAACAGTCATTGATTTTGTTGAAAGGTGTAATAAAGAGATTGTACTGGAAGGGTATTTGAGATTTTGGATAAAAGAAAGTGACATTAATTTACCACCAGTGCCTGTATCAGCTGTGACAAAACGAGGGATGAATCTCAGGGTTGTGGCAGGAAACAAAGCGATAGCAATTGAAACTATGACAGCATGCTGTGAATTGTGCTTACCTCTTGTTGCAGGAAGGACCTTCACAATGCTTAAAGCTTGCAGAGACCCACATCGATATATTGCCAGAGATGAGAACGATAATGAAGGGTATTAAAGTACTATTACTTCTCTTATTAGGCCAAATAAAACACATTTCGAGGGTTGATCGCAAGACTGTAGCAAGCCAGATGGTTGTTTTTCCCAATACTTAATCTCCTCAACATGGAGTCATTATGAAGATTATAACATTTCTTTCTGTAAACAATGGAAATTTAGGTGCCATTGCTCGCATGAGCAATGTCACCTAAATTTGCATTGTTTACAAAGGGGTCAAAGGTGCCCCTAAATAAGAGTTTCAAAAATATGTTTGAGTTACTACTGTCTTGCTCTCAACCCTCGATTTGTATGTTTAGGGATCGTGTTACATAATAAGTAGGGTAGGTATGGATTGATTTTTTGTTGGAATATTTTTAATATAATCATACTGTAATTTCCAAATATATTTAGACTCTGCACCATTTATCAAGTTCACATAAAATGTTTACCAAGTCAGCTTGATTATCCTTTGATGTATCTAAAATTACTGATAGAATGGCAAACAGTGTAGACCTTGATCAAACTGCTCTTTTTGGAGCAGTTTGATTTGGGTTTAGACTGTTTGTTCAGACCTACATGTCCAAATATTTAGCATAAACATGGTAGCATGAATATTTTATCCTAGACACACCTACTTTTTTTTTTAGAAAACATGAAAAAATGCTAGGTTTCACCAAGAAAATTAGGCAGGGAAGGGTTACCCTAAACACACGTGTTTGGTTTGGTTTGGCCTTATTATTAGGTTGGTTTTCTTGCTTATAGCAGGAATGACGTTCACAATCCTTAAGAGACCCACATCGATTTATTGCCATGGATGGGAACGACAATGAAGGGTATTATAATTTCTGGTATTACTATAAGGTTGAGATTCTGTCTGGAAGACAGGCACATCTTTTGAGAACTCTTTGTGACTAATTAATTCCATAAAAGTACGATGGTTTGCTACATTCCAATTCAAAATCCAACTATGGACATAACTGCTGAATAAATCATCTGTTATCATAATCTGTCGGTCAGATATACGAATAGCACTAATTCCACTGAATAACTGTGTAACATATAGGTCTTAGGGTATCATGTCACATAATAGTAAGGTAGGGATTTTTGGTGACATGTTTTCTTAATGATAAAAGTAAAATTCGTAAAGTAGTTTTGTTTGAAAATGTAGCTTCTCTATAGCAATGATTTCTGACAATAGAAAGGAAGTCAATGATCAGGAATCGATACATTTATCTAAAGCCTTCCGTCCAAGACACCAAAGGAAAAGAAGGACAAACTTAAAGCAACAACACCACAATAAAACACTTCAAGCAGAAAGCCAAACGGACAGTTTCTTTCACAAAAAAAATTGGCCAAAGAGCTATCTAAAATAAAAATTTCACCAAGACATGCATGCAAACACATACAATGACAGAAATAGTAAACCATAGTAGAAGCACCACCTTGGAACTGTCAGTAAAAACCGCCTTTGAACGGTCAGTAAAAACCTTAGGGTGGGGCGGGGGCTTAAATCGATTTTACGTGGCCACAAGCTTCACCCTTGATCTAGTCAAGCCTAATTTGATTTTTGTGTGATCAGAAACAATATAAACATATTTTTGCAGCTACGTTCCATCTGCATTCCTGGAGTGTTATATACCCGAATGGTTTCATGGTCTTATGGAGCGAGAAGAAGCGGAGCAGATACTCAATATGACATGTAGAGACGGTACCTTCCTTGTTAGAGAGAGACGCGCTAAACCTGGGTGGTTCGCTCTGTCAGTCTGGTGCCCGGACGGAATTGTGCATGTACCTTTAGGTGAGAGCATAGGAAAAGATCTAATATACAGTCGACTCTCGTTATCTCGAACTCCAAGGGACGCTTTGAAACACTTCGAGATTTTGTTGCCTGTTGGTAGATCTCTGTGTTAATACAGGGACCAGATTTTCACTTCGAGATAAGCGGTTATTCGAGATAAGCGAGTTCGAGATAACGAGAGTCGACTGTAATATGTGAGCTCGGGCATAGCATTACTTACAGGACTTACAGTAATTGACATGCAAGCAAAGAATAAATGCAGCAGATAGAACATTTTGGAATGGTCCCTTCACTTTTTTCATGCTGAGTAAATAAAGATGCAAGGCATTCTAATTGCCAGGCAAACAGTTTGCTAGATAGAAATTGATAAAAAAAAAATCACAACCTGAATGGCAAACAATGCAGATTCAGATCAGTTGGCTTCTTCAGAAGTCAGCTGATCTGGATCTGCACTGTTTGCAAAGGCAGGAAATATCCGGGTTCAGCCGGACTAGAGTTAATTCTTATGCAGCGCCAGCATGTGGTTGGACCATGTGGTTGTTCCTCTGCCTCACCAGTGAAACATTACATTATAAGATATACAAGAACATCGCGATAGTCGACGTCGCACCTGCATTAGGCAGAGTCACTGGAGCGCGAAACCTAGGTCAAAAGCAGAGGGTCATAGTGCGTGCTTTAAAATTATATCGAAGATAATTACTATGCAAGGTTTGGCACTCGCAGCTATCCCGCTACAGAGAACTGCACTTAAATGCTAGACTCGACGTAAAATCATGAAAGAGCCACTCAAGCGCGACATCTAGGTCAAGAACACAGGGTCATAGTGTGTGCTTGAAGACTATGTCGAGGACAGTTACTAGGCAAAGGTTTGACACTTATAGCTATCATCGCTTCACAGCAACACACTTTAATGCTAAACTCGACGTTCATCAAGACAAAGTCACTCGAGCGGGAAATCTAGGTCAAGTGCACCGGTTCATAGTGCGTGTTTAAAGAGAATGTTGGGGACAATTACTATGCAAGGTATGACACTTTCAATTATCACCGCTTCAGAGAAATACACTTAAATGTTAGACTCGACGTAAAGTAATAACAAAGCACTCGAGTGCGAAATCTAGGTCAAGGGTCATAGTGCGTGCTGGAAGAATCTGTCGAAGACAATTATTATGCAAGGTTTGGCACTCGCAGCTATGACTGCTGCAGAGAATGGCACTTTAATGCTAGACTCAATGCAAAAGAAAGACAAAGTCTCTCGAGCGCGATATCTAGGTCAAAGGCACTGCCTCAAAGTGCATGTCTGAAGAGTATGTCAAGGGCAATTACTGTGCAGGGTCCGACACTCACAGCTATCACCGCTAGAGAGAAACGCACTTAAATGCTAGAGTCGACGTTAATTCGGAGCGCGAAATCCAGGTCAAGGGCACTGGGTCATAGTGCGAGCTTGAAGTTGATGTCAAGGACAATTACTATGCAAGGTATGACACTCGCAGCTACCACAGCTTCAGAGAAACGCACTTTAATGCTAGGCTCGACGTAAATAATGCTAGACGACGTAAAATCAAGACAAAGTCACTCTAGCGCGAAATCTAGGTCTAGAGCACTTGTGTGTGCTTAAAGAGTACATTGAAGATAATTATTATGGAATGTTTTACACTCGCAGCTGTCACTGTTTCAGAGAAATCCACGTAACTGCTAGGCTGGACGTAAATTGTTGACGGATGGACGGAAGGACGGAAGAATGGACGGATTTTCGTACTCCATTGTCGCACCCTGCTACAAGCAGGTGCGACATTGGCTATGATTAAATAAAGTAGAAAATTGGATGGCGATCTGAAACCAGAGCAAAAGGAACCCACAAGAAGGACCACGATTGGTACTCGACAGGCATCAATAGAAAGGTGTTAACTTAACCCAAGTTCTGCTGGATAAATTAAGATGCTACGACCTTTTCAAATTTTCAGCCAATCAGATTAATTGATCTAGATTGTTGATATAAATCCACATACTGAATGGCAAACAGTGTAGATCCAGATCAGTCGGCTTCTTCAGACCTACAAGCAAAGGCAGGCTATATCTGGGTTCAGCAGGATAAGGGTTAAGGTATATAATGAATAATGGCATCAAGAAGGGAAGTGTTACCTCTGATTATAAAGGCTATCCTTGAGGATAAAGCAATAACAACACTGACTTTGATGTAGTAGGCGTTTTACAGCCGCTTCGCAGTTAAAAAAAAATACATTATCCCAAGTGTACTGAGCTACCATGTGTTTGTCTCTCTTTCTGCTTTTAGACAAGGCATTTAGTTAGACAAGCACATACCCAGTTGAGACGGCTCCATCTAATGGGGATCTACACTTTTCCCCATTATTCGTTTCCGATTTTAATTGTTATCCCTACTTGCAACAATACCAAATTTAAAGAAAACCCAGTGCAAACATTCTTACTTGTCGTCTTGCGAAGCTTGCTTACCAAGTAATGCTTACTATCCGCGGAAGCCTGATTACACCCTTTGTTCTGGGGTCCATGTCTGTTGGTCTGAACATTCTGATTCGTCATTCGTTTATGGATTTATGATTTTGGATTACGGCTTTGGTACCATGACCGCCACTACTTTTCCCTATAATAATAACATTTGCATGTGGTTTTATATTAAAATATTATAAGTTATGGTAAGTGCTACTGGCCTATCATTTCGTTTTGTTATTGCAGATTACTATAATGAAAAGTTCAGAACCGGCAAGGATTCCAATCTTCCAACATTTGACTGTCTCCTGGATCTTATTGATCATTACAGGACAGAAACTGCGTTTTGGACCATCAACAATGAGTGCGTAAGAATGTTGTTTCCTCTGTCTAGAGAAGAAGCGGCAGTACCAGAGGCGATACGGCAGATGGACATCGAATCCATCGAACTATATCTGCAGGCATTGAAGCAGGGAAAAGAACACATGCGCGATATAAGGTAAAGTTGTTTTATTTTCGTCAGACCACATTTGGAAACTTAAGGTAGAGCTGCGGCCTAATTATTTTCTCTCGTCTGTCCTGTAATTATTTTCTATCTGTCTGTGAGACAGAAGGACACGACAGTAATATTGTTGACAGCATCGCGAAACCTGAAAAAGCAAGCAAACAAGCATTTGCGAGCTTGTTGTGTAGCCTGAAGCAGAAAATAATGTGTGTTTTTTTTTCTACTCTTGGAAAAGGGTAAAGACTAAGTTCCCCAGCCACATTTTATTCGAAAACTTTCGTTACCAGTTATTGAAGGTCACTATATTCAGCGGAAAGGCTGTTACAGATTTTCATATAATAATGGTCGCTCCACTATTTGTGAGTTTTGCTCGTCTATTTCTTTGAACAGAGCTAGTCTACAGGGCCAACACTTCAGAAGAATGTCTTATTATTTTGAATATATATTTCCATCCTAATCGGGGCTCTGCTGTACATGTACAAATAAAAGATGACTCGAGTGATAAAATTACCACTATAGCAAAGTTCATTTAAAGTTCGTCAAGTAAGGAATTATATTCGATTGAAACACGGAGAATTTCGTGAGTTTTTCATTAGTTTTTGTAGTAGGTAGAAGCTGTTCGCCAGTCTTAGTTTCACTTATGTCCTTAAGCAGAGCTGCAACAGAAATATCACCTTTTAACTACTGCGGATGTGGGTGTGCTTACATCATATTTTACGGAATTTTACGGAGGTCCAACCTCGCGCTTGATCCTGATAGAGGTCCTGTAACATGTATCTGTTCGGTCCACGTAGAGGTTCCCAAACTCATCACTGACTCAACACAGAAAACCATGTAATTAACTTCTCATCATGATGATGAATTTTAGATGAGTGCTAGACTACAAACCGAAAGTCAGAGCAAATGAAAGTCATTAGAATAACAACAGCGAGTAATGTGAAATGCAACACTCTTCATGCCCCATATTGAGCAGAGCTCTATTTTCACGTAACAAAACAAAAACAAACCTCTGCAAACATTTGAAACAAAATTGGGTTTACGGTTTTTGCGAACGTCAAAGCCTGCGCTTTTGAGCACCCTAATTATCATCTCTTCACTTAATTATAATAAAGGTCTGAATGATTACCTTTGGAAACAAAGAAAATATAAATAGAAAATGGGAGTCTCGGTTTTATTGAGACTCTTATTATCGTTATTTTAAACATCGTAAGGCGTTTTCGAAATTTTATCGCAGACACAGTACCTTGTTAGAAAAATATAGCGTCAGTCTGAAAACACTTCTGCAACAAGGTATATCCGGAACCCGAATTTTACGGTGACTTAGTGTACAGATTTAGAAAAATTGTAGGTAAATCTAACTTTTCGGAGCAATTCAGAAAACTTATTAACCGTTATAAAAGAATTGGCTATAGCCTGGATATTATGCGGCAGACTGCATGCCTAGTTGTCAACCCAATCATTGTTGATGGCTATGCTTCACTCTTTAATTGCACGACGGCGGTTTGGGCCTCAGACTCAATGACGGCCTCTTCGTAAAACTTTAACCAGAGGTTGGGGCTTGACGATATGTCTTTGGCTTGGCCCGCCGTGGTTCAACTATTGGTTTTCATTTTCTCTGGCATACAGTAGAATTAGCCATGAGTACTCGTCTTTGTTTATTATAGTGATTAATTTGATTTTTATGTTTTCGCTTTGATGCATTGACTGAGTTGGGAGCCTTAATGCGAACCGAATTTTTATGTATTTCTGTATTAAGAGTAGCATCGGGACCCAGGGTGAAGTTGGCTAGCTGTAAAAGTGCTTTAAACCCCCCGGTTGTTTGCTCTGCCGACCGTTCTGGGGCGGTGGTCCCGGTGTTAGTCTTACTCTTTGTTGCTTTGTGGTTTGTTCTGCGAGGCGATTTGTTGTATGTCTTTCCGTGTGTCATGTTGTTCTTGTGTTTTTCAGTCCTTTTAGTATTGCGATTACCTCGCTTGGGGAAGAGAGAGCTAATCTTAGTGCTTTTCGTACGTTTGTTCGGTTTGTGCTTGTGTAGATTTGTCAGTTTCCTCTTCCTCTTTGGGAAGGGCTGCGGTTTGTGATTGTGGCACTCCGTGGACTTTTCTCTTACCTTTATTTCTTCATAAGCAGTAATGAAGTTTGCAACACTGCTTACGCCCTCGCGTATACATGAGGTCCATTTTCAAAGATACTACAATGGGCCCAGTGATCCCAAAGGAAATGAAAATATAATCTGCACTGAAGTGAAGTACGGGGAGATGTTTTTGAAACCAAAAAGTGATCATATTTTTCTTGTGTGTACTCCTTAGAAGCCCCTTATGGAGACGCTTCTAACAGGTATCCCAACATATGTTTCCTGTTATAACGCAATGCATTGTTTGTTACAGGCTCATGTTTGTGGGCCATTATGGCTCTGGTAAAACGACCCTTGCTGAGAGGTTGATAGGTAGACCATTCGATCAGGCTGTGAAAAGCACGAACGGGATAGATATATTCACCCAAAAGTGCACTTTTTCTGTGAAAACTGGCAAGTGGAGCTGTCCCGAAAGATCCGATGAAGCTGAAGAAGAAGCACTTGCAAGGCGGCTTGCTAGTTTGATCGACTCCCCACAGGATAGTGGTATGTCTATTCTAGAAGAATTCAAACGATTGGCTAGTGTTGATGATACAGAGGGTAATAAAAGAAATTCCATGGAAATTAAGTTAGTTAAAGCTGACGATCCTTTTAGAGAATCTGACTCAAGCACCGTGAGCTACTTAGTCCAAGGGTCTAACACACCAGAAAGGTGTGCAAGCCCAAGACGATTAGACTCTGATAACAGACTGAATAGATTTGATGACTCGTACGAAATAGACTTTAGTGACATTCCTAGATATAAATTTTCTGAAGGAACACTGAAAGCAATTTCAAATGCGTTTAGTAGGCGACGACAAAGTACAGGAACAAACCGAGAGAAATCTGGATTCATTACGTTGTGGGATTTCGGTGGCCAGTATATATTTTATGCAACTCACCAAGTCTTCCTTTCACCAAGGGCAGTGTATTTGCTATGTTTGGACTTACGCAGAACTTTAACGGAATTTATTGAGGACCAAGATTTTCCACTTGAAGCCTCAGCCAATCAAGGGAAAATCGTAAGAGCCTTCGGAGAATTCTGGTTAAGGTCTATACATACTTTTTGTGGTGACGTCCCTGGCCAGCCTCCTGTTATTTTGGTTGGAACACACAAAGAGCAGCTAGAATGTGCCCCGGAGGAGAGAGATCGGTATGTGGAACAGTATTTTGAAAATTTTAGGAAATTATTTGAAAATTCACCGGTGGCCAAACATATACAACCGGAACAATTTGCTATTGACAATAGTCTTCCAGAAGAAGAATTTGATAAACTCAAGGAAGCTATTGTTAATGTTGCTAAGCGACTTACGTTTTGGGATGAGGAGCTTCCAGCCAGATGGATACCACTGGAGAGGACCCTAGTCAAGATGAGACCATTCGCAACAACAATCACTATTGAAGACGTAATGCAACTGGATGCCGCCAATGAAATCACAATTGGTGAACGGGAGGAAATTCTACTCTTCCTGAGGTAATGTTGCCCTACGAAGAGAAAAAATAATGTTGTTCTGTTTATAGTTCTTGCTGCAAACATATTTTTGCACAAGTGTTCGTAAATTATTTTCATTCCGGTTTTAGGCTCAGGATTATGACTAGTTTCCGTCCGTCGTACATTCCTTTCACGTTTTTAGTGACATCGTCGCTAAAACCATTGAGTTGGCGTTTTTAAGTATGATCTCTTGTCACTGGGCCTTGGGACGTATGTTTGCTAAAATGGTTACTTTGCGTCAACCAAGATAGTTGCTATGCCACTATATGTTAAAAACAGTAGTTCTTCCATAGAAACAATAAAGCTTTGATGCGGAATCTGTGCATATAGCAGTGGGACTGTGAGATATGCTACGTTCCTGCAAACGATGATTTTTTATGACAAGGTTAAACTTCTTTCCCTATAAAATTATAAGTAGAAAACGTTGACAAGTGATTTTCTCGAAGTGTAGTAAACACTAATGAAAGAAACACGTAACATGATTGAATAGAAAATCCTCCAGTTGTGGTCAAGTTATGTTGCTTCAGGAGTTCACGTCTGCCATATAGAAAATCATGCAAAAGATCTATGCAAATAAAATCCGTACAGATTGCCCTTGGAAAAAAAGAACGAAAATCGGTCCATATTTATAGAAAATGAGGAATGGAACAGGGTTATTCTGATAGCTTACAACAAGCGAATTAAGTGACAATCTCTATTGTTAAGAACCTCTTCCCCCACCTCTTGGTTGTCTGTCTTGTGAATGGGCTATATTATGTATAAAACATGATAAAATTGTGTACATTTATAAATTAGAATTTTAAAGTGACAACATAATCAGAAGTAAATAAGGCTTTCTTTTACTATGGTTGCTCAAAACGTTTTGCCAACTAGATGTTTTTCCACACCCCGTGGCATACCCATTACATACACTTAACATCACCGTACATTTGAGGCAAACATTGGACAGCATTAATAAGCGATTGTGCTGTCCCTAATGTGTTCAAGAATTTTGTAAACATTAATAAATTACTTTGTTTCAATTCAGGTACCATCATGCTCTTGGGTCATTGATCTATTTTGAAGATGAAGGTCTGTCGGATACTGTAGTCCTTGACCCACAGTGGATAATCGATGGATTTAAATCACTAATCACAGCTAAGCAGTTCTGCTTACGTCATGCTGAACTTAGGGACCTCTGGAACATGTTACAGGTATTGCATACATTGTTTTAGACTTCAATCTCCACTGCGAATAGTCTGTTTAAGTCTGTCCACTCTTCACAGGTTGGTCCCAAATGAAATTTGATGGGGTGTACAGTAAACTTTTCCTTCCTCCCACGAAAATCCATTGGGGATTTTAAACGAAATCCTCAGTGGAGCTAGCACTACAAAGGAAACTCTGGCCTAATAGCTGTTACAATTTTGCCCTTTATGTGTTCTCTTACCCTACCCTGGGGATACTCACATATGTACGATAATGGAAAAAAAAAAACAAAAAAAAAACACATACACACACACACTAAGAGTTACAGTGAAATAAATATTTCTAAAGTAAAAAAAAAAAAATGTTTTAAAATAACAAAAATGCCATAACAATCAAATTTCTCCCAGTTTTCTATTTCTTCCGGCCATTTTCCAGGGATACATGAATGGATAAATTCTAAAAACGTGTCTGAATAAACTCGGAGTTAAAAGTCTTTTTGTTAAATTTAGAATGAAGTGTCATAACGAAATCTTTAGTCGATTTCTCCTCCACAAACTCTGAAGCAGTATACCTGCAGCAAGTTTGTGCTTTTCATGCGTTTCCAATTGTTGGTTTGGTTGTCATGGCAACTGTAGATTATAAAACAAACACCTTCACATGGCATCTCTGAAACCGATGGTACAGTATTAGCCAAACTCGGTAGTAATTACCATTTGATGGTGAAGGGTTCTACCAAATTATGGTTTGTGTTGATTTGTCGATCTTCTCTGAAGAATAATAATAAAAAATATAATATCGTCTGTTTTAAGTATTAATATCCGAATGCAGTCTCGTTTGTTTTGTTTTTTGTTTTGCAGCAACTTGCTATGCTCAAAGATGAACTTATTGATAAAATTTGGACGTTGGAAGAAGATGGCCAGTTCATGAAAGACAAAGAGAGGTTGTTGTTGTATATGGAAAAATTGGACATTATTGCCAGACCAGACATTCTTTCTAGTGAAGGTGGGAAGGATGTTGTAGACTTTTACTTTGTTCCTAGTTTGTTGAAAGAAAAAGGCAAGTCTTCCCTACCAGTGCTGGCTACAGCCAAACATTGCTCAACGCCATATTTGTGTTTTGCCTTCGATGAAGGGTTCATACCGCCAGCTATATTCCACAGACTTCTAGGCGCTTGTTTGTCAACGTACCTGGTGATGAAAATCGGTGGTAAGCTGCTGTTGTACTCGGATGTGGGTGTATTTAAGCTCAACGAGCATCATTGTTTTGTGGTGAGTATCACAGAAAATGTGATAAAAGTTAGGGTAGTGAACATTACGGAACAAAAACCTCTTGCTGCACAATGCGATAAATTACGGCGATACCTGACCGCGGCTGTTCAGAAAGATCTTGGGAGATATCACCAGAACACACCATTCTCTGTCTGTATTCAGTGTGAACGCGGTGACAGAGCCTCAAACGACCTCATTAACTGTAAAGAATTGCTGAAGTTTGGTAAATTACCCTGTTGTGCTCACGAGGATATTCATACTGTCCACTCGGAAGTATTACTTGCATCCTGGTTCCCGGATTACATCGAGGTCCCGACTGGGAAGCGTGCAAGCATTGGCTGGGTGGATGATATGCCTTCGATTGTCAAGAAAAGACCAGTGACATACACAGATCTCAGCAGGCTCTCGAAGTGCCTTGGATTCAATTGGGAATTTGTTCTGCTAGAGCTTGGACAGTCTAAGGCTTCCATTGATCAGTCAAAAATGGACAACCCGTATAAAACTGCTTTTCAAATCTATGATTCACTGTTGAAGTGGAAGAAAGAACAGGGTAAAGCAGCTACATTACAGACTCTTGTTAAGGCCATAGAAAATAGTCCGTCAGTGGAAGTGGACTGGGAGTTGGTTAAAAATATTGTTGATAGAATATAACCGGATATAATGCTAAAACATACTATAGTGGAACTTCGATAACTAGAAGCCCGAGGCGATCATGAAAATATGCTCCAGTTATGGGTTGTTTTACTTATTATGGATTGAACTCTTTAGGAAATGAATAATTGGGACTCAGCCTAGTTTTTGTAAAGCAGGGTATTTGAGCCGCCGGTGTTGTAGTTATCACATTCTGCTATACACAGTTAAACTTCGACAACTCGAACACCGATGTTATTAAAATTCTTGGAAATCCATCAGGAATACCGAAATAGGTATGGTTTGAATTGTATTAATTGTCAGTCTCTGATGGATCAAGTACTTTTTCCAGGTTTGGGGGCTCAATCGGATGCACGTCAAATGTGGTACGGAGGTTGCGGGTTCGATCCCCGCCAGGTCTGGAATCATTCTTTTTGTGGAGATTGATCATCAGATATTTTCTACGGTCCTTCTCTCCCTTTCTCTGATTCAAGAAGGGCTGTTGTCAATTTCTGGCGAAAGAATGTATACAGAAGACTAAGCCTACCCAGGAAAAGTGTGGTTAGGTACATTGACCGGCTCGATATGACCTTAATAGAGTCGACTGGGCCGTTAAACTCCAAACCAATCAACCAGCTGGATTGTAAAATACTTGGTATATTTGCTGCCGATTCATGCTTTTAAAGTCATACAAATAGATATTGCATTAAGCAAGCTTAGTAATGAACACCAGAAACCAAATTGACAGCTACAAAGTATCTACTTAGATGAAGCATTCATGATTAACATGTATGAGTTTATTGCAATCTCGGGCAGTGGCAAGAGTGATGACACTTTAGTCGTGTCTTGTTTTTAGCCATTTCAGTCCAGTAGACCAAAACAGTGTTTTGCAAGCTGTGTAGATCCTGCACTATTTGGTATTCTGTTTTGATTTTTGACCGAGACCCCTACATAGAATAATGGTTCTGACCAGATCATATTCAATGAAAAAAAGAGTCCATTTCAGAAACTCAGGGATGAAACGGTTAATTCAGACAAAAATTCTCAGGTTGTATAATGCTTCCTTTTCAGTGATACTAGAAATGTCCGGCTGACCGAGTTGACTCACGCGGCGTTTAGTGACGTCAAAATAAACAATCGTTCTCTCCAGTATGATTGGACGATTGCGAACTTATGGCGTCAACCATGCTGTTCCGCTGTTGATACGAAAACTGCGCGCAATTATTTTCATGTTTAAAATTTAGCCATCGAACCAGAATTCTTTTTTAAATATTGGACAGAATGGTATAAATATAAGAAATAAAAGTCATTTATTTAACGTTCATTGAAGTATGAACAACAAGGGGTCGCGAGCAAAGGTTACATGAATCCCTTCGGGAGTTCACTTACTTTGCTCTTGACCCGATGTTGTTCATACTTCCATGAACGCTAAAAGTTGCCTTCATTTCTTAAATTACTTACATTTATATTCTATTTTCCACCCATTGTTTGACAAAGAAATCTGGTTCGAGGGTATAAATTGAAACAAGAAAACAATTGCACTCATGTTCTTATTATCCGCGGAACAGCGTCGTTGACGTCATAACGTTGTCATCGTCCAATCACATTGGAGAGAACCAATGTTTATATTGACGTCACCGACGTCGTGTGAGAGTGTATCCATTGAAGTATGAACAACATTATGCTCCTGTAGTTAACTATAGCTTTTTTATGTAAATGCGAAAGTAAATATTAACCCTTAAAGCGCCAGTCACAACTATCGTCGTCTGCTTTGTCATTTTAAAAGTCATTTTTGCAAACAATGTGGACCCAGATCAGACTGCTCCTCTAGGAGCAGTCTGATCTGGGTCCACACTGTTTGCCTATATGCAAAAATAGGTTTGAAAAGTCTGCAAGAATATTAAGCAGACGACATAAACAGACGACATTTTCAGATGCAGTGTTTCTTGCGCTTTAAGGGTAAAAATATGAGCAACATTATGTTCCAATAGTTAACAAAAGTTTTTTTTTTTCATAAATGCACTGAGAATGTAGATATTTGATAAAAACATAGGTACCTTTAAAAGTGCCTGAAAGTGTGAGAGTCCTGCCGAGCTTAAGTGTATGTTTTCTTGTATGTTTAACATTAAAAGCAGGTGGTCGTGTGCCAAATAAATGATGCAGTATTATACATTTTCCTTGACACGAAGTAGCAGATGAAGTAGGAGTATTTTGATGATGATTCAGGGATAATTTTCTCCCGTCCTGCATAAAAACATAGCAGCAGATAAGGCGCTTTTTTTCATCCGAAAAATGCTGATATCTTTTTTATTTCTCCACCAAAAACATATGTTGTGGGCACTCATTGGAAGCGCCTCGGCGAGGCGCTTCCAATGAGTACCCACAACATACGTTTTAGTAGAGAAATAAATAAAATATTATATGGATACCCCCTCTTATCTGTAGCTATGTAAAAACATGTTGATTACCCGCAACGTACATTCTTATGGAGAAATAAGAGAAAGTATGTCAGACTTATCACCTAATACGCCTCTTTAACAAGTCCACATTGTATTTGAATCATGAAGGTAACAAAAACTAGTCATTAATTGTTCATGAAAACTTCACTGTTTCTTCCACAAACACTTCTATTGCTTTATTAGGTATGTTTGTATCAGCGATCTCAGCTACTAGTGGCGGAATTCTCCGGTTGGTGGGATGTTTTAGCTGCTGCACTAGGCGGAGACTTCCGAACATTTACGAGCGGGCCCCCGTAGCCTAGTGGATAAGAGAGTTGACTCTTAATCCATTAGGTTTCTCACCGCTGTGGTTCGATCCTCGCTCGGGTCATATGTGGGAAAGCCAAGTTCTGCTTACGGATGGTCAGGTGGTTTTTCTCCGGGTTCTCCGGTTTTCGCCCACCTTCGATGCACGATCGGCTCGATATAAGTGAAATATTCTTGAGAGGGCCGTAAAAAAAAAAAAAAAAAAATCCGAACATTTACGAACATTTGCTGAATGTTGATTTTTCTTTTGTGTGTGTGTGTGTGTGTTTGCGTGTGTGTTTGCGTTTTACGTTTATTCTCTGTCTTTTATGGGCGCATCTCATGTATTCATTTTCATGATATGTGATTTGCAAATAAAACTGAGTTGAGTTGAGTTGAGCAACAGTGGTAGTCCTGGCCGTAAAATACGTAGATCAGTAAGCCAAATTATAAGAATATGCACTTTTAACTAAGTATGCTCTACACCAGTTCACAAGTAATGTTCAATTGCTAATGTACTGTGAAAACTTGTGCTAAAGCATTCAGATGCCTCTTGAGATAGCCAATTTTACTCCGACTTTTAACGGAAAGTCCCGTATACATTCAGTCGCTTTCGAACATAAATTCCTGAACCTGAATCTGAACCTGCCAGGTACTCCATACACCTCAGAAAAAAAATGAGTATTACATGGAGTGTTTGATAATTGAAGTGACATAAAATGTAATGTGTATAAGCGTTTTGAATTTCAGATTGTTTCTGTTTAGTCACTCTTAAGGCGGTAAAACTGGCCAATCAAAGCCAGAATAAAAAATAAAATGGCAAACGCCCAGTATTTTAGAGAACTCTCGCGGAAGCGCAGATTTTCGGCGATAATGCCTAGCCCTTGCCGTGTAAAGCTTTCAAAATAAAGAAAATAGTGTTAGTTATTTCCATGTGCCTCGGAAACATGTTGCACTCAGTCGGCAGTGGCTCAGTCTTGCTGGAAGATCAAACAAAGAACATGTTTCTTATTCCTGGATCGATTGGCTGATTTAGTCATGTAGTATAACGCCATGTGACTTGGAATGAATTACGGAAAAGTACAGAAGCTGTATGAAATCTGCTGTAACAAATTGGAAATGCAGCATTGTTTAAGATCCCATTTGTTGAATAGTTTGTGAAAAAATGTTGCCAAGAAAGGAAACTATGTTGCTGTACTGGAGAAATGCTGAAAGTCTGTATTTGGGCCGTATGTTTCTTAACTAGCTTCCAACTTAATTTGCATTCCTGCCTTCTAGCTAATTAACTGTCTAAAAGTCTACTTTGATGCCATGGTACTGGAGTTTAGTTTATAATTTTATTTCAGTCGCGTTTACCCTAGATATAAGGATACCTTAAAAGTATTGACCACACTTGTTTCTAGACTTGAAAAGTTCTAGCTTTATCCCTTAAAATGACAAGAAAACCTGCATCTGAAAATGTCGTCTGCTTATGCAATCTGCTGAATATTCTTGCAAACTTTTCAAACCTGTTTTTGCATACAGGCAAACAGTGTTGACAGTTAAAAGGTTAATGCTTCTTGATATGTCTAAAACTGCTGAATGAGTGGCAAATTGTGTAGACCTTTATCAGACTATAGAGAAGGATCAGACTGTGGAGTTTTATCTGTATATACGTAGTTTGCTTTTGCCTATCCAAATATTTTGGATAAATACTGTTTAGTTGGTGCAGCGATGCAAGAAATCAAAATAAGATATAAAATTGGCTGGGAAATTTTAGAATTCCAATGTATTCCTGAAAGGTTGTGCTGAAAATTTTGTAAAGGATGTACTAGTTTGATATAAGATTTTCAGCAAAGCTTCTTGTTACACTTGAATTCAGTAAGGTACATGTCACCATTTATTAAGGGGAATGGCTACACTTTCAAGGAGGTAACCCTGTCAAATAGTTTTGCTTCCTGTTTATAAAGGGTTACCCTGAAACGAAAGAATGGGAGCACATTCATTCCTTTTAGGGTAAACCTTTTTGGAATGGGATTGGTATACAGGAAAGCGAACAGGAAGTCACAGAAGTTATCTCCCTTGTAAAAATGGTGGAAAATCTTCCAAGTATATCCAGTCCCCTTAAATGTACATGCACCCCCCACCCCCCCACAACCCCCCCCCCCCCCGCTCCCCACGAAAACGTATCATAGGGCATTTGCGGACAGTGAAGGCCCAGATCAGCTTGTGTATTTACGCAGTCTAACCAGGGCTTCCACTGTCGGCTAACAGTATCATTGGACACGATATAGAACAGAATAGAATTGAACATTATATAGAATAGAATAGCATATGCACTAAGACACGTTTTCCTTTTATATAAAACTGAGCACCTTTTACACGTCAGTAGAAAGTATCGAGTGACTTAAGTCTTTTAAATTAAACTGTGACATCTTTAGAATTTACAGAATGTATAGACTAGCATTAGTCTTTTGAAATAAACAATGACTGAATAAAATGCATTATCTGAACCTAAGGAATGAAATTTAACTTTTTTCTCTCTGATACTGAAATCAATCTAGTGATAAGCCTTTATAATCATGATATTAAATTCGTTATATTTCAGTGGATTAATTAAACAGGATTATAAGAGTAGATATTTAATCACCATGGAGATTGCAGCCAGTCTACAAAATGTATGAACGGAGAGCAAAGACCCGGATGATATTTTGCGCATGCGCAGGATGGTCTGAATCCGCCATTTTTCGTTTTTGTCATGTTCGAAAGCACGTTATCGCATGATGCGGTCGGAATGGTGTCTTCGAGCATATGCGAATTGCATACTTAGATCAGCCAAAGCAGCCACACCGTCTCATCAGGGTCTTTGATGCCCGTTTATGTATGCCACACTATCCATTGATTATGTACAGTGAAACCTCGTTACAATGACAGCATTTGTTCCCACAGATGTTGCCATTAAAATGAATTTGCTGTTGTACAGAATCCTTAATGGACAGAATGATATGTAAGACAGACCTTTTTTTATTTTTATTTCTTCATGGAACATTTGTTTTGGATATTTGTCAGAATCGCCTCACTGAGGCGATTCTAACAAATATCTAAAACATATGTTGCTTGAAGTTTTAATGCAATATTCTTGCATAATTTCTCATTAACTGTCATCTCTTGAGCAAAGGCTTCCTGACATTCAAATTATCATTATAACGAATTTTGTCGTTGTATCGAGTGTCGGTATAAAGAGAGTGGACTGTGGAAGCAAAGATCCTTCGGAGGCTGGGCTAATCCTTGTTTGGGCATTCGCTGCTTGCATGAACACCGAAGATACGTTTTCATTTGGTATGGCTGAAATGTTTTAACCCTTGTCATGCTGAATAAATTAAGATTCCACGCCCACTTCTAATGTTCAGCCAATCAGTTTACTAGATCCAGATTGTTGCTATAAATTCTCATACTTAATGGCAAACATTGCAGATCCAGATCAGTTGGATTCTTCAGAAGCCAACTGATCCGGATCTACTTTGTTTGCAAATGCGGGGTATATCCAGGTTTAGCAGGACAAGGGTTAAAACAATCAGATGTTACAAAACATGGTGACATGGCAAAGATGTGTAAAAAGGTGCTCAGATTTATAATTTGAACAATTTAGCTGGATTGATCAAGACCATTAATGTGTAGAAACATATATATTTATAGATCTTTTACAAAATCTCTTTTTATTTGAGATAATTCAAGGAATTTTGATAGGTAGTTTACAGTGAATTTTGATCTTCTAACATGATACTGGGGCGGATTCAGAGGGGATTCGTGGAGTTGGGTGTGTGTGTGTGTGTTACGGGGGGTAGGGTTGGTGTGGAGGGGAGCTCGACCCCCACCCCGCTTTGACTCAAAATTTCATTTTCAAATTAATGGGAAATTTTGGATAAATTTTATAAATTTAAGATACCATATTTACGCTAAATATTCACACTCCTTGCCGGCCTCGGTGGCTCAGTTGGATGCGCCGTCCGACTGGAGACCAGGAGGTCGCGGGTTCAACCCCCGCCGAGGTCGGCGACATTCTTTCGTGGAGATTGATCATGAAATATTTTCTACGGTCATTCTCTCCCTTCCGCTGATTCAAGAAAGGCAGTTCTTAGTTTCTGGCGAAAGAATGTGCGCAATACTGGTTAACCGCTTAGAGGACTAAGCCTGCTCAGTAAACGTGTGGTTAGATAAACTGACCGCGCTCGACATGACCCCATTGGGTTGACTGGGCCGTAAAACCTCAACACAAACAAACAATTCACACTCCTTACTCTATATCTGATACCGTCGACCCTCAATAGCTCGAACACCAATGGCTCGTTTGCCATGGCTAATTCGAACTCGTTTTTGAGTCCCTACGAAATTCTTCTCATAGCTCAAGAAAACAAATATTTAGTCATTTTTTCTTCTTTTATCATGAAATCGTATGTTGTGTGTACTCATTAGAATCGCCTCATCGAGGCACTCAACATACACTTATTGCGTAGAAAATCGAAAAGATTTCCCTAAATTATCGCCATTTGCTTTCTGACCTGGCGCTATGATTAACCCTCAGTGGCTCGAACAACCCATATCTCGAACAAATTTTCATGGTCCCCAGGCTGTTCGTGCAGTTCAGATTCGACTGTACTTTTCTCCAACAATTCCATTTTACTACATGTGAATGTGTGTAAAATTTTTGGGTGAGTGGCAAATAGTGTAGACTGGTCAGATGCCGCTTTGTGCGGCGTCTGATCTGGGTCTAAACTCTTTGCTTAGGCCTGTCTGTTTTCGAATTCGTAGAGTAAGTATGGTAATTTTTGTCAAACCGACCCACTTCAGAAATCATCCTGAATCCGTCCCTGTGATATTTGGTGCTCTGTTATTGCTTTGTATTGGGATTTTATATAAAGAAACCATGTCAGTTCTTGTGCCACATATTTGTTTGCCATATTAGTTCACTGTTATGTGTGTGAATGCCTGTAGAAATAATTTCTGCTGCATTGTTTTTTTTTTTTTGTTTTTTTTTTACACTAATAGGGTCAGTCTTTGCAGGGTATTAGACACTTAATTACATACATTTTATTTCTAAAGGTACTTTTGTTTTGTTCGTATTTCCCTTAGAAACGCATTCTACTGACTCTCTCCAGACTTGTTTCTGATGGTTTTGCAATTGCCAAGACATAAACAGACCTTCTAAACCCCGGGTACATGTATTACTCTTCCCGTATTTTCCTCAGTCTTTGCACAGGCTGAAAGCTATGGTTGGCGAAGCATTCTTACCGAGTAATGCTTAATTCCATGGACGCTTGATTACATCCCATTTATTTTAGGTCCATGTCCGTCCTAAGGAAGCCAACTGATCTGGATCTGCATTGTTTGTCATTAAATATGTGAATTTCTGTCAAAAAAAAACCCGGATCAAGTACTCTGATTGGCTGGAAATTAGAAGTAGGCGTGGCATCTTAATTTATTCAGCATGAGAAGGGTTAGTATATCCTTGCACTGAAGATCTTACGGCGAGAGAATAAATTTTCACTACACAATATGAGAAAGCCAGTCACTGAAATATTATTAAGAACCATGACTTGAATGAATTACTGAGAGTCGCTTCACAGACACGCTCAAACAATTGACTTGGCCATTTCTTATACTTCACCGATAAAGTGCTAATCACAACTGCAGCAGACGAAATTTTGGTTTTTGTTTGTATTTTTTTTTGAGAAGATAAGGCTTGGCATTTCATATGAATCGTCTGCCCAACAGACGATTTACATGAAATGCCAAGTCTTATTTTCTCAGAAAAAAAAATGATGATAATAATAGCAAAATAAAATGTCCTCTGCTACAATTGTAGTTTAAATGTTAGAATAGATACGTTTTGTACTTGTTTGTATTGTTATACGTGTTAAACCTTGATGGTTACAAAACTGTTCATTTGCCGTATTTCACATGTAACGTCTCCGTATTTTAAATGTATTTGCAGAGCTCAGACTTTTTATGACATAACCTTTGACAGGCAAGTTAAATTACGAAAAACTTGTCTCGGAATAAAATTGCGACGACACAATATCTGTTTTGTATTGTATAAAAAGCGTTGAGTTGTATTTTTATGTTTGTTTTTTTTTATATGCTTGCTTGAGATTTTCTTAGCATTCTTAATGCAATCTTCTGTTTTCTTGCTAAATAAACCGTAACAAAACATGTGTCATTAGTTAATTTCATGTAAATGAAAATGTTTGAAAAGAGTTTCCGCGCTCGGTGACTCAGTCGGATGCGCGTCCGACGTGATCGGAAGGTCGCGAGTTCTATCTCCGCCTGGATCGGCAGCATTCTTTCATGGAGATTGATCTTGAAATATCTTTTTCTACGGTCATTCTCTCCCGTCCGCTGATTAATGAAGGGCAGATGTCAGTTTCTTGCTAATGAATGTGCACAAGTACTAGTTAACTTCTTAGAGGACTAAGCCTGTCTCAGGAAAACGTGTGGTTAGGTAAACTGACCGCGCTCGATATGACCCTTGTGGATTGACCGGGCCGTAAAACCTCAACACAAACAAACAGACCTACAATAAGACCTGTGTAACCAACAAACATTCAGATCAGGCTGTACATCCACCCAGTGTGGCAAGGCTTCTCATCACGAAAACATACCTGTATAATTTTGACCCCCTTAAACCCCACTTTTATATAGTAAAACTGGGGTTTACAGGGGTATACATTATTTTTCTTATTTCTGTTCAAAAACATAGATTGTGGGTACTCGTTAGAACCGCCTCGACGAGGCGGTTCTAACGAGTACCCACAATCTATGTTTTGAGCAGATATATGAAAAATATCAGAAGTTTTTATCTGAAAATTTTCATTTTTTGGTGGTAAAATTTTCAGTATATTTAAATAGGCGTGTTTTTCGTAATGGAAGACTGATCAGACTTCGCAGATGCGCAGGCTGATCTGAATCTTCGCTGCTCGCACATCTAATTGTAGGTTTTGTCGTGCGCTGGCTCAATTTTTGTTTGTTTCGGTTTTGTCGTTCATTTTCTGTTACACCTTAAAGGGCCATTCTCAACTGCAGCAGACGACATTTTTCTTTTTTTTTTTTTTATTTTTCATAGAAAATATGTCTTGACATTACATGTAAATCGTCTGCCAAGCAAAAATGTCAAGACTTTTTTTCTATACATAATAATAATAATAATAATAATAATAACAATAAAAGAATGTCGTTTGCTACAAATTTTGCTTGGTACTTCAAGGGTTAAGCTACAATGATCTACATTCCTGTCATTATATTTTTATTTGTTTGGCGTAAAGTACAAATAGAACATGTGTTCTCTTTTCCATAATTATTCATATGCAAGTGATGATGCTTCAATTTAATTTATACTCATTTATTTGTTATTTGATTTTACGTTTTACCCAGTCACAATCTCCATTCAAAGTCTTTTGGAATGTCATTTTCATAAATTATTTCTCTGCGTCTACATATGTCACAGAAAAAAATACAGTCGAATCTCATTATCTCGAACTCGCTTATTTCGAATTACCGCTTATCTCGAAGTGAAAATCTGGTCCCTGTTTTAACATGAAACTATGACAATAGGTAACAAAATAATGTGGAAAAGAGGAGAAATTGCTCCCAAGGAGCAATTTCTCCTCTTTTCTACATTATTATATATATATATTTCTAACTTCATGAGTCAAATTACATATTCATTTGTTAAATGTGGTTGTTCAATTTACTGTTTTCCTCACTCTCTCAACTCTTATACGTCGAAGTACGGATATCACGAAGTGTTTCAGTGAGTCCCTTGGAATTCGAGATAACGAGAGTCGACTGTATAGAGCTTCAAGATGTTCAAAACCTTACAGAGAAAAAATACAATTTCACAAAACTGTCTTAGATAAAGTAAACTTTTCTATTAATATCAGTGTATTTCACTGATAAATCTTGCATCGCACAACTAAAGTGGGGTCTCTTTCGATGTCATTAATCTGATCACTCAGTGGTATTAACTGTTGTTTTTATGATCTCATTTATGAATAAAACATACAAGTTCATACATGTTCAGTGAGAATTTTTCTGTATGTTTCAAAACAAATAAAAAAAAGACCTGATCAATGGTAAAGGGGCACAGTACAGGATTAAAGCAGACCTGCTTAATGATAAACGGGCACAGTACAGGATTAAAGTAGACATGGTCAATGACAAAGGGGCACAGTACAAGATTATAAATAGACGTGGTAAATGTCAAAGGGGCACAATACAAGATTAATATAGACCATGTCCGTAATAAAGGGGCACAGTATAGAATTAAAAAAAAAAAAAAGGTCATTGATAACGGAGCACAGTACAGAATTACAAAAAAAAACCCAAAAAAACCTGGATAAAGGAGCACGGTACATGATGAAAAAAAAGACGTGGTCATTGATAATGGGTCACAGTATGTGATTACAAAAAGACCTGGTCAGTGATAAAGGGGCACAGTAAAGGATTCAAACATGCACAGTACAAGATTGAAAGATCTGGTAAATGATAAATGGGTGCAGTACACGATTACAGCAGACCCGATAAATAATAAAGGGGCACATTACAGGATTAAAAAGGTATGGTTAATAACAATGGGGCAAGTTCAATGATTAAATAGACATGGTCAGTGACAAAGGGGCACAGTTCATGACTAAAATACATCTAGTCAATGATAAAGGGGCAGAGTAGAGGATTGAAATAGATCTAGTCAGTGACAAAGAGTCACAGTACAATATAGCAATAAACCTAGTCAGTGATAAAGTACATGATTAAAAAAACTAGTCTTTGATCAAAAGAGGACAGTACATGATTAAAAGACCTGATCATTGGTAAAAGGGCAAAGTGCATGATTAAAATAGACATGATGAATTGTAAATGGGGCACAGTACAGAATGAATCGAAATCTGGTCAGTGGTAAAGGGAGTGGGGGGGGGGGGGTCAGTACAGGATTAAAATAGACACATTCAGAATGAAAAGAAACCTGGTCATTGACAAAAGGGCACAGTACAGGATTAAAATATATATAATCATTTGTAACAGTGCAGGATTAAAAAGACCTGGTCAATGGTAAAGGGGCACAGGATTAAAATAGATCTGATCTGGTCAGAGATAAAGCGGCAAAGTACATAACTGCTTTTTGTTTTGTTTTGTTTTGTTTTTTTAACTGGTCAATGCTAAAGGGACACAGAATAACATTAAAAATGTCATTGATAAAGGGGCACAATGCAGGATTAAAACAGAGCTGGTCAATGATAAAGGGGCATAGTACAGGATTAAAAGACTTGGCCAATGATAAAAGGCACAGTACAAGATGAAAATAGACCTGGTCATTGATAGACGGGCATAGTACAGGAAAAAAATTCTGGTCAATGATAGAGGGTCACAGAACAAGATTAAAAGACATAGCCAATGATAAAGAGCACAATACAGGATTAAAATAGACCTGGTCATTGATAGAGGGGCACAGTACAGGATACAAAATATCTGGTCAATGATAGAGGGGCACAGAACAAGATTAAAATAAACCTGGTCAATGATAGAGGGGCACATTAAAGGGTTAAAGCAGACCTGGTCAGTGATAGAGGGGCAGAGAACAAGATTAAAGTAGACCTGGTCAGTGATAGAGGGGTACAATAGAGGATTAAAGCAGACACGATCAACGATAGAGGGGCACAGTACATGAATAAAATAGACCTGGTAAATGATAGACGGCCACAGTCTGGTCAGGATTAAAAGACCTGGCCAGTGATAAAGGGCACAATACAGGATTAAAATAGACCTGGTCAGTGATAGAGGGACACAATACAGGATTGAAGCAGACCTGGTCATTGATAAAGGGGCACAGTACAGGAATAAAGCAGACCTGGTCAATGATAGAGAGGAAAATACAGGGTTAAAAGAGACCTGGTCAATGATAGAAGGCTCAATAAAGGATTAAAGTAGACCTGGATAATAATAGAGGGACACAGCACAGGATAAAAAAGAATCTGGATATTAAAAAGGTGCTCAGTACAGGATTAAAATAGACCTGGTAAATGATACAGGGCATAGTACATAATTAGAACAACGTCGTCAGTGATAAAAGGGGTACTGTAGAATCAAAATAGATCTGATAAAGTTGCTTAGTACAGAATAAAAAAAGCTGGTCTATGAAAAAGGGCCACAGCACAGGGTGAAAATAGGCTTGGTCTGTGATTAAGAGGCATAGTTCAGGATACCAAACTCTGGTCAACGATAAAGGGGCACAATACAGGATTACAAAATATCTGGTATATGATAAAAGCCCACAGTAAAGGATTGAAAAAAGACTCCGTGACAAAAAGGCACAGTACGGGAATAAAAAATTATGTGGTCTTTGATAAAGGGACACCACACATGATTAAAACAGACCTCGTCAAAGACAAAGGGGCTCAGAGCAGGATTCAAATAGAGCTGGTCACTTATTAAGGGACAAAACAGGATTAAAATAGACCTGATATATGATAAATGGGCACAGTGCAGATAAAAACATAGAACTGGTAAATAATAAAGGGGACACAATACATAATTACAAAAGACCTGGTCAATAATAAAGGGGCACAGTACAGGATTGAAAAAAAAAAAAAAAAAAAAAAAAAAAAAAAAAACATACCTGATCAGTGATTAATTTGATGAAGAGGAATAGTTCAGAATTAACAAAGGCCTGATTACTGATAAAGTGGCAGTGTACAGGATTAAAACAGACCAAGTTAATGGTCTAGAGGCACAATACAGGATTCAAAAAGACCCGATCAAAAATAAACGGGCACAATACAGACAAAAGGGCACACTGAAGGATCAAAACCACCTGGTCAACGCTAAAGCGGCACAGTACATGATTTAAACGGGCCTGGTCAGTGATCATGAAGGGTGACAGTACAGAATTAAAAAGACCTTCTTAATAATGATAAAGGGGCATAGACCAAGATTGAAAATACCTTGTAAGAGATAATGGGATATTGCGCAGAATTAAACCAGTCCTGCTTAATGATAAAGGCCACAATATATGATTAAAAAGACCGGGTCAATTAGAAACGGGAACAGGACAAGATTAAAAAAAGATCTGGTTAACGATTACAGTGCACAGTACAGGATTAAAATAGACTTACCTATTGAGTGATAAAAGGGGCACGGTACATGAATAAAATAGACCACTGGTCAGTGCTAAAGGGGCACAGTAAATATTACACTTATCGTAAAAGATTATATAAAGATTAAAGAAATATTTATTCCAAAATATTTTTGCACATTACACGTTTTCCCTTTTTAGCTCACCTGATCACGAAGTGCTCATGGTGAGCTATTGTGGTCAGTCAATGTCCGTCGTGCGTCGTCCGTCGTGCGGCGTCAACAATTGCTTTAAAAGCCTACTCCTCCTACACCTCTGGGCCAATTGACTTGGTACTTGGTAGGAAGCATCGGGGTGACTTGTAGATCAAAAATAGCTAAAATCGTTCTGATCGGAAATCCAAGATGGCCGCCATGGCCGCCATCTTGAAAATCTATTTTTCGCTTCTTCTCCTGAACCGAAAGCCTATTGACTCCAAACTTGCTAGGAAGCAACAGGGTGACTTGTAGATCGAAAGTAGCTAAAATCGTGCCGATCGGAAATCCAAGATGGCCGCCATGGCGGCCATCTTGAAAATCTGTTTTTTTTTATTCTTCTCCTGAACCGAAAGGCCAATTGACTCCAAACTTGCTAGGAAGCATCAGGATGACTTGTAGATCAAAAATAGCTAAAATCGTGCCGATCGGAAATCCAAGATGGCCGCCATGGCCGCCATCTTGAAAATCTATTTTTCGTTTCTACTCCTAAACCCAAAAGCCAATTGACTCCAAACTTGGTAGGAGGCATTGGGGTGACTTATAGATCAAAAATAGCTAAAATCGTGCCTATCGGAAATCCAAGATGGCCGCCATAGCAGCCATCTTGAAAATCTATTTTTCGCTTCTTCTCCTGAACCGAAAGGCCAGTTGATTCCAAACTTAGTAGGAAGCATCGGGGTGACTTGTAGATCAAAAAAAGCTAAAATCATGCCGATCGTAAATCCAAGATGGCCGCAATGGCGGCTATCTTGAAAATCTATTTTTCGCTTCTTCTCCTAAACCCAAAAGATACTTGACTCGAAACTTAGTAGGAAGCATCAGGGTGACTTGTAGATCAAATATAGCTAAAATCGTTCTGATCAGAAATCCCAGATGGCCACCATGGCCGCCATCTTGAAAATCTATATTTAGCTTCTTCTCCTGCACCGAAAGGCCAATTGACTCCAAACTTCGTAGGAGACATTGGGGTGTTCTACGGTCATTCTCTCCCTTCCGCTGATTCAAGAAGGGCAGTTGTCAGTTTCTGGCGAAAGAATGTGCACAATACTGGTTAACCGCTTAGAGGACTAAGCCTGCCCAGTAAACGTGTGGTTAGGTAAACTGACCGCGCTCGACATGACCCAATTGGGTTGACTGGGCCGTAAAACCTCAACACAAACAAACAAACAAACATTGGGGTGACTTGAAGATCTAAAATCGTGCCAATCGTATATCCAAGATGGCCGCCATGGCAGCCATCTTGAAAGTCTATTTTCGCCTCTTCTCCTGAACTGAAAGGCCAGTTGACTCGAAACTTGGTAGGAAGCAATGGGGTGACTCGTAGATCAAAAATAGCTAAAATCGTGCCGATCGTAAATCCAAGCTGGCTGCCATTTAGAGTTTGTTCAAATGATCACGCTCAATTGACTGGCATGCCATATATCTTCTTCTTCAAAATAAAGAACTGCTTAAATGATGATCAGTTCATTAGTTGCGATGACAGGATTGGATAAATGTTGCATAACATCTGCATATCTGCAGTGGCTATGTCACTGAGGTGAGCGACCCGTGGCCCGTGGGCCTCTTGTTGTTCATTAGACATCTATTTTTCCGGCATTATAATAGTAACGTTGGAATTGTTTAACCTTTAAGTATAATTTTAGCAGACGTTATTCTGATTTTTTATTTTTATTTTTATTTATTTATTTTTTTTTTTTTTTTTGCATTAATTTTCAGAGAAATAAGACTTTGCTAAGCAGACGATTCACATGAAATATAAAGTCTTAGGTTCTCAGAAAAAAAATCAAAGTGTCTGTGGCAGTTCTGATAGTAGCTTGAAGAGTTAATACAATACCATACAAAGTACTTTGACAGTAGATTTTTAGCGAGACTGGGTAATAAATTTAGGATTATGTTTAATGCTACCATATTTTGTTTTGATTTTATACATATTTACTTTACTATATCTTGGCAATGTTCTAATTACTATTACTAGGCACCCAAAGAATATTCGTCAGGTTTTCATGAGTGCAGCTTTCCTAAAATAGTGTGATAAGGTAAATGACCTTGACTAATGTGGTGACTGTCAGATTCCTTCATGATCTGTTGAAAAACATGGCCACCAGTGGGCGGGGCACTTTTGCCTTGAATGGATTCTGAGAAGAAGGTTTTCGAAGTTTGCAATATTGCTAAAGAAGGCAAAAATGCCCACCAACTGGCGATCATGTGTTTCAACCGATCAAAATGAGTCGGGGATTCTGATAGAGAACAATCCATAGGACGTCCCTGTAAAAATTCATTGAAATCCCTCGAACTGAGTTTTGCACTATAGCTATTCAAGGTATTACAGTGAACTTTTACATGGATTTTATTTGGGTGACTCTCTTCAGATTCCTTCCACTCATGTTGATCGGTCACTAAACATGGCCGCCAGTGAGTGGGGCATTTTGTCCCAATATTTAGCGATGTTTTACAGGGATTTTCGTTGGGTGACTATCGTTGAAAACCATGACCACCAGTGAGCGGGACATTTTGCCATATATGAATGTAGGTCTAATCTCAAAACTCTTCTTAGAATCTAAGGGATATCAATGAATTTTTACAGGGATATTCTTTGAGTGATTCTATAACAGAGTCCATCAACTTTTGTTGATCAGTCCAAAAAAACGACAGCCAGTGGGTGGGTTATGTTTGCTTTATATGGCTATGGGACGGTCGGGTGTGGCGAAGGCATCGTGTATCTTATGTCACCAGGGCGTCCAACTGATATTGGCCTACAGTTAGGCAAGGCTTGCTATCCTTGTAGCAGGTAAGGGTAGAGAGGGAATGTTTTTATTTCTTCTGTTTCTTCACTTTTATTTCTGTTCCTCTTTCTTCCATGTCCCTCTGTTTCATTTCCCTACTGTCTCTTCTATCTCTTTTCTCCCTTTCTCTTGGAGACGACACAAAATGATCCATAAGGGTTGACATGTCGTTAAACCCCAACACAATAAACAATTTATATGGCTATAGTGCAAACTTAGAAAATCTTCTCAGATTCTATTCCATGGAGTTCAAAAAGAGATTACAGGGATGTTGTTTTGGTGACTTTCTGTCAGATGCCTCGGACTCCCGCCGTCAGTGGGTGGGGCATAGCAGCCATTACTCAGATGAGCGATATGGGGCCATTATGGCCCTCTTGTTAGTTCTGTATTTCCAAATGATACCCATTTTCAGAGATTATTGTGCAGTTTATAGGATAGGCACGGCAATGTGTAAGGTGGAAAAATAGTTAGGGTACCTTTATCACTCTCTGGGCAAATTCAGCAGACATCACATTGATTACATGTTTTTGTTTTGTTTTTTTTTCACAAGAAAACATGATTTGACATTTAATGCAAATTGTCTCCTTCAATTTGCATGAAGTGTCAAACCTATTTGCTGGAAAAAAAAGAAAAATGTTTCAGTACGTCGTCGGCTGAAAGTTTTACTTAGCATGCTAAGCTTAACCACGGATATTATGAAATTACAAGTATTAGCTATCACAAAAAGGTCTGTGCTTAGCACACAATAAATGTGACATATTTCATTATCCTGCCACTGGTAATTATATTTTGGAGACTATTTGATGGATTAACATGAAACTTGACATATCTCCGTCAATCTTCAGTTAGTTTTAACATCTATTGTGTGCTGAGCAGATACCAAGCTTTTTTGTGAAAGTTAATACTTTTTATGATAACGTTGAGCAGTCCATGGAAAATGGCATTAGACCAGTCCATGACTTTTGATTAAGTGCTTCCAGAGCAACGACAAGCTCTAAGAAAGTCTACGCCCATGGCGTAGACAATTAGTATCAAGTATTATAAATATCAGGTATTGTAAACGCAGTCGACTCTCGTTATCTCGACTTTGCTTATCTCGACTAACCGCTCATTTTGAAGTGAAAATCTGGTCCCTGTTGAAACGTGAAAATCTAACAACAGGTAACAAAATATTGTGGAAAAGAGGAGAAATTGCTCCTCTTTTCCTCAACAATTTGGTCTTTCTATTATTTTTTCCTCAATTCTGCAAATCTGATATGTCGAGGTACGGATATCTCGTAGTATTTCATAGAATCCCATGATCTTCGAGATAAAGAGAGTTGACTGTATATGACAAAAATCCATGCCAAATGTATACACTGACTTAGCGAATAAACTAAGAAATCTTACGATGTTTATTTCTCATTTTAACTTCAGAAAAATAGTATAGGAGTTATCCAAGAAGTGCCTCAATCACAGAACATATCTAAACACTGACACCAGAAAGAAAAGCAAATAATGTTATTTTAACCCTTGTCCTACTGAACCCGGATATACCCTGCCTTTGTAAACAGTGTAGATCCAGATCAGTTGGCTTCTTGAAGCCAACTGATTTGAATCTGCACTGTTTGCCACTCAGTATGTTAATTTATATCAACAATCTGGATCAAGTAATCTGATTGGCTAGGGGTGGTCGGGTGTGGCGAAGGTTTCGTTTATCTTATGTCACCGGGGCGTCCAACTGAGATTGGCTTATAGTTGGGCAAGGCCCGCTATCTTTGTAGCAGGTAAGGGTAGAAGGGGGATGTTTTAATTTCTTCTCTTTCATTCCTGTTCCGCTTGCTTCCCTGTCCCTCTCTTTCATCTCCTCTACTATCTCTTCTATCTACTTTCTCCCTTTCTCTGGGAGACGACACAAAACGACCCACAAGGGTTGACGCGTCGTTAAACTCCAACAGTCAATCAATCAACCAATCTGATTGGCTGAAAATTTTAAAAGGGCGTGGCATCTTAATTTCTTCAGCAGGACAAGGGTTAACGCTTCCTGGATCTTCTGTCTCTTCGGTGGCGCAGTCGGATCATGGAGAAATATGAAAAATATGTGGCTACCCCACAACTTTCATTTTCATGGAGAAATAAGAAAAATATTATGTGAATATCTGGAGCATGGTGGTGTAAACTGGCGTCCGACTGGTGAACAGGAGGGCAGGGGTTCGATCCTCGCAGGGTCCAGCAACATTCTTTCACAGAGATTGATCATGAACTATTTTGTATGTTATATGGTCATTCTTTCCCTTCCTCTGATTCAAGATGGGCAGTTGTCAGTTTATGGCGAAATGATGTGCGCAAGTACTGGTCGACCGCTGAGAGAACTAAGTCTGCCCAGGAAAAGTGTGATTAGATAAACTGAACGGCTCGACATGAGCTTAGTAGTGTTGACTGGGTCGTTAAAGTCCAAACCAGCCAAAATATGTTTCTAAAGAACAAGAACTCGTATGCTATTATTTTACTAGTAATGACAAGTGTTCGTTATCACAGTTAAATGCAAAAAGTAAAGTATATTAATATATATATATAAGTTAAATTCAATACAGTAACCATTACTATGTACATTCTTTTGAAAATCTAAATCGGACATATGACCCGCCACGTGAGAAAACGTACTGTCTGACATGTGCGCCCAACGAAGACTCAAATCAGCCTGCGCATCCGCGCAGTCTGATCAGAGTCTTTGTTGTCCGCATGAAGAAACTTTGCATCCTTGGCTATCCAAAATGCGCCCTGTGACGATTCTGATCAGACTGCGCGAATGCGCAGGCTGATCTGAATCTTCACTGAGCGCACATCCCTGAAGGTACGTTTTCTGCCGTTGCGTCTCATATTTTTCATGGTTAACGATGATTGTCTATTATAATCTATCACATCGAGAATTTCTGAGAAAAAAACACAGGCAAAAACAGGTACGATATTGTAAAAAATAGGAGCACTGTGCGAAGCAACAAGTTTATATTGTAATAATCCAATTCTACTTTTCAGTTAAAACTATAAATGAAATTAGACAGGAAATGCCACAATCACAAACAACAGCCTTTTCGAGGCACCACAAGAAGAAATGGGGAACAAATAATGGCAAACTGTGGCAAACGTCACATATGAAACCACAAACGCGTGGACAAAGAAGAGCTGCTACAGAGGAACCACACTGGAACAGTCAGTGGGAAACCATTAAACCAATTTTACTCGCGCGAATCCTCTTTACTCGCGCGAATCCTCTTTTCTCGCGCGAATTCTCTTTTCTCGCGCGAATCCTCTTTTCTCGCGCGAATTCTCGTCCTTATCTCCTGATACAGTTTCAAACAATACAAACAGAAATCAAACAATACAAACAGAAATCAAACAATACAAACAGAAATCAAACAATACAAACAGAAATAACAATACAAATAGAAAGAAAAAGATCTCTTTACTGATCGACGTTTTACCTGCGGAAATTGTTTGCGGTTTCAACCGCAAGAATTGTCACACAGGTGTAAATGGATGATATAAAATATTCATCATGTCAGCACACCTATGAAAATGCATACTGCTAAAACAAAGCTCTACATAAATCAAGTTTTTAATCATAATAAAAGCACTGAAGGGTCGATTGTCTCTGAGTGTAGGCTGGGAAAATCAGGCTTAAGACTTTTTCATTTAACCTTTCCTGTAATTTGAGCAAACAGTGCAGACCCTGATCATAGAGCTGCGGCGTCTGATCTGAGTGCACTGTTTGCCAGTTCCAGTCAAGGTTTTTCAGATAACCCTCTTTACTCAGCACTCTGACGTTACAGCGACAAAAAGCGCGCGGCTATCAAAAAACGTTATTACCCGGATTTATTGGTCAATGATAATCACGTGTTCAATAACCTTAAGGAAGTTTTGATGTATGTATACTTTGAATCGATTGTAAATAATCTACCCAAAATTTGATATTTTATTGAAGTCTTCATAAAAAAAGAAATGTTCGCACATGAGTATCACAACATTTGTTTTTATGAAGAAATAATAATAAAAAAAAAGTTCCTCTAGATGTTCCTATTATCTAGAGCTATGTATGTCATGATATTTTCACCATATAATATGAGAATTGAGGATGATTTTGGTTCTTAAGCACATTAAGATAGATATTTACAGTTAGAAAGATTGCTAGAAGTAACAAAGAAACTGAGACGATAAAAAATATGAAAATTCCCCTAATAACAAAAACACACCTATATTCCTGTTTTTTTTACTGAATAGTATTGGGCAACATTGGGGTAAACATTGCACAGACATATAAACTATGGCCTAAATAAAAAAAAAACAAACAAACAAAAACAACAAAAACAAGCTTTGTCCTTAAGCTACCCGTCATTTTAGTCTTGGGTAGGTAGGCAGGTAAATTACTATATTATATTTTGCTTTATGTATACAGAAACCAACATTATGTTTCATCAAAAATAGACATTTTATTATCCAAGAAAGGTTTAATAAATTGATATATGGTACTAATACAATCATAAAATGTGTCACCTGACAGCCCCTGAAGTTTCAGTTAGTCTCTTGTTCTTGAAATGAAATTATTTTTAATCGTATCTCTTATAAATGTTGCCAACATTAATTCAGAGATAGATAAAAAATCATTTTATTTTTGATCCATTTCAAAACCGAGAGACTAACTGATTTTACAGGCTGTCAGCTGTCAACATTTTATGATCGTATTAATACTATATATCAATTTATTAAACCTACCTTGGATTAAAACAAAAAGTCTGTTTTTGAGAAATATGGAGCCTTTAAGTTCTTGCACTTTGCCTACAGTCAGACATTACTTTCTTTTTTGCTAATGACTATTTTAACACTTTTAATATTTCCACATGTAAGCATGGACAACATGATATGCTCTAGAAACATACTGAATGTTTTTATTACTTATTCATGAATCATATGTTAACATTAACTGGAAGCTATAGAGCTGTAGGGTGAGGGAACCAATCTAGTGTTAACAAAAAGTGCCTGAAAACTTGGACTGTTTTTCGAGTTGTTTGCTAAATGGAAAACCCAATGAATTACTTATAACCTTGCAATTGGAGTGACCGACAAGAATAGTTTTTTTTTCAAGGGAAAGCAATATATTTTTAGTAGGGGTATAAACAGTTGGTAGGGTAGTAAAGGACAAACAAATAAGATTTTATTTTAGGCCTAATATAACTGAAGATTAGGATGAGTGACTTGGTAAACCTCAACAATGATTTTGTCGGTTCCGACATGCCTCCCACCGATAAGTTAATTTTGTGTATTTCCCTGAAACTTGGGCTTAAAAATACAATGCCAGTCTGCAGTCAGGACAAATGGGCCGAGCCATGCGTAAATCTTCTTCGGGTATATACGGACAGTGAAGGTCCTGATCAGACTGCGCGCATCCGCGCAGTCTGATCAGAATCTTCACTGTCCGCTTGTAGAATTATTAGGTACTGTAGAACATGACGAAGAACGAGCAAAGTAACTGTTCAGGCTGTATACATCTGGTTTCTGATCTGAATCTTTACTGTTTTTGCATTTACCCCAAGGACGTCTGTTCTCATGTCGCGACTCAATATCTGTGTCAGGTGAAGCGAAAGCGTCTCCAAGTGTATTGAAACTATATTTAGACTCAAATTATCCAGTGCAACCACACGGTCTCCGAAGTATATACAAACGGATGATGAGATAGAGAGAACACCAAACCCATTTTTGAATTTACCCAATTACGTCGAATGGACTCTTTTACCACACCTATTTGGGCTGGTCTATTTTCAACAGCAGGGTGTCAGGTTAGTTTTTACTGTTACTGTCTTTTATAGAAATCCATGTAGTTAATGAATAGAGTGTAGACCCTGATCAGACGCCGCGTTCTGCCTTGTTTGCCAGTTACCCTTCTTAAAAAGAACCGACACGTCAGTGCGAAAAGCTATGAAAAGTTGCTAAGAAAGACAATTCAGTAGCATTGGATCGATGAGCGGAGTGATATTTTGTTAAGAACATTTTCCGTATCCTATGTACAGTGTGCTTGGTGTAATTTGATGGGCGTCTATATATGTGCCTAAAACACAATATTCTTCATGAGGACAGTCTTAAGAGAATACTCTCTTACCAAAATATTTACGACTTTTCCGTGTTTGAAGGTAACGGATAAACTTACAGGCGAGATAACTCTTGTCAAAATTGTATCTCCCTCCGGAAAAGGGGCCAAAATTGAAAAATGTTTGGAGGCAATTGGTCTTCTTTCATGGAAGGCAATTTTACATTTTTTGCCTCTCATCTGAAAAGAAGTCTACTCTAAAGGGAAAGAATTTGCTCCCCATGGGAGCAAATTCTTTCCTTTTATAGCAGACCACTTTTCAGAAGGTCCATCGTGTGTAGGAAAGCAACCATAATGGCGGAAAATCTAGTAAGTGCAGGCAGTCGCATTAAAATAAAGTGTCAGCGTCTTCCATGTTAATTTCATTCTGCACATTTGCGTAATTGTCCTCTTCAGGCCACTGTTCATTCTCTGCATGAATCGCTTGTAACGTAAGACCCGATTGGTCGTCAGTATCATGTGTTTGTAATGTGAGTTCTGATTGGTCCTCATTGTTTAGTGATGTCTGTGCTTTCGTCAGAAGCTGGCCTTCAGTCAGATCTATCTTCGTTTCAGTTCTGACTTTTTCTATTTGGGAATAATCCTGATCATCATAATGAACCTCGGCGTTTACATTTGCTGTGGTCTTTCTGGGGACACTGGGTGAACTCTGGCAGCTCGGATTTTCCAGGTCATCTTTTCTTTTGCGAAATTCTAGGTTCGACTGAGCTGCTTGAGCAACCTGACTAAACAGTCCTGAGGTTTTCTTAACAGTAGTCGCATCATTTCCAGCTGTGCGATTCGCTTCTCTCTGTTGCCCTGAAATAGCGCGACAATAGAAGTACACACTAGTGTTGTGATAATCGATCATCAGTCACTTTTACCTCTTGTGACTGATGATCGGAAATAATTTCTATAGTTGACTAATACAAAAAACATATTTTTTCTCACTTTTTATTCAATGGCCAAGTTGAAAGAAAAAAAGAAAGAATGAAATACTAAGCTGTCTATTTGGGTTTTTTAAGATTTGTGGACAATAAAGGTGAAGAAATTTAATAAAATTGGCTGAAATAAGACCGAAATTTCAACCGAACAGTAATACTGCTTTTCTTATCTCCATGAAAACATATGCTGTGGGTACCCATTAGAAGCGCCTCCAAATTACCTACCCTACAGATTTCTGCATAATTTGCATTTAATTTTACTATAGGGAAAAAGTGAATATATTAAATCTTGTAAAAACTAATAACTAGAATAAAAGTTTTTTGTGCGTAGGTAGTCATCACGAAAACATACCTATATAATTTTGACCCCCTTAAACCCCACTTTTATATAGTAAAACTGGGGTTTGCAGGGGTACAAGTTATTTTTCTTATTTCTGCTCAAAACATGGATTGTGGGTACTCACAATCCATGTTTTGAGCAGAAATATGAAAAATATCACAGTTTTTTATCTGAAAATTTTAAATTTTTGGAGGATTAATTTTCTATATATTTGAATAGGCGTGTTTTCGTAATGTATGACAAATAGGTTTGCATTAAACCATGAAAAAATTGCGCCAAGCAAAAACAACTTTCTGAGAGATGTCGAAAGCACAGTAGTGTCATTCGGGTTGTGCCTTTTAACAGTGGCGTGGCAAAAACGAAATTATTTTTACGCACATCCAACCAAAATATATTGAAAACAAGTCCATAGAACCGCTTCCAAAAAAGGGCTACCCTTTAAAAACTGGCTGACGGAATGAATTAATATCGATATAGCCATATTTTTTATTGTCTAAAAATACAATTTCCAAACGAAATTAAACTACCCCTAGTTTGTTATAAAATACTTCTGAGGACTGTGCAATAAAGAATTATAGGAGAAAATATCGCCTAAATATGTTTTTTTCTAACTAGGCTACGTAGCCAAGTTAGGTCAAGGGACGTCATAATTTTATAAATTAAAAGGTGATTATGCTCTAGTTACTTTAAAATTTTTCGGGAATATGTGTATTTTTATATATTTTTATGATAAAGTATATTTCTTTCATAATGAGTGTGCAGATTCTTCGAAACCTCACTGAGAGCTTAAATAATTTTCGTGAAACTTAGTGTATTAGAACACTTATTTCATTTAATTTTACGAACATTATAAATATCTCGAAACAACAGTTTGGAAAACTCAGTTAGAAACAAAAGTGGGACTTCTGTGATTTTTGTCATTTCAGAATTAGCTCAGTCAGCGACCTTTAAGGAAAGAATTTGCTCCTCTGGGAGCAAATTATTTCCTTTAAGGGTAACCCTATTTGGGAAGCGATAAATTCTATTCTTCCCTTTAAGAACAGTCCTGATGGTAAAGAAACAAAATATTTTATGTTAATTGATGTTTCTTTATTGCAAATAATATTACTTTTTTTTTCTTACGCATGTTAGCGCCTACATTGTATTTTTTAGTATAGGGACAAACATGGTTTTTCATGCATTAACATTCGCAAAGGTCCCGTGGGAGGTGTTGAAAACCGAGGCCGAAGGCCACGGTTTTCAACACCTCCCAAGGGACCTGGCGAATGTTAATGCATTGAAAAACCATGTTCGATCGCTATTATTGCATAAAAACTAAAAACTTTTGCTACATTTCGCGTTATGTCTTGCACTATTTTGTTTCACCTTTTCTCCGATGTCACGCGAACACTATTTCCACGTACTATGCTCGTTCTAGGGCAGGGCAGTACACATCTCGTGTGGCCCCGGTATGAGCATATTGAAAGTTGCGTAACCGTGCATTAACAAGCAACCTTGTTAATACACGGCTTTTCGCCGGTTAATGCACGGCTGTTAATACGTAGTGCGCGACACTGCCTTTTATGCAATAATGTCTTTTCCTAATCTTTTCTTCTGTCAACGTCTTAGAAAGGCTGGGCTTCATGATTGGGGCCTTTCCTAACTTCATATATATTTTTAAGGTCCAAAACTTCAAAACATTTTTGATGCGGCCATGTGAAAATAAATGTCTTACAAATACTATTTTAGCAAATGTAGAGATATTTTACCTATTAAAGCTATATTTGCCATCTTTTTCCATCTTGCTTTTGCCAATTTTGTTTTCTTCGTAGCAATTGATTCCTTCAAAGACCGATTCCGACGCATCAGTGCCATTGTGTGAAGAGACTGACGGTCAAAACGTTTGAACTCCTCTTTCTTTTGGATAGAGCTCATTACAGAGTTCAGGTCCGTCTCGACATCCTGTAAGTAATTATGTTTTGATACTCCTTACATTCTATGCCACAGATGTGAATAACAAATTTAAGGCACTTTTAGAGTTTTATTGTACTTCACTAAAGCTGGAGTTAAGTGCTGCTTGTGGGGCCGTAAAACGTCCCCGTACTTCACCGTAGCGAAAAACAAACAAACAAACAAACAAACAAAAAAAATCAACATTTTTAGTTCCTTTCGGATCATTTAGACTATTCTGGTTAATTTGCAAATCGAATATCATTTAAGCCGGTGCTAGAGGTTGTATCCCAGTAAGCATGCTACATAAATATATAGCGGGCCGTTATCGGCCCGTGGGGGTTGCTGACGGGCCGATAACGGCCCGCTATAGATTTATGTAGAATGCTAGCTGGGATGCAGCCTCACAAACTATATTGCTGCATATGAAGAGGTTTAATAAAGAGGTTTAATAAAACCGAGTCTCCGATTATCGTTCTTTTGTGTATCCTCTGTTTCCAAAGGCAATATTTAAATATATTTTATAAAACGTAGGGAATTTTAGGTGAATCTAATTTTTCAGACACATTTAAAAGGATTAATAAAAGTCCAAAAGGATTGCCTTTGGAAACAAAGAAAACACAAAATCACGAAAATCGGAGACTCGGTTTGATTGAGTCTCTTCATATGCAACACTGTAGTTTGCGAGGCTGCATACGCCCCCTAGCGCCGGCTTAAGCGGTATTAGATTTTCAGAATAACCAGGATGGGCTCAATGATCCCAAAAGAAATACATTATAACCTGTAATAAAACTCTTTATAAAAACACAGGCTATAGTATAGATGTTATGCAGCACATAGCATTAGTAATTTACCCAATCAATGTTAACAATTTGGCTGCCCATCTTTAATCACACGGCGATGGCTCAGATCGCAAACTTGACCCTTTTCAGCCCTGCAGACCAAACCAGATGCCTTTGCAAACAGTGTAGATCCTGTTGAGACGGCTCGTAACGAGAAGATAAGTTTTCTCACGTTGGATGTTTGCTTTGTATACGTCACCCGCTATGCCCGTCCATACAAGGAATGGACGGGGTACATCATATCTGTTTTATTATCGTTATGAACTGTGCCATTAGAAAAAGTCCAGGGCCCACATTACGAAAACACGCCTGTTCAAATATACTGAAAATTTTACCACCAAAAAAAGGTAAATTTTCAGATAAAAATCTGATATTTTTTTCATATTTCTGCGCAAAACATAGATTGTGGGTATTCGTTAGAACCGCCTCGCCGAGGCGGTTCTAACGAGTACCAACAATCTATGTTTTTGGGCAGAAATAAGAAAAATAATGTATACCCCTGCAAACCCCAGTTTTACTATATAAAAGCGGGGTTTAAGGGGGTCATAATTATATAGGTAAGTTTTCGTGATGAGTTGTCCAAAGCGTCGTTAGCTTAACGAGCTCGTTAATGACAAACTCGTTAACTGTTGTAGCTAAGGTATTTTCAAATGCATTGATATTGTTGCTTCAAAAATGTGAGTTGCTTTTGCAATGCAAAATCTACCCACATTTTTTCAGCAAAAAAAAAAAACAAAACAAAAAGAAAATCATTGCATTTGTCATATTTAAAGATAGAAGTTTTAACGTCGCGTTAGCTAACAACTTCGTTAAGTTTTGAACCATTGGGTCCAGATCAGTAATGAAACCACACAATCTTGAAACAGGCTTTGCTATACATTGATACAGTCTACAGTATACAATGATTCTGGAAGGGGAGAGTGGAGACCCTGAGCAGAGTATGCAATGATTCTGTGGGCGGCCAGAGAAGGCCCTGAACAGAGTACTCAATGGTTCTGTGAGCGGCCAGAGAACACCTTGAACAGAGTATTCAATGATTCTGTGAGCGGCCAGGGAATGCCCTGAACAGCGTATTCAATGATGCTGTGAGCGGCCAGGGAATGCCCTGATCAGAGTATTCAATGATGCTGTGAGCGGCCAGGGAATGCCCTGAACAGAGTATTCAATGATGCTGTGAGCGGCCAGGGAATGCCCTGAACAGAGTATTCAATGATGCTGTGATCGGCCAGGGAATGCCCTGAACAGAGTATTCAATGATGCTGTGAGCGGCCAGGGAATGCCCTGATCAGAGTATTCAATGATGCGGTGAGCGGCCAGGGAATGCCCTGAACAGAGTACTCAATGATTCTGTGAGCGGCCAGAGAAGGCTCTGAGCAGAGTACTCAATGATTCTGTGAGCGGCCAGGGAATGCCCTGAACAGAGTACTCAATGATTCTGTGAGCGGCCAGAGAAGGCTCTGAGCAGAGTACTCAATGATTCTGTGAGCGGCAAGGGAATGCCCTGAACAGAGTATTCAATGACGCTGTGAGCGGCCAGGGAATGCCCTGAACAATGATTCTGTGAGCGGCCAGAAAGGCTCTGAACAGAGTACTCAATGATTCTGTGAGCGGCCAGAGAAGGCTCTGAGCAGAGTACTCAATGATTCTGTGAGCGGCCAGGGAATGCCCTGAACAGAGTATTCTATGACGCTGTGAGCGGCCAGGGAATGCCCTGAACAATGATTCTGTGAGCGGCCAGAGAAGGCTCTGAACAGAGTACTCAATGATTCTGTGAGCGGCCAGGGAATGACCTGAACAGAGCATTCAATGACGCTGTTAGCGGCCAGGGAATGCCCTGAACAGAGTATTCAATAATGCTGTGAGCAGACAGAGAAGGCGCTATACAGAGTATTAAATGATTCTGTAAGCGGAGAACAAAGGCCCTGAATAAGCGTATTCAATGATTCTGTAAAAGGAGATCGAAGCCTGAACAGAGTATTCAGTGATTCTGTGAGTGGCCAGAGATGGCCCTGAATGGATGTTTTGAGCAGAAAAATGAAAAACATCAGAATTTTTTTATCTCAAAATTTTCTGTTTTTGGTTGTAAAATTTTCAATATATTTGAATAGGCGTGTTTTCGTGTTGTTCCAAAATATCGCAGAAAATTTTATGTGGTCCCGAACAAAACAACGTATACATGAGATGTTATACTCACTATTGCCTCTCCAACTACTGAATCATCGTGTGCTGTTTCTTCCTTCATCACCTCCTGCAGCTCCTTAAATTTCCTTCTAAAGTTAGCGTTAAGTGTATTACCCTTCTTAACGAGTTGATGTCGCCGACTTGCCAGTCTCTTCCATTGCTTTCTTACCACCTTCTTTTTTTCTTCTCCTGAAATTTAACTTATTTATAAGTTATATGTAAGGACTTCAGCAGGGCTCCATAGCGCAGTTGCTAGGGCATCTGACTAAAGATCCAGAGGCGCAAGTTCGAATCCCAGCTCAGCCTGATAACATCCGCGGAGTTCAGTAAGTCATTTCTACGGCCATTCTTCTCCTTCCATTGATTCAAGAAGGAAAGTTGTCAGTTTCTGGCAAGATTATGTGCGCAAGTACTGATTAACCCATTTAAGACTGAATAAACTCTCCCACACATATTGGAAGAGTCCATTTTCGATTATAGATATGTCAGGCTATATGATTTAGATATTCCGAAATGAAATATGGTTGAACTATTTGCAAACAGTAGAGACGCTGATCAGACGCCGCGTTCTGCGGCGTCTGATCTGGATCTGCACTGTTTGCCGGTTACCCGTTTAGGAATCGCCAGTCTTCAATCGGTTAACTGTTTAGAGAACTAAGCCGGCCTAGGAAAGGTGTCAGTAGGTTAACTGACTGGCGTGACATGACCTTAACAGTGTTGATCGGGCCGTAAAAGAGGCTTTCAGTTACATTCGCCATGCATTGGCCTCTGCCAAAAATCAGTGACTGGGCTATTTCCAGAAAGGGACTTACCAGAGATAAATTTGTGACACAACGTGAGAAAACGTACCTTCTGATAAGTGAATCCATTGGATTCTCTTATCAGAAGGTAAGCTTTCTCACGTTGTGACTAAAATCATTCTGCGCGTGCGCACAGTCAGCTCAATCTTCGACTGATTCTGTTGGGCTTAAACGACACGTCAACCCTTGCGGGTCATTTTGTGTCGTCTTCTAGAGAAAGGTAGGAGAGATAGAGAAGAGACAGTAGAGACGATGAAAGAGAGACTGGGGAGAAAGAGGAAAATGAATGAAAGTGAAGAAACAGAAGAAATACAAAATTCCCCCTCTACCTTTGCCTGCTGCAAGGATAGCAGGCCTTGCCAGCTGTAAGCCATTATCAGTTGGACGCCCCGGTGACGTACGATACACGACACCTTTGCCTCACCAACCCCACGCAAGCTCAATCTTAACTGCTCGCATAAGACACTTTTCATATTTGGTCATCCAAAATGCGCCCAGTAGGGATTCTGATCAGACTGCGCGAATGCACAGGCTTATTGGAATCTACACTGGGCGCACATGTTCAAAGGCACGTTTTCTGAGGTTTAAATTCATTTGTTAATCATTTTTCTAAGAGTATTCTTATTTATTTTGCCAATTATATTTATGTCATAGATACAGCTTTGCTAGTCTGAATAACAATTAATCCCTTAATCCCTTTGTTTTGCAGACCAATACAGACACCTTTGCAACCAGTGCAGATCCAGAGAAGACGACTCGTAACAAGCCGTCTCGTTAGGATCTAGCTTTTTGCCTGTCTGTTAGTGAGTTTTGACTCAAACCCCTATTTGCAATAACGGATGTGTCCAAATTCAGAGATGGGAGAGTCTATTTGAGAAACTCAGGGGCGAGAGGATTAAACTAAGACGAACAAAGAAACATGAAGCTGTATGTCGAAGCTATGATAGGACTTCGTTCTCTGGGTAAGACCAAGGATGATTTCTGAGGGTAGGGTGGGGTTGGGGTGGGAGTGGTCGGTCTAAATGAATTAGCGTCATACTCTATTCGGAAAGACAAGCCTGAACAAAGAGTGTAAACCCAGACCAGACGCCGCAGACTGCGGCGTCTGATCAGGGTCGACACTGTCTGCCACTCATCCAGCATTTTTATACACATTCGTAGGTAATAAAATTGACTTTTTGCAGAGACGTGTAAGGTAATACAAACATAAAACGATAATACCCCGCCTTTATCGTTTTGGTGTCAGATAACTGTCAAAAAATTGACAAAAATTGTCTATTAGCAATCCCAAACCAGATCTCCTCAATATCAATGCATATACCAAGTTTTGTTAAAATCCCTTGACATTTACTCAAGTTATCGTCCGAAAAACGAAAATATGGGCGTGGCTCGGACAGATAACTCCGTCAAAATTTGACGAAATTTGCCCATTAGCAATCCCAAACCAGATCTCCACAATGCACATACAAAGTTTTGTGAAAATCCATTTGACCGACTTAAACCCCACTTTTATATGGTAAAACTCGGGTTAACAGGGGTATACATTATTTTTCTTATTTTTGCTTGAAAACATAGGTTGTGGGTACTCGTTAGAACAGAGGCGGTTCTAACGAGTATCCAAAATCTATGTTTTGAGCAGAAATATGAAAAATATCAGAGTTTTTTTATCTGAAAATTTGCAGTTTTTGATGTGAACTTTTTTATATAATTGGAATAGGCGTGTTTTCGAAATGGGATGCACGGACTGTCTTCTTTTGGGCCCACATGTCAGAAGGTACATGAGTTTTCTCAACCTGCGGCTCATTCAGTTTTAAGCCACCTCATGCCACAATTAATAAAATGGCATGTGTGCCCAGCGAAGACTCAGATCAGCCTGAGCATCCGCCCAGTCTGATCTGAGTCTTCGCTGTGCGCTCAATGGGGAGCTAAGGACCCAAGCTTTCTTCATGCAAGCAGCGAAGACACTGACCCGAATGGGCAAAGAGTTAATAGTTGGGTCATTTTAAGAAATTCTACTGCTTTGAGCATCAAAATAATCCTAATGATTCAAGCGCCATGCCTTATTTTTCGCCCAGACTGATCTGAGTCTTTTCTGGGTGTCATTTTGTTGGTTTTGTCGTTCCCTGACTCATTTTTGTTGGCTGAGCATTTGCAAGCTCATTGGCTAGAGCTTGTCAGTATCAATATGTGTGCAAAACTATCAAAATAATCCTAAGCAGTATGTCTCCTCAAAAAAGCATGTGTTTATTAATTGCTGATATATAGTTGTTATTCAAGTAAAAGAATCCAGTTTACTTAGAAACCCCTTTTACAAGCAGAAACAGCAAATTTCGCATCTTATTTAAGCATATTTAAGTTTGAGTGACCCGAAAAAAATCAATATACACAAGAGCGTGTATATTTTCTGTGTATTTAACCTGGTTTCCACACTAAGTAAGGAGTTTGCTAAATGCTGAAGTGCGAAAAATGTTTTTAAAATGGACTAGACTTTGTTTTTCTACAAAAACATAGATGTTTCCCCCCTCTTAAGGGTCATATTATATTGTACATTTAGCGAACATTTACATTAACTAATGAGATTCTAAGGAAAATAACTCAAAACGTATGAAAGCAAGAGTAAATGTTCTTCTGCTCCGCATATTGTATAATGTTAATTGATATTTACATGAAGTTTCGTGAAGATAGCGTGAATGGTTTTCAAGTTATAGAGCAGACATGATTTTGAGTCCAAGGGAAATAATTCAAAAGAGTATAAATGCAAGAGTTATGGTTCTTGCGCTCTGCACGTCGTCTTGTGATGATTGATAGTTATATGAAGTTTCGTGAAGATAGCTTGAACGGATTTTAAGATATAGAGTGGATACGATTTTGTTACAGAGTCCAAGGGAAATAACTCAAAAAGTGTAAACGCAAGAGTTATGGTTCTTGCGCTCGGCACGTTGTCTAATGTTGATTGATATTTATATGAAGTTTGTAAAGAGAGCTTGAACGTTTTTTTGTGACGGACAAAGTTCCAAGGGAAATAACTCAAAAAGTATAAAGGCAAGAGTTATGATATTTGCACTCTGCACGTCGTCCAATGTTGATTGATATTTATATGAAGTATCGTGAAGATAGGTTGAACGGTTTTCAAGTTATAGAGCGGACATGAGTGTGACAGACAGAGAGACAGACGGACAGACAGACACACAGACAGACAGACAGACAGACGGACAGACGGACGCTCGGGGGTAAAACAATATGTCTCCCAAACCTAAAGGGGGAGAGACATAATAAGATATAGTTTACTCAAATTTTGAGCCTTAACTCTTTCCCCGCTAGTGGCGACTTTTGTCGTCTGCTGATAACCTTTGCAAACAGTTTGGACCCAGATCAGGCCCGACAAAATGTCTGGCCAGATCTGGATCCAAACTGTTTGACGTTCTGATGGTTCCTGAAAGATGTGTTTAAAAAAAAGTTAATTTAAAAAAATCCACAGACTACAAAAAAAAAAAAAAAAAAAAAAAAAAAAAAAAAAAGAAAAATGCAAAATTACCCAGCAAGCATGCAAAGAGTTAATGGTTGGGTCATTTTAAGAAAATCTACTGCTTTGAGCATCAAAATAATCCTAATGATTCAAGCGCCATGCCTTTTTTCGCCAACTGACCACGGACAATCGACGGATGGATTCACAAGTCGATTATTGAGCGCACTCCGAAAGTCGACCTTGGGCGGTCGGTTGACTTCTGTGCGGTCGTGCAATGTCAAGCATCTTATGAAAGAAAATTTTCGAAGGCTAAAATCCGTAGGTACGAAACTTTACTTACGCTGAGCTAAGTCGTCATCTAAATCGCTTAAGTCTCCCATACTAGTTGCGCTGGAGTCAGACGCGATGGAAATGTTGTCTTCATCTTTATTACTTTGCATTTGTTTAACTAAATTGTAACCCTGAAATACATATAAAAGAGAAGAGGAATCAACCCTTAACCTTTACCACTCTATGGGGAAATTAAGCAGACGACAAATATATATATATATATATATATATATATATATATATATATATATATATATATATATATATATATACTACTTTTCCCAGACAACAGGATTTGATATTTCATGCAAATTTTCTCCACTGAAAATAATTTGCATGCAATTACAAAATCTGTTTTCTGAGACAATTATAAAATTGACTTCTGTATTTCTGCGAAACTTTTACCCAGTCAAAACTGTATAAGACATTTTGACGTATATTATTGTTTTCAAAGATATTAAGGCTGAAACACTGCAGGTGATTCAACTGAAATATTAAATAATGCCAAATAGAAATATGTGTGCTTAGGGTAACATGTCAGAAACAAAAAAAAATAGGTACGGTAGGTAGGGATACTTAATTTTTACATTGTTTTATGTAAGATTAAACCATATTTCCATATATTTGAACTTAGCACCTTAATTCACATAAAATTTTACCAGGTTTTTTTGACTACTGATAAAATACCAAAAATGGCGTGTCTACACTATTTGCTCAACCTACTTGTCCAAATACATTATGAAAACATGCCTATTCAAATATACTGAAAATTTTACCACCAAGAAATGAAAACTTTCAGATAAAAAAGTCTGATATGTTTCATGTGTCTGCTCGACAAGGCGGTTCTAACGAGTACCAACAATCTGTGTTTTGAGCAGAAATAAGAAAAATAATGTATACCCCTGTAAATCCCAGTTTTACTATATAAAAGTGGGGTTTAAGGAGGTCAAAATTATATAGGCATGTTTCCGTGATGTTAAGCATAGTTTATACCTATTTTTATGTGTTATTGTTTTAAGAAAACATGAAAAAACTGTTAAGATTCACCAGAAAAATTAGGTACGGTAGGGTAACCCTAAACACACAAATGTTTTTTGGCCTAAAATGGTACCCTAGGAAAAACGGCACACACACAAAAATGAGAATCTCTATCTATTTCAAACTCGATTTTCAGAATGAACAGTGAGGCAGAGGACACCTATGCGGACCCACTTATAATTCATGTACTCAAAGTATAAACGATTAGACTCTCTTTTGGTGTGGTTGAGTGAGGCCACAGGAGTTTTAAGTTCGATCAGAAATGCATGTTAAAATGGCCCGAATCGACTTTCCTATAAGGCGAGCGATTTGGGCCAACTTATAGGAAAGTTGATTTGGGCCATTTAAACATGTATTTCTGACCGAACTTCAAGCTCCTGTGGGTGATCTTACGGCATCCAGGGTGTCCAACTGATATTGGCTAGATAGATATTTTCTATCCTTGCAGCAGGCAAGGATAAGGAAGAAATGTTTTTATTTCTTTTTTCTTCACTGTCATACTTTCTCCTCTCTCCCCTGCCCCTCTCTTTCATCTCCTCTACTATCTCTTCTTCTCTCTTCTCCCTTTCTCTGGGTGACGACATAAAATTACCCACAAGGGTTGACGTGTCATTATCCCCAACACAATCAATCAAAAACTCCTCTTTTGCGTTCCAATAGCCCTTAACACGGACTATTGGTAAGTGGTTAGTGAAACGAACTTAATAAAATGCAGCTTATTAAAACTACCCAGCATGCACACAACGTTGAAACAACGTCGATTTAACGTTAATTCAACGTCAAATGTTGTTTAACTATATAGGTAAACAACACGATATAACATGTATATCCAGCTAAAGCCAGTCAGAAGTTATGTAGTATTTGCTTTATGTTTTATGATTATAAGGTAAAGAATACTGGAATATCTATTACAATAAGAGGGCCAATCAATAAATAACGAGTAAAAATAATCAGTCGACGTCGCACAAAAGAGACGTAAATTGGTTGCTTATTGACTCATCCACGTACGTAAATTCATTACGAACCTCTTTGAAGCTAATGTCCTTTTCTTCCATTCCACTCGCGTCGCCACGGCCAGATTCAGGATCTTTCTTAATTTTGGCAAGTAATTTCTTTCCCCTAAAGACCGTGGTGCTAGCGCAAATATGCAACAGTGTCGCAAATCTATGCGTCAGCATACAAAGAAACTGGACCAACAAAAGTATTCCAAACACCAATGTGAAAGCTACTGAAATTGGTTCAACTGACTGACCACTGTTGTTGGTTTTTTTGTCGGCGCACGGCAATTTTATTGACAATTCGCCACCGCCTGCTGTCACTCGCTGCAGCGTAAAAACAATTATGATGAAGAGTGAGTTTATTAAAATAAATATCAGGCAGACTTTGTTCCTTAGCTCAATTAAATCGTCTTGAATCTCTTTCTGTTTTTGTTCATCGCCTTCTAGTGGTTTCAGATACGTTTCAATCAGTTCTTCCCAGAATGTTATTTCATCTTTTTCAAGTGGCACGTCTTCTTTAAATGGTTTTATATCAGCATCTTCTGACATCCAGTATGGATTCTTTAAAATGTCTCTCGGGATTTGTTTTTCTTCCTCGAAGAGCTGGTTATCTGAGAAAAGGAACAAAACAGTATTCATTTCTTGGTTTGCATTTTTGTTGTCTACGCCCATAAGCGTAGACAATCTTAGAGTTAGATATTGTCCCGGAAGCACTTTATGAAAGGTCATGGACTGGTCCGATGCTATTTTCCATGGACAGCTCAACGTCATTATAACCAAGTATAAGCTTCACAAAAAGCTTGGGCTACGTTTAGCAAACACTGTGTGCTAAGCGTTGAGCAAGCTTTTTGTGGAAGCTAATACTTGTACCAACAGGCAACTAATTAGAAAAAGTAACAAGTAAATAAGGTAAACTGGTCAATCTGAACGACTTTCCCACTGTTTTGCAAAGGGAAACAATATATACAGACAGGAAGTTGCCGTCCTATTCTTTGAAATATTTCCTGAATGGGGCCCATTTTTGTATTCAGTTAAAATGTCTCATCGATACCAAAATTTTAAACCCTATGCTATATACCAATAGCCAAGTACTCAGAATAGGTAACTAACAAAAAAGCTAGATAAAATAAAAGCTGGCGGAAAATGAATTCTAAGTAAATACACCATTTCAAAGTGTAGAGACAAAAACAAACAAAAAAACATTTATATACTGAAATTTGCATCAGCATGCTACTCTTCATTCTAGTCTCGCCTACAGTAAATACTCAATAAATAAATAATAAACATGGTAAAAACAAACAACATCGCAAGCGGAAAATTTTGATCAACATTTTAGCGAAACGCGTTCAGAAAGGACACATTTATTAGCCTTAGAATGTTTAGAAAATTTTTTCAAAGAAGGCAACACATCCGTGATATAAAATTTTATTGCAATATTTGTAAATTTGTGCAAAAGCATATATACTGTCAACTAGCTCATATTCCTTCAACGAGAATTTTGTTTCGGTATACAGTTTCTCTTAGTTATAAAACTTTAAATTTCAATATCCTCATTATTTCTAGCCTAATTTGATCAAATTTAAAGAAGATGTTTGCTTTTTAAAGCTAAACAGTTTAAAGCATAAAACGAGTTCAATGCAACCTTCCCTTTAAAGTCATGCGAAACCTAATATAATGATTTGACCAGAATGAAAACTTGTGACAAGCTGTATGAAGCAAATTTACAGGTAAACAGCTATAATAAACAATTACAGTGAAGCCTCGTTACAACGACAGCATTTGTTCCCAAAGACGGTGCCATTAAAATGAATTTGCTGTTGTACGGAATTTTTAATGAGCTGATTGATTTGTAAGAAAGGTATTTTTCTGCTCTTATTTACTAGAACATATGTTTTAGATATTTGTTAGAATCGCCTCACTGAGGCAATTCTAATAAATATCCAAAACATATGTTTCTTTAAAGTATTAAATACAGTATTCTTGCGTAATTTGTGACTAATTATTACCTCTTAAGCAAAGGATTCGTGACAGTCAAATTGTCATTACAACGGATTTTGTCATTGTATCGAGTGTCAGCATATAGTGGGTGTCTCTAAACAAAAATAATTATAATAATAAATATTATAATTATAATAAACAACGATTGGTAATTATTCTATAAAAGACTCACCAAGTTGATACTACAACGCGGAGGCAACTGTTCTCTGATTTATATTAGTTTATTTTTTCTACTTTACCTCTATGTCCTCCTTCAAAGGCGTACTGGACCGCGGAGAATGGCCTCGAGTCCGTCGATACCATCATGGCAGGCGACCTTGACCTAGACCTTGCAAACCTCGAAGCACTTGAAACATGACCCGTTCGGTCACTTCCTATGGTAGTACTGAGATTGTCTTCAATAGCATCCAAACGGTCTAAAACCATCCTTAACGACTCCTGTGTAGAAAATAGATAAAAACATTAAATCGGTCAGAATTGTGCGGCACATAACCCTTTTTCCTGCTGAATTTAAAGATCGATATATGACATTCAAAATATGTTCTTATTTTGTCCATGTTTCACACTTCGCACTTCATATAGATTTCTCAGGACACAGACCGAGTAAAAATAATAATAATAATAATAATAATAATAATAATAATAATAATAATAATAATAAAAAGATCGATTCTAAAACTGCTGCACTACTAGTAGGATACAATGTTGATATTATTTTTATCTGATTATTATTCTTGGTGTTTTAGGCTCATATATTTCATGTGATAATAGTCCCACTTAAGACACTGCTAGGGTTTGTGAGAGATGTAAATGTACGTTTTTCTTATCCATCATCGACTGACTCAATGACTCTATCTTTAAAGTTTGTTTTTCTGTATTTCCAAATACTTCCTTTTTGGATTGTTATACCCCGCGCAAACAGTGTTTGTGGAGGTACACTGTTTTCTCTTTGTTCGTCTGTATATCCGTCCGTCTGTAATGTTTTGGTACTAGCGGGGGTATTTAATAAGCACTGTTGATTGACAATTTCTTGTTTTATCTTTTGTAACATCCACATCTGATGGACACAATCCCAAGAATAGGCCGTAGTGCAAAAATCTGAAGGCCCTCTTTCACAACTGTAACTATGTTCGTAAGCTCTACAGACAGCGGGTATTTCCAAATAAAAAAAAATATACATGTTTATAGTAACATGTCAGAAAAAAACAGGTAGCTCATAATCTTTTTTTTCATTTTTTTTCATGTAGAATTATACCATATTTCCAAATATATCTGAGCTTAGCATCATAATTCACATAAAATTTTACCAGGTCTGTTTGACCACCCTTCGATATGTCTAAAAGTACTGATAAAATGGCAAACAGTGTAGACCCTGATCAAACTGCTCCTATAGAAGCAGTTTGACCTGGGTCTACACTGTTTGCTCAGACCTACTTGGCTTAATATTTAGCATAGTTTATACCTATCTTTTAGGTTTTTTTTTCTAAGGAAACATAAAAAAAAACTTGCTAGGTTTCACAAGGAAAATTAGGTAGGGTAGGGTTACCCTAAACATACATATTTTTTATTTGTCCTTAGCATAACAGTTTGCTGACCTGGCAACATAATATAGCATTGGTTGTTCGTAGGTTTTTATGCATTTACACAAAACTTGTTAAAGAGGAGTATTTGATGTTTATTCTGGGATCTTTTTATCCATAAAATACACATTGAAGGTACGCATGAGGCGCTTTTAATGTGTTATTAGAACATATGTTTTATTGCAAAATGCAGAATAGACAGATTCTAAAAGAAACACCCCACTGGGAGCAATTAACACTTACAAAACTAGAGGCCCAAATGGGTCAGAAATCGCTCTCCTGGTTTAGGCTGATCATGATATGTTGCATTGTGCCATCGTGGCCATCTGGTCTACCAGATCAGATTGTCTTTAGCAATCCAGAATCTGATGTTGTTTGAAGAGTTTCAATATTGCCACCATGGCCGCCATATTGGATATTGGAACTGAACAATTTAGCAATTCTAAATCTCTATGTCACTCCGATGCATCCCATCAAGTTTCGGCTGAATCTGACTTTCGGTTTGGGAGGATGTGTGGTTTGAAAACTTTCAAGTTGGCCACCATGGCGGCCATCTTGGATGTTGATCAGAACGACTTAAGCAATTCCGAATTTTCATAACACCCTAATGCCTCCCATCAAGTTTAAGCTCAATCAGACTTACCGTTCGGAAGCAGATATGATTTAAAGATTTTAGGAATGCCATGGTGGCTATCTTCGATATCAGAACGGAACCATTTAAGCAATACTAAATCTCCATGTTGCCCCGATACCTTCCATCAAGTTTCGGGTCCATCCGATAACGTTCAGGAGCAGATAACAACTCAAGACTTTCAAGATGGCCGTCGTGGTGTCCATGATGGAGATGTCGAAAATGTGAAAAGTTACTGACTGACATACGGATGACGGACGGACAATGGTCAACAGATCATGGCATAAGCTGAATGGAGCAAAAGCTCCAGGTAAGCTAACAATTGAAGATCTTCAAGTTGGCTGCTGTGGCGGCCATCGTAGATATCGTAACAAAACGGTTTTAGCAATGCTGGATCTCCATGTCGCCCCAGTGCCTCCCATCAAGTTAAGGCTCAATCCGACTTACCGATTGGGAGCAGATGGGGTTTGAAGATTTTCAAGATGTCCACCTTAGCGGCCATCTTAGATAGCGCAACGATTTTAGCAATTTCTAATCTCAATGTCGCTCAGACGACTCCCATCTAGTTTTGGCTCAATCCGCATTACGGTTTGGGAGGAGGTCATTTGAAGAATTTCAAGATGGCTGGCGTGGCGGCCATCTTGGATATCGTTATGGGAGGAATTTAGCTTTTCTGAATCTTCATGTCTTCCCAGTGCCTCTCACCAAGTTTCAGCTTAATCCGATTTAACGTTCGGGAGCAGATATCGTTTCAAGATTTTCAAGATGGTCACCATGGCGGCCATCTTGGATATTGGAACGGAACGAATTAACAATTTTAACAATCTTCGTGTCCCCTCAATGCCTCCCATCAAGTTTGGGCTCAATCCGACTTACTATTCGGGAGCAGGCGTGGTTTGAAGACGTTCAAGATGGCCACCATGGCGGCCATCTTGGATATTTGGACGGAACGACTTTAGCAATTCTGAATCTCTACGTCGCTCGGATGCTTTCCCTCAAGTTTCGGCTCAATCTAACTTACAGTTTGGGAGCAGAAGTCGTTTGAAGACTTTCAAGATGGCCGCCAATGCGGCCATCTTTGGAATTTGGAATGGAACGATTTTAGCAATTCTGAATCTCTATTTTGCTCCGATGCCTCCAGCTCAATCTGACATATGGTTTCAGAGTAGATGTCTTTTGAAAAAATTTCAAGATGGCTGCCTGGCCATCTTTGATATCGGAATAGAACGATTTTAGTAATTCTGAATCTCTGTGTCACTCTGATGCCTCCCATAAAGTTTCGACTCAATCTAACTTACGGTTTGGAAGGAGATGTTGTTTGAAGAATTTCAAGATGGCCGCCGTAGTGCCCATCTTGAATAACTGAACGGAACGATTTTAGCAATTCTGAATCTCTATGTCGCTCCAATTCCTCCCATCGGCTCAATCCGACTTACGGTTTGAGGGGAGATGTTGTTTGAAGACTTTCAAGATGGCCGCCATTGCGGCCATCTTTGGAATTTGGAAGGGAACGATTTTAGCAATTCTGAATCTATGTTGCTCCGATGCCTCCAGCTCAATCTGACATCTGGTTTCGGAGTAGATGTCATTTGAAGAAACTTCAAGATGGCCGCCTTGCCATCTTGGATATCGGAATGGAAGGATCTTAGTAATTCTGAATCTCTATGTCACTCTGATGCCTCCCATAAAGTTTCGACTCAATCTAACTTACGGTTTGGAAGTAGATGTTGTTTGAAGATTTTCAAGATGGCCGCCGTGGTGGCTGTCTTGGATATCGGAATGGAACGATTTTAGCAATTCTGAATCTCGATGTCGCTCCAATGCCTCCCATCAAGATTCGGCTCAATCCGACTTACAGTTTGAGAGGAGATGTTGTTTGAAGAATTTCAAGATGGCCTCCATCTTGGATTTCGAAACAGAACGATTTTAGCAATTCTGAATCTCTATGTCACTCCGATGCCTCCCATCAAGTAACAGCTCGATCTGACTTATGGTTTCGGAGGAGATGTCGTTTGAAGAATTTCAAAGGCCGCCATGGCGGACATCTTGGATATCGGAATGAAACGATTTTAGCAATACTGAATGATGTCTCCCACAAGGTTTCGACTCAATCCAACTTACGGTTTTGGAGAAGATGTCGTTTGAAGAACTTCAAGATGGCCGCCGGGGCGCCCATTTTGGACATCGGAACAGAACGATTTTAGCAATTCTGAATCTCCATATAGCAACAATGCCTCCCACCAAGTTTCATCTCAATCTGGAGTCTGGAGGAGATGTCCAGAATGTATTAAAGCTAACGACGGACAACAGAAGACGGACGACGGACAACAGGCCATGGCATAAACTGACCTGGTGAGCTAAAAATATATATACGGAAGTGTTAAGTTTTCTGGACAAGACCAGTTAGTTTCGGCCAATTAGCCTCATCAGTGACCTTCATGAATTTTAACACAAGAAAATATAAATTAAACTATAGTGAAGTATGGGTAGACATTAGCTTAACTGAATTGGCAATACGCTTGTACGTAGTTTTATGCATTTAGCATTGATTACAGAAATGTAAGTTCAAGGTGACCTTTGCACGTGATATCACAGACCTTTGCACGTGACATCACAACCGAGCCAGAACCAATTTGTTGTTGATTGTCCTACAATTCGTCTTTAGATAATGATGCACGTGTAAGAATCGGGTTGCCTTATGTCAACAAAATACCCAGCTCTTCTTTTCTCTCGTCCCGACGGAAAAGAGGTCTACTTTAAAAGGAAATAATTTACTCCCCCCCCCCTCCCACCACACATCCTTTTTGGAGAAAATCCTCTTCTTTTAGAGTATTTAGAAGGGAGGCAAAACAATGTTGATAAAGTTACCTCCCCTTCCCTGAAAGTATTGATAATTTTTATTTTTTTATAGACTATTTACCTCAGATCTTCTATTAGTTCCCTTACAACATTCCAGTAGTCGTTCCAGCCATGTCGAAACTCTATCCTGGGGTTTCTTGGGCTGGGGTTGTCCTGAAGAAGAAAATAATGTTAATGTTTGTGTGTGCTTATACACTGTGCGCACAGCGAAGACTCAGATCAACCTGCGCATACGCACTGTCTGATCAGATTCTAACTGTCTTGCCAGAGAAGCTTTGGATACCTGTCTATCAAAAGAACGCGCAGCAAAGACACTGGTCACTCTATATTTCACCATAGTGTTGAGAAGTTACTTAATATATTTTATCACATGACCGTCAAGTTATTCAGTGAAATAACCACACGTGTAATAACATCTGCAAGGATTCCCATTGGTTAGCCTAATTACCTTCATTAATATTGGTATTACTCCACTTATTGATAGCAACCAAGATGGTGTCCGCGTTCGCCGATACAACTTTTACATTTGAAACAGATCCTGCCTTCAATTTTGAGATGTCAGGCCGATGGAGGTGGGACACCAAAACAATCACGATGTGAAAAACACGGCTACCAGAAAAAAATCATGGCGGTTGAATTCGATGTTTTCCGGCAACATATTTGGAGGCACTTTCAACATCGATATCATCAAACCGTCAATGAAAAAAAAAAATCACCTCCAAAAAAGCATTGGCAGATGACATGACCCAGGCAATCAATAAATGTCTTAAATTAAATTCCAAACTACAGTTAAATGTTTTATAGTCTTGAAATCTTGTCATTTACTTAAGTGTGTCAACCACCGTATAAACTGTATTGATCAAGGTCAATGACCTTTAAATACGACAGCTGACAGTGGGGGACTTCGCTTCTGATTCTCGGTGACGTATTGACTCGCTGAATAACGTTGTTCAATGGAATATTTAGTTTTGAACTGATTTATTCAAATGAAGTATTTATTAGCTCAAATAAAAATCATCATTATTTTCTGCAGTTTAACGAAGTAATAAATGGCATATTTATCTCGTTTTTAGTTATTTTCGGTACTTATCAAATAATATGCGAATTATTTTTGTTGCGAAGTACTACTGAATCCTTGGTAGTGAGTTGTTCCGCTTAGCTATGGAAAGCCGTCATCTTAATATATTTTGTGCATTTTTGCCATCAGAAGGGCCATTTGATAAACAGAATCTTACATTCGTGGTCATTTTATATGAATTTATGAAACTCGTTGGGTAATTTCGGTATTTTGCTCGCCAAGGCTCGCAAAATACCTAAATTACCCAAACTCGTTTAATAAATTTTATATTAAATGACCACTCATGTAAGATCCTCTATTTATGTGTTGCGCGAAAAAACAACAACAAAAAAAAACAAAAAAAAAAAAAAAAAAAAAAACAAACTAAACAAATGTGTAGCAAGAATAAAGACATGGGTTGAGAGTTCGTAAAAAAAGTTTTGTCCCATATCAGTCTTAGTTTTTACCGTTTCCAAGGTAGTACCGTATTCGACCTAATTACCGCACTATGCGCTTAGGTTTTTCAAAATTACTGGGGAAACTTGTGGTAAAATATGTATTTACCTATACTAAGAGTATACTTTAATCAAAGATCGGCAAAGGACTTATTTGATGCTGTTTATGCGATTTTTTATTATGATTTTCTGAGTTTCTATATAAAAGCATATGATAAGTCGATGCAATTCAAACGGGTACCGACAACATAAGCATATATTAGGAGGTAAACAAAAAGTACACTTGTGGTAATCTGAAGACTACGAAATTGTTTAATGTGCACTTATAGGGATATGTGCGGTAAATAGGTCGAATATGTATTTCTGTTGCGGTTTCTTTTCGTTTTGTTTGGTCTGATTTCGTTGTTGTGCTGTTTTTGTGATGTCTTTTCGTGTCATTCTAATCTTATTCGGTGCTACAATTATTACAAGCGTTCACAAAAAGCCTGGTCTACGCTTCGCTCACAATAAATGTTAAAGGTGACTTTGACAGTCTTGCGTTCTTTGATGCAAATCTTAGCTAAATCTCGACTAAATTCTAAAATTCTAGAATGGGTGAATTGGAGAGGTATAAATGTGATTTTGTCTAAATGAGAATGACCCCAGCTTACATTCTAAAGTAACTGCACCTAATTTTACATTGTTTTTAGGCTAACTTCTCATCACGAAAACATGCCTATATTATTTTGACCCCCTTAAACCCCACTTTTATATAGTAAAACTGGGGTTTACAGGGGTATAAATTATTTTTCTTATTTCTGCTCAAAACATAGATTGTGGGTACTCGTTAGAACCGCCTCGGCGAGGCGGTTCTAACGAGTACCCACAATCTATGTTTTGAGCAGAAATAAGAAAAAATATCAGAATTTTTTATCTGAAAATATTCATTTTTTGGTGATAAAATTTTCAGTATGTTTGAATAGGCATGTTTTCGTAATGTTAAGCACAAAAATAAGTAGTTATAACAATGTCAAATTTTTGTCACGCCTGCCTTGGAATGTTATAAATAGCGCTTAGCAGTACAAATGCATCCACCCAGTTTAAAAGCGAAATTGTTAAGATCAATGTATATCCCATAAATTATAATGAAGTGCAGCAATTGTAACCTTTTAGAACATCTACATAAAAGTAATGTGTACAAAAGAGTGTACGCGAATAAAAAACACTATGTTCCAGTACTTAAAATATTATTCTATTCCTTTCAGTGCTATATCTAATACCGGGTTTTACTTGTACGAGGGTCCTGATACAAGTTTTGTCACTGGGTCCGGATTACTTCAGTGCTACGTTTTATCAAAAATATTTTTATTACAAACCTTCAAAGTATCCCCCCTTTACTGAAACACATCTTGTAACCTTTTTACCCAATCGCGAAAAGCAGATAAACAGTCTTCTTTTGGTATCTGTTGGAGACACTGATAAATAGCGCTGCCAAGAGAACTTCTAGACGTATACTTATTTCCAGAAAGCATTTTCTTAAGCCTTGGAAATAAAAAGAAGTCACAGGGACTCAGGTCAGGGGAATAAGGTGGATAGTTTAAAATTTTCACATTTTTCAGAAGCCAAAAGGGACTTAACAACCTCACACACGAGAGGAGGCGTTGTCATGTAAAAGATGGACTCCTGACCATCCTTTGCTTGGTCGTTTCTTATTGTAAAACTCTTTCACTTTCTTCAGTACAGTATTCTTGTAAAATTGGCCAGTGACTGTATGACCAGATGGACAAGGCACTTGAACGACTGGCCCACTTGAATTAAAGAAAATTGCGTACATTTTTTTCGAACTTATGGTTCTCTTGTCAATACATTGGCGTTTTTTCTTTTTGCTTCCATTGCTTATTATCAGCCCTTCTTTGTGGCTCAAACATGTGCACCAAGGTTTCATCACCTTTTAGCAAGTTAGAAATAACACGACTATTATAGCCTTTGTTTGTTTTCAAAAGTTCCCGGTCACATTTAAGACGTTGTGTCTTTTGTTCCTCAGTGAGCAAATGAGGTACCCACCAAGCGCAAACCTTTCTCAGGTCCAAACGCTTTTTTTCAGAATTGTTTGCACTGCCTTCTGATATGCCAGTACAACTAGCTATATCTTTGACAGACAATCGCGCATCCTGTTCGACCACAATCTTTACAGCAGCGATGTTAGCCTTGGTGACAGTGGTTTTAGGCCTTCCAGGATGGGTATCATCTTCATCAGAAACTTTCCCAGCTTTAAAAGCTTTCACCCACCTAAAAACTGTGCGCATTGAAATGGTCTGAGGTCCATATATACCACACAATCCATTAAATATCTGCTTTGAATCTATCTATATGAAGCCTAATGCAGCATTTAATAAAGCTACGAATTTCAGTCTTCTGGTCCATGTTCCGATGTAACAAGTAAATTGGTCAGTGTATATGACTGCATCTAATTCAATTTGAAATAACTCGGTCAGTTGGAAAGCAATTTGCACGAAATAAAGGGGTATCATAAGTTATTTAACACACCATTTAAGTGCAGTGAAGCATTTTAAAATATATCTTGGATAAAACCAAGGAAGCTTATTAGTGACAGAACTTCTTTGCACGACCCTCGTAATTAACACATATAAGGTCAATTGTGTATTGTGGGTTGTGTTGTGTATAAACCTCTTTTAAATTTTTTACTCCTAAGTTTCTGATGTGGACTTTTCCATTTTTGGATTTGGATATACATTGTATTTATTGTGGCAAACCGACAGGTCAGTCAAAAAAAAACAACAACAAAAAAAAAAAAAAAAAAAAAATTCCAAATAATGCAGAACCTAATGATACGGCTCGTTACTTCTTAACTGGATCTACACTGTATGCAAAAGGTGTCTGCTTCGATTTACAGAACAGGAAGTGGTAAAGCGGGTTGTTTTACTTAAATTATCTCTATGTAAATTATAACAGTTTATTTTCCGTGGAAAAGAAAATCGCAATCTGATATGTTGTTGTTTTGTTAATCTTTACTGGAACAGGAAACGCAATGCACTCATGTTTTACAAATGAGTAAAAGTGATGATTTTACCTCCACCTGGCTGTTTGTTCTCTCTTGTTCCCCAAGACACAACGTGGAGATTGCCAAGGGAATAAAGCATCAGCACCATTGACATAGCTGGTATCGCCAGAAAGTATAAACATCCGTGAAGAAGGCACCAAAATTCCTAAATAATGCGAGATAGTTGTAAGTTAATATCGACCAAAATTCCTAAATAATGAAAGACTGAAACAAGTCAACATCAACAAAATTTCTAAATAATGAGAAAACTGAGTAAGTTGACATCAACCAAAAGTCCTGACACAGAGATATACGTGTAGCAGTAAGTTAACATCAACCAAAAGTCCTAAATAATGAGAGACCGCAGTAAGTCGACGTCAAAAAATCCCTAGATAATGCGACACATAGTAACTTGCCAATGAGAGATAATAGTAGGTTGACATGAACTAAAATTCCTAAATAAAGAGAATTAGTATAAGTTGTCATTATTAGGTAAGATAAGTGCGTAACAATTTGTTACAGGATCAAAAGAAAAATGTCCATTTTAACAGCAGGTCACAGATGTTTTCAAAGGTTCGGTCTCTTGCGAAGAAGATTTTAATACCAAAGTTCGTCATCGTTATCTCCACATGTAAATAAGTGACCACCAGTCAAAGATGCCAGCGAAATATTTCCTCAAACACATGTAAAATACACAGATTCTTCTTGATATTCCGAAAGCACATGTCTAATATAAACATCAGATATCAAGACCAAACGGGAAAAATACAAAAAAAAAAAAAAAAAAAAAAAAAAAAAATGATTGTCAGTCAGCGTGAAAGTAAACGTTAAGATCTTCAGTAGCATTGTGCCAGAGTGGAGCTGAACGGAAATTTGCTTGTTTGTTACTGAATCATTAAACGTTTATAATCAATATAAGGCATGAAAGGGATTATCCTTATAAATCCTGTACGACCAACTAGGACTGTCCGTTCCACTTACTCATTCGTTTACTTGCTTACTCTAGCATGCGTGGTGACTCACTTATTCCAGCAGGCTAACACCTATTTAATCAATCCAAAATGTGTTGGACCATTAAATGAAACAGTCATGTCAGCTAAAGCATCAGCTAAAACAAAGACTAAATACTTAACGAAACACTTGTTATTCGTATTCTGAAATTGACTTAAAATACTGTTTGAAATGGGTTTCCGGTGTTTTATTCTACTGACCGTTCTAAGGCGGTAATCCTGGTGTTGGTCTTGCTCTTTGTTGCTTTATGGCTAATTCTATAAGGCGATTTGTTTTGGGCCTTGCTTCAGTCCTTTTAGCATTGCGATTACCTCGCTTGCAGAAGAGAGAGCTAATCTTGGTGCCTTTCGTGCGTTTGTTCGATTTGCGCTTGTTTGGTTTTGTCTGTTTCCTTTTCATCTTGATGTCTTGGAAGAGCAGTGTCTCGTGATTGTGACACTCCCTGGAGTTTTCTCTTACCTTTTCTGGACACATCTGGGCTGTATGAAAATGTGTAAGTTACTTGCCAGTGTTTTTCCCTAAATCCCTGCTCCAACTGGCGCTCACCGGCCTCGGTGGCTTAGTTGGATGCGCCGTCCGACTGGAGACCAGGAGGTCGCGGGTTCAACCCCCGCCGAGGTCGACAACATTCTTTCGTGGAGATTGATCATGAAATATTTTCTACGGTCATCCTCTCCCTTCCGCTGATTCAAGAAGGGCAGTTGTTAGTTTCTGGCGAAAGAATGTGCACAATACTGATTAACCGCTTACAGGACTAAGCCTGCCCAGTAAACGTGTGGTTAGGTAAACTGACCGCGCTCGACATGACCCCATTGGGTTGACTGGGCCGTAAAACCTCAACACAAACAAACAAACAACTGGCGCTCTTCATTAGATACAGGAATCCAGGACAAAAATTTTACTATCACTGCATTTCTGAAAGCAGCCCTGATAGACTTTCGGTCATGTTTTACAAGGAAGACATTTTTATGACTTCTTGTCTGGTTTCCTGCACACAAAGAACCTTCTGAAAAGGAGTCTTTTCTAAAAGGAAAGAATTTGCTCCCATGGGGAGCAATTTCTTTCCTTTTAGAGTAGCACCTTTTCAGAAGAGAGGCAAAATACTTCTGTAAACTTGCCTACCCTGAAAGAGTATAAAAAACCCTTAAGTCAAAGTGTAATGGAGTTACCCTTGGATGTAAAAATGCTGATATCACAAAGACTCCAGCCACAAACAGTAGGAAAACCGTTGTCACTGAGCAGAAACCGTTATCCACTGCGTTACGAAGAAGACCAACAAGTACAATCATCATTACTAGGCTGTAGCCTGTGCTCAGAATACCAGCATACGCCAGCTGAAAAAAATGCAAATGACAGTAAAATACATTTGTTTTATGACTGCCAGCAAAGGCCTATATCTAATTGACTGAAACTTGCTGTAACAGGATTTTACAAATCCTGATATTTGCTAAAATTAGCTCATGTTTGTTAAAAGAGCCTGGCTAAGGCCAAGGACCGGACAACATCACTTTTGTTACTGCTGTCATACAGCTAAAATAGTTATATAACGAAAACAATTTATTCATTCTATTGAGGTTAACATCAGCATTTGTCAACCCTCGAAAGATGTTCACCGAAGCGAAGATGCATTCTATTGAGGTTAACATCAGGATTTGTCAGCCCTCGAAAGTGATGTTCAACGAGGTTAAGATGCACTCTATTGAGGTTAACATCAGAGTTTGTCAGTTCTCGAAAGTGATATTCACCGAGGCGAAGTTGCATTCTATTGAGGTTAACATCAGAATTTGTCATCCCTCGAAAGTGATGTTCACCGAGGTGAAGCTGCACTCTATTGAGGTTTACATCAGGATTGGTCAGCCCTTGAAAGTGATGTTCATCGAGGCGAAGATGCATTCTTTTGAGGTTAACATCAGGATTTATCATCCCTCGAAAGTGAAGTTCACCGAGGCGAAGATGCATTCTATTAATTTAGTTTAAACATATTTATTTCACAATTTCTTTACGACATGCAAATTATATGTACATACAATAATACTTTATAGGATAGGAACAGAAGCTTAGTGCTCATGGAGTTCCTTTCCCAATGAAAGATTAGATACATATTGCAAAATTGTGCCAAGTCAGATACTAAATTCCGTGATTGTCTGTATACATGCTAAAATATATAAAACCTATATCAAATATTTCCAGAGCAAGCCTACAAGTTCATATACTATTATTATGTTTAAGCTTATCAACTGTAAATGAATTAAACAACATTGATAGTAATAACAATGATATGCATACAGGTCAGGACAAAAACAGATACATATCTTAATTGGAGCATAGGATGAGGAGAATAATATTAATGCAATATGTCGAGGAGAAACAGATCGAGTGAGTAAAGGGCATCAGATAGGTCATAGTCTTGGTTGGCTGTTCCAATTAAGAGTTGTCCTAAGACATAAATCCTTTGCTGAAAAGTATTCTATCATCGAAATTCACAATTTTGTGCTTTTAAATGGTCTACCAAGTTATTATGGCAATATCAATAAAAGGCTACTTTTCGTCATTTAGAAAGTTCACGAAGTATATTCGAGAGTCTTTCATTTAAAAGTGACAAAGCTTTTAGAATCGTTTTGAGTTTTTGATGAACTTCTGCACTGTTAAAAGGATTGTACTATTCGTGTCAAAAAGAAAGTGAATTATCACCAAATAGCAGGGTATACAATGATACATAACATATTTGAGAAAGAGAGTTTAACATTTCGATTCGTGGTTGACGGCACAGACGGCATTGCAGAAGATAATGTTCAGCATTTTCAACATTGCCATATCTGCAGAGAGGTAAACCAATCAAATTTCTGAGAAATATATCGTATTTAAGTGAGCTACATTTAGTCCGTAGACAGGAGTGCAGTATTTGTGTTTGTCGCTCTCCAAAATAATAGAATTTCGGTGTGAAAGAAGTAGGTTGACTTAGCTGATATTTAAAAGAGGTAACAGCTGAGGAATTTCTGTGCTCTTCCGGAAGAGAATTCCATTCTCTTATGGCATATGGTAAGAGAGAGTTGAAGTACTGGCTTGCTCGTGCTTTAACTCTCCTAATATCATTGGAGTTTCTTAGGTTATAGCGACATGCTTTCGTAACAGTCGAGGGGACAAGGAAATGTAAGAAATTCGGAGTCAAATTATTATCCATTTTGTAGGAGACAGTAAGTTTTTGTTTATTCCGCCTAGTTTCTAAGGTATCCCACCCTATTTCGCTGTACAAGTTTTCAATAGATACTAATTTTGTGGTCCCTGTTGCAATTCGTGCTGCGTCTATTTGAATCTTTTCGAGGTAATCTTTTTCATATTGCGTGCAGTTATCCCAAATTTTAGTACTATATTCTAAGATAAGTCTAAAAATAGAAGTATAGGTTATTTCTAGTGATTTCGTTTCTAATTGAAATTTAAGATTGCGCATTATATTAATACTATTCCAAGCCTTTTCTTTGATATAACGTATATGTGTGCGTCAAGAGGCGTCATTACTGAGGTATATGCCAAGATCTTTATGATTTTCGACGTCCTTTATTTGTTGATTTAACATGCGGGTGTAATAGTTTGCTGAGTTTTCTGCTTATTAAAAGAGATCTAATTTTTTTGCAGGTTTGAATTTTACGAGACAAATTTTGGTCCAATGTGCTATGTTTTCGAGATCAGAATTTAGTGTTACAGCTCTTGCGTCAGGCGTTTCAAGAACAAGAGATAGGCTGATAAAAGATTCATTCACTTGAGGTTAACATCAGGATGTATCAGCCCTCGAAAGTAATGTTCACTTAGGCGAAACGCAGAAACAGAAAAGACAAATGATTTCTGATCAGATATGGTCAATTAGATAAAAGAGTTTCATTTAATATAGAACGCCATATAAAGAAAAACGTTTTTCCGAGTGATGTCGAAAGGACATTAGAACGTTAAGGACTAAAGATGTCCGAATATTAAAGGTAGGCACGATATTCAGACAGACAAGACTGAGCACACAGTGGACCCATATTATACACGGTAGACATAGATGATCAGGATCTACATTGTTAACTACTTATGCAGCAGTTATAAGACATATTAGCAGCTAGTCGTATGGATGTGTTCAACTTTTATGACAATTATGGTAAGGAATTAAGGCCTCTAAATACACTTGGCAGCTTTTCGACCATTTATACAAGGGACATAATTTTTATTAATTTCTGGTTGCTCTATTACACATCAAACGCCGTTTAAAACGGGATTTAGTCTAAAGGAAAAGACTTTGCTCCCAGAGGGAGCAAAGTCTTTCCTTTTAGACTAGATCCCTTTCAGATTGGGCAAAACTAAAATTGAATGAATTGCCTCCCCCGAAATTTTATGAAGTCTTCTAATATGTCCAAACTTTAGGGTAAACACGGTATTTATATATAGATTACCTGAACTTGTGACTTTGATATGAAACAAAGCACAACCATCATCGTGACAGGGAGTAGATTGATGAGTAGTGCCACCCATAGATCTATTGTTGGATAGGCCATATTGATAGCACCCAAAATGAGCAGAAATATAGTTCCTGGAGTAAGGATACTGGAAACCATCAAGAGGCCCTGAAATTAACAAAAATTAGCCGCTCTATTAAAAATGTGTCTTAGGAGAATGTAGCACGTCTTTTCTGCACCGCACATTGCGCACGATTATTTTGCTACTTCCCATATTGCGCACAACTATTTTGCTACTCCTCATATTGCGTACAATTATTTTCAACTCCACACATTACGCACAACTATTTTGTGACTCCTCTTATTGTGCATATTTATTATTATGTGACTCCTTATATTGCGAACAAATATTTGCGACTCCTCATATTATGCACAATAATTTTGCGACTCCTCATATTGTGCACAATTATTTTAGCGATTTCTCGCACAAATATTTTCAGACTCCTCATATTGCGCACAATTATTTTTTGACTTTTCATATTGTGCACAATTATTTTGTGCACAAATATTTTGCAATTTCTCATATTGCGCATAGATATTATCTGACTCATTATATTGCACCCAATCATTTTGCAACTACTCATATTGCGAACAATGTTTTGCGAGCCTGGTGATGCCAGACAGTGATCCTTGGGATGGATTTTTCTATCTACCCCTCACATCAATGATAGAATGATAGATCCGTATATAATGACAGATAATGTTTTACCTGGTAGAAGACGTAGAGCAGTGAAATTTCTGGATTTCTGTTTGTAACATTTTTCCAGTCAGTAAGGAGATCCATGATGTTAGCCATTGTTGAAGGTGTCCATCGTCTACGCTGGTTGAAGAATTCGTAGAAGCCTTCCGGAGCGTATGTCAGAGCATCACTCGCGGCGCAGTATTCTACACGGTGCCCTTGCTGTAGAAGTAACGTACAGAGCCAACGATCTTCACCTTGAAAGGAACCGGACACACTTTCAGGGGAGACAACTCTTACAAAACTATTTCGGCCCCTTCGAAAAAAGTAGTCTACTCTAAAAGACAAGAATCTGTTCCCATGGGGAGCAATTTCCTGCCTTTTAAAGTTGACCCCTATTCAGAACTGATGTTGTGTACGGGGATAATATGTGAAAACACACAGAAATTGCCACAATCACGAAACGCAGCCCTCCCGAGGCACCACATATGAATCCACAGACGCATAAAAAAGATAAGAACAAGAACTGATACAGAAAAACCGCCTTCGAGCGGTTAGTAGGAATACAACAGGACCCTTCTCGGTAAATATAAACAGTTATGGGGCTTAACCCGTTAATGCCTAGCGCCCCATAAAAGTGACACTGGCAAACGGTGTAGACCCAAATCAAACGCCGCAGAACGTGGCGTCTGATCAGCGTCTATACTGTTTGCATTTAGTTCAGATATTCCTACTATAACAGTAATAATCAAACAAACCAAGCACTCCGTATATATAAAATGAACCTGTCCAAAGAGTTGAGATAGAAGCATCCACTCGGCATAAATGGGTTAAACTATATATACCTTCTTGTAAACAGGTGACGGACATTTGACCAAGTGTATAAAGTAGCGTTAAACAAGGTTAGAAAATAAGCCGCATCATGTAAAAAGGCGTCTTCTTGGCAAATATGAACAGTAAGTGTCCAGATCAGCATGCGCAATTACGTTTTCTGATCCAGGTCTTTAATGTTTGTCTGTAAATTCCACAATATCGAATGAATCTGTCAGTGGACAGCAAAGGTCCTGATAAGACTGCGCAAATATGCAGTCAAGTGCCTTTTTTTGACCGCATATGGCATGTAGGAACATTTTTATATGGTACGGTGTTAGTTATATGCAGTAAAACTTTAAAATACGAGTTGAAATCAGCAATGGTAAACGAGCCATCAGTGTTCGAGCTATTGAGATGTGTGACTGTAACTACCCTACTGTGCTTTCGACATCTTTCAGAAAGTCCTTTTGTGGCTTAGCGCTTTAGACAGAAGTAAATTTTCAAATTTTTGTCATGATTTAATACAATCTATGCATAAACAGATTTTGTTCTAGACAAAGGGTTTTCAAAAAATCAAATATTTTTACTTTTTTCCCATAGCAAAAATGAATGCAAACTATGCAGAAATCTCTAAGATGGATAATTTGAAGGCAGATTTTCAACAAGTTCAGCTAGATCAATTGTTCTGAAATTTTCTCAATATTGTTGTGAAACATCAATAATTTAAATTCAGCGAAGAAAAGTAAACAAACAAATATACATATATTTTCTGTCAATATCTACAAAAAAAAAACACTTTACCATAGAAAATGCAATGGTCAAACAAGTATTTGAGAACAAAACACAGAAATTGAAAAGACAAATAGTTTCTGATAAGAGATAGTCAATCAGAACAAAATATTTTAATTTTAAGTAAAAATCCAAGCAAGAAACGTCTTTCCAAAAGATGTCGAAAGAACAGTAGGAGAAATGAACTACACATACCTTGGTCATATTGTACATAGTGTCTGGGCTCCGTGGGAGGGGTGGTATATCGGTTCATGACATTATCGTCCATTAGCGCGGACCCTCTGAATAGACTGAAACATCCAGGACTGCATAACACACATCCCAGCTTGTCCTCAGTGGCCTTCTGCAGCCAGTGACTCACAGCATATTCGAACTTCTGATACCAAACCATGGCACCTGCATGGAGAAAATATGAACCGCAACCTCAGAAGACATACTTTTGGACATGTGTCCCAGCGAAGATGCAGATAAGCCTATAAGGATCTACATTGGTGTGAGGGATATATAGAAAAATCCGTCCCTCGCGATCACATTCTACCCCTATGTAGGGGTAGAATGTGATCGCGAGGGACGGATTTTTCTATATATCCCTCACTTCTAAGATAGCTTCTTTTTCTTGCACACATTTCATTTCTGAACGTAGAATTTGTAATAATACAGTCACTGCGATTGTTGACGATTGCCATATTGTAATGGCATTACTGTGGCGTTTAATGACGTCATTACGTTATTATATCACCTTAACGATGGCATAATAGACGTCAATTATAAACAGTGCATATCAAACACGAGAGAATTCTTGATTTTATCTGACCCTTGGTAGGATTACTTGATGGGATAAGAATTTCTATCCCGGGTAAAATCCCGGATTCCCTTATCCGGTGTGCAAGAATACATATTTTCGCAGTCTGATATAAATCTTCTCCAGGATGCAAAGTTTCGTCTTGCTGGCAACAAAAACTCTGATCAGATTGTGCAATGGTAATCTTCATTGGGCGCATATGTCGAAAGGTACGTTTTCTAACGCTTTGTTTGAGCTTACATGTATGTCTCAAATATGAACTTTGTCTGAACTTATGTCTCAAATATGAACTGTTTTCGGTGTATGTCTTAAATATGAACTGTGTGTCTAGGTCTATGTCACAAATATGAAGTGTGTTTGCGTCTATGTCTCAAATATGTACTGTGTTTGAGTTTATGTCACAAATATGAACTCTGAGTTTGTGTCTCAAATGTTAATTGTATTTGGGTCTATGGCTCAAACTTGAACTGCGTTTAGGTCTTTGTCTCAAATATGAATTGTGTGTGGGTCTGTGTCTCAAATATGAACTGTATTTGAGCTCATGTCTCAAATATGGCCTTTAGCTGAGTCTAAGTCTCAAATAGTAACTGTGTTTGAATATATCTCTCAAATACGATCTGTGTTAGAGTCTATATCTCAAATATGAACTGTGTTTGAGTTTATGACTCAGATATGAACTGTATTGGAGTATATGCCTTAAACATAAAATGTTTTTGCGTCTACGTCTTTCGAACTACAGCTTTTGTATAGAGAAATACATTTTGACATATAAGCTGCTTAGACCAAGATCAGGCGGTGGTTCAGTAAAATAACAGGTCGGTCGGGGACTTGAAACACATAATTAATGTCCGCCAATTACGCAAAAGGGTACAGACTGGTTGATTCCTGTTTGCATTAGGTCATGTTTAGCCCTTTTCTAACATTTCCCTCTAGGAGGAAATTCTTTCCTTATACAGAAGATTCCTTTTCATAAGAGTACAAAAACAATGTTTACAGATTTTTCTCCTTTAATTTAAATCCCTTTAAAGAACCATACTTGACCAAGCTGATATTCATCTATGCTAGTTGCTGTAAGGAAAGTAAATCAGTGAGCTCAGGAACTGATACAATCAGATCCACATCAAGTTCTCAATCTCAAAGGGAAAGACAGACAAATACAATTAAACAGCCATAAAAAGGGCAGATGGCAAGCAGATTTGTCAACTTTTCCAAAAAAGGTGTGAACTCTGTTACCTATACTTAACTGAATATATCTTTACCTAACATAATTGTTAAAAGAAAATCATTTATAGGTGAAACACTACAGAATATTCAAAAAAAGTACCACAATGAAAGTATCGCCTCGGAACAGTCAGTAATAAATTACTTTGGGTGGGGGAGGTGTGGGGGATTGGAGGTTGCGGGGGGTGGGGGGGCGGGGGGGGGTGGGGTGGGGCTAAAGCTAGATTTACGAGCATTCACAAAAAGTACCAAAATGAAACCATCGCCTTGGAACCGTCAGTAATAAATTACTTTGGGTTGGAGGTGTGGCTTAAGATAGATTTACAGGCATTCACAAAAACTACCAAAATGAAACTACCGTCTTGGATCGGTCAGTAATAAATTAATTTAGGCGTGTGTGTGTGTGTGGGGGGGGGGGTAGGTTGAGGGGAGGGGGATGGGGTAGGCTTAAGCTAGCTTTATGGGATCCCAACCCTCGCCAATAGCTTCCATTGTGGCAAAAACATATATTTGTTGGGTCCTCCTGGATGTAATCAAATAATAGGTACTATAGGTACCTTTTACATTTACATTATGTCGCAACAGATACCTATATATTAAGGTACTTACCGTCTCCAATCGGATGTATTCTGCCGCATGCAGCACCAACAAGCGGATTTTTCCTCATTCTATCTACGAGTAGCTGTACGGCAGGAGGATAGAAATCAACATCTCCGTCCAGTGCAAGAAGAAATGTATTTCTTGCTCTCCTCTCCAATTTTTTTCGGGATAGTCCTTCATTCAGAAGTTTGTATGCGAGAAAGTAATACATGTACATCACCTAAATAGGAACGAGAAATTAATTATACGTTCTGTTTTACATTCATATATTTGTTAAAAATAGTATGGAGTATGTCGAAGAATAGACACAATCACAGATAATAGTCTACCAATGACACTAAGAGGAAATGCAGTTACATGTCTTATGGGATTAAATGTTTATTCAAATGTTTGAAAGCGAAGACTACAATAAAAGGGTTAAACAGTAAAAAAGGACGTCCGTCCACAACTGACAGATTGGGCCTCGCCATGCGAAAACGTGTCTTTGGGCATATGAGGACAGTGAAGGCCCAGATCAGCCTGCGCATCCGCGCATTCTGATCAGGGCATCCACTGTTCGCTAACAGAATTTTTGGACACTAGAGAATCTATCAATGGAAAGCAAATGCCCGTATGACGTTGCGCTTGCGTTGGATAAATCTCAATCTGCATTACGCGCATGCTCGAAGACATGCTTTCGCTTGGCGCGGCCTTGTTAGAATAATCGATATGGTAAGTTACCTGACTCCACCTTTTCCTGTGCCTAATGACAGCTTTGTCCTTCAAATGGGCAATAAGCTGATTTCCTCCGGGTAGAGTCCAGATCAGTCGACCTCCATAAGGTGTAGCTACTTTCTTTGGTGGTGGCATTGTAAATGTAATACCCATAATGGCGCTGTAAAGAAAAAAAACTTGAAATGAACAATATCAAAATCAACAATAATTGTGTGGCAACACAGCATTTGATCATAGACCCACAAAATATAACACTAAAATTCCCCAAATAGAAACCAACATTACGTCTGATTTATTTTTTATTTCAAATCAATTAAAAATATTAATCGCTATAAAAGGATAGGATATAACATGGACGTTGTGCGAAGGACTGCGTGCTTAGTGGTTAACGCAGTTAAGGTTAAGAACTGGGTCGGGCCACATACTCAGTGTCGGCTCAATATAGGGATCAAACATGGTTTTTCATGCGTTAACATTCGCCAGGTCCCGTGGGAGGTGTTGAAAACCGAGGCCGACGGCCGCGGTTTTCAACATCTCCCAAGAGACCCGGCGAATGATAGTGCATTGAAAAACCATGTTCGATCGCTATTATTGCGTAAAAACTGAAAACATTTGCTACATTTCGCGTCATTTCTTGCACTATTTTGTTTTGTCGTTTCACAGATGTCTCGCGAAAGTAATTTCCACTGACTATGCTCGTTCTAGGGCCGGGCAGTACACATCTCGAAACGGCAGCAAATCTGTGGCCCCGGTACGATCATATTGAAAGTTGCGTAGCCGTGCATTAACAGCGGGTGAATTGCCTTGTTAACACACGGCTCTTCGCCGATTAATGCACGGCTGTTAATAACGTGCGACACTGCTTTTTATGCAATAATTCTTATTGTTTTAGATGCTTGGTCCATAACCATACTCTTTGGTGGGCGGATTCATCTTGCTTATACTTGTGTTCTGACCTCCAGTTCGTGGTCAGTTTGGACTCAGTCTCCTACGCACAGTCTGATTAGAATCTACACTATAGCTGCTGACGTTAATGTTTGTAACGAAAACAATTTGATATCAATATTATTCTGTCAAAGGCCTGTAACACAGCAGACTAAAAGCTGAACTGATATATTAAAATCTATCAGTGGAAGTTGTGTAATTTCATTCAAATGACCATGATTATCGCTTCATGTCATGGTTCAATTCATTAATGCTCATAGCCAGGTCACACTATGAAGTAGAGTAAACAGATACATCTGAAAAGAGAGCATTCTAATGGTGAAAAGTACAGTCGTACATCAATAGCTCGAACTCATTTTTGAGTCCGTACGAAATTCTTCGACAGCTCAAGAAAACAAATATTTAGTGTAATTTTCTTATTTAATCATGAAATTGTATGTTATGTGTACTCATTAGAATTGCTTTATCGAGGCAGTTCTAATGAATACACTCAACATACCATTGTGCAGAAGATTGTAAAGGTTTCCCTAAATTATCGCCAATTACTTCCTGACTTGGCGCCACAACCAACCTTCAGTGGCTCGAACTACCCATATCTCGAACAAAATTCCATGGTCCCAAAGATGTTCGAGCCATTGAGGTTTGGCTGTATTTCAACACTTTAAAAACGTGGGCCACTCTAGTACAAGAGAAATGCTTTTCCTTGTTGTATGAATCTTTATTCAAATGGTTTACCCTTAAAAGGAAGAATTTACTCCCCTTATGATGGTGTTGAAGGGTAGTTTTCATTTGTTTTATGTCTTGCCTTGTGTCATTTTGTTCTTGTGTTTTCAGTCCTTTTAGCATTGCGATTACCTCGCTTGGGGAAGAGAGAGCTAATCTTAGTGCTTTTCGTACGTTTGTTCGATTTGTGCGTGTTTGGATTCGTCGGTTTCCTCTTCCTCTTGTTGTTTGGGAAGGGCTGCGGTTTATGATTGTGGCACTCCCTGGACTTTTCTCTTACCTCTTTTTTCTTCCTTAAAAATTGCCTCCTTTGAGAAATGATTATGTCGAAGTGATCTCCCTTGGAGGTTTTTAAGTAACTTAATTCTCATCATACAACCTTATTAGAGTATTAAAAAGGTAAGAGAAAAAAGTCCAGGTAGTGCCACAATAACAAGCCGGAGCCCATCCATGACACCAAGAGGAAGAGGAAACTGACAAAACCAAACAAGCGCAAATCGAAAAAACGTACGAAAAGCACTAACATAAGCTCTCTCTTCCCCAAGCGAGGTAATCGCAATGCTAAAAGGACTGAAAATCTCAAGGACAAAATAACACAATGTAAGACATAAAACAAATCGTCTCGTAGAATAAACCACAAAGCAAAAACGAGTAATACTAACACCGGGATCACTGCCTTAGATAGGTCAGTAGAATAAACCACCGGGGAGTCTAAAGCACTTTTACAGCTAGCCAACTTCACCCTGGGTCCCGATGCCACTCTTAATCAGAAATAGTAAAACAGAAAGCAAAATGGACAGCTGCTGAAGGTGACCAACTGCTAGCATCACAACACAACTAGTAAAACAGAAAACAAAGTGGGCAGCTATTGACATCACGAAAACATACCTATATAATTTTGACCCCCTTAAACCCCACTTTTATATAGTAAAACTGGGGTTTACAGGGGTATACATTATTTTTCTTATTTCTGCTCAAAAACACAGATTGTGGGTACTCGTTAGAAACGCCTCGGCGAGGCGGTTCTAACGAGTACCCACAATCTATATTTTGGGCAGAAATATGAAAAGATATCAGAATTTTTATCTGAAACATTTCAGTTTTTGTTGGTGAAATTTTCTGTTTATTAGAATAGACATGTTTTCGTAATGAAGACGGTGACCACAATGCTAGCATCATAACAAATATAGAACAACACTACAAAGGGTAAGACCATCGCCTTAGAACGGTCAGTAGAACAAACTACCGGGGGTTGGAGGGTGGGGGTGGCTGGGTGGGAGGGTTAAAGCACCTTGACAGCTACCTAACTTCACCCTGGGTCCCGATGCTACTCTTAATACAGAAATATATAAAAATTCGGTTCGCATAAAGGCATAAAGGCTCCCAACTCAGTCAATGCATCAAAGCAAAAAACATAGAAATCAAATTAATCACAATGATAAACAAAGACGAGTACTCATGGCTAATTCTACTGAATGTTTTTTTTTTTCTTGCTTTCAAACAGACATACAAAACTAGAACTCCTAATTTCATAACAAATACTGGATGGCAGAACAAACATTTTGTAGCCAGAAATGCATGCAAGCTTCCGCAGGGAGGAAAGAGTACACCGGATGAATTGCACAAAAAAATGTGGCAAGAAAATTCCGTGGCCATGCTAATATGAATCTAGATAAGCTATAAAGTATGTCAGTGAACAAAAAGAACATTGTTGAATGAAATCCGATGCAAATGTGTTTAAAAGACTAAGCAGACAGCGGAATATACGAAAACATACAGCAAATAGCAACAGCCAGAAATTTGTTTCAGCGATAACAAATGATCTCCACTTCAATATTCTAAATCAAGTGCTGATCTTGAAAATGACGTCAGTGTCAACTGTCATGTCTTTATACTGTGATAATATACCTGGCTGAAACTCGAACTGTCTTGATAAGTTCTTTCACAAAACTGTTCACCTGGAACTCGTACTCATCATCTTTATGGCTTTCAAAAGCATCGTCGAAGAAGATATGGGCTGTTAAATAAGAAACAAGAGCATCATAAAACTGGATAAAAAAGCATTAAAATTTTAATGGGAAAGGCCCAATTAAAGAAGACTGTGTCTGAAAAGAAAGCTCTAGATCAATGTTCGCGGATTTGATTTCAAAATTAGTTTAGTGTGTGCCAGCATATTTTAATTATATGAATGGCGTTGTAAAGTCCTACTTTAATATTAAAATATACGATTAATGTGTCCTACAATTTCGTACACCAAAGTGTCTGAAAAAAGTGCATATGCAAACAGTGCAGACCCAGACAAGACTGCAAGGAGCAGTCGTATTAAGGTCTGCACTGTTTGCCATATTCCATTTTAAGAAACAACTGCATAAAAAGTAAAAAAGTATGAAATAAAGTGTTCGAATTTTCAGGAGATTTACCGTGATATTTGTAACGATATTGCACCTCAATACTTTACGTACATCGTGTAGGTTTCGTTTCAGTGGACATTTATTTATTTTACAGGAAGCTCGAACCCTTTCTGTCACAAAAGAAATAATAGTGTGAAGTTTTTGGAACATCGTCAAATTTAAAAATGGTGTCGCCCTTAAGAGTAGTATAAAATATATTCATTACGAAAACATGCCCATTCAAATATACTGAAAATTTTACTATCAAAAAATGAAAAATTTCAGATAAAAAAATCTGATATTTTTCATGTTCCTGCTCCAAACATAGATTGTGGTACTCGTTAGAACCGTCTCGACGAGGCGGTTCTAACGAATACCCAGAATCTATGTTTTGAGCAGAAATAAGGAAAATACTGTAGTTTTACTATATAAAAGTGGGGTATAAGGGGGTCAAAATTATATAGGCATGTTTGCGTGATGAAAACCTGAGTTAGGTCCAATTTGCCCGAAAATGTTTTGTCTATATTGTTCTTGCATCTCAGGTGCAATTTTAACCAACACTGCCTTTTCAAGTAACCTGAAATGCCTACTAACCACGTGTTTGAAAAAAGATGGTGATATACAAATGTGTTTGATAAGAATCTGGGCTCAGCTGTTCAAAGCATCATTAGCCTAACGAGCTTGTTAGTGGTCAAAATGTTAACTGTTTCAGTAATTACAATATCTTATTCACACGTATTTTTGCTCTAAAAAGTGAGTAGTTTTTTCAAATCACATTTTTTTTTCAGCAAAAATATTAGCATATATGCCATATTGAATGATCAAAGTTTTAACGATATGTTAACTAATGACACTGTTAGTTCTGAACAACTGGGCCCTGGTAATCAGGTCAAGAATTTTATAATTTATTGACATTGAAAATGATTAGGCTTGTGAAAACTTAGTCCGGATACAAGATTTCAAATTCTAAGAAACTCTTAGACTAATAGTTAGCTTTAAAAAAAAGACCTAAATGGTCTAATTTTACGTTGCTACATGCTTCGCTTTCCTTCGTGCTTCTAGTTTTTTAATGTCTGAATAAGTTGTGTATTGATTGTGCCTTATCCTGAGTAAGTTCACTTCTGTTATTATTTCAAACATGCCGTAATGTCGTAACATGTAATTCATTTGAAATTTTAACCTCAACCTGAATCACGACACAGATGTGTTATTTTTTTTTCTAATTTGCCGACTGATTCCGTTTTATGTGTCAAAGCTAATAGTACAGTGGAATGTTTCTGGTTCGTGAACAGACTCATCTCAGTTCGCTCTCTATAATATGTTTTGTTTTTCTTTTAAATGATGTCATTTTCTTAGATTTTATTTACCGTGACTAGAAGTCGTGTACTAAGTATTATGTGACGGCCACCATTATTTCTCGTACTTCCTGATTCTTTGCGACCAATGAACCCATTTTGAATAGTTTGAAAGTAGAATATCGCTTAAGCCGCTTAAGCGATATTCTACTTTCATGAGTCTATTCTTGAACAGTAATGTACTTTCTTGAGTCTATTCTTGAACAGTAATGTAGTTTGCAATATTGCAAACTACATTACTGTTCATGAATAGACTCAAGAAAACCGAATATGCTTTTTTCCGTTTTCTTTCAGATGTACATTTTGTACTTTGGTTTTCAAAGGTTTCCCTTTTCTCAAAACTTATTTACATCACAGTTACATGCAAACTATACTTTTATTTCATTTAGGATCACTGAACCCATTCTGGTTACTTTGAAAACCAAATACCGCTTAAGCCGGTGCTTAGGAGCGTATCCAGACTCGCAAACTATATTGCTGCATATGAAGAGACTTTATAAAACGGAGCCTCCGGTGTTCGTTCTTTTGTATATTCTTGGTTTCCAAAGGCATCTTTTTAGAATTATATATTACCTTCAAATTCGTAGTAATCTGGGTCCCTGCGATTGAAGAGCATCTGGTAATTCTTCCTTGTACACTGATCCTCATCCATTCTGAAAATATATTTAACTTACTTAAATATTTGATGTTTTTCACACGCAACTAAAGTTCCTATCGCTTCTCTTTCTAATACAGTTTATGCTACATGAACGCCTAAGATAAAGCCAAACGAAGCCTGCGTAAAACGTGCTCCTTTTATAGTAATAGTAGTTATTCTATCCATTTGCCTTTTAGAAGATCCCTAAAGCTAGCAGACATAACGCAGATGGTTATTAACACGGGATTTATAGTATTAATCGAATAACTGTATATTATGCATATTCACTCTGCATCAGTATTTTGATTGTATTTATCAAGCAAACCGATGCAGGGAAGGGAAGTAAACGATGTTGCAAAGAGGTCTTCTTTCGCACAATTTGTTCAATCCCTCCCGGATATTCTGGTACTTTGTCCAACTCCTCCCTGATATTCTGTTATTCTTACAGTCTGTAAACAGACGTGTAGGTTGTTAGATCTTGAATTTATTTTCACATCTGCTCTGCATATCAGTGGTCCACCATATCCAAGCATGTTTTATACTTTCTGATTTTGAGTTAAATAGTTTATGCTCTTTATTTCCAAAGAATCCGTACATCGGCATATTTTGTGATCGCGGAGCAGGAAATCATTTTGATATTTCTAAAAGTGTAATACTAGCGAGGCATATTCATCCCTACTAACTAAAATACTGCCATATAAAGCCTATCCATGAACTCAGGTTTTTATTCTTGTCAGTATAGGTTCGGTGTTTCCAAGGGTACATTTATAGAATTGATTATCATTATTCTAAATATGGACACTTCGAACACACAGTGAATGAATTGGTTCCCTGGATATGCAAGCGATTAGGACATGGATTTCAAGCTAATATGTAATGAAAATAATAATAAAACAGCAGGATCCTTGAATTGCTATTCTAATGAAAATACAAATAACCCTCTTTATACTGACACTCGATAAAACGACAAAATTCGTTATAATGACAATTTGACTGTCGCGAAACCTTCGCTTAAGAAGTAAAAACTCGTCATAAGTTATGCAAGAATATTGTATTCAATATCTTAAAAAAAACATATGTTTTGAATATTTTTAGAATCGCCCCAGTAAGGAAATTCTAACAAATATCTAAAACATATGTTCTAGGAGGAAATAAGAACTAAACAAGACCTTTCTTGCATGTCAATCTCCTCATTAAGTATTCTGTACAACAGCAAAAAAAGGTAAGAGAGTCCGGGGAGTGCCATAATCACAAACCGCAGCCCAGACACCAAGAGGAAAAGGAAACCGACAAAACCAAACAAGCACAAATCGAACAAACGTACGAACAGCACCAAGATTAGCTCTCTCTTCCCCTAGCGAGGTAAAAGGACTGAAAACACAAGAACAAAATAACACAAGGTAAGACATAAAACAAATCGCCTCGTAGAATAAACCACAAAGCAACAAAGAGTAAGACTAACACCGGGACCACCGCCTTAGAATGGTCAAATTATTTTTAATGGCAACGTCTTTGTGAACAAATGCTGTCGTTGAAACGAGGGTTCACTGTATAAGAGAAGACCCCCAGGAAATGCCACAATCGCGAAGCACAGCCTTCCCGAGGCACCAAAAGAAGAAGAGATGAGGAACAAAAAATGACACCACAAAGCCACATATGAAACCACCGACCCGCATACAAAGAAGAAATCCAACAGAGTAACCATCTTGGACCGATCAGTAGAGAAACCTACCTGAAAATTGATTTGAGCAGCTGTGTCATCTCGTTCTCATTCTCGTGCCACATGGTAGCGCACATATAGATCATTGGGGTTTCATCAGTTTTGTAGGCAGATGTGTTGGTTGTTAGGTCATGGACCGTGTTGTTGTCAGGCAGAGGGAGTGTTGTCGTTTTGTGCTTCTGTAAAGCAAATAAACAATGTGAAACGAAAACGTGGAGATAAACCCTTTCATCTCTGAAGACTAAAACAGACTTTTGCAAACAGTGTAGATCCAGATGAAACGGCTCGTCACGAGCCGTCTTATTAGGATCTACACTCTTTGCCATTCTATTTTATATTTTGGCTGATGTTCCTTTTTGCAATAATAGATGTGTCCAAATTCAAAGACGGAAGTGTCCACTTTTGGAAACTCAGGGTTGAAAGAGTTAAGTGGAGAAACATGCAGTACTAGGTTAGTTTACAAACAAGTACGCAGTTTATGGTTACATGGAAACACATCATTTCTAATACAAATTGCATATGCAATTACTTACTGGTATTCTGTTATTGTTACAGTTAGATCTATTCAAGTATTCTGAACAAAAGTGTAGAAATGTTTACAAGACTGTCGTGGTAAGTTCGAGAATGAAATCAATGAGCATCAAAAACCATTTACCAGAATTTCTGCTATGGTAACATCAGTTTCTTTCTTACCGGAATTTCTGTGATAGTGACATTAGCTTCTTTCTTAACGGAAGTTTTGTTATGATAACATCAGCTTCTTTCTTACCAGAATTTCTGCTATGTTAACATCAGCTTCTTTCTTACCGGAATTTCTGCTATCTTAACAGAAATTTCTTTCTTACCAGAATTTCGTACCTGGAATTTCTGCGATTTTAACATCAACTTCTTTCTTGTCGGAATTTCTACTACATTAATATCAGCGTCTTTTTTACCGGAATTTCTGCTATGATAACATCAGCTTCTTTCTTACTTAAATTTCTGCTGTTAACATAGGCGTCTTTCTTTCGGGAATTTCTGTTGTGCTAACATCAGCTCCTTTCTCACTGGAATGTTTGCGATTTTAACATCAGCTTCTTTCTTACCGGCTATGTTAATATCAGCTTCTCTCTTACCGGCAATTTCTGTGATTTTAACTCAGATTCTTTCTTACCGGAACTTCTGCTATGTCATATCAGATTCTTTCTTGCCGGTATTTCTGGTATGTTTACATCAGATTCTTTCTTGTCGAGACTTCTGCTATATTTACATCAGCTTCTTTCGTACCGGAATTTCTTCTGTGTTAATATCAGCTTCGTTTTTTTTACCGTAATTTCTGATATGAGAACATCAACTTCTTTCTTATCGGAATTTCTGCTATATCTACATCATTTTCTTTCTTCTTTCGGAATTTTTGCTATGTTAATATCAGCTTCTTTCTTAACTGAATTTTCTGCTATGTTTACATCAGCTTTTTTCTTACCGGAATATCTGCTATGTTAACATCAGTTTCTTCTTAACCGGAATTTCTGCTATGTTAACATTAGTATCTTGTTAACCAACCAGAATTTCTGCTATGTTAACATCAGCTATTTTTGCCGGAATTTGTGCTACTTAAACATCATCTTATTTCTTACAATAAATTCTGCTATGTTACATCAGATTCTTTCTTACCGGAGTTTCGGCTATGTTTACATCAGCTTCTATTCTTCGTCGGTTTAGAAGTAGGGACTGATCTGTTAGAACTCCACAGTATAGAGGTTGCACGAAAAGACTGAAAAAATCGCAAGGTCTCAAGATGAAGCATCATATGAGCCGCAACGTCAGAAAAAGTACTTCCGGTATGTGCGTCCAGCAAAGATTCTGATTAGCCTGCGCAATTGCGCAGGCTGATCAGAATATTCACTGAGCGTATTTTGGATAGCCAAGGATGTAAAGTTTCTTTATGCGGACAACGAAGACTCTGATCAGACTGCGCGGATGCGCAGGCTGATTTTAATCTTCTTTGGGCGCACATAGCATAATGTACATTCTCACGTTGCGGGTCATGTAATGGATACATATAAGTGGCATTGTTACGTATGAATTAGTGTGAGAGAAACGTTGTCTTTGAAGTTGTATACATTATGTCTGAAAAATGGAGTTCTATGTAAAGCGCTGCCAGAGGTGGCTTGAAACATACTGCATTTGGTTCGTTATCTTTCATGAACAGACTGGATCAAGCTGACTCTGTGTTCGATTACGGCCCTGTCTAGCCATTAGGATCATGTCGAGCGGGTCAGTTTACCTAACCACACTTTTTCTAGGTAGGCTTTGTCCTTTATGCGGTTAACTAGTATTTGTGCACATTCTTTGGCCAAAAACTGACAACTGTCCCTCTTGAATCAGTTGAACGGAGAGAATGACCGTAGAAAATATTTCATGATCAATCTCCACGAAAGAATGCAAATCCATGACCTCCTGAATACCAGTTGGACGCGCAATCGACTGAGCCACCGAGGTCGGCAGCTGAATCTGTTAGTTTCGATCTTTTTTGTTCTTTTGTTCAAAATATGTTTTTTTTCAAGCATGCTTTTAACGGGTGTTACTTTGATCACAAAAGACTCTGAGGAGATTCTTTTGTGGTCAAAGAAACAGCCGATAAACGCATGTTTGAAGGCCGTAACAAAGTTGATCCGTATAGCGTTATAAAAGTTCCGAAAATATTAATTACAATTTCTTGTCCTTTTAGATTGTTGTGTGTTTATCTAATAAATGGACACACCCTCAGGAGAGACAGTTCTATCATTACTCTTTTTGCTTTCTTCTAAAAAGGGAACTACCCTAAAAGGAAAGAATTTGCTCCCATCAGGAGCAAAATTCTTTCCTTTTAGAGGAGATGCCTTTACAGAAGGGGATTGGTGTACATGAAAGATAGCAGGAAGCCACAAATTATATGAAATATAAACACTGCTTTTGATGCAAACACACTCCGTCAACTACTTTTTTTCTGGTAAATATAAGATTTGACAGCAGTTTGTTTACAAAGTTGGCCTCACTCGCCACGGTCAACTGAGGTCACGTGATATGTTCGGTATTATTATTATTATTATTTATTTTATTTTATTTATTTATTTATTACATTTTTTTGTATATTTTTTGTTTAAATTCAGTAGCAGAGCTTATATTTATTCAAAAGCAACTTTAAACAGGTTTATCAATAGTTATTTCTCGGTTTTGACTTATTAATTATTTATTGGTCTGTTTACCGGAAAGCTAAATTAAAGATGGCGAACGAGTTAAAACGAAGCTTGCTACGAGATTCCACACGAGATTTGGGTGCCTACGTATATTTGTCGGCCCCTCTGCAGTAATACAAACAGTTCGTGTGTTTGCTATTATCATCCTTGCATAAAAATAGCGGAAAACCTATCTTACTTAAAGGTTGATACCGGAGCTAAATTTGATATAACCTTATCAACTAACTCTTTGCGTGCTGAGTAATTTGGATGCTTTTTGTCGTCTGTCGATTTTTTTTAATTAATTAAAAAAAATCTTTCAGGAAGACCATCATAGTTTCAAACAGTTTGGATCCAGATCAGGCCCGACGTTTTGTCAGGTCTGATCTGGGTCCAAACCGTTGTAAAGGTTATCAGAAGACGACAAAAGTCAGGGAAAGTATAATCTAATTACTTTAAAAGGTTTTTCGTATACAGTTGACTCTCGCTATCTCGAACTCGCTTATCTCGAATAACCGCTTATCTCGAAGTGAAAATCTGTTCCCTGGCTAAACATGAAAATCTAACAATATGTAAAAAAATATTGTTGAAAAGAGAAATTGCTCCTAGAGAGCAATTTCTCCTCTTTTCCACAATATTTTCAATATATCTCCAGCTAAAAGAGTCCAATTACACATATATTTGTTAAATGTGGTCAATCGAATTAGTTTTTCCTCGATTCTGCAAATCTGATATGCTGAAGTACGGATATCTCGAAGTGTTTCAGAGAGTCCCTTGGCATTCGAGATAACGAGATGCGACTGTATTTGTATTTTTAAGTATGTTTCTGATGGGCATGCATATTTTTTTCTCAATGAGTGTGCAGATTTTTCACAACCTCAATGAGAGCATAAATTATTTTAGTGAAACTTAGAGTATCAGAACACTTATTCTAATTAGTTTTACGGACAATTTAATTATCAAAACAACAGTCTGAGAAAATCAGTTTGAAACAAAAGTGAAACTCTTGTGATTTTCATTACATCTAAAGAAGCTCAGGTATCAATCTTTAAAGCTTCTCGCTACAATAACTACTTACTGGTCTGTTCGTTGTAAACGTTGCTTTCCAGGGAGCCAGATGTGATTGGTTACGAGCAGTAATGACAGAAATCCTACCAGCCCAGCGATAATGTATATCAAATTTTCCAGCTCGTTTGCCACGTCACTGAAATAGCTTGCAGAATTCGTATTTATGTTCCACTTCGGGAACGGAATGGAACATCCAGTATTCGCTGTCGTTATGAATCCCGAATACATTCCTAGAATTATTCCAACCGTGGCGGGCGTTGACAGGACTAGAGGAAGGGAGAAACCGACAACTTGTGACATTATTTTGCATGCAACCTTTGCTGATTTGAAGCACACTCCACTTGAAAGAATACATACCGCGGCTACAACTAATGGTAAATGATTGTTGCACTTGTCAAAATTTTTATCAGTGTCTAATATAGTGGAAATCAAGCTAGAATCTAGCTTAGCTGGGGATTTCATAAACAATGCCTGAATACATTCGCCTCCTGATTCCTCACATGTTGTTCCAAAAATAGCAATTGGAATTACTATCAACAATATAAGTTTCCATATGGCCGTGAATAATAAAAGTTTAGTTTTCATTTGTCGAACATTTTTGGCAAACAACGACAAACCGGAAGACCCTCTTTTTCCATTATACACGTAATTTTCCCACCAGGTGGCGCTGACAAATATGGGCGCCAAAATTAGACACACAAGGAAAGGAATGTTGTCCCGAAACTCATCATTGAAAGACAGGTATATGTGGTAGCACCAAAGTCCTGCAACATAATAATAATAATAATAATAATAATAATAATAACAGATATTACCGTATTGTTCTGAATCATGTAATACGGTAAGTATCATAATTTCCAGCACATTATGCCAAAAGTTTTCGCCTAATATTTTATAAAATACTCCTCCAGGAGCAGTCTAATCTGGATCTGCCCTGTCTGTATATGACGGTTTGTAACGTTTGCCGTACCATATTAGGCATTATCGTGCGTATCCTAAAATGTAAACATATCTATTTGTCTACCATGAACTGTTGACTGAATGTCAAGCAAATATGGGTGTACACTATGTTCTCAAGCATGCCTGAATTAAAGGCTCCATTTTCCTCAAAAGTCAACATTTTATTATCCAAGAAAGGTTTGATAAATTGATATATGGTATTAATACAATCATAAAATGTGTCACATGACAGTCTGTAAAATTTCAGTTAGTCTCTCTTTTAAGAACGAGAGACTAACTGAAGTTTATAGGCTGTCATGTGCCACACTTCACCGGATTAAAAATGAAATGATGTTAGCGTATACGATAAAAAATCAGTCCCTTCCTCGTTGTATTTCTTTCAGATTTAATCACATACGGTAAATATGGTGCGTGAAAAGTATATCTGGTTTTGCGCTGGCAAGAAATTTAATTTAGAACAAATGTAAACAGAGAAGCTAAATTCGTTTTCCTTTGAAATTCCAAGTCTGGCTTTCCGTTATTACCTCATTGACTATAAATAACAGTAATAATAATAATAATTATGGCAAAAAAACACAGTTATGTATATAAAGATGCCAACTGACCAAGAGCGACAAGAAAGCTCAAAATTATGTACCTAAAGCAGCCAGCTGACCCAGAGCCGCAAGAAAACTCAGAACGGTAATCAAAGCACGTGCTGCAAAAGAATGATTGAGTTTGGTCCCGCTGGCAGATTCTTGACTTTGCTTCATTTTTGTCGCTCTTGGATACCAAATTTTAAGGAAGCCTGGAATCACTGCGATGCTCAAAGTAAATAAAATTCCGGATACTGGATCGAAGCTGGGTACCAGAAGAAACACCATGAGCATAAGACCAACTGAATGTAACGTCTCAATACAAAGAACCTATAAAATAAACAATAGTTATAAACAGTAGTTATATCTCAATAATTCCCCCCTCCCCATCTTTATATAAAGTTCACGCTATTTGATTGGTTGAAGGAAAAGTTTTACACTTCAATGAATCCCAGAGCAGGAATCCGCCGGATCTACTTTTCTTCCGCCGTTTCAAAAGATTCACATTTTTGGCAATAGTTGTAACATTTTGATGTCAAAGTTGGAATAATAAGGAAAGAAATTATTTTTCTGGATTTTATCGGTGTGTAGAAATCCCAAGCGAATCACTCACAAACTTACATAAAGTCTCAGTTTGTGAATGATTCATCGGCGGTTATACATCGATAAAATCCACAAAAATAATATACATTTCTATATTAACCTATCTATGCCGAGTGGATTATTCTACTTTAACTCTTTGGACAGGTTCGTTTCCTGTACAGGGGTTGTCTGGTTATTTCTATTATTACCATGTTTTATAGAAATCCTGTATTTAATACAACAATGTAGGCCCTGAACAGACGCCGCGTTCTGTGGCGTCTGATCTGGGTCTATACTATTTGCCCATGTACCTTTCATGGGACGCTAGGCTTAAATGGGTTAAAGGGGTCTGCATACACTTGGATGATATTCATCCAATGATTACAAGGGAGACAACTTTTTGACTTGCTTTTTGCATTCCTGCACCACGTTTCCCTTCTGCAGGGAGCTCTATTGTAGCAGCCTATAAGTTAGGAAGCAAACTGATCCAAGAAGTAGAAAAATTCTTTTCATGTTGAGCATCACGAAAACATACCTATACAATTTTGACCCCCTTAAACCCCACTTTTATACAATAAAACTGGGATATTTTTTGTTATTTCTGCTTAAAAACATAGATTGTGGGTACTCGTTAGAACCGCCTCGACAAGGCGGTTCTAACGAGTACCCACAATCTATGTTTTGAACAGAAATATGAAAAATATCAGAGTTTTTTATCGGAAAAATTGCCATTTTTTGGTGGTAAAATTTTCAGTGTATTTGAATAGGCGTGTTTTCGTAATGCACTGATTTTTCCGGAAGGAGCAAATCAATTTTGCAAGAGTTCCCGCCCAAGGAACGATACCCATTAACCTTAATCTTTATCGTGTGTTGAAAACATCAGCGAATTTTCTTTTTATTATATCTACAGTCGAACTTCAGTGGCTCGAACATCTTTAGGACCATGCAAATTTGTTCTGGCTATGGGCAGTTTGAGTCACTGAGAGAGGTGTTAGTCTTACTCTTTGTTGCTTTGTAGTTTATTCTACGAGGCGATTTGTTGTATGTCTTTCCGTGTGTCATTTTGTTCCTGTGTTTTTCAGTCCTTTCAGTACCTCGCTTGGGGAAGAGAGAGCTAATCTTAGTGCTTTTCGTACGTTTGTTCGGTTTGTGCTTGTTTAGATTTATCGGTTTCCTCTTCTTCTTGGGGTCTGGGAAGGGCTGCGGTTTGTGATTGTGGCACACCCTGGACTTTTCTCTTACTTTTTTTAATCATATCGCAAGTCAGGAGGCAAATGATGGTAGTTTAGAGATGTTTTTTCGATGTGCTAAAGAAATTTATAGAAACTCCTGTACCTAATGAAAACAGTGAGGACCCATGATCAGAAGCAATATTCTGTGGCATCTGCTCAGGGTCTACACTGTTTGCCAGTGTCCCTTTTATGGGCCGCTAGGCATAAATTGCTTAAATCTATATCGGGCCGTTATCAGCCGGACAGGACTCATTATTGTCGGACTGATAATCGTCCGATATAAATTTAATTAAAATGTTAGGTGGGAACGCATGGATTAATGTTTCCTGGTCTGAAGCCGACCACCGCGTCTAGGCTTATTGATGATTAATAACATTCCACATCATTATAGGGTTCAGACATGATTTTCCATGCATTTACATTCGCCAGGTCCCGTGGGACCTGGCGAATGCTAATCCATTGAAAAACCATGTTCGATCGCTATTATTGCATAAAAACTGATCGCATTTGCTATATTTCGCGTTATTTCTTGCACTATTTTGTTTCGCCGTTTCACAGACGTCTCGCGAACGTAATTTCCTCTGACTATGCTCGTTCTAGGGCCGGGCAGTACACATCTCGTAATGGCAGCAAATCTGTGGCCCCGGTAAGAGCATATTGAAAGTTGCGTAGCCGTGCATTAACAGCGCGTGGATTGCTTTTCGCCGGTTAATGCACGGCTGTTAATAACGTGCGACACTGCTTTTTATGCAATAATTTTAATTATTTTGAAAAACCTAACCGCACAGTGCTGGAATTAGGTCGAGTACGGTAATTCGATTCACGGGCTACGCAGCAATCAGTGTAGAAGCGGATGAGCGGCAACGACAGAATAGGCAACGTCAGAGCGGCAACGTTAGAAAATGGAGCTTCCATTATATGCGCCCAGCATTCGCGCAGTCTATTCAGCATCTTCACAGGCGCATTTTGGATAGCCAAGGATGCAAAGTTTCCTCATGCGGAAAAAACGAAAACTCAGATCAGACTGCACGGGTACTCAGTCTCATTTGAGTCTTCATTAAGGACACATGTCTGAGGATATAATTTCTCATGCTGAGGCACAGATAGACAGAGGAATGGACGAAGTCGATAACAGTATCCTCGCGTTTCCATGGAAACACCATGATTCCCGGCGGGCACGTGAAGTTTATATAACGTCACAACTTGACGTTTATACAACGTCGTTTCAACGTCGATGCAACGTCATGACGTTGCATCGACGTTGATGCGACGTTCTATAAACGTCGTGTGCCCGCTGAGCCATAGTACTGTTATATTAGTACATTTACAGTCTCAGTGAATTCCCAGCGGGTACACAACGTTGAATGAACGTCAATTCAACGTTGAATTAACGTTGAATCGACGTCGTTTTATCGTTGTTAGCCTACTGGGTTTACAGAAAAAAACTACAACAACAACGACAACAACAAAAAAAAAAAAAAAAAGAAAAAAAAAAAAACTACTGTTAACTATTGGGACGAAATTTAGTTCATATTTTAATGGATACGACTCACGCGACGTCACATCATCATTAATAAAATGACGGCAAAGTAAACCATTAATCTCCCCAATATGATTGGATGATGCGACTCTATGACGTCAACAACTCTGTTCCGCTGTTGACAGGAAAATTAGAAAAATTGTGTGCAGTTCTTTTTGTTTCAATTTTAGCCCTCCAACCAGATTTTCTCGTCAAATTATGGATGTAAAATAACATAAATATAAGTAATTAAGACAATGTATTTAACATTCATTGAAGTATAAACAACATTGGGTCGCGAGCAACGTTTACATGAACCCCTTCAAGGTTCATTTACTTTGCTCTTGACTCGATGTTGTTCATGCCTCAATGGATGTTAAAAAAATACTTTCATTTCTTAGATAATTTCTTACCGGCAGCAGCGTTGTAAGGGTCACAGCCCTTCGCTTCGCTACTTGAAAAACAAGACGCCACGTGCATCGAACTGCTATGAAGAAGTACGGGGCTCCCATTATCAAAATCAAGGCCCATACCCATAATACATTTGTTTTTGACGTACTTCCGGTAGTGGTCGAAAAGTCAAGAGCGCCACCTGCAGATCTCAGTAATTGTCTTGAACTGTTTTCGATTCTATCAAATGCAAATAAGTGTATATTTGAGGTAAGAATAATTAGACACGTTTTTGAGATCGTAGCTGTTCCAAGGACAAGAAAGAACAAGAAAATGCAGACGACAATTTTGGTGGTTACAAACACGTTGTTCCAATATTTGTTATCTTCATCACTGTTGAAACCTTCTTTCGCTGTGCTGCGAAAAATGTCCCAAGACTTCTCAGACCTGTGGAAAAGAGATATTAATTAGAGCCACGACGTCAGAAAACATATCTTCGGACATGTGCACCCAGCGCAGATTCGGATCAATCTGCGCATTGGTGCTGTCTGATCAGTTTCTCCACTGGGTGCATTTTGGATAGCCAAGAATGGAAAGTTTCTTCATGGGACAACACAGACTCTGATCAGACTGCGCGGATGCGCAGGTTGATTTGAGTCTTTGTTTGGCACACATATCAGAAGGTACATTTTCGCACGTTGCAGCACATTATCTTATTAAGGGAAATAACAGAAAGTTCTTCGCAATAGGATGTTAAGTCTTTGATGGTTACATTTTATCCATAGGATGTGTTCTTTACATATGATTTTTCTTCTTAAAAATGCTAATAAAACAGATGGGACCTGCTGTGCGAAAAAGTATATTTTAGCATAGGCAGACAACAGAGGCCCAGAACAGCTTGCGCATCCGCGCAGTCTGATTATGGCCTTCGTTGTCCGCTAACAGAATGATTGGACACCACTGAATGAATGTATTAATGGAGAGCAAGTGTCCATATGAGACTTTGCGCATGCGTGGGATGGATCTGAATCTATGCATTTTGCGCGTGTGCGATGGTACTTTTTCACATTAGGTGATTTGTCTTAACGTGTCAGCTGTATGTCAAAAAACGTACAAACATGTCCCTGTTTGGAGTAATTAAATATATAGACAAATATTGGCAACTTAATAAAGTAAAAGAGACAGACCGGCAAAGGAAATAACACTGGAATCAAAATATCCGTCTTTTTTCTCAGTAGGTGTTACTCTTTAAAGGGGAAATAACGATTTCTCTGGGAGCAAAAAGAGTAGCCCCATTTTTGAAAGGTTTCAAATCTGTCTGCGAAAGTTATATCCCTTTGCCAAATTGCAAACTTTCATGTGAATCCAATCACCTTAAAAAGGAAAACTGTAAAACTGTAAAACTGTAGAATAATCTGCGGTCAGAGATAAAATATGACACCGTAGAATCTTTACAATACAAAGTCTGATCTGAATGTATAATTCGTAATGCTTATCGTAACATACCGCAATAGCTCTAATAATAATATAGCTATAAATATTGAATGATTGAATATATGCGATAAAATCCGAGGAGCAAGACACGATATCGGCCCGCTTAATTGATATTGCACGCTTAATCCGATGCCTTCGAATATTACCATTATGTGACATATGACATCGCACTAGTGCAAAAACGATATCGCTTTGTAATATCAATTTCGTACTGTTGTTAGCATTGCTTTCAGACAGAGAATTTTCACAGACTTTTGTCTATAAAGCATTTAATTGACCAAAGCTATTTATAGCTATATGATAAAAGAGTTATTGCACCGATATTGGTGAATACTGTCCTTTGTTGGTTGGGATATCTAAGGACACTCGCAAGCTCGTGTCCTTCGATATCCCAACTCGGAACAATATTCATCAAGATCAATGCAATAACCCTATGATAATGGGACAGACATGCATGTTCAAATGGTGCAGACCCTGATCAGACGCCGCAGAACGCGGCGTCTGATCAGGGTATACACTATTTGTCACCCATTCACCAGTTTTTCAACAGTAAAATGTGGTTTTTCAAAGTTTAGGACAAGTATGGCTAGGTTGAATCCTGGCACAATCGCTATATATGTTTCGAAATAGAGTTGTAAGGAAGTATGTTGCACACATATGAAACTCAGTAACATCAACCAATTATTTGATCCTTAAAGTACTAATCGCGGGTTTCATAGCGCAGTCGGTTGCTTGCTGAGGATCCGGGGGTCGCGAGTTCGAAACCTAGAAATGATTTCTGCGGTCATTCGCCCTCTTCCGCTAATTCACGAAGGGCAGTTTTCAGTTACTTGCGAAATTATGTGCACAAGCAGGCTACCGGTAAATCACCTAGAGAAGCAGTGTGAATAGGTTATTTAGCTGTGCTCGACATGACCTTAATGAGTTGACTGGGCCATAAGGCCTCAGCTCAAAAACAGAAACTAATCACAACTACAGTAGACGAAATTCTGATTTTTTAAAGTATTTTTTTTTTTTTTTTTTTTCGAAAAATTAAGGCTTCATCACGAAAACACGCCTATATATTTTAGACCCCTTAAACCCCACTTTTATATAGTAAAACTGGGGTTTACAGGGGTATGCATTATTTTTATTTCTGCTCAAAAACATAGATTGTGGGTACTTGTTAGAACCGCCTCTCCGAGGCGGTTTTAACGAGTACCCACAATCTATGTTTTGAGCAGAAATATGAAAAATATCGGGTTTTTTACCTGAATATTTTTTTAATTTTTGGAGGTGAAATCTTCTATATATTTGAATAGGCGTGTTTTGGTAATGCGGCATTTCATGTTTTCCGAGAAATAAGGTTTGACATTTCATGTGAATCGACGATTCGCATGAAATGCCAAGTCTTGTTTACTCTAAAAAATAATGTCCTACGCTATAATTTGGCTTAGCGCTTTCAATGTTAATCTTCCAGGGAAATAACTACAGTATAACCTCAATGGCTCGAATCCGGATGGCTCGTTTACCGTGAATGATTTTCGAACTCGTTTTTCAGTCCCTACAAAATCCTTCCAATAGCTTAAGAAAACAAATATTTAGGGACTTTTTCCTTATTTTATCATGGAATTGTATGTTGTGTGTACTCATTAGAATCGCCTCATCGAGGCGATTCTAATGAGTACACTCAACACACAATTATTGTGTAGAAAATCGAGAAAAAATCCCTAAATTATCGTTATTTGCTTCCTGACCTGGCACATGATTAAGCCTCAGTGGCTCGAACTACCCATATCTCGAACAATTTTCTATGGTCCTAAGGATGTTCGAGCCATTGAAGTTCGACTGTATGATATTTATGATTTGGCAAATGTAGTGTAAATTCAGGGTTACTCTCTTTGATGTTATGCTGCAGACATGGAAAAAAATAATACATGATAAAAACAAAGAAATATCAAATACTTACTTTTCCACAGTCGACCGTCTGGCCTCGGGTGGTATTGGCGGCGGTCCGTGTGACTCTTTCAAGTCAGCAAAACCAACTTTAAAATCTTTTAATCCGCCATTTGGAATGAAGTTTTCCGCTGGTTCCGCGCGATCAACTTGAAATCTAGAAAATATATACATGTTGGTTTGAAATTTATGTTGTATAAGGGAGATGATACTTTTCAGGGCCGCCAACTCTGTCAAAAGTATCTTGCTCCCTTCTGAAAAGGGTTCGGCTGTAATAGGAAAACAATTCTTTCCTTTTAGAGGTGGCCCCTTTTCATGAGGGGATTTATGAGGACAGGAAGTCAGAAAAGTAATCTCAAACAATCTACTCATCACTACAAATCTATTCGTCAAGTTTCAAGGCTTTAGCTGCAACAACACTTTAAAAACGCCAAAATTTACAAAGGGCCATAATTCATGAACTATTTTTCAGAACTTATTTCATCTTCTCACCACAACAAATCTTTTCACCAAGTTACAAGGCTCTAGCTTCAATAGTTTATGAGACATTTTGCTTTCAAGATTTCATCTATATTTTCCAAGGGCCATGGCTCAGGAAAGGGACATAATCATGACGAAAAAAAGATTATGTCGAAAAAAAACAAAAACCCAAAAAACAGGTATCAGCTATGTTTTCATGGTGAATCTATATATGACAAAACCCTATCGTGCACAGTTCGAACGTAATGCTAAGCATCAAAACGTGTACAAGGTGAAAATGCCAGTTACAAGGGTCTAGCTTCAATATCTTTTTAGATATTTTGCTGACAATATTTCATCCATATATTTTCAAAGGGCCTTAACTCAGGAAAGGGGCATAATCCTGACAATAATAAAAATGTGTCAGCTATTTTTTCATGAGGAATCCAAACATTAAATAAAAAAAAAAACCTAGCATGCACAGCTAAACAGTTATGCTATGCATAAAAAATGTGCAATGTAAAAATGCCCAAACTGACAACGGGCCATAACTCAAGAAGTATCTGGCAGTATTTATTAAAATGCTAATCAGGTCATCTACTTGTCACTAACAATCTATTCACTAGGTTTCAAGGCTGTAGCTTCAATAGATTTTGAGATATTGTGCTGACAATGTTTCATCCATATGTTTTCTAAGGGCCATACCTCAGGAAAGGCACATAACCTTGACAAGAAATAAAGCATATGTCAGCTATTTTTTTCCATGAGGAATCCATATTTGAAATTTCAAAAGCCTTGCATGCACAGTTCAAACGTTAGGCTTTGCATCAAAGTGTGCAATGTAAAAATGCCCAAAATGACATAGATAGTCAGGTCATCTACTTATTGCTACCAATCTATTCCTCCAATTTCAAGGCTCTAGCTTCAATAGTTTTTTTTTTTAGATATTTTGCTAACAAGATTTCATCCATATTTTTTTCAAAGGGCCATAACTCAGGAAAGGGGCATAATCCTGATAAGAAAAAAATACGTGTCAGCTATTTTTTCATGAGGAATCCAAATATGAAATTTCAAAACCCTAGCATGCACAGCTCAAAAAGGCATCAAAAAGTGTGCAATGTAAAATTGCCCAAAAATGAAAAAGGGCCAAAAGCGTAACGCATGAACGCATGGACGAACGAACCAGCAGCAATATGCCCCTTCAACTTCTTTGAAGTTGAGGGCATATAATGAGTAAGACGTGTGGATATTTAGGGTAAATACAAAATATCAAATTTATTCCAAAATTCCCATGAAAATAAAATATTGAGTGAAAGGGGGTTCGACTGAACCCCCGCCCCCTCCTCCCCACCCCTCTTCCCCACTGAACCCTCTCTGGATCCACCCCTGTGCAAATACTTTCAGATAATAGTGGGGCATCCATTCAACTTAATACTTACTCTGTCGTATCTTCAGAAGTTCGGCGACTTTCAGTGTCTTTACTGCTCGTTGATTCGTCGTCCCTCTCAGTTCTGTTTTCGTCGCCGTCGTCGTCGTCGTCGTCACTTTCATTCCTTTCGTATGCTGGATTAGTATGGCCGGTTTCTCGTCTGTTTAGTGACATAAATAGTGCAGGTTGGCCGCCAGAGAAAAATTTCCCTACTTTTTCAGACGACTCATTCTGAAAACATTACAAAAACCTTCTAATTTTGTGTGGGCCATTCAATATTATCAGCGGGCACATGACGTTCATAAAACGTCGCTTCAACGTTGATGCAACGTCATGATGTTGCATCTACGTTGAGGCGATGTTGTATGGACGTCGCTAGACATCACGAAAACATATCTATATAATTCCGACCCCCTTAAACCCCACTTTTATATAGTAAAACTGGGGTTTACAGGGGTATAAATTATTTTTCTTATTTCTGCTCAAAAACATAGATTGTGGGTACTCGTTAGAACCGCCTCACCGAGGCGGTTCTAACGAGTACCCACAATCTATGCTTTGAGCAGAAATATGAAAAAAAAAGAAAAAAAAAAGAATTTTTATCTGAAAAAATTTCAGTTTTTGGTGGTGAAATTTTCAATATATTTGAATAGGCGTGTTTTCGTAATGTTAAGCAGCCTTAGACCACTAAATCTCATAGCACACCGATTACGGTTCTATATAAATGCAGTTCAATTATAAAGAGATCCAGAATTTTGTCTGATTCTGAGACCTGTTGACCATGTTTTTAATACAGGATTGTTTCAAATGTATAATTCAGGCTGTTCAGAAGTAGAGTTTGGCAAAAGTTGTAGGTCTTGAAATGAACTAGAAGTTTGCTTTACATGTAATACATTCCCACACATGTTTTTTTTTTTTTTTTTTTTTCAGAGGTTCTGCGGTCGGGCAAGTACCTAGCAATACATTTGTTACCTGAGGTAAACACTTTGCTTGACATAAAACATGATAAGGTCACTAGACCATTAAAATATAGGTTAAGGTAATAAACTACATCTGCAGTGTTTGAGTCTATGTTAGGGAGGACGTGTATGCCAGGTTTGATGAGTGCAGATCTTCTGTTTAAACAAAAATGAAAGTAGGATTTACGCAAAATGACTGACAAGCGGTCGGAGGGGTTCTTATTTCCTATTCGACCTACAATCCAGCAAAGAAACTCACATATGCTTAATCAGCAATGTATCATTTTATGACCTTGACCTATATTTCATGGTCTCTTGACTTTCAAACGGTCATTTTCCATGTCAAGTATAGTGTTTAACTCCAGATCTTATTTACTGTTATACGCACAAATCAAGCAAACTTACTTCCACTTCCTCCATAAAATGGACTTTGTATCATTTTTATGACCTTGACCTACATTTCATGCTCTGGTGAATTTGTCATTTCTCAAGTTAAGCATAATGTTTAGCTCCAGGCCTTATTTACTAGTAGACCTACAATCAAGCAAACTGACTTGACACTTCCCCCATAACATGGGCTAATTCAGCGCTGTATCATTTTATAACCTTGACCTATTTATGCCAGCCCCCACCCCCCACCTCAACCCCTATTTTTAGCTCCATTACTGTTTAACGGAAAGAATTTGCTCCCTTGGGAGCAAATTCTTACCTTTTAGAGAAGACTCCTTTTCAGAAAGGAGGCAAAGCCAGATTGACATAGTTGTCCCCCCCGGAAAGTGTTCCCATTCCCCCGTAAGCTTACAGCGCTACAATCATCCGACTTTACATAAATACCCGCCTTAATATAATGCAAACAGCAAAGTCCTAAACCAGCCTGCACAACTAAGCAGTCTGATCAGAATCTCTTCTGTTCAGTGTAGTCCCACATTGCGTGCAGGACCAACGTACTCTGAGTCGATCCGAAATTACTCTGACAAGAAAATGAGTCTATTACCCGTTCCTATCCATTACGAAAACATACCTATATAATTTTGACCCCCTTAAACCCCACTTTTATATAGTAAAACTGGGGTTTACAGGGGTATACATTATTTTTCTTATTTCTGCTCAAAACATAGATTGTGGGTACTCGTTAGAACCGCCTCGTCGAGGCGGTTCTAACGAGTACCCACAATCTATGTTTTGTGCAGAAATATGAAAAATATCAGAATTTTTATCTGAAAATTTCACAGTTTTTGGTGGTGAAATTTTCAATATATTTGAATAGGCATGTTTTCGTAATGAATCAGCACTTGCACCCAGCATGTAAAAGCGGACATTTGAGATATATGCCATCATGTATGAACGTTTTTACCCTCAAGGGTTTTAAAGGTTGCTGACTGAGCTAATTTTGATACGACTAACATCACAGAGACCCCACTTTTGTTTCTAACTGTTTTCCAGACTGTTGTTTCGATATTTATAATGTTCGTAAAAGTAAATAGAATAAGTGTTCTGATACACTAAGTTTCACGAAAATAATTTAAGCTCTCATCGAAGTTATAAAGAATCTGCACTCATTGTGAAAGAAATGTTCTTTCTTATCATGAAAACGCATAAAATACACATATTCCTGAAAACTTTTAAAGTAACTAGAATATAATCACTATTTAATTTATAAAATTATTACCTCCCTTGACCAAACTTGGCTACGTAGCCTAGTTAGAAAGTACATATTTAGGCGATATTTTCTCCTATAATTCTTTATTGAACAGTCCTTAGAAGCATTTTATAACAAACTAGGGGTAGTTTAATTTCGTTTGGAAAATGTGTTTTTAGACAACAAAAAAATAATGTTATATCGATATTAGCTCCGTCAGCCACCTTTAAAGCCGTTTTGGAATTTCTGAAATAAACCATTCTATTCTGTTCTATTCTATTCTATTCTATATCAGCAGCAACGCCTGCGCATTCCCACAATCTCATCATGGCTTTTGCTGTTCGTTAATTTATTCTTCACTGATATCGTTTCCGTAAGCAGACAGCGAAGGCCCGGTCGGTCTGCGCATGCGCACAGTCTAATCAGAGGTTTTGCTGTCCGTTGATTTATTATACAGTCCATTCAGTCTGTAAGCGGACATCGAAGGCCCAGATCAGACTGCGCATATGCGCAGTCTGATCTGGGCCTGCGATGGCCGCATATGCCCCCCCCCCCCCCACCCCACCACACAAAAAAAAAACAAAAAAAACAAAAAAAAAAAAAAACATTTTCCGCTTTTTTTATGTGGTTTATTTGTCCTTTGATGTACTGCACTTTTGTTAGTCACTGATGCATAGCATCCATAATTCTCTTTTTCATTTTTTACAGCTTGAAATAAAATGAACTGGTTATATATTGGTTGCCATTGAAAGCCTTTCTTAGAAAATACTACTACTACTACTACTACTTCTATACTACTACTACTACTACTAATAATAATAATAATAATAATAATAATAATAACAATAATAATGATAATAATAATACTAATACTAGTAATAATAATAACAATCACTATCATTATAATGAAAATAATAGTAATAATAATAAACTTTTTTCGGGGTCCGTATTTCTTACATTTGTTTTATGATATAAAATGAATACCTTTTTTGCTTCCGTAGTCTCCATTATTATTGTGCATATATACACGTATTTTGAAATTTCAGCTTGTGCTTATATGCACATCTAAGATAGATCAGCTTTCTAATTCCTGCTTCTTACAATAGGAAGACATTTCATTTACACAATGTTAATAATACTTCGACTGTTTGATCATGATAATATTTAACATAGTTAACCATGTTAGTAACTTGATAAGATTACTGGAAAAATGATAAAGTTGGTCAAAAAAGTCGCAGTGTATACAAATGCATCAGCAAGATAAAGTTGAATCACAGTTGTCAGTAGCAATATATATATAGGGAGACAGCTTTTGTAGCTTCTTGTTTACTTTCCTATAAAACAAGCCCTTCCTGGAAAGGGGTCGACTCGAAAAGGTAAGAATTTCTCAAGGGGGTAAGGGGAGAGGGGGTGCAAATTCTCTCCATCTAGCGTAGACTCCTCTTCAGAAGGGAGGCAAAAGGTTTTGATGGAGTTGACTCCCCTACAAATATATTAATTCCCCTTGAAACACAAAGAGCACAACCGAGACACAAATAAAACAAATTTTACGGACAACACGGGGAAAGAAAATTATAATCTACAAAGTCTGCACATGCGCAGTATCAACTTACCTCCATCGTGCTATATCTGGCAAACCAGCGTGACATCATATTTCTTTCAGCTTCGTGCTCTACTCTTCAATTATTCTAATATGACACCGAACAATTTCTTCCCATTCTTTAACTGCTTAATTTCATGTTGAACGGCATTCTACACTGAACGGTGTTCTACATTGAAAGATATTCTTTAATATGTTTAATATGGAAGTTTTTTTGTGTCCATCAAGAATATTATTGAAGATTTCTACCAATTACCATTGAACTGTTTCAAAAAATTGATACACTTTTAAGGGAGAGAACTCTGTCATAACGGTTTTGTCTAACTTCTGAAAAGGTATCTACTCTAAAAGGAAAGAATTTGCTCCCTGTGGGAGCAAATTCTTTCCTTTCAGACCAGACCCCTTTTCAGAATGGATACGGTTTCCGAGAAGAACATACAGGTTGTTATAATTTTGGATGTTGCTAAGTTTAGGTTGTACAAGCCTGTTCAAACAGTTTCTCCAGAAGAGACTATCACTCGTGATTTTCTGAAACTTGACTTCTTGATTTTCAGAATGGATACGGTTTCCGAGAAGAGCATACAGGAAGTCACAAAAGTTGTCTCCCTTGAATAAAATGGCGGAAAATCTGTCACGTATATCTCCTCTTCTTAACGCGTTTATTTAAAAAGGGTAATACCTACTTGTTGTTATCATTACTTTGAACAACATAATGCCATTGTTATCTTGAAACAGTCTTATTTGTTGCAATCTTTGATCAGTCCCTGGTATTAAATAGCCGACTTTAAACGGAAAGTCAAGAATATCTACGATCGCTTTCCGAACAGAAATTTCACTGACCAGTCAAATCATTATAAAACCAAAATGGTCGCCCCAGTATTTAAGAAAACCCTCGCGAAAGCGATGTGTTTTTCAGCAATGTTGCCTACCCCCGTGTCGTGTAAACGGTTTAAGTCTTTAAATTAAAGAAAAATAACATTAGTTGTTTAATGCGCCTTGGAAAATTGGTGCACTCTGTCGACAGAGGCTCAGTCTTGCTGGAAGCTGAACCGCCCGCTATATTTCCTATTCCGAGATTGATTGGCTGATTTAATTATGTGACATAGCACCATGTGACTTGGATTACGAGTGAACTGCGGAAAAGTGCGGAAGATGTATGAAATCGGCTATTATCCATCTATTGTCTGTTCTGTACTATTAAACAAAAGCCTTATTCCATTACGAAAACACGCCTATACAAGTATATAGAAAATTTTACCTTCAGAAACTGAAAAATTTCAGATCAAAATCTCTGCTATATTTCATATTTCTACTCAAAAAATAGATTGTTGGTACTCGTTAGAACCGCCTCGCTGAGGCAGTTCTAACGAGTACCCACAATCTATGTTTTGCGCAGAAATAAGAAAAATAATGTATACCCCTGTAAACCCCAGTTTTACTATATAAAAGTGGGGTTTAAGGGGGTCAAAACTACATAGGCATGTTTTCGTGATGCAGTTGTCTTGAGGAAAAAAAAAACAAAACAAAAAAAAAAACAACAACACATTTTGGCAAAGAATACATCCACAATGAATGATCTTGACAAACCATGCGTATTTGATGCAACTTTGCACAAAACTGGATAAAAATTACGCAAGTTAAATAATGTTAACGATTTCAAGCCTTTTTACAAAAGTGTCGCAATTTTGAAAAGTGAATGAGGTTCTAAACATGTCAAAATATTAAATACAATCTTTCCGACAGAAAACGATGTAGGTTTAAAGAAATTCGATATGGGGTAAAATATTGTTGCAAATATTACTTATAAAATCAATTTTGAAATCTTCAGCCCTCGATAACTTTTGTTTTCTTTACTTTTTATCCGGTTTTGATATAAAGGTTTGTTAAGATCTTTCATTTTGATAAATTCTTCGCCAACGTCACTTTTCCGTTTAATCTATTTTAGTCTGGAGGAGACCCCCAAAAAGGGTAACTGGCAAACAGTGCAGATCGACATCAGACGCCGCAGATTGAGGCGTCGGATTAGGCTTTCCACTGTTTGCAAATACTTTAGCCATTTCTCTTCAAGAATATCTAAATCACACAACATGATATACCTAAACCTAAAATTCGACACTTCCATTATAGTGTGGGAGGAATCTGTGGAGTCTAAAATGGGTTAATGCAATTGAACTTCGTGTCACTCTTCCTAATATGACACTGAACTCTTTTATTGTCCATTTTATTGGCGTCAACTTTCGATTTTAACAAAGTACTAATTTCAAGAATAAAACTCAAAATTTGTTGTATTAAATTGACCTTTAGCACAATCTAAGCAACTCCAAATGATGACAATTTGGTCATACCATCATGAAAACATACCTATATAATTTTGACCCCCTTAAACCCCACTTTTATATAGTAAAACTGGGGTTTACAGGGGTATATTTAATTTTTCATATTCTCCTCAAAATCATAGACTGTGGGTACTCGTTAGAATCTTCTCGGCGAGGCGGTTCAAACGAGTACCCACAATCTATGTTTTGAGCAGAAATATGAAAAATATCAGATTTTTTGTCTGCACGCTTTTAGTTTTTGGTGGTGAAATTTTCAGTATATTTGAATATGTGTGTTTTCGTAATGTTTTTCTTACTTTTTTCCAGAATATATATATATATATATATATATATATATATATATATATATATATATATATATATATATATATATATATATATATATATATATAACTTTTTTTTACATTTTATGCAAAGTGTCTCCACAATTCACGTGAAATGTAAATCTCTATTTTCTGCGAAAATTGAGGAAAAATAGAATACTTCAAAATTTCCTCTGCTGAATTTTATCCGGCATGCCAAACATTAAATAAGCTCCTTTTATAGCATGAATTTCAACAAGACTTTCAAAAGACAATCATATATCGCAGTTAGACTTTCTCAAGCTTCGATAAGGCGGTGATAACTGAGAAAACATAAACCGGACGAGTGATTTAATCAATTCGAATGAAAAAAAAAAAAGTTAAAGTGTGTTTTTCAGTCTGCTGATAAGAATGGGGCTTTTTTTTGTATGCGATAAAATCTAAAAAAAGGAGCATTATCTTTATATCGTTTAAGCTTCAAAGTGAGAAAATGTACCTTCTAGCATGTGCGTCCACAGAAACTCAGATCAGCGTGTGCATCCCCATACGAACAGTGAATATTCATATCACTGTGCAGATGCGCAGGCTGATCTAATTATTTGCTTTGCGCAATACTCATAACAATTCTCTGTTTGCTTCTTGGGTAACCAGAGGCTTCGTCGTGCGGACAGCGAAGACTCTGGTCAGACTGCGCGGATGCGCAGTCTGATCTGAGTCTTTGCTGGGCGCATATGATATAAGATACAATTTCTCACGTTGTGGCCCAACTGCATGTGTCCTATCTAGGCCTTCGCTGTTCGCATGGGTCCGGACACATTTTCGACTTGCAAGGCGGCCCATATTTACTTTAAATATACGGACAGATAGTCCTGTGGCATCTGATCAGGGTATACACTGTTTGCCAATCATCCAACACGTTTTAGACACATCAATTAGTACATATAGGACAGTCGGCCTCGATGGCTCAGTTGGAGGCGCGACCGACTGGTAAAAAGGAGGTTGGGGTTCGACGCCCGCCAGTTATATATTTTTCACTGCCTTTCTATCCCTTCAAGAATGGCAGTTGTCAGTTTCAGGCGAAAGAATGCGCACAATACTGGTCAACTGCTTAGAGGACTAAGCCTGCCCAGTAAAAATGTAGTTAGGTAAACTGACCGCGGTCGATATGACCTCACTGGGTTGAATAAGCCGTAAAACCACAACACAAACAAACATGTAGCACAATGGACTTGTTTTTTAGGGTAAGAACGGTCCCAATATTAAGAGTAAATACGATACTTTAGCATCTGCTCTGAAGCTGTGCACTGCTCCAGGCATATGCTGTTCGCATATCGAATACGGTCTGATCAGAGTCTTCCCTGAGTGAAGAAGCATTGAATATATGGCTGCGCACAGAGTGTACAGTGGAGACTCTGATCAGAGCGTACGCTTATCTGAGACTTGGCTGGGCGCACATGTCATCTTGTAGCAACTGCTACGCCAAACAGCTGCTGTTGTCATTTCAGAACTAAGAGTGGTTGTTGATACTGTTCTAGCACTGGTTCCTAACAGCTGTCATATGAATTCTGGTTCCTGTTCCTAGAATGGATGGTAATTTACTTCAACCAATATTGTCTGCTCATCTGGTCACATTTGGTAAAAGACTTCTCAGCGGGCACATGGCGTTTATACAAAGTCGTATCAACGTCGATGCAACGTCATGACGTTGCATCGACGTTGATGCGACGTTGTCTCAACATTGCGTACCCGCTGGATTATTCCTATAATTTAAGCTACATCATAAACACCTATCAGGCATAAGTGTGTGAATATTGGGACTTAAGGTCTCTTTTTTGCTTGCACGACTCGTCGGGGGTATTTTATGTTGTGAGTTAGCAAACATTACGTTGATAGGGAGATAATATATTGAACCTTATCACTCAATGACGGTTCTTTCCATACCTGGTACATTTCAGGAAAACATGAAATGGTGTGCGCTGTGCGAAAATGAGTCTTCGAGCTTGCGCAAAACGCACTGATTCAGACTTATCCTGCGCATACGTAATGTCTCATCCGGGCATTTGATCTCCATTGATACATTCTATGGTATCCATTGATTCTGTTAGCGGACAGCGATGGTCCTGATCAAACTGCGCGGATGAGCAGGCTGATCTGGGTCTTCGCTTTCCGCTTATGGATATGCCTGAAGACACGTTTTCTCATGACGCGACTCATATAATATACAACTTATATAGCTATATATGTGGACCGTTATCCGACAAAAGGGACCTTATGGCAAACTTTAATAATTTGTTACTTTTATGTATTCTGATAAATTCATATGGAATCATTTCTGAAAAGTTCACTGATCTATCATAAAACACTAGATAGATATGTGCGTATGTTCTTATATGGTGTCAAGTCCGAGATCCTCAATTCAAAAAACGTCCGCAAATGTTATGACGTCATCATACATTCCCAACTCTAGTTTCAGACGATAGAAATGGTGTGACTGTACAAAGACAATCAATATGTATGTAATACTATTGTATGTTTCCTTTTATAACTATGGCTGATAATTTCTGCAATTTGAATGAAAGTTGTTGCTATGGATCTTTGTTTCAATGGCAACAAACGATTTTTTAATATAGATATATCAGTAAATATGGTTGCTTTGACAACAATCACGTGACTTTTGAACAAAGTATCTCGAAATTTAAGAAGACAGGATATGCTACTCTGTATCGCCCATAAACAAATAGTGTTTGAAGATGCTGAACAAAAATACGACTTTTAACACGTTGACTGTTGCACGGCCATTTTGTCAGCTGGGGGCAAATAGTGAATGATTTAAAAATGCGATGAAATCCGAGGTCATGTGCAGATATCACTCAATATTGACATGCTCACTTGCTAGTGCCTGCTTACTCGGATAAGTTCGAATGTAACCGTTACATGGCGTTACTTTTGATGACGTCTTAGGGCAATCTTCGTCACGCATTTGTACAGGTTCTGAATTTTAGATGATAAAAAATGAAAATGCTATTTTAAGGCTTCAAACAACTGAAAATGAAGCAAAATATTTATAGCTACTTATTATATACTTAGAAGTGACTTAGATAATAAAAAAGGCTATCTTAAGGCGTCAAACAACTGAAAATGAAGCAAAATATTTATAGCTAGAAGTGACGTATTAGGATTTATCCCATGACCGTCAAGCTATTCAGTGAAATAAACCATGTCATAAAATCAAATGGCTATATCCGCCATCAGGTGCAGACTTGTACAATTGAAATGTCTGCTGGGCAACTTTGAAAGAAGTTGAGCCTTTATTAACGCAAATAAATCCTTTGTGCAATTATCATTACGGAAACACGCCTGTTCAAATATATAGAAAATTTCACCTCCAAAAATTGAAAATTTTCAGATGAAAAACTCTGATATTTTTCATATTTCTGCTCAAAACAAAGATTGTGGGTACTCGTTAGAACCGCCTCGCTGAGGCGGTTCTAACGAGTACCCATAATCTATGTTTTTGAGCAGAAATAAGAAAAATAATGTATACCCCTGCATACCCCAGTTTTACTATATAAAAGTGGGGTTTAAGGGGGTCAAAATAACATAGGTATGTTTTCGTGATGTGGAAAGTAACCTTGGGAATCAACACTTAAGGCAATTGAAATGGAAACCAAAACTTTATGAATTTTCGAACTATTGAGACAAATGTTAAAATATTAAAATACAAATTTGATTTTGATATGTTGTGAACTTAAGCATCAGTTTGATACATAATACGTATTTCGTGTTTAACGAAAGTGAAAACAGTTTTCCCGATTTTGAAATTTACCCTGCCCACGTGTTAAGGCATTAAGCGGGAAGGCATATGGTATTTTCATGGGTTGATTATTACATGTATGATAATGTTGTGCTAAAGAGTATTTGATTTGCCAAGTACGGAAGACAGAATGAATGAGCGGAAAACTAGTGAGTTCATTTCGAGATACGTGAGACCATCGTGAGAAAATAATTTGGATTCCCAAGTGAAAAGTAATTGCTAGAATAATCAAATCTGGAATGCAAGATGAACAGTTAGAAGTATTATTTGTTATTGAAACCTGAATACATATATATTATCATATCTCTGAAATATTATTGGCAACATTAATTCAAAGATATTATAAAAAGTCACTTCATTTTGATTCAGTTCAAAAACGAGGGACTAACTGAAATTTTACAGGCTGTCAGATGCCATATTTTATGCTCGTATTAATACCATATATCAATTTAATAAACCTTTCTTGGATAAAACAAAAATGTCTGTTTGGATACATAATCTCTATTTTTGAAGAATTGGATCCCTTAAAGACATAAAAATAAAATGTGACTCAGTCAGTAGTCTTATTACTGATAAGCGACTCGGTGCAAGAAAACCTACTATACTGCCAACAAATGATAGGCACAGAGAGGCCCAAAAAGGGGAATTTAACACTGCTTATTTATCTGATCCATAGGTAGTTTCCCTTCCAAAATATTTATTACCCCTCAGAAGGTCTCTTTACCCCTTCCTACTGGGACCTCATAATCACAGCTTTATATGACACGCCTTTGAGCGCCCTTGCAGAACACATATGGCAATAAAATCTCTAGTGACTGGTAGCGCTTGTGATCCATCACGAAAACATACCTATATAATTTTGACCCCCTTAAACCCCACTTTTATATAGTAAAACTGGGGTTCATTTTTCTTATTTCTGCTTAAGGACATAGATTGTGGGTACTCGTTAGAACCGCCTCGGCGAGGCGGTTCTAACGAGTGCCCACAATCTATGTTTTGAGCAGAAATATGAAAAAATATCGGAATTTTTATCTGAAAATTTTCTGTTTTTCGTGGTGAAATTTTCAATATATTTGAACAGGCGTGTTTTCGTAATATCATATTTTAGCTATGTCTTTGAAACGTTTAGTAGAAGATATCAGCTAGTACAAGTGTTTTGTATTTCGAAGCCTTTTTTTTAACATGTCTCAGTACACCTCTGCACTGTTCACAATTTAAAAGGAAGGGCGTTCAAAAAGAAATCAGATAAGTTTGATATCTTTTTGATTAAACTAAAAGGAAAGAAAATGAATAATGCAAAATGATAAATTGTCATCGAATGAATTCTATGTATTTAGCCTGGAGAGTGCTAAATTATGCTAAAATTAAAATCAGTCCTGGAGATCCAAAGGTGGTTGGCTTTGACTTGCATGTCCCTCAGGGATATACACCAGTATATCTTATGCCAAGAGCATGTATTGGATGTCAGGGTAGTTACATAATACATGGATTTATGACATGAAAGAAACCACAATTTACGATATTTACATTAGATAAAATTGACACATGCATTAGGGAAATGCATGTTATTCCAGTTATTTATTGTTTATTGACAGTGCATGTATGCATTAGTAAGTGTTTGCGAATATGGTATTATTTAAGAAGTATTTTTTTTCTCTACTGCGAATTATCGCGACTAACGCATGGTGATGGAGGGCAAATTGCAAAGTATTAATTCACGACGGCGAAGCCGGAGTGAATTAATATTCGCATCTGCCCGACTATATTTTGAAATATTTTTTTCTGAGAAAATAGTGGTTATATTTCATGCAAACTTCCTCTTAGGAAACAATTTGCATGAAACGTCAAACCCCATTTATGGTGAAAAAGAAGAAAACGCCACCAGTTTGTCGTTGACAGATATTACCCAGAAGGGGTTAAATGCTGAGAAATAGAATAAAGCCTATCTGCTTAAAGAGGCCAAGCTACAAGAAGTATTGGTCCTGCCTTGATTTTGTGCGACTCTTACACTCATTTGTGTGCTACGAAACAATACGGAAATTAACGATTGTTTTCTGTGCAGCTCAGCTGGTAGCCAGGTTTGTCTCACGCCAAGCTACACTCCTCTGCCGTGTAGGTTCGAATCCAGCTGGGGACATGATGACGGGGATAGGAATGTTACAGAGTAATTGGTAGAAAAAATATATCAACCAATCAAATACTGGTGGTACATGTAAGTAAGATGGCGGCACCCAATAAAAAGGGTAATTTTACACGGTGCTGAAGAAATGAGATAGGCTCGGTAGATTTTCCACCTTTTTATCAAGGGAGACAATTTTTGTGCGGCTAACTGTTTGTTTTCGTGCAATAATCCCTTTCTGAAAAGGTATCTACCCTAAAAACACGCATAAAATGATAATAATAATAATAATAATAATAATAAAACATGTTATAATAATGATGATACAACAACTACTACTACTACAACCTCAAACACAGTCTTTGAAGATTTGATTGGTTTGGAGTTTAAAGTCCCACGTCCAAGTCAACATTATTTAGGTCATGTCGGGCCGCTCAGTTTACCTAACCACACTTTTCCTCGGCAGGGATAGTCCTCAAAGCGGTTACTTGTGCACATTCTTTCGCCAGAAACTGACAACTGTCCTTCTTGAAGCAGCGGAAGGAAGAGAATGACTGCAGAAAATATTTCAAGATCAATTTCTACGAAAGAATGTTGCCGTACCCGGCGGGGAACGAACTCACGACCTCCTGGTCACCGGTAGGACGCGCGCATCCGACTCAGCCACAGAGGCCGGCACAGTTTTTGAAGAAGATCGCTGTCCATAATATATCAATTCACATTATAGAACCTGATCAGCATGTGCGTATGTGGAAGATGGCCAGATGATCGTTGCTGTTCGCATACAGTTGACTCTCGTTATCTAGACCTCGCTTATCTCGAATAACCGCTTATCTCGAAGTGAAAATCTGGTCCCTGCCTAAAGATGAAAATCTAACAACAGGTAACAAAATATTGTGGAAGAGAGGAGAAATTGCTCCAAAAGGACAATATTTTAAATATATCTCGAAATTCAAGAGTCCAATTACATATACATTTGTTAAAGGAGGTTGTCCAATTTATTTTTTCCTCAATTCTGCGACTCTGATATGTCGAGGTACGGATATCTCGAAGTATTTCAGAGAGTCCCTAGGAATTCGAGATAACGAGAGTCGACTGTAGGTCCGTTTATTACTGAATGCCACTGAAGTATTGTTTTAACTCCGTCAAATGCACCCATTGCACCTATGGAAATTCTAAATCCACAGAAACTGATAAGAGTAAAGTGATCGTGAGTCGGACACCTAACGGTATTTCATTAGTCGATTAACGATATTTCAATAATCGATTAACGTTATCTAATTAATCGATTGTTATTATAATATAAAACAGTATAGGTCGAAATAGCCAATGCCTTAAACATCTTAATGTTTGTCTTTGCTGCGGAAATACTTTATGAAAGGTCACGGACTGGTCCAGTGCAATTTTCCAGTACTACTGCCCAATGTTATATAACTCTCTCGGTTATTCGAGATAAGCATGTGGCTTTGGATTCGGAAAACATTTTTTTTTGTGAAAACTAATACTTGAAGGATAAGTTATATAACGTTACATATTTTCAACCAGGAAGTTGCAAATGAAAGATTAAAACTAAATGTTGGATGGTGATAGGATTGGCGGTATCTGATATTGACTTTCGAAATATTCGATCCGCAAAGTCGGAAAACGTACCTTTGGACAGGTGCCCAATGCCAGGGCCCAGCGAAGATTCAGATCAGCCTGCGCATTCGCGCAGTCTGATCAGAATCTTCACTGGGCCCATTTTGAATAACCAAGGATGTAAAGTTTCTTCAAGTGGACAATGAAAATCGATCAGACTGAGTCACAAGCTGATTTGAATCTCCGCTGGGCGCAAATGTGAGAATGTATGTTTCCCTCATGTTGCGTTCATTTTATCTTTAGATAACAATAAATGCATTTGATTGGTTCGATGTCTTTTTTTATCTTTTATACACTAAACGTAAATTTCAGCAGATTAAGCAAGACGCCCGTGAGGACCCGAAATGCTCACCTGATCATTCACACACCGCAGCTCGAGGGGTGGTGGCATATAAGCCTTGGAGTGAATGTATAACCTTAGGTTAACGTTCAATGAAAGTTCTTATTCCTTCAAGAATCGAGTCTTAAACCGCCGTTCGAAGTTTCAGACGTGTCATTATAAGATCTAATAGTTGGCATACCAAGCAATCAAAACAGCAAAATCTTGCTAAAGTATCACGCAAAAGTATTTGTTTTAAGTTTAAGAGTTCGAGGGTTGAGCGCAAGACTATAGTAACTCAAACATATTTTTGAAACCCTTGTTTAGGGGCAACTTGGACCCCTTTGTAAACAATGCAAATTTAGGTGCCATTGCTCATACGAGCAATGGCACCTAAATTTTCATTGTTTACAGAAAGAAATGTTGTAATCTTCATAACGCCTTCATGGTGAGGAGATTAGGTTTGGGGAAAAACAACCATCTGACTTACGCTAGTCTTGCGCTCAACCCTCGAGTTGCATCATCGCTTATGGAAAAATGTCATAGGGCCACACCTTGCGAAAATGTGTCTCCGGGCTTATGTCGACAGTGATGCCTCATATCAGCCTGCACATTCGCACAGTCTAATCAGGGCCTTCACTGTCCGCTATCAGAATCATAGAATGTATGAATTGAGAACAAAGGCCCGGATGATACTGTAGGCATTGTCAGGGTGATCTAAATCGGCGCATTCTGCACATTCGAAGATATACCTTTACGCTTGACGCCGTCCATCCTTCCCCACGCCCCACACCCCGCCCCCCTCCCCCGGCCCCACCCCCCACTAAAACAAACAAAAAACAAACAAACAAAAAAAAACAAAAAAAAAAAACAACAAAAAAACATAACTCTAAGCTTTATATCGCAGAGGAAACCAATATAACTACAAAACTTTAGGCCGCTATAAATATATCCAAGAAGCACGGTTAATAATTTTGACTCTTCATTTATAATTTTGACTCTTGATTTCTTCAGTAGTTTCTGAGAAGGTTTTGTTTGAATAGTTCTTAATTTTAACCGGACAAACAGATGTAAACACACACACACACACACACACACACACACACACAAAAAAAAAAAGTCTTGACAGAGTATCATCTAACAAAATTAATGTTATACCAATTTAGCTAAAATTGTTTATCTGTTATGGAGAAGATCTCTTTTAACCTTTCATCTCCGAGTTTCTGCAATGGTCACTTCCGTCCTTGAATTTTGACAAGTCCATTGTTGCAAATAGGGATACCAGTCAAAAACTCAGAACCGACTGGCAAACAGTCTAGATCCTGATGAGACGGCTCGTTACGAGCCGTCTCATCTGGATCTAGACTGTTTGCATAAGTACTTGTTTTTGGTCTGCTTGGATAAAAGGGGTAAAATATTATATCATAAGGATTCTTTCCGAGTCCCGTCAACCCACCAAGTTTCCTCTTTAGTTCACAAGTATATAAAACACATATGCACTCACCCCGTTTCCCCCACCCCCCAACTGACACACACAAACGAAAAAAAAAACTAACTTAATAGGGACCTCCATAAGGATCATTGAGGTCAAGTTTGATTTAAATGGGTTTAGTGATTTCGGAGGAAATATCATTTAACATTAATTTAAAAGTAAATCGTTGTATAGGTAAAAAGCACAATTACGGATAGGTCCGGCCACATTCTTTCGTACAGATTTACTCGGACCCATCAATAGTATAGTAGGCTCAAACCAACCAGTAACGGACGGGCAAAACAAGATTGGGAATCACCTAAGTATCATTAGTGTTAAGGATGCGTTCATTAGTGCAGTAATAGCAAATGTTTCGCTCTTGATCCCTGTACCTAATAAAGAGCGCCAACAGAAGCGGGAATCCAGGACAAACACTCGAGAGTAGCTTGCACATTTGAACGCATGGGTTCGGATTACTCTAATGCTACGTTTTATCAAACAGATTTTTATTGCAAACCTTCAAAGTATTCCCCCTTTACTGAAACACATTTTTGTAACCTTTTTACCTAGTCGCGAAAAGCAGATAAATAGTCTTCTTTTGGTATCTCTTCGAGACACTGATAAATAGCGCTGCCAAGAGGACTTCTAGACGTATACTTATTTCCAGAAAGCATTTTCTTAAGCCTTGGAAATAAAAAGAAGTCACAGGGACTCAAATTAGGTGAATAAGGTGGATGGTTTTAAAACTTTCACACTTTCAAAAAAAAAACAAAAAACAAAAGACTTAACAACCTCTCACACTTGAGAGGAGGCGTTGTCATGTAAAAGGTGGACTCCTGGCCATCCTTTGCTTGGTCCTTTCTTATTTCAGTTTCTTCAGTACAGAACTGACTCCTCCGTCAGGCAGTTATAACCACGCCCACGTGAATTTCCTTAGACAAACTTTGTATTGATATACCTGTGCTTACCTGTAAAAGGCACGTGTTGATTTGTTTGTCTAACTAAAAGCTTTGACAATTACCTTATTAGCTATTTCGAATGGTCATTTGCGGTTGTCAGTTAAATGGTCAAGTGACTTGACGGAGGAGTCAATTCTTGTATAATAGGCCAGTGACTGTATGACCAGATGGACAAGGCACTTGAACGACTGGCACACTTGAATTAAAGAAAATTGCGAACAACATTTTCTTTCGAACTTATGGTTCTCTTGGCAATACATCGGCGTTTTTGATCTTTTCGCCTCCATTGCTTATTATCAGCCCTTCTTTGTGGCTCAAACATGTGCACCCAAGTTTCATCACCTATTAGCAAGTTAGAAATAACCCATTACAGCCTTTGTATGTTTTCTAAAGGTCCCGGGCACATTAAAGGCGTTGTGTCTTTTGCTCCTCAGTGAGCAAATGAGGTACCCACCTAGCGCAAACCTTTCTCAGGTCCAAACGCTTTTTCAGAATTCTTTCGCACTGCCTTCTGATATGCTAGTACAACTAGCTATATCTTTGACAGACAATCGCGCATCCTGTTCGACCACAATCTTTACAGCAGCGATGTTAGCCTTGGTAACAGAGGTTTTAGGCCTTCCAGGACGGTTATCATCTTCAACAGAAAATTTCCCAGCTTAAAAAGCTTTAACCTACCTAAACACTGTGCGCATTGAAATGGTCTGAGGTCCATATATACCACAAAATTCATTAAATGTCTGCTTTGAATCTATATTAAGCCTAATGTGGCATTTAATATAGCTACGAATTTCAGTCTTCTGGTCCATGTTCCAATGTAACAAGTAAATTGGTCAGTGTATATGACTGCATCTATTTCAATTTGAAATAACTCGGTCAGTTGGAAAGCAATTTGAACGAAATAAACGGGTATCGTTAGCTATTCAACACACCATTTAAATCGAGTGAAGCATTTTAAAATATACCTGGGATAAAACAAGGAAGCCTATTAGTGATAGAACTTTTTACACGACCCTCGTATTGACTACAGGGCCATTTAAGCAGTCATTTCCATATCCGGGCATGGAAAAGAACTTTAATTTGTACGACCGATTTGTTGTTTCTGCTTGTTGATTATATATAGCTTTGTTGCCAGTAGGGGCGTAGACGGGCGGAAACTATTGAGCCCAGGCTTCAACATAAAATTGGCGAAGCTATGAAGCCCGGGCCTCAACATAGATTTGGCAACTTAACCTTATTTTCACCTAAAACTTGTTCAGATGACATCAAATGGGCCGGGCCATAGCATTTCCTACAAGACCACATGTCCGCTAAGCGATGAGTCAGATCAGAATCACTACTTTGCGCTGATTAGCCAAACATCCATGCTTTTTTTTAGACGAACGCTGAGCGCACAAACAATCTTGTAGGAAATGCCGTGCCTCGGTTGAAATTTTAGAGATTCGTTTAGCAGGCGGTAGAATGTCTCCCCGTAATTCACCATAAGCCAGATTATATACATGTTTTGAAAGAACTTACCATCTTAGAATAGATCAGGGATAGTCTGTCGGCGGGATCCATGGATAAACTCCTTTAGTACTAATTCAGAAGACGATAAAATGATGATATTTTTTTTCTTATTTTTTTCCCAGAAAACAGGATTCGACAATTCATGCTGTCTCCATTTCTTGTGCATAGGTACTTACTACAAAAGGTTTTGCATTAAATCATGACAAAAAATTGCAAATTTACTTCTTCTGAGCAAAGAAAAAAAAATCTGCAGAGTGGTCCATATTTCTACCTATTCATATTTCTAAAATTGTTGGACGAGTGGCAGGCAGTGTAGATCCTGATCAGACGCCGCTTTCTGCGGCGTCTGATCTGGATCTACATTGTCACACTGTTTGCTCAAGCCTGTCTGTACATAATGTTTAGGTTCATTCCTGTAAATCACCCAAGAATATTAATTATGATATATTTGCTAACCGGATACGTTCTTCACTCTAAGCATTTTCGTTTATTGTACGAGCTTATGACAATCTGATAACATGAGCACATAGGGTGAATGGCTTGACGTTGTAGATTTTACGCAATTTCTTTGACAAGGGAGACAAATTTTGTGACTTCCTGTTTGGTTTCCTATATACCAATCCCCTTCTAAAAAGAGGTCTACTCTAAAAGGAAAGAATTTGCTTCCTTGGGAGCAAATTCTTTCCTTTTAGAATAGATCCCTTTTCAGATGGGAGCAAAAATCAATTGGAACAGAGTTGTCTCTCTTGAAAGCGTATCAATTTTACTTAACTACACATGCATATTAGACCACGCCTTAATGTTTAAATTTGAAAATGTTTTGTCTCTTGAGAGATAAGCGGTTGAAGTGTCATTAGATGTTCTTGTAGATAAAGTGAGAGATAACTTTGATCAACATACTACATATTTTCTTGGATACCAGATAAATACGAAAATTTCGCTGGGGACAGAATATAAGAATTTTACATTGTGTGAGGTGCAGACTGAAAATTCCGTTCCGAGGGTAAGTGTTCGGCATCACGAGGCTTGCCGAGTAATGCCGAACAGTTGCCCGAGGAACAGATTTTTCAGTGCACTGAACACCCAAGGTAGCTTCTTTATTCTTGTAAACATTTTAATATAATACAACTTTACATGTTAAGTAGAACTGATTTAAATGTAAAATTTTAGCGTTTATAAGGTTTCTTTTTGCCTTTCTGAGGCAGACGCCATCGACGACTAACGGTCGGTGTCCGACGTAACATAAACTGATGTCATTCGTCAAGTTCTTGACGTCAATTATCTGTACAACCAATGTCTTGACGATGCACGCTGTTTCCTCTTAAACCACTGGGCGGAAATTTAACCAAACTTTCTAACTGGCTTTCCTTCGTGGTAAGGGTGTAAGACAGCAACATTATTTTTCAGTCTGCCCCATGTGACCTTCGGCTGGGGTTAAAAGGTAACTGTCTGTCTGTCTGTCTGTCTGTCCGTCCGTCCGTCATGCTATCTACTCCTAAACCACTGGGCAGAATTTATTCAAACTTGCTACATGACTTCCCCACGTGGTAGGGGTGTGCGAGAGCATTAACACGGAGCGTGGGGATTTTGCGATGGTGTGCCATCGACTGCGCAATCTCGTTTTTATTTAATTATTATAAAAATGAAATGTAGAAGTAAACAGCGAAAATGTGCCACAAAAACATACGATCAAAGAATAGCGCAGACTCCAAGGTAATAAAACGTTTTTCATGCTAATCTCAGCTGGGCATGAAATTTTCTCTGGTAATAGATATGAAAAATGCCAACAATATTTGGCAATTTCATATTTATTTACAGAAAATTTTTAATGCTCAGTTATATTTAGCAAGAAAGAATTTGCAATTGTAAGTAATTTGATATTTATTAGCAGGACAAATCTCATGCTCTGCTGAGTTCAGCATGAAAAGGATTAATAATCTCGGGCCCTGAAAGCAAAAGTGGTAAGGGTGTCTTGACTATGACATGGTATTCTGAGAGAGAGAGAGAGAGAGAGAGAGAGAGACGTGTTTGGGATAACCGTATTAACCCTAAATATTGGAGCATCCAGGCCACGAGGTTATAAAAAATTTTTTTTCATGCTCAACTCAACTGAGCATGAAACTTTCTCTCCTAAAAAATATAAAAATGTCAATAATAATTGGCATTTTCATATATATTAGCAGAGAAAATTCCATGCTCAGCTATGTTTTGCAAGAAAGAATTCGCAGTTGTTTGTTATTTGAGACTTATTAGCAGGACAAATTTCATGCTCAGCTGAGTTGAACATGAAAAGTTTTATAACTTCGGGGCCTGAAAGCAAAAGTAGAAAGAGTATCTTGACTATGACGAATTATATACTGTGTGCGCGCGCGCGTGTGTGTGTGAGATTTGCAGACTGAGCTGTACCTCCGACGTTCATTGAACACCGAGTTTTCATTAGGAAAACACGCCTATTCAAATATACTGAAAATTTCACCACCAGAAAATGAAAGTTTTCAGATAAAATGTTGATATTTTTCATATTTCTGTTCAAAACATAGATTATGGGTACTCGTTAGAACCGCCTCGCAGAGGCGGTTCTAACGAGTACTCACAATCTATGCTTTTGAGCAGAAATAAGAAAAATAATGTATACCCCTGTAAACCCCAGTTTTACTATATAAAAGTGGGGTTTAAAGGGGTCAAAATTATATAGGTATGTTTTCGTAAGGTTCACGGGAATGCCCAAAGAAAGAAAGAAAGAAAAAAAGAGAAAGAAAGACAGAAAAAAGAAAGAAATGGTAAACACACTCATAAAGCTTTGCGGTTTATCACGGAAATACCGACAGAAAAATCTATATAAAAAAAAAAAAAAAAAAAAAAAAAAAAAAAAAAAAAAACAGATAAGAGCAAGCCATTATCGATTTGATTGACAACTGAAAAACTAAGTGTTCCTCATTCCTTTTTCTCCATGGCGGATTCAGGTACCCGAGTGGAATATTTGAACTAAACATATGCCAAACTCAGTTCAAACGTACCATAGTACCTTATTGTGTGTGTGTGTGTGTGTGTGTGTGTGTGTGTGTGTGTGTGTGTGTTGAAACAGAGACAGTAATTTCAATGAAATAATATTGAAGCAATAACAAGCTGTTTTAAAGGAAAATTGAGAAAGAACAATAAAATTAAAAAAAAAAAAAAAGATAATATTTGGGTTGGTAAAATTACCGTACTTGCTCTACGTATTGATTTGTGTTTACGGCCCTTTCATGAATATGTCACTTATATCGAGCCGACCGTTCATCAGAGGTGGGCGAAAACCGGAGAACCCGGGGAAAAAACCACCTGACCATCCGTAAGCAGAACTTGGCTTTCCTACATGTGACCCGAGCTAGGCTCGAACCACAGCGATGAGAAACCTAATGGATTAGGAGTCAACTCTCCTATCCACTAGGCTATGGAGTGGCTGGGTGGGGGGGGGGGGGGGGAGGGAGTTAGGACGGGCAGACCTTAGCAAACAGTGTAGACCCAGACCAGACGCCGCAGGTAAGGTGCAAGGGTGTGAATATTTAGGGAGAATAAGGTATGCTAAAGGTTAGATGCCTAGCGATAATGGCCAATCCATATGCAAAAGTGCCTTCGCCAATATGTGGATAACGAAGCCCCTGGTCAGCCTGGTATCCGCGCAGTCTGATCAGAACTTTTGTTTTCCGTTGCTGTATTTGTCTCATTGCACTTAATAACCAAAGTTTCTCGCCTTTTCTCCTCATTATATAGTAAAAATTCACAACATACATAGCTCTAGATAAGCTTGTTTCAGTTAAGGTTTTATGCCCGAGTCAACCCATCAGGGTCATGTCGAGCGCAGTAAATTATCAACCTACTGATATCGTTCTTGGGCAGGCTTAGTCCTTACTCCTCTTAGCCGTTAACCAAAACTTGTACACATACTTCCGTCGGTAACTGACAACTGTCCTTCTTGAATCAGCCGAAGGAAAACGACAGTAGAAATGATTTCAAGATCAAGTACCTATATAGTTGCGTGGTCGAGCTGAGATTCGGTCATTCGACCCCTGGACCTCTAATTAGACGCGCTACTGACTGCGCTATGGAGCCTGGCCCATTTTAACAGGATTTGTCTCCCTTGAAAACAGAGATGTATCAATTCCTCCTTAAATTTAAATTTACAAGAACTTCTTTTTCGAATTATGCTTTGATTACTCATTTTTTTCCAACCTCAAGTACTCATGTTGTGCACATGACAAGTCACGAAACAGTACAAGCTACTATTATCAAACACCTGGTTGTGTCATTCTAAGAATTTTATGGCCAATTCAACCAGGTGTCAATCACAGCGAACCAGCTATCAGGATTTGTACATACCTTTGCACAACCTTATTTTGCACTGAATTTTTTTAAATCCTTGTCCTCCTGAATAAATTAAGGTGCCACGCCCACTTCTAACTGACAGCAAATCAAATTGCTTAATCCAGATTGTTGCTATAAGTTCACATACTTAATGGCAAACATTGCAGATCCAGATCAGCTGGCTTCTTCTTCAGAAGCCAACTGATCTGGATCTACACTGTTTGCAAAGGCAGGGTATATCCGGGTTCAGCAGGACAAGGGTTAAGCTAAAAAATGTGATATTTAGTCATGTAAACATGTTTGAAAGGTGTATGTTTGATATATTGTTACGAAGCTAATAACAGTTTTTTTTTATATAGTTATTTCTGTTACTTACCAGTATACCTTCAAATTTTGGCATTATTACTTCTTCACATTCATTCAGTCTTCATAAATTTATTCGTAGTAACTTAAATAACAATGTTACGCTGGAATGACGTTATTCGAAGATACCAAAGCGTCAAGTAATACTACAACGTTAAAAATGTCACCCTTAATTAGTTGGGCAATTCTGCCAGGAAACTATGAGGAAATAAAATATTATTGCATTATATCATTACGAAAACACGCCTACTCAAATATATAGAAAATTTCACCTCCCAAAACAGAAAATTTTTAGATAAAAACTCTGATATTTTTCACATTTCTGCTCAAAACAAAGATTGCGGGTACTCGTTAGAATTATGCCGGCGAGGCGATTCTAACGAATACCCACAATCTATGTTTTTGAGCAGAAATAAGAAAAACAGTTTTACTATATAAAAGTGGGGTTTAAGGGGTCAAAATTATTTAGGTATGTTTTTGTGATGTTGTTTATAAATGGCACATTAGTTATTAAGAAATACGTCATTTTTGCAAGACCCCGAAATGCAAGTCCAGAAAAACTTTGAATTAGACTATATATCTAGTCAATATCAATGTGCATAGTCTCACAAACTGCACTGCTATAAATGAAGACTGAATAAAACCGTTCCACCGATTTCCATTTCCATTCCATTACGGAAACACGCCTATTCAAATATATAGAAAATTTCACCTCCAAAACCTGAAAATTTTCAGATAAAAAACTCTGATATTTTTCATATTTCTGCTCAAAACATAGATTGTGGGTACTCGTTAGAACCGCCTCAGCGAGGCGGTTCTAACGAGTACCCACAATCTATGTTTTTGAGCAAAAATAAGAAAAATAATGTATACCCCTGTAAACCCCAGTTTTCCTATATAAAAGTGGGGTTTAAGGGGGTCAAAACTATATAGGCGTGTTTTTGTGATGTTTTGTGTGTTCTTTGTTTACAAAGGCAACTGTTTAGATTTTCATTTGTCCCAACTAATCAATTTTTATCAAGTCATCCAAATATCTAAAAAATGCGATAAATGTTTCAGTGATACTTCTTCACTTTAGTTTAATTTGTCGGGTCGACCCAATGTTTACAATCGATCCAAAGGGGGTTGGGGGGGAGGGGGGGGCAAGTGACCCAAAGTTTCTAAAGAATCTGAGTTATATATTGCTTTGTCTACGCGACTATCACTGACCAATAAAGTTATGCACGCAAATAGCGTTTGTACGAAATCCAGGTAACAGTTATTTAAAGCCCTGCTAGTCTTGTTACTGTGACGTCAGAGTGCTAAAGAGGGTTGGTCATCTGTAAAAAGTGGACTGCACATAGTACTGGGACATTGGCGAACAGTGCCGACGCAGAATCGCCTCTATTTGCTTAAATTAGAGGGAATTAAGGGTTAAATGAAACAGTCTTAAGACCCCATTCAGGACCATCTTCCCAGCCTACATCCAGAGACAATCTACCCACCAGTGCTCTGACTTTCCACTGGGCTAATACGAATAATTCTGAAAGTAGTGTGAGTGAACTGTGGTATGCAATACTGCTCACACCCTACTCAATGCGCCCTGTCAAGCAAAAAAGGGCCTTCAAACATGCGCAGCTTCAGATCATCATGAGCATGCGCAAAATATCGCCCTGGGCCCAGTTGTTCAAAGCGTCGTTAGCTTAACGAGCTCGTTAAGGGTCATTTCGTTATCTGTTTTAGTGGATTTAATATACAATACTCTGATATTTTTTGCTGAAAAAATGTGAGTAGCTTTTGCACTGCAAAAGCTACTCACATTTTTTCAGCAAAAAATTTCAGAATATTTGCGTATCACTCGATGTAAATTTTAACGAATCGTTAACTAACGACGTCGTTAGCTTTGAACAACTGGGCCCTGGGCTTTGCTCTTCATTCATACATTCTGTATCCAATGATTCTGTTAGTGGACAGTGAAGGCCCTGATCAGACTGTGCAAATGCACAGGCTGATCTGGCCTCCATTGTCCACATGTGCCCGAAGACAAATATTCGCAAGGCACCGCCACAATATAAGTGGGTGTGCTAGTTTTGCTACTTTAAGGGGTCCCTATACAGGAGCGGATCCAGGATGAATTCTGAGGGGATCCAAATTGATGAAATTACCATACTTACTCTATGTATTCGGAGCAAATAGTGTAGATCCTGATCAGATACCGCGTCTAGAGACATTTAGCAGCTATATATATATATATATATATATATATATATATATATATATATATATATATATATATATATATATATATATATATATGCTTTGTCAAAGAATCTTCCAGTGATGCATATTGAGCACGGTCAGTTTATCTAACCAAACTTTTACTTGACAGGTTTAGTCTTCTAAGTGGTTAACCAGAATTGTGCACTTTCTTTTAGCCAGAAAGTGACAACTGCCTTCTTGAATCAGCAGAAGAGAGAGAATGACCACAGAAATATTTCATGATCAAATCTCCAAGAAACAATGTTGCCGACCCGGCAGGGGTCGAACTCTATAAAATGATGGTATGCTGAATGTTTTAATTATAATTGCCTCAGTGAGGCAATTCTAATGAGTACACACAACATACATTTTTATGACATAAGAAAATTTCCTGAAACGACCTGGAATATTTGGTTTCTTGCGCGAGCAGGAGAATCTCCTGGAACTCAAAAATGAAGTTTTTTTTTCGAGGTTTTACGGCCCAGTCAACCCAATGGGGTCATGTCAAGTGCGGTCTGTTTACCTAAACACACTTTTACTGGGCTGGCTTAGTCCTCTAAGCGGTTAACCAATATTGTGCACATTCTTTCGCCAGAAACTGAGTTTGAATCTGCCAAGGAACACAAGTCATCAGTGTTTAAGTCATAAGTTTTACTGTTGCGGCATGCAGCAAAGGCTCTGATCAGATTCTGAATCTTTATTTTTTTTCACATACTCTGAAGACAACTTTTCATATGAGTTCATTTACTCCTATCACCTCTGCATTTTTTGAAGTAGACTTTTCCATCTCTGAATCTGGTCAGAACCATTGTTCCGAATAGGGGTCTCAGTTAAAAAAAAACCAAAACAGAATGGCAAACAGTATAGATCCTGATGAGATGGCTCATAATGAGCCATCTCATCTGGATCTAAACTGTTTGCGAAGGTATCATTTTAGTTGGTACGACTGAAAGGGTTCAGACAATTGGACACATTTGGTAGGTTTTCAGCCATTTTGTACAAGGGAGGCAAGTGCTGTCATTCTGTTTGCCTTCTTGCACACCAGCCCCCTTCTGAGAAGAGGCCTGTTCTAAAGGGGAGCCAATGTTTTTTTAGTGTCTTCTTATGAAGGGATGCAAACAATTAAGACTGAGTTTCATCACGAAAACATGCCTATATAATATTGACCCCCTTAAACCCCACTTTTAAATAGTAAAACTGGGGTTTACAAGAGTGGGTATACATTATTTTTCTTATTTCTGTTCGAAATCATAGATTGTCTATGCGTTAGAACTGCCTCACCATAACAATTCTAACGAGTACCCACAATATATGTTTTAAGCAGAAATATGAAAAATATCAGAGTTTTTTTATTTGAAAATTTTCAGTTTTTAGAGGTGAATTTTTTTTTATATATTTGAATAGGTGTGTTTTCGTAATGATCCATCCTCCTTCGATGACATAAGTCTCTCATCTAACTCGTTTACTGCTCATGTAATAAGGTACTCTTTATCATGTTACTTTCAATACAACAGCAAGTTCAATGGTATATCTTCTACTTTCTAAACTTCATTCATTACGAAAACATGCCTATTCAAATATACTGAAAATTTTACCACTAAAAAATAAAAATTTTCAGATAAAAAGTTCTGATATTTTTCATAATTCTGTTCAAAATATAGATTGTGGGTACTCGTTAGAACTGCCTTGACGAGGTGGTTCTAACAAGTACCCACAATCTATGTATTTGAGCAGAAATAAGAAAAATAATGTATACCCATGTAAACCCCAGTTTTACAATATAAAACTGGGGCTGAAGGGGTCAAATTTATATAGGCATGCTTTCGTGATGGTAAGAGAAGAATCTGATTACGACTACAAAACCATTTGCATCTGAACTGATCTGCTCTTTTGACTCCAACTTCTGAAAATGTTCATTCATTTTGCATGTTTCACTTAAATTTAATACATGATTTGACCACAAAAGGTCTTAACACCACATGCAGCTATTTAAACATCTGAATTTGTTTTCCCTATCTCTTGCTCAATCCTTTGTCCAAGTCTGCACTGGTTCTAAGAAGGTTGTGTTTATTACGTTTAATTCGGTCTTCCACGGAGCTTTTCTCAGCATGCAAGGACATCATGGGACTGTAAACATAAAAACATACAATACATTGTAAGTATACAAAACAATATATATAATAAAATATTATATCACAAGAACACAAACAATATATACTATAAAATATTATTGCATAAAATGCAGTGACACACGTTATTGAAGGCCATGCATTAGCCAGAGAAAAGCTGTGTATTAACAAGGCAATTCAGGCGCTGTTAATGCATGGTTATGCAACTTTCAATGTGCTTGTACCAGCCTGGTTGCTGCTGTCACAAGATGTGTACCGCCTGGCCCTAGAATGAGCATAGTTTGTGGAAATTGCGTTCGCAAGACATCGGTGAAAAGGCAAAACAAAACGGAGCAAGAAATAATGCATAATATAGCAAGTGTTTTCCATTTTTTATGCAATAATTATACATAGTGATCAAACATGGTTTTCAATGCATTAACCATCGCCAGGTTCCTTAGGAGGTATTGCCTCTGGTCTTGGTTTCCACCACCTCCCTCGGGACCTGGTGAATGTTTATGCATGAAAAACTATGTTTGATCCCTATACATGTATTATAAGTACACAAAACAATAATCAGTAACAGACACTAATACTCGCTTGCTAGGGACTCACTTGTTAAAGATCAAATGACAAAGTTTTTACAGTTTCAATGGAATTGCTGTATACTGATAGAGCTGCCAATGCATAGTAATAGTTAAGGCGCTTTTTTCAATCCAAGAGTATCAATATTTTTTCTTATTTCTCTACAAAAACATATGTTGTGGGTACTCATTAGAAGTGCCTTGCCGAGGCGCTTCTAATGAGTACCCACAACATATGTTTTCGTGGAGAAATAAGAAAAATATTTATCGGATACCCTCCCTTATCTAAACCTATGCCAATGCCAATAATTTTGCTGAAAACTGCATAAAAAATCCAACCCATTGCAAAGTTATGCCAGCTGAAAGTCAAACAGGACATTTTTCACATCCGAAAAAAACTTCAATGCTATAAACAGAAATACAACCCACAATGCTATATGTATATACCAAAATTCAACATTCTGTGGTGTCATTTGAGTTTTTAAATTTTTGTTTCAAACATAAAATATGTTGATTTCTTTCTGGAATTTGCAATTTTATGATATTTAACAATTAAACTTTTGACTGATATGATGAAATTTGAATTTTTTTTTTTTCAAATTAAATTTTCTTCAAATCAACAGTATAGCTAGTTACAGTATAGTATTTACATGAAATTTACATGTTTAGATTAAGAAATAGATCAGCTCTAGCAGTGATTTGTTGAGTAATAAATCACTGTTTGGAGGTCAGTTGTAAAGTAGATCAAATCACGAGCGCGGAGCGCGAGTGATTTATCTTCTTACAACTGACCGACAAACTGTGATTTATTACTCAACAAATCACGCACAAGAGCTGATCTATTTCGATTCTAACACATAGAAAACGACGAAAATGTAATTGTATCCTTTAGATTTTTCAAACTTTCCGCCATCGAATAAAGAAATCCCGCCAAAAGTTTTGACTGTAACGCTGACGTTTACATGCATTTCTTACGTTGCTGAAGTGAGAAAAACGACGTTACACAGTCTAGCGTCGTAGAAACTAAGACTGACGTCAGCAGCGTGTCGAAATGACGTCCGAAAGGCGCCAGATAGCGTTGCGCGTTTCCGCCCAGTGATTTATTGCATAATATATCACTGAGTTTAACCATTGGCTATATAGGCGAGGAGTGTTAGAATCTACATTTAAGTGAAATTGCAAGTTACTTTTAAGACATTTTGTCAAATTATATCAAAAAATCATTTCAACTTTTTTTAAAAATGAAATTTAAATCCCAAATACCATGGTTCTCATTTTAAAATTTTGATTTTTTTTTCTCAAAACATAAAAGAAGATACAGGACTTTAACTTAAATATTACAATAAACTGTCTCAACTGGCACTTTAAAGTTCATAAGTCCAAGTTTAATATTCTAAATTACTTAAGAAATGACCACTATGACGTCATTAAAGCCTTATTTATTGTCATGAGCTGTTAGAAAACAGTTAATGTCAAAACTGCTCAAGTTCAAATTGCTATAACTCGGGAACTAATTGGAATTTTTGCATGTGGTTTCCTGCATCATGATACTGAAACAATGCCTTTAAGGCAAAAATAGAGAAACAGGAATATAAATCTTTGTCATCCATTACGAAAACAAGCCTATATAATGTTGATCCCCTTAAACCCCACTTTTATATAGTAAAACTGGAGTTTACAGGGGTATACATTATTTTTCTTATTTCTGCTCAAAATATAGATTGTGGGTACTCGTTAGAACTGCCTCATCGAGGCAGTTCTAACGAGTATCCACAATCTATGTTTAAGGCAGAAAATATGAAAAATATCAGATTTTTTTATCTGAAAATTTTCAGTTTTTGGAGGTGAAATTTTCTATATATATGAATAGGCGTGTTTTCGTAATGTTAGAACTTTAAAAGAATGTATCGTACTGAAAAAAACCCAAAAAACTAATGTACTTGCTAAAGAAAGGTCAGAGAGATCTTCCATCAGAGAGAAATTTTTCGAAAAAAAAAAAAAAAAAAAGAACTCATTGAACCCGAAGAACCAGAAAGTATAAACAAAACAAAAAAAAAAAAAAAAAAAAAAAAAAAACAACAACAACATAAAAAGACAAATGACTCTAAGTACTCCACATTTGTCTTTTTATGTTTTTTGTTGTTGTTTTTTTTCATCCAAAGGATCCTTTTTTCAGAACTTACAATGTACTCTCAGCAATAACTAAATCATATAATCATATTATCAGTCTGTGAATCATTATGAACAGATCACCCAAATATATTCTTAAAATCTGTCAACAGCTAAAGTTCCTTTTCAGTCTCATCTTGTGGACTGTTGTTTTTTGTATTTTTTTTTTTCCCCCACAGAATACCCTACAACCACTTTATAACACTATTGCTGGGATCTTAGGCAGACACAATGTTGGTTAAACAACCCCGTTATATCCAAAACAAACAAGAAATATCAATAGGAGGTGCTTATTGGATACCATCCCCACCACCACCCCACCAACCCAATCAGAAATCAAAATGTCATTGTCATTTTTCTATATAATCTATACATTTTTGTTTACAGTGAACAAGTATAAGCCTTCACAAAAAGCTTGGTCTAGACCAAGAATTTTTGTGAAAGCTAATACAAATGTATTTCATTATAATTTTGAATACAACATTACAGGGGTCCATCTTTAAAGCATGTTACAACCAAATCCATGCTATAATGAACATGTTATAGAGGTTTCTGTGAACTGTTATAAAGGGGTTTCTGTGAACTTACTTAACAAACTCAGAACTGCCTGTTGTTTCATAATGTTTTTTCTGAGATTCTTCTTCTGTTTTATCTTCTTTCTCATACCGCTTCACATTCTGTTTTCTCTGATCTTCACGCCACTTGGCATTATCCATCATCTCCTCTAGTCTACGCTTCTTTTCTTCGGCTGTCAGTTTTCTGTCAATAAATAACAATATGATATTTAATATTAAGTGGGACATGCTAAGCAAAAGGGTGTCCTTCAGCCTACTCAATATGCACAGATTCAAATTCATCCACACATGAACAAATAAATGGCAAAAAGATGGCCTTTGGAAACAAAGAACACACTACGTCTTAGAAAATGGGAGAAAATGGGAGTTTTATTGAGACTCTTCATAAGCAGTAATGAAGTTTGCACCACTAAGTCTAATCCGGGCATTTGTGTTCCATTGATACATTCAATAGTGTCTAATGATTCTGTCAGCGATCAGTGAAGGCGCAAAGACAAATTTTGGTATGGCATGGCCCAATTCAGAGCTCACAGAGTGCAGACTATTAGTGCATAAACAATAATGAGATAAAAAATAATAAAAATCTCTTTATCTAGTTTGTAATGAGAAACATCCTTTTTCACTTTAGATGATCATAAATAGATTCCAATAGGAATGACCCTTGAGAGCAAAGAACACTAAAAAACTGAAAATGGTGGAGTGCCGAAGTACACTGGGCCATAGCAGCTAGCTAACTAGGCCTCATCAGTAACACTCATAGAAATTTTCAGGAGTAGGGGAATTGGCTCAATGATTACAAAGGATCAGAAAATACAATCTACACTACAGTGAAGCACAAGAAGACTAGGGGCAGATTCTAAGTGGGTTCAGTCAACCCCCACCCCTTATGACTCAAAATTTCATGTCATGGGAAATTTTGGATAAATTTGAGACACTTTTACTTATAATTCTCTTCAACAAGCCAATTTTACTACCTGTGAATTCAATTTTACTACCTGTGAATGTGTGTAAAATGGCTGGGTGAGTGGCAAACAGTGTTGACCCTGATCAGATGCCGCATTCTGTGGCATCTGATCTGGGTCTACACTGTTTGCTCTGACCTGTCTGTCAAAATACGTAAAGTAAGTACGGTCATATGATCAAACTGAACCGTCTCAGAAATATTCCTAGATCCACCCTGGAGATGTTTTATGGTTGCCGCATGGCAGAAAATACTAGTTATGTTGAAGCCAGCTAGATCTCATCAGTGACCTTCATATAAATTTTCAAAGTCTGTGCGTTAAGTTCAATAAATACAATGAACCAGAAAAATTTAAACTACACTACAGTGAAGTATGAAGGCATGTCTTCTAAAATTTATGGCTAGGGGCCAGGGGTCATCCTAGAGGGCAATGTGGGAGAAAAAGTCTCCCTAAGCTGACTGGCCTCCCTATCTTGAGCTGAGGGAGAAGTGAAAATGTATAGAATATATAGGGAAATCCAAAATTTGGACCAAAACTTCTCCCTGAAATTGTTGCAAAACTTCTCCCTCTCTGAAATCTGTAGGATGGCCCCTGAGGGGAATGATTTTGATACTGATTTATATAGTTTATCTTGTGTTTTTGGACGGTGATATCCGTCATATGCTACAATTTAAATTTATGGCAAGGGGAATGATTTTGAAATTAATTTTTATATTGTTTATTTTCCTATTATGGATGGCGATATCCCTCATGTGCTACAACCAATTCATTTTCAACAAGTTTTTTATATTTTTTTTTTTTATTTTTTTTTCTTTGCTAGAGCATCTAGTCAAGTCTGTGGCTTTAATTTGAATAATCTTTTACAGCTAAACTTCTAAAACAGTGATATCTTTTATCTTTAATTTATAAGAACTTCAATACCTTTTAGGTTGTGGTAGGGGAGACCTGCTTCTTGATTTTCTATTGTTAATCTTTGGTGATCTGGATCTCTTCCTCGCTTTTTCTTGACGATGTGTGCTCTGTTCACTTCCAGGTTTCTGTAATTTGACATCAACACAGTGCTCCAGCTAGCCATATACATAGGGTTGGTCCACCCCCTTTGCCCTTTTCTGCTACCCCTTTGTCTTTTAAAGCTGCCTTCTGCCTTATTTCAACTCCAGGTATCAAACCTTACATTTTGGTGAAAATTTCATGAAAATCGGACCAAAATTAAAAACAAAAAAAAAGAGATAAATATTTAACCTTTACCACATTCTGGGCTACTTCAGCACACAACAAATTTAAGATATTTTTCTTATGTTTCCCAGAAAACAGGATCTGACATTGCATGCAAATTGTCTCCATTGGAGACAATTTGAACGAAATGTCAAAACTTGTTTTCTGGGAAAAATAAGAAAGACAATATTTGCATGAAATGTCAAATCCTGTTTTCTGGGAAAAACAAGAAAAATATTTCAGTATGTTGTCTGCTGAAAATTTTACCCAGAATGCTACGTGTTAAAAGTCAGGGCCCAGTTGTTCAAAGCGTCGTTAGCTTAATGAGCTTGTTAAGGGTCATTTCGTTAACTGTTTTAGCGGATTCAATATACAGTTCACATTTTTTCAGCAAAAAATTTCAGCATATTTGCGTATCACTCGATGTAAATTTTAACGAATCGTTAACTAACGACATCGTTAGCTTTGAACAACTGGGCCCAGTTTTATGTGTATCCTAATTTGAAGCATTTATTGTGGAGCGGGATTATATTTTGAAACATGTCTTGACAATAAGCTCATTATATGACACATGGTGCCCTCATTCTTGTAAGACGGCGCAAAAAGCACCCTACCTGGCACCCCTCTACCCTCAATTCCTAGCTGGAGCACTGCAACAAACAATTTTTTTCATTCAAGAAACATTTTCAGTGGAGGCAATTCTGATAAATTTGTTTTGCCACCATTCTAATAGAGAGAATTGTTCCCCTTTTAGAGCAGATTCTTTTTCAGAAGAGACTTAAGATGCAGGAAATCAAACAAGAACTCACAAAAGTTGTCTACCAAATTTATAATGTTGCCTTAACATTGCCTTCAACAATCCAGCAGGCATATCATGATAGAATCTGGATGTGGGGAGAAGCTGTGCTAACTTTCCAAGTGCTGCATCTCTTAAATATCATCCCCAAGAAAATGACACGATATTTCACTGAGTCATGATATACCAATAAAGTTCTAATTGTATTATCCAGGGCCCAGTTGTTCGATGCATCATTACCTCATAATGAGCCGTCTCATCTGGTTCTACACTGTTTGACATTCAGTCTTTCAACTTTACATATAAACTTCTTTCCAATACAGTAGAATTTCAATGGCTCGAACCCCGATGGCTCGTTTACCATGGATGAGTCGAACACGTTCTTGAGTCCGCAGGGATTTCCTCCAAATACGATATACGGATAATTTCGAGATTTTCTTCTTTTATCTTGTAAATGTATGCTGTGTGTACTCATTAGAATTGCCACTATGAGGCAATTCTAATGGGTACACACAACATACATTTAAAATATAGAACACCGAAAAGATATCCCACAATTATCTCCATTGTACATGTACCTCTTGGTTTGGCACTATTAGTAACCTTCCAAGGCTCGAACTACCGCTGTCTCGAACAAATTTTCATGGTCCCAAAGGGATTCGAGCCATCGAAGTCGACTGTATATAGTTTGTTAAAAAGACAAAGCAGACAACATATGTAGTGTGAAATTTTGCGCCAAAAGAGTTAAACAATCATCTTGGCTGCCCCATGTGAAAATGTGTCTTTAGGCATATGCAAACAGTGAAGGCCAAGATCAGCCTGAGCAACTGTGCAGTCTGATCAGGGCACTCACTGCCTACTAACAGAATCATTGGACACTGCAGAATGGATGAAGAAAGCGAAGGCCTGGATGATACTTTGCTCATGTGCATGACGATCTCAATTTGCACATTATGGGTGTGTTTGAGGTCAGTTTTGCATGCTGAGGCCCATTTAGTCTTGAGAATATCTCAAAATATATGCTTGAAGAAAATGATTTAACCCATTGTAGTCTGGAGACCCCTAAAAGGGTAACTGGCAAACAATGCAGACCCAGATCAGATGCCACAGAATGCGGCATCTGATCAGGGTCGCCACTGTTTGCAAATAGTTTAGCCATTTTTCTCTAGGAATATCTAAATCTTATAGCCTGATGTACCTAAAATTGAAATTGGACTCTTCCAATATACAGTGTGGGGAAGTTTATTCAGTCTACAATGGGTTAACAGATATGCCAGTACTCTGGAAAAGATGTTGTTTACAAAGGCTGGTTGTATCTGCCTTATTTCTCTATAAAATAATGTGTGCCGCCTCAAGTGAAAAAGTGCCTCAAAACATGCACAAAATGTGCAGATTCAGATAATCCTGTGCATATGTTTAGTATCGTCTGGGCCTTTGTTCTCCATTCATACATTCTGTAATATCCAATGATTCTATTAGGGGCCAGAGAAGGCCCTGATTGGACTGTGCAGATATGCAGGCTTGATCTGGGACTTCCAAGTCCCTATATTGCTAATGGCACGTTTTTGCATGACACTGCCCAAAGATTTATAAATACTTACAACTAACAGGCCATATCCTCTCGACAGTGCTGCCCGCTTTCTATTTTCAGTTGAGCTGTCTGAATCATCACTACTGTCACTGGAATCATGTCTTTTCTTGTTTTGTTTTCTTGGCAAATCTTTGCTGCCTCCTGGGTTGTGTCTACCCTTGCTATCTCTTGAGTTGTGTCTTCCACTAGCTTCACTAGAACTGCTATCATCAGACTCATATCTTTGTTTAGTATGTGCAGTTTTTCTTCTGTCAGAATCACTAGAAGATTCATGCTTATTCTTTTGTTTCTGTTCCTTATCAACTGCTTCTTTGCTGTCTCTGTTAGATCTTTCACCAACCTCCTCTGAATCACTTGAGGAAGAATCATGTCTTCTTTTCAAACTTCTACTTTTTGAGCTATCAGTTTTACCTAATCTGTTTGTTTTCAGCCCTTTTCCCATCTCCTTAGAACTATCCTCTGATTCTGAAGAGTCATGTCTTTGATACTTTGACTTAGCAGTGTTCTTCTCATATGTTTCACTACCTGAACTATCTGAAGAGTAATGTTTTGTTTTATGCTTCAGTTTAGTGTCTGAATAATGTTTTGACCTACTACTTCTACTGTCATTTCTATGTTCCTTTTGATTTTGAATTTTATGATAAATTCTCTCATCATCATCTGACTGTGAATATCTTTTTGTGTATTTGTCTCTATTGTTTCTTTGTCTATGATACTGATCACTGTATTTGCTTTTCTCAACTTGCTGTCGTTGATCATAGTTTGACCTATATCTATCACCATTATCCAAATCATTTCTACTTCTATATTTGTCATGCTCAGCTGTCCTTCTGTTTGCATAATGTCTTTCACTATCATAGTCTTTTCCTTTCCTTCTATCATAGTCCCCATTAGTCTCTCTATTCCTGTACATTTTACTATCATTTTTACTTCCACTCTTGTCATCCCTGTCATACCTTGTTTTTGATATTCTGTCTCTATTTTTGTCTGATCTGGAGCTTGTTTTTTTCTGTTTATCATTAAGAATTGATAAATATTTATTAACCAACTCATCATCATCCTCATCTGAATCACTGTCAGAGTGCCTTGATCTGTGTTTGTGTTTCTTCTTTGTCTTTTTGTGCTTAGACAATTTTTGGGTTTCAATCTACAAGTACAAGAATAGAAATCAGTTCTTAATACCACTTCTGAACTTAAAAAAAAAAAAAAAAAAATCATATCATATTTAAGTAATATCATGTCATTAAATTTAGGAATATAAGATGTCATAAAATAAAGTAACATAATATGTTATAAAATAAAAACATTCTGTTATACCATCACTGTTCTGCTTCTGGTGTTAGAAAATATCTATTACTGTAATAAACCTCAATATTGGGACAGACAGGCCTGAGCAAACAGTGTAGACCCTGATCAGATGCCGCAGAATGTGGCATCTGATCAGGGTCTACACTGTTTGCTACTCATCCAGCACTGTTTTAGATACATCAACAGGTAATAAAATAGATTTTTTTTCAAATCTGAGGACATGTATGGTAAGGAGTTATGGTGTTCCAATACTTAGGGGAAGTATTGTAAGTTATGGTTTACAGCAGTCTGTCCTTTTGTAAAGGCACAATATATTTTAAACCATAGACAAAATACCAGTACTAGCAGCCATATTTAGTACCAGTGCTTCATGGTTAGAAACATAATTCAAGATGAAGCAATTTTTCAGCCAAAAAGTATTGCTATATTTTTATTTCTCCACAAGAACATTTTACCGGTACTCATTAGATGCACCGGTACTCATTAGATGCACCGCTTCACCAAGGCACTTCTGATGAGTACCTACAACATATATTTTTACATCATACTATATATATATATATATATATATATATATATATATATATATATATATATATATATACTGAACATGTGCTGAAAATGACTTTTGAACCCCATATCTCTCCCTTAACCTATGTCCTTCTGAACCCAGAAGATATACCCTGCCTTTGCAAACAGTGTAGATCCAGATCAGTTGGCTTCTAATATAGCCAACTGATCTGGATCTGCACTGTTTGCCATTAAGTATGTGAATTTATAGCAACAATCCGGATCAAGTAATCTGATTGGCTAAAATAGAAGTGGGTGTGGCATCTTAATTTATTCAGCAGGACAATGGTTAATAACAGTCCTACATAACTTACTGCTTTCTGAAGCTGCTTCATTTTAACAGGATTTTCCAGTATCCTTCTTTTAGATTCCTCTTCCTTTTTCCTAGAAATACATATTGTTAACAAATATGAAAGAACCACACTTCATATGAGAAACAAATATATACAAGACTTCTATGAAGTGCTATATTCAGGGTGGCCACACATTTTTAGCAATCAAATTCCCTGATTTTTCCCTGATTTGATTTGATTTTCCCTGATTAAAAACCTTAATATTATCGCAATGGCCCCTACTTTTAGAAGTCATATACTGATTCAAATGCTGTCAAGTGACATGTTTATACACAGTGCTGTCACAATATTCTTAATTAAATGAAAATTTATCTAAAATAAGATGTACATGTGCTAATTTACTTTCATGGTAGTCAAAAAAAGAAAGAAACCACCAGTAGCCACATCTGAACAGCTATAAAATTTGAATATTTTGACCTTACAAAGATAAGATTTTTTTAAATTCCCTGATTTTTTCCCTGATTTTTAGCAAAATTTCAAATCCCCTAATTTTTCCCAGCAGGGAATTTTTTTCACCATTTTCCCTGTTTTCCAGAGTGCGTGGCCACCCTGTATATTCATCTAAATTTTGCCTTTTGATAATCTGATGGTATTTTTGTTTGTTTGTGTTGAGATTTTACCACCCAGTCAACCCACTGTGGCCATGTCAAGTGTGGTCAGTTTATCTAACCACACATTTACTTGGCAGGCTTAGTCCTCTAAGCGCTTAACCAGTATTGTGCATATTCTTTCACCAGAAACTGACAGCTGCCCTTCTTGAATCAGCGGAAGGGAGAGAATGACCGTAGAAAATAGTTCATGCTCAATCTCCATGAAAGAAAGTTGCCAACCTGGTGAGGGCTGAACCCACAACTGGCTGATTACCAGGCAGACGCGCATCCAACTGAGCCACTGGGGCCGGCCTGATGGTATCAGTCAGTTTGATTAAATTATATGTAAATAGCTGCAGGTGACTGATGGACTTATGTCAAAATAAAAAAAATTATAGAAAATGAAAAGAAAAGAAGGAAGATTTAAAACATACTTGTACAAAGAGGACTTGTTCAGGATGAGTATTTGGTGATAATCCTGGAATATTTTTTATTATTTCTCCATAAAAAACATGTTAGGTACTCATTAGAAGTGCCTCTGTACAAAAATGTATGCTGGTGGTACTCATTAGAAGAGCCTGGCTGAGGTGTTTCTAATGAGTACCCACAACGTCAGTACTCCAGATAAGATTTAGGTACAATGAGTATTTCACCCCGCTCCCTGCTATGAAGTTTAATGCTGAACTACCCATTTGCAGTGCTGAACTCTTAAAGCATCAAGTGAAATTGTAGTGGACAAATTTCTGTATTTTTTAGAGAAAATAAGGTTTGTCATTTCATGTGAATTGTCTGCCTAGCAGACAATTCACATGAAATGCCAAGCCTTATTTTCTCTGAAAATAAAACAATCAAAAAAAAAAAAAAAAAAAAAATAATAATAATAAGGCTTGGCATTTCATGTGAATTTTCAGCCTAGCAGACAATTCACATGAACTGCCAAGCCTTATTTTCTCTGAAAATAAAACAATCACTGTTGTCTGCTGCATTTGTCACTGGCACATTAAGGGTTAAATTGCTTTATAAAGATGAAAAGTTCACTGAAAATGTTTACCCCCTATATTTAAAATCAATGCTGAAATGCAAAATTTCACTGAGTATTTTTACCTCCTTAGCTTCAAATTCAATGCTGATTTAAAAAAAAAATCAATGCTGAAATACCCTTTTGCTCCCTCTTATCTGGAAATCTGTTTATTGCTACCTTTGCAAAAGCAACTTCAACACAGTGCTCCAGCTAGGATTGGAGGGCAGAGGGGTGCAAAGTAGGGCACTTTTTGAGTGGTCATACAAGAAAGAAGGTGATAATTAGGTTGAATAGTCCAAGGTTTCTGGGACAGATTTGCTAGTTTCTGCTGGATTCATAGCAAAAAGTGTAGGCCCTGAACAGATGCCACATTCTGTGGCATCTGAACTGGGTTTACACTCTTTGCTCAGGCCCATCTCTCCCAATATTTAGGGCAAGTGATACTTCCCTGAAAGTATCTTGAAGGTTTTATTAACCCATTTATGCCAAATGGACTCTTCTACCTCAACTCTTTGGACAGGTCCATTGCTGACTGGAGGTGTGTCTGGTTACTTTTCATTATTACCACATTTTTAAGAAATTCATGCTTTTAATACAAACAGTGTAGATCCTGATCAGATGCCACATTTTGCAGCATCTGCCACATCTGATCTAGGCCTACACTGTTTGTCAGTGTCCCTTTTATGGGACGCTAAGCATAAATGGGTTAAAATTAAGACTTTTCGTAATGTTCAATTTACCATATATTGTTAACAAGAATTCTTTGGTATTACCTGATGGCAAAAAGAGGATCTTCTCTCATTTTCGACTGCATATCCATAGCAATGTTGGCCTGTATTCTTTCACTAAACAAAGCCCCATAGGTATCTTAAACAGAAGAAATGAATGCTCTGAAATATCCAACAGTGCTCCAGCTACCCTATACAGAGGGGCGGGCCATGCCTCTCGCCCTTTCCTGCCATCTCTCAGTCCTTTTTAATCTGCCGTTTTTTCAACTCCAGACCCTACATTTTTGTGAAAATTTCAAGCAAACCTGACCAAAATCAAAAACGTTTTTAAATATTTAACCCTTAAAGCGCCAGTCACAACTATTGTCGTCTGCTTTGTCATCTGCTTGTAATTTTAAAAGTAATTTTTGCAAACAGTGTGGACCCAGATCAGACTGCTCCTTTAGGAGCTAAAGGAGCAGTCTGATCTGGGTCCACACTGTTTGCCTGTATGTAAAAATAGGTTTGAAAAGTTTGCAAGAATATTCAGCAGACGACATAAACAGACGACATTTTCAGATGTAGGTTTTCTTGGCACTTTAAGGGTTAACCTTTATCATGCTCTGGGTTAATTCAGCAGATGACAAATTAATGATATTTTTTCTTATATTTCTCAGAAAACAGGTTTTGACATTTCATGCAAATTGTCTCCATTGGAGAAATATCAATACATGTACCTGTTTTTTAGCTGAAAATTCTGTACATGTCTGAAATTGTTATGATTCTGTGAGGTTCTGAAAACAAACACACACACATGCACACACACAAAACAATTCATGCATGTTAAGAAAATATCATGCTTTCAATTTTTCACCTCAAAACATTTTATAATTTTGCTGGATTGAAATCAAATGATCACAGTTACCAGAGCTCCATATAAGATGTTGTCTCCAGATATATATTTTTCTTATTTCTCCACAAAATCATATGTTGTGGGTACTCATTAGAAGCACCTCAAAGAGGTGCTTCTAATGAGTACCCAGAACATATGTTTTTCTGGAGAAATAAGAAAATTATCAATATCTTTCGCTTGGAAATTTTTTTTTGTCTTATTGGTATACAATAAATGTCCTAGAATTTCGAACACTTTATTCAATACCTTTTTAGCCTAAATTTTGCTTTTTTATGCAGTTTTTTTTTTCTTTAAATACTTCGTCGAACAGCAAACAATGTAGACCCTCATCAGATGACTCCTTCAGGAGCATTCTGATCTACACCTGCACTGTCTGCATATGCCATTTTGTCAGTAACATTGGTGAACAAAATTTTATTATATTTTCCATATGTAAATTAATTTACCTTCAGTCTTTGCTTCAGCTTCATTGTCAAGAGTATCTATTCTTTTCCCCAGTAAGAAGTCCTCTGAATCGGCCTTATTTTCTTTGTACATCCATTGTAGAGGTGTTTCTTCTTTACTATATAGATAAATAGAAGTAGAATAAAATTCTACTATTGAGACCATCAAAGGGACTGCTTAAAAGTGGCCTTATTAGTGGGGTGGTCTTAATACATTGTAGACTGAATAGACTTTCCTACACTATATTTTGGAAGAATCCAATTTCAATTTTAGGTACAGCTGGCTATGAAATTTACATATTCCTAAAGAAAAATGGCTAAACTATTTTCAAACAGTGGAGACCCTGATCAGACGGCGCATTCTGCGGCGTCTGATCTGGGTCCGCATTGTTTGCAATTATCCTTTTATGGGTCTCCCGGCTACAATGGGTTAAAGGCTCCATATTCCTCAAAAATAGACATTTTTTTATCCAAGAAAGCTTTAATAGTTTGATATATATAGTATCAATACAACCATAAAATGTTGAGTCTGACAGCCTGTAAATTTTCAGACAGCCTCTCGTTTTTGAACTGGATCAAAAATGAAATGATTTTTATTGTATCTCTGAATTAATGTTGGCAACATAATTTAGAGATATGATAAAAGAAAAAACAAAAAAAACATTTCATTTCTAGAACGAGAGACTAACTGAAATTTTACAAGCTGTCAGGTGCCAAATTTTACGACTGTATTAGCTAGTTCCATATATCAATTTATTAAACCGGACTTGGATGATAAAATATCTATTTTTGAGGAGTATGGAGCCTTTAATTTCCGATGGTCTCAATAGCGGAATTTACTCTGCATGTACTGATGTGCATAGAACATATAAGTTGGGGCACAGCATTTCCTACAAGATTACATGAGCACCAAGGAAAGAGTCAGATTTGCCTGCAAGTTGTACATAGTTACAGATAAGGCACTTTTTTCCAACTGAAAAGTGTTGCAGTTTTTCTTATTTCTCCAAGAAAACATAATAATGTTGTAAGTACTCATTAGAACCACCTCAATGAGGCACTTCCACTGAGTACCCACAATATATGTTTTCATGGAGAAATAAGAAAAATATCAGTACTTTAGGGTTGAAAAAATGTCTTACCCAGTAAATGTATTTCAGGCTATTTTATCAACTTTTTTCACCTTTATTGACCACAAATTTAAAATGACACAAACAGACAGCTTAGTTGTTTTCATTTTTCACAACTTGCCTATTACAATAAAAAGTGAGAAAAATATTCTTTTAAAAATATAACTTTCTGATTAATCAACTTTAAAAATTCTTTACGATCATCAGTCACAAGGGGCAAAAGTGACTGATGTTCCATTATAATTGATCATCGGCAGCAACACTAGCTGAAACACAATTCAAACTCCAAATGAAAACTCTGTATCAACAGAGCTTTATTAACGATTGGTAACCAGATAAATAGTTTTTCTCATTTCTCCACAAAAAATTGTGTTGTAGGTGCTCATCATAAGCTTCTATGCGAGGTGCCTGTAATAACTCCCCATAACATATCATTATGAAAACATGCCTTTTCAAATATACTGAAAATTTTACCACCAAAAAAGGAAAAAATTCAGATAAAAAATTCTGACATTTTTCATATTTCTGCTCAAAACATAGATTGTGGGTACTTGTTAGAACCGCCTCAAAGAGGCAGTTCTAATGAGTACCCACAATCTATGTTTTTGAGCAGAAATAAGAAAAATAATGTATACCCCTGTAAACCCCAGTTTTACTATATAAAAGTGGGGTTTAAGGGGGTCAAAATTATATACCGGTAGGCGTGTTTTCGTAATGGTATTTCTGGAGAAATAACAAAAAAATATCAATACAGTGTACATGTACTTTTAGGTTCAACAGTGCTTGCACTAACTGTCAAAATCAGGAAGTCCCAAGACTTCCTAGTTCCATTATCTGGAAGTCCCAGCTGATAAAGTTTTTAAATGACTTAAATATTATTAAACTGACATTTTTGGATAAAAACTGCCATTCTCAAACCAGATACATGTAGCACATGCATTCATTTTAAATCCTTCTTATAAATGATAGGATACATGCATGTTTAAAAGTTGGAGTCCCTGACTCCCTGGCATTGATATTTGGAAGTCCCAGGGCAATGTTTGGGAGTCTCTGACTCCCAGACTTCCCTTAATGCATGCACTGGGTTCAAACTCTGGAGCTATGAGTTAAAACTGTGCAAGAAAACACAAAGTCCTTATTTCCTTATTGCACAGTGTAACAATCACCTTGATGCAGTCAAACCTCAATAGCTCGAACACTAATGGCTCATTTATCATGGCCAATTCGAACTTGTTTTTTAGTTCCTATGAAATTCTTCCAATAACTCAAGAAAACAAATATTTAAGGAAATCTTATTTTATCATGAAATCGTATGTTGTGTGTACTCAGAAGAATTGCCTCATTGAGGCAATTCTAATGAGCACTCAACGTACCATTATTGTCTAGAAGATAAAAAAAAAAATCCTAAATTATGGCCATTTGCTTCCTAACCTGGTGTCATGATTAACCCTCAATGGCTCAAACTACCCATATTTCGAACAAATTTCTATGGTCCCAAAGATCTGAGCCATTGAGATTCGACTGTAGTTCTTATTTGAACAGATACCATTATGGAATATTTGGCCATATTGCACAAGGCTTTCCACACCCATCAAATAAATTGGACTGAAACAGTGTGCAAGACTGATATGCACAGACACATCTAATACTATATCTGCTGTCATATTTTGCAATAAATAAATGTCAGCTTACTCTTTTTCCCTCAACAGTTCTTTCATCTTCTTCCTTTCTTCACTATCCATGTTTTTTTAAAAGAATGTATAAATCTGTTAGTGTACCTGAATAATAAAAAGTAAATTATTACCACCATAACCCTATGTACACAGCTCAGCTGAGCACTGTCATGATATCCCAAAACTAAAAGTCCAATCTCCGTTTACCTTTTGCATTCTGTCAGTCATTGGCAGTGCTTGTTTCTGGAATATCCAGGCAGTGCTCAGCTAAGTTGAGAGCCAGTGTATGTGATTTATTTATAGGCTGGAGATTTGTGAAAGATTGTGTATTTGATGAAAACTTGATCATTTTTGAGAGTTTTCCTAAGAAATTGCAAGAAATAAAAAAAAAAACAAAAAAAACTCTAGAATGTTATGCAGATCATTGCATAGGTGAATGTTTGCAGAATTGAAGGTGATTAGTAAATTGCCTGTTTGTCTTGAACTGTGAAGCAAATCTCTGTTCAAAGAAGGCAGTGGTCAAATTTCATTTTGGCTGATATCGCACCTGCATTGGGCAAAGTCACTGGAGCACAAAATCTAGGTCAAGGACACATGGTCATTGTGGGTGCTTGACAAGTGTGTCAAAGACAATTACTATGCAAGGTATGACACTTGCAGCTATCACCACTACAAAGAAATGCATTTTCATGCCAGACTTGACGTAAAATCATAATAGACAGTATCACTCAAGCGCAATATTTAGGTCAAGGGCACAGGGTCATAGTGTGTGCTTGAAGAGTTTGTCTAGGACAATTATTATGCAAGGTTTGACACTTGCAGCTATCACCTCATTACAGAAACACACTTTAATGCTGGACTCCACATAAAATCATGACAAAGTCACTTGAGCATGATATCTAGGTCAAGAGCATCGGGTCATAGTGCGTACTTGAAGAGTATGTCGAGAACAATCACTATGCAAGGCTTGACACGCGCAGCTATCACTGTTTCAAAGAAACACACCTTAATGCTAGACTCAAGGTAAAAAATGCTCGACTCGACGTAAAATCATGACAAAGTCACTCTAGCATGAAAACTAGGTCAAGGACACAAGGTAATAGTGCCTGCTCCAAGAGTTTATTAAGGACAATTACTATGCAAGATTTGCCACTCGGAGCTATTACGGCTTCAGAGAAACACACTTTAATGCTAGACTCGACACAAATTTAAAATAATGACAAAGCCACTGGAGTGCAAACTCTAGGTCAACGGCACAGGGTCATAGTGTATGCTTGAAGAGAATGTCAAGGATAATTACTGTGCAAAGTCTGACTCTCACGGCTATCACTGGTCACTTCAGAGAAAATGTTCTTAAATGCTGGGCTTGACGTAAAATCATGACAAAGCCACTGGAGCATGAAATCTAGGTCAAGGGCACTGGATCCTAGTGCCTGCTTGTAAATGATGTCAAGAACAATTACTATGCATGGTTTGACTATCATAGCTATCACCCCTACTAAGAAACACACTTTCCTAGGCTCGACGCAAAATCATGACAAAGTCACTCAAGTTCAAGGGCACTTAGGGCAGCGGGTCATAGTGCATGCTTGAAGTGTATGTTGAGGACAATTACTATGTCTTGGATTAAAGTTTAAGGCTATGTTGTCGGAGTTCTGAAATTCTAGAAAAAAAAAAAAAAATTGAAAAGATCAGTCATTCCTACTTTCAAGCAGGGCTCATGTCCTGCATCGGTAAAACTTTTCCTTAATTTATTTTGGGATTTGTAACCCCTACATGACAGATTGGTCAAAATTTGCCATGGAACTAAATTGATCATGTCAACTATGTCGTTGGGCAAATTTTGATGGAAGATAAGTAGAACTGCAGTCTGCACATCCACACGTTCTGATCAGGGCCTTTGTTCAGCGCTCAATATCACATTATTTCACAATAGCCATAATAATTTCCGTAGTTTGTAATAAAATACCGTTAAAGTGTGACTTTCACCTTAAACTTTGAACTGAAATTCAGGTCTTATCCTACTTTATCATTTATAATAGCAATTTAGACGTTTCAATGTCAGTAAATATTGAAACACTTGTATTCAATCAGCATTTCCGGTGTGTAAAACGTCAGCGATAATGTCCCACTAAAACGCGTCCAGAAGCACCAAGAAGCGTCATGAAGCGACAAGAACACTGAAGAACATGGTCAAGAGAATTTATAATGCGTTTAAAAAGTAATTACAATAGAAATAGATATATTCCACAATTAAACTATTTTCAACCACATGACTCCATACTGTCATTGGAATAATGAAACTTGGGAGAAGACGTTGCTCATGGCCTTCAATCCGGACAAATGCGAGGCCACCCGCATATATATATATATATATATATATATATATATATATATATATATATATATATATATATATAGCTACACGGAATAATATTTCAACCAAATAAAATACGCAAAATACTTCTTAGTAAATATTTCTAACGACTTATCATGGTTAGATAAAAGGAATAAAAAAAAAACACCCTGAAAATTTATTAATAGAAATGTCCAAACACCAAAAAAAAAAAAAAAAAAAAAAAAAAAAAAAAAATAGGAGAAAAGAAAAAAAAAACAATATGGTTGTAAAAATATGTTAGACCTATATCGACCACTCGAATGCCCTACCAGCCCACATACCTGTCCTCCCTACCCTGGCACAGTTTAGTACTGCTGTCTGCCAGGTAATTCATTCAAACCTTAGATACCAGAAACCGTTTTTACCTTTTAACTATATTAACACTCTTGATCGCACTATACAAACTCATCTCACCTACTTTTCTTTCCCGCTTTTTATTCAACTAACCCCCTTTAGCACTTAGTTTTACCGGAACCCCATCTGAAGTCCTCTTCGGAGGTTCTTGTTCGTCTGTCATTACTGACAGTGACCAATCCTAATCAACTGTGTGATGTGTTATTATTTGTGTGTTCTAAGATGGCTGATAAGACCAATCTTAGCTCTAAACTGCCTGCTGCAGATAGAACAAGAGAGGTCTGAGGAAGAAAGCTCTGTTGGTGATGCCTTAGCTCTGGCTTTCCGCTGTGCACGTTTCTGCTCGGCTTCGCTGATTCTTTTTGCTTCGTATTCACCAGCTCCCCTTTTTATTAGGCCTCGCCACTTTGTGCGATCTTGTGCAATCTGTTCGCATGACTCTGTTGGTATGTTGAAGTCTTTAAGGGGGGCTTTGAGGGTATCCTTGTATCGCTTCTTCTGACCACCATGGGATCGTTTTCCTACTTGAAGTTCTCCATAGAGGATTTTCTTTGGCAAACGTTCATCAGGCATTCTGGTAACATGACCTGTCCGTCTTAACTGTGCCAATTTCAGAAGAGTATGTATGCTCTGCATCCCTGCCCTTTTCAGGACTTCTGTGTCTGGAATCCTGTCTTGCCACTTGATCTTTAGAAGTTTTCTAAGACAGCTTGTATGGAAGTGGTTCAGTCTTTTGGCATGCTGTTGGTAAACTGTCCAAGTTTCGCATGCGTATAATAGTGTTGGCAGCACTACCGATCTATATACTTTCAACTTTGTGTCAAGTCTAATTCCACTTCGGTCCCAAATACTTCCACGTAGCCGGCCAAATGCTGCACTAGTTTTGGCGATTCTAGCATTCACTTCATCATCAATGTGCACAACTCTAGCCAATGTGCTTCCAAGGTAGGTGAACTTGTCTACCACTTGCAGTCGTTGACCTTTCCCTGTGATGGTAGGCTCCTTGTAAGGCTTTCCAGGTCCTGGCTGATATAAGTCTTTTTGATGCTGATTGTGAGATCATAGCTGTCACATGAATCAGATACTTGATCCACACCTTTTTACATTTTCTCTTCTGTTGGAGCACCCTTTGCCATATGTCATCAGCAAAGAGGAACTCGTCTAGCACCTCTGTCTGCACCTTAGATTTAGCTTGCAACCTTCTTAGGTTGAAAAGTTTCCCATCAAAGCGATACCTAATAGGTATACCATTGTCACCATCCTGGTAAGCATCTGTAAGCATGGCGGAAAACATCATGCTGAACATGTGAAGCTAGTACACAGCCTTGCTTAACTCCATTTGTCACAGGAAATGGATCAGAAAACTCGCCATCATTTTGGACCCTTGCAAGCGTACAATCATGGAACTGCCGCACCATTGCTATGAATTTGGCAGGACAACCAAACTTTGCCATAATTTTCCAAAGTCCCTCACGAATAACTGTGTCAAATGCTTTGGTAAGGTCGACAAAAGTCATGTAGAGGTCCACATCCTGTTCCTGGCATTTTTCTTGAAGCTGTCGTGCTGTGAAGATCATGTCTATCGTTCCTCTGTTTTTCCTGAATCCACACTGGCTTTCTGGTAGAAGCTTTGACTGTTCCAGGTGTTCATTCAATCGGTTCAGTAGGACCCTAGCAAGAATCTTCCCAGAAATTGACAATAAAGAGATGCCTCGATGATTGTCACAGACTTGAGGATTCGGAGGTTAAGGTGTTACGATAGATAGATAGATAGATAGATAGATAGATAGGCCTCTTCTGGAATACTCAACATCCATCTGGGACCTTTGAAGAAGAAATCTATTCATCAAATCGCAATGGTTCAACACACAGCTCAGCTTTGATATATGTTTTCATATATTGCCCTTTGATACTTTATACCCATTCATTGCTGGTAGTTAGACAAATATATATATAGCAGTCAATTCATTGAATACCAGGAGAACAAGCAGCTTCGAAAAATCTCTGAGCGAAAAATATTCGCATATACCGGGATGTCAGAAAAGTGGGGCCTTTCACATACGAAACAAGAAAAATCGGGTCAGTCATATACTTTTTGTTGAAAAAAAGGGGCTAACATATACTTTGCAGAGTTGAAAAAGGGGGCTATTCGGCATGCATTACGAAAACACGCCTATTTCAAATATATAGAAAATTTCACCTCAGAAAACTGAACTTTTCAGATAAAAAACTCTATTTTTTTTCTATTTCTGCTCAAAATATAGATTGAGTACCCACAAAATATGTTTTGAGCAGAAACAAGAAAAATAATGTTTACCCCTGTAAACCCTAGTTTACTATATAAAAGTGGGTTTAAGGGGTTTAAAATTATAAGGGCGTGTTTTCGTGATGGCACATCCGTAGCCTACTAATCCATAAATTGGAAGTTACCCATCCCCCACCCCGAGGTTGTTAGCCCCCTCCCCCGCCCCCCACCCCTCCGTGTGTTTAAAATACAGCAACAATTTTCCGAGAAATTTGCAAATCCGATAAATAAACGAGTTCGTTAATGCAGTAACGCGAGTTAGTTTATTTAGATTTTCAAGTCTCGAGGTAAATATTCCCTATATTTTAAACTCAAGGTGAAATAATTTGTACACATCATAAAAATGTTTCCACCCCATCCCTTCATATTCTGTTACGTGCTCTTTTGTCAATTTCAAATGATGATGTCAAGTTTTGCGGCTTTACGTCATGACTCGTCGCGCGGCCTGATAGCGTTCTAACGGAAATATTTCTTTTGTCTAGGAGGAAATATTTCCTCCAAGTAATTATAAATTATATTTTCAGCAGAAATGGTGCTCTTAACTAAACGTAGCTTCAGATATGTAATATAAATACAGGGGTGTCAATCGGGGCTGCTCTTAGAAAGAATTTGCTCCTGGCAATTATTTCCTTTAAGAATAGCCCATTTTTGAAGGACTACTAATATTATTTTTTTCTTCTAGATTTTCCCTGTATGTGCGTGCAAATGAATTCCGTTTTGGCTATGCCACTGCACTGGATAAAGTTCAAGGCAACACTATCCTCTTAAATATTTAAGAGTTTCCTCGCGCGTGTTGCAGCTGATTTATTTTTATGCCCCCAACTTCAAAGAAGTTGGAGGGGCATATTGCTTCTGGGTTGTTCGTCCGTCCGTCCGTCCTTCCGTCCGTTCGTCACGCTTTTTGATGCATAGCGTAACTTTAAAACCGTGAATGCTACTGTTTTGAAATTTCATATATGGATTCCTCATGAAAAAATAGCTGACACGTATTTTTTTTCTTGACAGGATTATGCCCCTTTTCTGAGTTATGGCCCTTTGAAAAAATATGGATGCAATCTTGTCAGCAAAATATCTAAAAAACTATTAAAGCTAGAGCCTTGAAACTTAATGAATAGACTGGTAGTAATGAGTAGACAACATGATTAACTTTTGAAGAAATTTTAAAAAATACTTCTTGAGTTATGGCCCTTTGTAATTTTGGGCAATTTTACCTTGTCAGCAAAATATCTCAAAAACTGTTAGAGCTAGAGCCTTGAAACTTAGTAAATAGATTTGTAGTGATGAGTAGATGACCTGATTAACTTTTGAAGAAATTCTGAAAAATACTTCATGAGTTATGGCCCTTTGTAATTTTGGGCATTTTTATCTCGTCAGCAAAATATCTAAAAAACCGTTGGAGCTGGAGCCTTGAAACTTAATGAATAGACTGGTAGTGATGAGTAGACAACCTGATTAACTTTTGAAGAAATTTTGAAAAATGCCTTTTGAGTTATGGCCCTTTGTAATTTTGGGCATTTTTACCTTGTCAGCAAAATACCTCAAAAACTGTTAGAGCTTGAGCCTTGAAACTTAGTAAATGGATTTGTAGTGATGTGTAGATGACCTGATTAACTTTTGAAGAAATTCTGAAAAACACTTCATGAGTTATGGCCCTTTGTAATTTAGGGCATTTTTAACTTGTCAGCAAAATATCTCAAAAAACTATTGAAGCTAGAGCCTTGAAACTTGATGAATAGACTGGTAGTGATGAGTAGTCAACCTGATAAACTTTTGAAGAAATTTTGAAATATATTTCTTGAGTTATGCCCCGTTGTAATTTTAGGCATTTTTATCTTGTCAGCAAAATATCTCAAAAACTGTTAGAGCTAGAGCCTTGAAACTTAGTAAATGGATTTGTAGTGATGAGTAGATGACCTGATTAATTTTTGAAGAAATTCTGAAAAATACTTCATGAGTTATGGCCCTTTGTAATTTTGGGCAATTTTACCTTGTCAGCAAAATATCTCAAAAACTGTTGGAACTAGAGCCTTGACACTTGATGAATAGACTGGTAGTGATGAGTAGACAACCTGATTAACTTTTGAAGAAATTTTGAAATATACTTCTTGAGTTATGCCCCTTTGTTATTTTGGGCATTTTTATCTTGTCAGCAAAATATCTCAAAAAGTATTAGAGCTAGAGACTTGAAACTTGGTGAATTGATTGGTAATGATGAGTAGATGACCTGATTAATTTTTTTGTAAATTCTGAAAAATATTTCATAAGTAATGGCCCTTTGTAAATTTGGGCATGTTTCCCTTGTGAACAAAATATCTCAAAAACTATTGAAGCTGGAGCCTTGAAACTTGATGAATAGATTGGTAGCGATGAGTAGATGACCTGATTATGCCCCCAGTTTCGAATGAAATTGATGGGGCATATTATTTTGCCTTCATTTGTCCATCCGACTGTTTGTCCGTTCATCAAGCTTTTTTTGTGCATGCCATATCTTAAGAACCCTGCACACTAGGGTTTTGAAATTTTATATTTGGGTTCCCAATGAAAAAATAGCCGACCCGTATTTTGTTTCTTGTCTAGCATGTTTATTTAAAGTTATGCCCCTTTGAAAAAAATCAGAATTAAATCTTGTGAGCAAGATATCTTGAAAAGTATTTAAGCTGGGTTCTTGAAATTCGATACAGTGAGTGGGAATGATGTGTACATTACCCGATTATATTTTGAGAGAATTCCATGAAAATATTGATAAAGTTACGGCCCTTTGCAGTTCTGCTCATTTTGACCTTGTCAGCAAGATTTCTCGAAAAGCACTTAAGCTAGGGTCTTGAAATATTATATGCTGATTGGGGATGATGTGGAGATTACCTGGTTTGTTTTTTAGGGAATTCCATGAAAAATTGATGTAGTTATGGCCCTTTGTAGTTCTAGGCATTTTGACTTTTTCAGCAAGATATCTCAAAAAGTATTTAAGCTAGAGCCATGATATTTGGTATACTGATTGGGATTGAGGAGGAGATCACCTGAATAAATTTTGAACCAATTAAATGAAATGTTGGAGTTATGGCCCTTAGCAATTTCGGGCCATTTAATGTCGTTGCTTTATTGTGTATAGCATAAGTTTAGAACCATGTATGCTAATGTTTTGAAATTTCATGTTTTGATTCCTCATGAAAAAATAGGTGATCCGTATTTTTTTCTTATCCCAATCATCTCCTATTTTAGAGTTATTTCCCTTTGATAAAATAATATTGAAATCATATATTTGTACTGTTGTTACCGTCATGGCTAAGCAGTGTTGGAGTCAAACAGTGTTAGAGTCAGGCAGTTTGGGGCATAGTGTTTTACAAACACCAGCTCTAGTTCTATTTACTTTGGAATTTTGGCTCATCGTTCTGACTGCGCGGATGTGAAGGTTGATCTGAGTCTTCGCTCAGCGCACCTGTTCAGCAGATTGATTTCCAGTGGTTGGTCTGGAATGTTTCGTGGGCTCTTAATCGATTTAATAGACAACAAAGTGGTGCACAACTTTGTAAATACCATATTTGTTTAGATCTAATTTAACTTGTAAAAAGTAGTTGTGGTCATGGTACCCAAGCCATTAATCAATCTCATAAATCCGTAAACGAATGACGAATCAGAATGTTCAGACCAACAGGCATGGATCCCAGAACAAAGGGTGTAATCAGGCGTCCGCGGATAGTAAGCATTACTTGGTAAGCAAGCTTCGTCCACCATGCCCACAGGCCTGAACGAAGGAAAATGTAGGTAGAAGCGTATGTCCGGGATTTTGGAAGTCTACTTATGGCTCGTCATTGGCAAAAACATCGGAAACAATTCTGGAAACTGCCACATTGTAGGGACTGACCAGATCATGGTGTCTTCCACAGAACTTCTTAAGTGTTGCTACCAGTTTGGTTTTTTGATACCCCTGGCTCAGCAATTTTGTAGTGAGCACTTTCCCACGCTCCATGAAGTCCTGATAATTTGAACAGGCTCTGGCATAACAGATTAACTGTGATACGTAAACGCCGTATGTTGAAATGATCATTAAAAATATCTCTTGACGCTTTATGTCGTTTCATGACGCTTCTTAATGCTCCCTATCGCTTATTAGTGGGACCGCGAGTGACACAGAAATTGATGACGTCATACACACCACGTAAACAGCGAAGAGGACAGGTGCTCGCTAAATTATCTAATTAAAAGAAAACAGTTCAGTTAACACTGCCATTTCAAGATGTCAGACACCACAGAAGATCCTAGTGTGAAGGCAGGACACCCTCCTGCAGGTTGACATAATTCCCTTTTTAATTTGTTTTGCGTGAAAGTCAGTTTGCAATGTCGTAATTGACAATATGGTGCGGACTCAACCCAGCGTGCACGTAACTAACGTACAAGTTGCAACGTCACATTAATGCCGATGCAATGTGATCACGTTAATATTGGCTGCGCTATGCGAAAATATGTCATCATGCATATACGGACAAGGAAGGCCAAGATCAGCCTGCGCATCCACGTTCTGATGAGAACCTTCACTGTCCTCTTAACAGAATTGTTGGATACTATAGAATGTAGTAATGGAGGGGTACATAAACCCCTGATTGGATTGGATGGGGTGTAATCATTGGACCGGACCCGAATTTTACCATTTTTTAGCTTGGTTATAATTATTTCTTTTAATCTAAATGTTTTATTTTGCAATAGATAGTTTGTCTAACAGATACATTACAGTAATCTGAATGATCGTAGGAAGCTGTAGGTCGAGAAATACCACAAGAAATAGACAGGAAATGGGACATGGAGCATCCAGGTCAGGTTGCTATTGCTTAGTGTGTTCATTGTAATTTCTGAAGTTTTCTGAGAGAGACACATATATCCAGTAGATATTACAGTAATAATAAAACTATAATGAATTGGCTAGACTTTAGAATCTGTCCGCTACTGTTTATTGACTTCAGTATGCGAGTCAGTACACCCATTAACTGCCCATACGGTTAAGATTAAGTTAGAAGTAGGTCACTGATGGTTAGGTTAGTCTGGTCATCATATTTAGCATACTTCTATCTGGAATATTTACCGTCGGTTAGGGTATTATTAAGTGGCGGACAGATTCTAAAGTTGCTCCAATGAATTAAGAAATAAAAAGCCCTGTTCTGAAGACTGGATTGAACAAGGTGTATGTTAATAAGCACTCCTATCAATCTTGTAGACATAATAGTTTAAAAGGTCTGAACACAAAGTGCAACATAAAAGCAATTAGTTGATTATTATAATTTTCACAAAGACGCATACATGTAATACGTAAATAGGCTTAGCCTAAATGCGACACAGCACACACCTATATCTGCACTCTTCAAAAGTCCTTCACAGCATCATTAAAGAATGAATATCAGTATATAAAAATATTATGTAAATCAGTAATAAAAATAATCAGCAAAATATGTTCGTGACACTTATTGACACTCATTTGGTCACTTCGTGAAGCTTATTAGTGAGACCCATAATCAAGTCCTCCATCTTCCGGTGACAACTTCGGGGAAGAAAACACGGAAGAAAATTGGTTAGAGCGATTACTGCTGAAAGTATATATCGTTGTATGTTACTTTTCCTTGATCATATTCTCTACTGTAGAGCTCACTTCGTTTGCGACGCACTTTTTGTGCGTCGCGAGCTTATTCGCTATAATAAAACAACAAATTTCACAGAAAGACACAAGCTGGGGCACAGCAATACCTACAATTAACGTGTGCATTCAGTGAAGACTTGGATTAACCTGTGCAGCCACACAGCCTGATAATAGCCTTCGCTATGTAATGTGCCTTCTATGTATAGTTAAGGACATGAGGCTTCTCCATGTGGCCACTGAAGGCTGATTAGACTGAGTGGATGTGCAGGCATCTTAGCGAACATGTAAATTGTAGTATTTGCTATTCCCGGGCTCAGATGATATGAACTGTCATAAATGCAAACCATGTACATACATTTTCATGGAGTACTGTAATTACTGCCCTTAGTATTGGGAAAGACAGGCCTTTGCAAACAATGTAGACCCAGACCAGATGCCACAGAATGCAGCATCTGATCAGGGATTACACTGTTTGCCATACATACAGCAATATTTAGGCACATCAACAGGTAGTAGAATGGACTGTTTCAAATTTTAGGACAAGTATGGGAACATAAGGTTTCCCAATATTTAGGGTAAATACTGCAATCATGATATATAGCATTAGATAAGAGGGGGTACCAGGAAAGTATTTTTCTTATATCTCCACTAAAACATATGTTGTGAGTACTCATTAGAAGCGCCTCAGCGAGGCGCTTCTAATGAGTACCACAATATATGTATTCATGGAGAAATGAAACAACTATGAATACTTTTTGGTTTAAAAAGCATCTTATCGAAAGCTATGCAGTGAGATCCCCTCTTATGAGGAGCCAGGGTCCCATTTATCAATTTTCTGATGTTTCAGTGAAAGTTGGTGGGATGAGAGTTGTTACACACACAAAAGCTCACAAAGAGAAGCCAGCAGAGGAGGAGAAACCTGACGAGGAAGAAGCTGCTCAGTTTGAAGAGTAAGTCTTACTCCCCAGCTGCAGATAAGAGGGGGTAGCCACAAAATGTTTTTTCTTATTTATCCACAAAAAAATATACACCACAACCTCTTTATAACACTATTGTTGGGGTCCAGGGCCTGACAAATCCATTGCCCAGCTGCCTGGGACAAGTCCATATTTTGGCTGGGCAAGTGATTTTTCATTTCACTTGCCCAGAAAAATGTATAGAATATATAGGGAATATTATAATTCCAAGCCATTTTCAAGATGCTGTGGAATGCTGGGCACATGGTTAAAACTTGGATTTGTCAGGCCCTGGGGTTCATAGCATAAACCATGTTAGTTAAACAACCATGTTATATCCAAACAAAAATGTATAGATTATATTGAAAAATGACCATTATGGACATTTTTCAATATAATCTATATATTTTTGGGATCCATCTTTGAACCGTGTTGTATCCAAAACCGTGTTATAATGAACCGTGTTATAGAGAGATTGTAGTGTATTGTGGGTACTCATTAGAAGCACCTTGCTGAGTTGTGGATACTCATTAGAAGCACCTCACTGAATCACGTAGGTACTCATGAGAAGTGCCACACTAAGGTGCTTATTATGAGTACCCACAACAGAGGAATATTTGGTGATACTTCTGGGATAATTTTCTCGTTTACCATAAAAACACGTTGTGGGTACTCATTAGAAGTGCCTCTCTGAGGTGCTTCTAATGCGTATCCACAACATAATGTTTTTATGGAGAAATAAGAAAAATTATCCCAGAATTATCACCAAATACTCCTCCTTAACAAGTCCTCCGCCACAACAAATTGTTTTGTGTAGAAAAAAGAAAAAATACCAGTAATCTTTGGTTGAAAACAGTGTGCCTTATCTTATTCAAGAGTTGAAGCTTAGACACTTTGTTTCAACCAAAAGGTTTTCACTTCAAAATCAAATTAATATACCGTTATGATGCAAATGATCCTCATGGGTTGTCCTATCTTTAAACCTGAAGTCATCACCATCATCAACAGTCAAAAAGTTTGCATAATTTTCTTATTTCTTTACAGAAGCGCATGTTGTGGGTGCTTATTAGAAGTGGCTTTCTGTGGGTCGTACAATAAGTGCTCACAACATCTGTTTACATGGAAAAATAATAAAAGTTATTATTACGAAAACTTACATATTCAAATATATAGAAAATTTCACCTCCAAAAACTGAAAATTTTCAGGTAAAAAACTTTGATATTTTTCATATTTCTGCTCAAAACATAGATTGTGGGTACCGCTAGAATTGCTTTGGCAAGGCAGTTCATTCAAGTACCCACAATCTATGTTTTCGAGGAAAATAAGAAAAATAATGTATGCCCCTGTAAACCCCTGTTTTACTATATAAAAGTGGGATTTAAGGGGGTCAAAATTATATAGGCATGTTTTTCTGGATTCTTCTCTTATCTGGAGATGTAATACTTATAGCTCTAGAAAAGAGAAATAGCCATTTGAATAGTCCCCCACTTTTTGTAAGAAAAATGAGCGGACATAGTATTCCTAATTCCATAATGTGTGGTTCGGACCTGTTTGTTGGTACCCTTTGTGCACAACCTTTTAAACTGTTACAGATGTTTTTTGTCATGGTCTGAAGATGTGTATACATGTGCTTTGGTTATAATCCTGAAAATTTTTTTATCTCACCCTTTTCGCATTTTTAACTTGGATCATTTTTCAATCTCCAATACTGTCAGACTGTATAGATAGTGCGGTACATTTTGTGCACAACACCTCCCCCAACAAGTTTATACCCAAGAATGGCAGTTGTCAGTTTCTGGTGAAAGAATGTGCACAATACTGTTTAACAGCTTAGAGGACTAAGTCTGCCCAGTAAACATGTGGTTAGGCACACTGACAGCGCTCAACATGACCCCATTGGGTTGACTGGGCCGTAAAACCTCAACACATACAAACAAACCAAGTTTATGCCATTCTTTTTGAAATTTTGCAAGTGTTTTCATCATGGTCTGAAGATGTGCATGTGATTTGATATAATCCTGAAACCGTTTTTTTTTTTTCACTTTTTCCACATTTTGAACTTAGTCATTTGTTGTGCTCTGATACGTTCAAAGCTGAAAGATAGTGGGTACCTTGTGGGCACAACTTCTCTTACAGTCCTAAGCTGATCTTTTTGAAACCTAACGTGCGTTTCTGTCATGGTCTGGAGATGTGCCAAAAGGTAAACCTTGGACGACGCCCGCCCAGACATCGCTATTTTAAAGGACGGATTTTTTTAAAACCTGTCCAAAAAGTGAAGAAAGTTCTGAAAATCTCACCCTGCCTTGAAATTTACTCATAAATGCAAGTGGGCGAGTGGAATTTTACATTCCTGTCAGTTTGTAGGTGTGTTAATGTAATTATTTAAATTTATTTTTCAGACCCCCTAAGACAGATAAGCATCATCAACAGATTCTACTTGCAGGAGTAGTTACAAAGGTATAAACTGGCTGTTTTTCAGAATTCAGTGCTTCGGCTAACCCTATATAGAGGGGCATGCCACCCCTCTTGCCCACTCCTGCTGCCCCTCAGCCCTTCATTAGCTGCTATTTGCCTTATTTCCAGACATAAAACCCTACATTTTGGTAAAACATTCATGAAAATCAGACCAAAATTAAAAGAAAATTATCACTGTTTAAACTGGCTTGCCAGCCTCGGTGGCTCAGTTGGATGCGCATCGGACTGGAGACCAAGTCCCCAGTGGGCACACAACGTTAAAATGACGTCATATCAACATCGATGCGACGTGATCACGCCGCATGGCCGTTGATACAACGTCATTTTGATGTTGTGTGCCTGCTGGGTCGCAGGTTCGACCCCCGCAGAGGTCGGCAACATTCTTTTGTGTTGATTGATCATAAAATGTTTTCTACGGTCATTCTGTCCCAGTGCTCCAGCTAGGATTTTAGGGAAGAGGGGTGCCTGGTAAGAACTTGCTGCCCGGTCATACAAGAATGAGGGCACCATGTGACATGTGATATGCTAAAATTGCTAAGTATCATGACATGTTACAAAATAAAATCCCATTCCACAATAAATGCCTTGGACTAGAATACACATAAAACTGACTTTACACATTGATAATTTTTTTAATTTTTGTCTGATTTTCATGAAATTTTATGCAAAATGTAGGGTTTTATGTCTGGAGTTGAAATAAGGCAGAGGGCAGCTTCAGAAGGGCAGAGGGGTGGCAGGAGAGGGCAAGAGGGGTGGCCCAACCCTCTATATAGGGCTAGCTGGAGCACTGTCTCCCTTCCGCTGATTCAAGAAGGGCAGTTGTCAGCTTCTGTCAAAAGAATGCACAATACTGGTTAACCGCTTAGAGGACTAAGCCTGCCCAGTAAACGTGTGGTTAGTTAAACTGACCGCGCTCGACATGACCCCATTGGGTTGACTGGGCCGTAAAACCTAAACACAAACAAAATAAACCTGTGGTTAGGTAAACTGACAGACTCGACATGACCCCATTGGGTTGACTGGGCCGTTAACCTCAAACAAACTGGCTTGACATGACCCTATTGGGTTGCATGGGCCATAAAACATCACTCAAAAAAAAAAAAAAAAAAATATATATATATATAAATAAATAAATGCTTAAATGTCCTTCAGATTTATGTTTATTGTAGCTTGAGGCATTCATTGTAACAGTCTTGATACCAGGCACTTTACATGACAAATTATGCTCTCATTTTTGTTTGACAACACAAAAAGTTCCCTACCTGGCATCCCTGTCCTCAAATCTTAGCTGGAGCACTGGATTCTGTCATAGCACTTTTTTTCAACCCCAAAAATATGGATATTTCATAGCTACAGATAAGAGGGGGTATCCACATCATATTTGTCTTATTTCTTGATGAAAACATATGTTGTGGGTACTCATTTGAAGCGCCTTGCCGAGGCGCTTCTATTGAGTACCCACAACATATGTTTTTGTTGAGAAATAAGAAAGATATCCGCATTTTTTGGATGAAAACAGCGCCTTATCTGTTGCAATGATTTTTTCTTATTTCTCCAAGAAAATGCATTTGTGTGTACTGATTAGAAGTGCCTCAGCGAGGCACTTTTAATGAGTACCCACAACATATGTAGCCATGTATTTAGAGCTGTATTACCAGGATCTACACTGCTTGGACATGTGCAGGAATGGGTAAGTAGGCTGATCCATAGCTTAATCAAAGTATCCGCATGGCCAGGTGGTTAGCACTCATGGCTTTGATTCAGTAGGTCTTGACTTGACTGGTCTGATGTTCTATGCTGTATCATCCAGACCCACATGAGTTTGACCTGCAGTGACCATGAAGTCAAGGTCACAAATGTAGAAAAAAAGTTTTGGTTAAAGTTTTTAGATGCAAAGCAGGATCTAGGTGAGCTATGCTGTCCTATGAAAGCTCTTATTCTAGTCATTATTTCATGCCACCTTTTAATATCTTCTTCAGGGGGACAAAGATTTTCCTGAGGCAGCGGTAAAGGCTTACCATGAAAAACCTAAACCTACGCATGAGAACAGACACGTGAACTCGCCACATATGAAGGTCATCCAACAACCTAGAAAACAGTAGACTTTGAGGACATGATAAATAATAATAAAACTGAGCTGCAGGAGCCAGCAGTGGGTACTTTACGACAGCAATGAACCCTGTTAGCATTCTTAAATCTATATCGGACAGTTATCCTCCCCACAGCTAGGCTTCTTTGAGCACTAAGCCTGCCCAGGAAAAGTGTGGTTAGGTAAATTGACGAGCCGGCCTCGGTGGCTCAATTGGATGCGCCGTCCGACTGGAGACCAGGAGGTTGCGGGTTCAACCCCCGCAGAGGTCGGCAACATTCTTTCGTGGAGATTGATATTGAAATATTTTCTATGGTTATTCTCCCCCTTCCGCTGATTCAAGAAGGGCAGTTGTCAGTTTCTGGCGAAAGAATGTGCACAATACTGGTTAACCGCTTAGAGGACTAAGCCTGCCCAGTAAACGTGTGGTTAGGTAAACTGACCGCGCTCGACATGATCCAATTGGGTTGACTGGGCCGTAAAACCTCAACACAAACAAATAGGTAAATTGACTGGCACAACATGACCATATAAGTGTTGACTGGACTGCTAAACTGCAAACCAGCCTAACAGAACACTTTGGTCTGGGTTGGTCCTATTCATCATAGTAACAGATAACCACACTCAGCATTACCCCATTGGGTTGACTGGGCCGTAAAACCTCAACACAACAAACAAAATAGTACCAGATAAGGGTATCATGATTGATATTTTCTTACTTCTGGAAGAAAAGGGTAACGTGTAACTTCTGGAAAAAAAGGGTAAAGGGTAAAATTTCAAACTTTTTATTACATACTTTTTTTGCATAAATTTTGCTTTTTATGCAGTTGTTTCTTAAAATATTTGTGGAATAGCAGACAGTGTAGACCCTGATCAGACTGCCTCCCCCAGGAGCAGTCTGATCTGGGTCTGCACTGTTTGCATATGGCCGTTTGTCTGCAACTTTGGTGTATAAAATTTTAGGACATTTACGGTACATTTTTGTTCTCACTAGAAGTGCTTTACTAAGATGCTTCTGAGGAGTACCAGCAACATTTCATTGTGGAAAAATAAGAAAAACCGTGAATATCTGTTTAAAGAAAATGCCTGGTCTGGCGCTATAACTCAGTTATTTTTTACAACCAGAACATATATAGGGTAGACAGAGGTACACTGGCTGTAATCTAAAAACTGCAGAATTGCTTCACTGTGCGCTGGCCGGCCTCGGTGGCTCAGTTGGATGCGCCGTCCGACTGGAGAACAGGAGGTCGCGGGTTCAATCCCCGTCGAGGTCGGCAACATTCTTTCGTGGAGATTGATCGTGAAATATTTTCTACGGTCATTCTCTTCCTTCCACTGATTCAAGAAGGGCGGTTGTCAGTTTCTGGCGAAAGAATGTGCACAATACTGGTTAACCGCTTAGAGGACTAAACCTGCCCAGTAAACGTGTGGTTAGGTAAACTGACAGCGCTTGACATGACCCCATTGGGTTGACTGGGCCGTAAAACCTCTACACAAACAAAACACTGTGCGCTGAGAGGGGTATGTGCAGTAATTAGGTCAAATACAGTATATGATAAACCGTATTTGACCTAATTACCGCACATACCCCTATAAGTGCACAGTCAAGCATTTCCGTTGTCTTCAGATTACAGCCAGTATACTTTTGTCTACTTCTTCATAGAGATATGTTGTGGGTACCCATTTGAATTGCATCAACTTGTTGATGCAATTCAAATGAGTACCCACAACATATCTTTTTATGAAGAAAATCAGAAGAAAAAAAACATCCCATTAATATCATTTGATTAGTCCCTAGCTGATCTTTTTTTTTTTTTTTTAAGTGTGCCTTTTGTATAGCTGGATACATTTTATCACAAGCTTTCCTAGTAATTTTGAAAACTCTAAGTGTACAGTGCGGTAATTAGGTAAAAAACGGTACTTTTTTTATTTCTAGGTAAAAACGTGTGCTTTTGTATTGTTTAGCATTACCTTGGCCTTAGGTAGAATACAGCATTTTATATTTCTACGCAAAAACATCTATGGTTTGGTATTGTTTAGCATTGCCTTGGTAAGGCAATGTCTCACCTAATCTGGGTCTACATTGTTTGCTCAGGGATGTCTGTTGGAATACTTAAGATAAATCTAGTAAAGTACCTGTTGCTAGCTCTTGTCTCAGTTGTACAAGATAAAATGATAGGTGATTGGAATGGTCAGCTCAGGACAATAAAAAAAAAAAAAAAAAAAGAGATATGGCGTAATCAGTAGTTTATAAAGGCCCAGAAGTCCAAAGCATTGTTAGTCTAATGTAGTTGTTAGTAATGTTTTTGCAAAAAAAAAAAAAAAAAACAACCCCGTCCCCCTCCAAAAAAAAAAAAAAAATAAAAATTTTTTTTAATGAAAAACAAAAAATGGAAGTAGCAGCAAATATTTTCTCTCATTTTTCATAATTTGCGCTTCAGTATTTAACGGTATTTTAACAGCTTCATTAAGCCACGTTGATACACTTCAACTGTTGTCCTGCTGAACCGGGATATACACAGCCTTTGCAGTCAGTGCAGATCCAGATCAGTAGGCTTCTGAAGAAGCCAACTGATCTGGATATGCACTGTTTGTCATTAAGGATTTGACTGTATGAATAACTTGGATCAAGTAATCTAATTGGCTGAAAATTTGAAGTGGGCGTGGCATGTTAATTTATTTAGCATGACAAGGGTAAAGGGGCGTTAAGTAATTCTGTCAAAATGTTTTTGCCAGCCTTTTGAAAAGGGGATGTACCCTTAAAGGAAAGAATTTGCTCCCAAGTGGAGCAAATTCTTTCCTTTTAGGGTGGGCCTCTTTTCAGATTTCAATCTAGGGTAGACCCTTTTAAGAAGTGGTTTGGTGTAAAGGAATACAAACAGACAGTCACAAAACTTATGGTGGAAAATCCACCGTCCTCTTTAGTTAACAATGTTTTGAAAAACTGGGCCTCAGTAAATTTTAACAGTGAAACTGTACTGTCGAGTAAAAATTAGAAAAATTGAAAATGTGAGGCTGAAGTGGTGCATTTCTTTGAATCCTAGGAACTAGGAATAGACGTGTATTTTAAATTTTTGTGATTTTGTAAAAAAAAATATAATAGACTTTCGTCTTGTTGGTAAAGCATCCGGGTGGTCGAGTGGGTTAGCCTGATTTTTGGATCATGAGGTTTGGGGTTCGAATCCCGCTGGAGACTGAATTCAGTTCAACACTGTGTGGCACTTCATTGCGGAGAGTCATTCATTATCATCCTTCCATCGTCTCGATATGACTTAAATACTGTTGAGCGGGACTGAAAACACAAAATCATCATTGCATGTAGTTGAAAATCAGGGCTGATGTTCTTGGGTGTTGTGCAAAAATATTTCCATGCATAGCTCCAGATAAGGGGGTTTAGACATGTATTTCTTATTCCTCCACAAAAATACATTGTGGGTACTCATTAGAAGCGCCTCAGCGAGGCACTTCTAATGTGAACCACAACATATGTTTTTGTGGAGAAATAAGAAAAATATTAATACTTTTCAGTTGAAAAAAAGCGCCTTATCTGGAGTTATGCATTGGTCAGCATGTGGTCATACATCTGGAGTTATGTATTGATCAGCATGTGGTCATACATCTGGAGTTATGCATTGGTCAGCATGTGGTCATGTATTTTTTAAGGCAAACATACAATTTCAGGGGAAGTAACAACTCTGCTAAAGTTGACATTTCCCTTTTGAAAGGGAATTACGGTACCCTAAGTGGAAAGGGAGCAAATTCTTTTCTTTTAGGGTGGATTCCTTTTCATAAAGGGCTTGATGAGGTGAAAGACAAACAGCAAATTACAAAAGTTGTCTCCCTTGTAAAAAAATGGCCAAAAATCTGCTAAGCATATCAAGTCCCTTTACAATATTTGTTACATTCTTCCATGGAGATTGATCATGAAATATTTTCTACGGTCATTCTCTCCCTTCCGCTGATTCGAGAAGGGCAGCTGTCAGTTTCTGGCAAAAGAATGTGCACGAAACTGGTTAACCGCTAAGAGGTCTAAGCCTGCCCAGTAAACGTGTGGTTAGGTAAACTGACCATGCTCAACATGACCCCATTGGGTTGACTGGGCCGTAAAACCTTAACACAAACAAACAATATTTGTCAGACCTGGAGCTTGGAGCCAAGGTAATTACATTATAGAATCTAGTGCTATAAATAAATAAATTGTGCTAATTTTGTGTTGCTGAAATTTGTTATTGAACCCAATCACTCCTTGAAATCTATTCCACTCATTAGGCCAAATAAAAAAGATATTTGTGTTTAGGGTAACATGTTGGACAAAAATAGGTAGGGATTATTATTTTTTATATATATAATTACTCTGTTTTACCAAAAAAACATCTGGACTCCTCATAATTTGCTTAAAAGTTTACCAAGACTGTGTGAATATGTTTTGGTCTCTCTGAAAAGTACTGAGAGAATGACCAGCAGTGTATGCCCTGATCAAAGTGTTGGAGCAGTTTGATTTGGGCCTATACTGTTTGCTCTGGCCTACTTGTCTATATATTTAGCATATGCATGGTAGCACAAATATTTTATCCCAGTGACATTTTTTTTTTGAGAAAATGAAAAAAAAAACTACCCTGAAAAAGCATGGTAGGGTTACCCTGAAAAACGCATATTTTTGTTTGACCTTATTATTGCTATTGTGTTCTGCTAACGATGTGCCATTACATATTAATACAATCTTTAAGATATTCAACTGCATCTTGTGTTTCAATTTTTTCTGTTACCAAAAAAGTTTGGTTTCTCTGTGAAAATATTCTAGTCCCAGATGGGGGTGGTCGGGTGGTGCGAAGGTGTCATGTATCTTGTGTCACCGGGGCGTCCAACTGATATTGGCTTACAGTTGGGCAAGGCCTGCTATCGTTGAAGTAGGTAAAGGTAGAGGGGGGGAATGTTTTTATTTCTTCTGTTTCTTCCCTTTCATTCCTGTTCCTCTTTCTTCCCTGTTCCTCTCTTTCATCTTTTCTACTATCTCTTCTATCTCTTTTCTCCTTTTCTCTGGGAGACGACACAAAATGACCCACAAGGGTTGACGTGTCGTTAAACCCCAACACAATCAATCAAATCTAGTCCCAGAATAGACATTTTATGTTTCAGGATTTCATTATCTCAAAAAATGAGTTCCTGGAGCCCCGGAACTTGTGACATTCATCACATACATACCTATATAATTTTGATCCACTTAAACCCAACTTTTATATAGTAAAACTTGGGTTTACAGGGTATACATTATTTTTCTTATTTCTGCTCAAAACATAGATTGTAGATACTCGTTAGAACTGCCTTGGTAAAGCAGTTCTAATGAGTACCCACAATCTATGTTTGGGCAGAAACATGAAAAGTATCAGAATTTTTATCTGAAAACTTTGTTTTCTGTGGTGAACTTTTCAATATATTTGAATAGGCGTGCTTTCGTAATGTAGAGCATAAAATAAATCTTTTACTTTGTGGCTTTGTTCATTTTCTGCTCCATTTCATGCTGCAGTAATGGTAAATATCTTTCCAGCTTGGCATACTTACTGCAATCAGAACTCTAGAAAAGAGGGAGTAAACAGTGTTTCAGCATTGAATTTTTGAAAATCAGCATTGAAATTGAAGTTGAGGGGGTATAAATACTCCCATGATATTTTGGATTTTAGCACTGAGCTCAAATTTAGGGAGTAAAATGTTTCAGAGAATTTTACATCTTTTAATACAAAGTAATTTCTCTCTCTTTGATTTTTTATGAGCAGTGGCAGTACACTAGATCAGAAAGGGTTTTCTAGTTGTTTTTTTTTTGTTGTTTTTTTTTTTCAGATAAAATATGGCTTGGCATTTCATGAGACTTGTCAGTTTAGCAAACAATTCACATGAAATGTCAAGCTTTATTTTCTCTGAAAAAGTTCAAATTTTGTATGCTTATATTTGGTGCTTTAAGAGTTCAGCATTGCAAATGGGCATTTAAGCCATTTAAGCATTATGCTTTAACATAGGGAGTAAACTACTCATTGTACCAGAACATTATAAAGAGCTCTGTGCACAAGGTGGTTTGGTGGTGCGAAGGTGGCGTGTATCTTAGTCACTGGGACGTCCAACTGATATTGGCTTATAGCTGGGCAAGGCCTGCTATCCTTGTAGCAGGTAAGGGTGGAGGGGGAATGTTTGTATTTCTTCTGTTTCTTCACTTTCAATCCTGTTCCTCTTTCTTCCCTGTCCCTCTCTTTCATCTCTTTTACTATCTCTTTTCTCCCCTTCTCTGGGAGACAAAATGATCCACAAGGGTTGACGTGTCATTAAACCCCAACAAAATCAATCAAGAGTACTATGCAATTACCTACAGTATTTGGACATCTCGACTTCTTAAGTCTTGAGTATGACTGTACTCTCTCTCTCTCTCTCTCTCTCTCTCTCTCTCTCTCTCTCTCTATATATATATATATATATATACTTCAACCTCTTTATAACATGGTTCGTTATCACACAGTTTTGGATATAACATGGTTCTAAGATGGATCCCAAAAAATTTATAGATTATATTGAAAAATGACCATAAATGGTCATTTTCAATATAATCTATACATTTTTGTTTGGATGTAACACGGTTGTATAACTAACACGGTTTATGTTATGGACCCCAATAATAGTGTTATAAAGAGGTTGTGGTGTATATATATATATCGGTAAAAGAATCACAAGACTGCCTCAAACTTTGTCTATGCACAGTAGAACATAAGAAAACATACTGAATGACATTAGCATCATAGCAACACAGAAGAAACCAATACAAATAAAACCAAGACCATCTTGAAAACATGCCTATATAATTTTGATCCCCTTAAACCCCACTTTTATGTAGTAAAACTGGGGTTTACAGGGGTATACAATATTTTTCTTATTTTTGCTCAAAAACATAGATTGTGGGTACTCACTAGAACTGCCTTGCTGAAGCGGTTCTAACAAGTACCCACACTCTATTTTGAGCAGAAATTTAAAAATATCGAAATTTTTTTATCTGAAAATTTTCAGTTTTGGAGGTGAAATTTTCTATATATTTGAATAGTTGAATAGGCATGTTTTCGTAATGTAAATTTGAACATTAATATTCATTCCACTTTGATGTGATACATTATCAAGAGCATTAGCAGATCAAACCTATCCATTCGCATGGTGATTGTTAACCAGGAGAAGCCGGCCTCGGTGGCTCAGTTGGATGTGTGTTCGACTGGTGAACAGGAGGATGCCAGTTCGAGCCCTGCTCGGTCAGTAACATTCTTTTGTGGAGATTTGATCATGAAATATTTTCTATGGTCATTCTCTTCCTTCCACTGATTCAAGAAGGGCAGTTGTCAGTTTATGGCAAAAGAATGTGCACATTACTGGTTAACTGCTTAGAGGACTAAGCCAGCTCAGTAAATTTGTTGATGTGTTGTTAAACCCCAACAAAATCAATTGAGCCACCGAGGTTGGCCATGAAGTCATGACCTGAATTCTGAATTCGAAGGACCTGTTGATCCAAAGTTAGAAGCATTAACCATTTGGCAACGTTTATAGTAAGCCTGGCAATGCTATTAGTAAGCCCGGCAATGCTAGTATATATGTTGTAAGCTGGGCTCATATAATCAAAAAAAAAAAAAAAAAAAGATGTGATTTTTGAACTGGTCAAAAATTAGGGGCCTGACCAGTTCTGACCACTTTCAAAAATTACCTCATTTTTTTAGAATACATGAGCCTGGTTTACTATTAACGCTGACACTTCACATTTTTGAAAGATACACAGTCAATTTCCCTGAATTAATAACAAATATCAGCTGATCATATCCTGATCAAATTTGTTGTGTAAATGTTCCTTGATGGTAGCTGCAGGATTATCTTTAAATGCAGGATGTTTCATCACTTGTTGAAAAGTTGAGATATCGGTCAACCTGTAAACATAAAATACAAATAAGCACCTCCATCTGAACTGCGGTACAACATTTCCTGCAAGACTGCTTGTGCACCCAGCAATGACCCAGATCAGCACAGTCTGATCAGTCTTCCCGCTATCCGCCTAAAGACGCTTGGAGTCCTGGTCACCCATCTATGCCCTGTGAAGACTGGCTAGAATGCACAGATGCACAGGCTGATCTGAGTTTTTGTTGGGCACACCAGTCTTGTAGGAAATGCTTTGCCCTGGCCCGTATGTGACCAGCATATACCTAGATCAGCTGGCACATCTACAGTCTGATAAGGATCTACAATATTTACTAACAGAATCTATAAAGTCCACACACATTGTAAACAATGAGTGTATTAACTGACCAAATTATGGAGACTGGAGATGTTCATACTGAACATAAGTCCACACTGATGGCAATGTTATATCAGTGCTCCAGGTAGCCCTATATGGAGGGCCTGGCTGCACCTCTTATTTAAACTATACCTCATTTTCCGTGACTGATTTGAATTCATTTTTGAGCTCAAGAAAACAAAAAAATAGGGACATTTTTATTAGAATAGGGAAATTTTCTTATTTTGTCATGAAAATGTATGTTGTGTGTACCCATTAGAATTGCCTACTAAGAACACTCGACATAGCATTAGCTTAACCCTTATCCTGCTGTTCACGACAACTCCTACCTTTGCAAACAGTGTAAATCAGATCAGATGGCTTGATCAGGATCTGCACTGTTTGTCATTCAGTTTGTGAATTTGAACGAAAACATTAAATGATGTAATCTGATTGGCTGATGCGGCTAATTAAATCATTCAGCAGGATAAGGGTTATAAAAGATTGAAAGACATCCCTCTAAATTATCCCCATTTGCCTCCTGACCTGGTGCCATGATTAACCCTCAGTGGCTCAAACTACCCATGTCTAGAACAAATTTCAGTGGTCTTAAAGATATTGGAGTCATTGAAGTTCGCCTGTAGTTGGTTTCATTCTGGAACGGCTCAAATGTCAATTGAAGCATTCAGGAGAATGCTATTCAGCCTATTTTCCATGTAAACCTGTTATAGGATCTGCAAAACAACAAGCCCCAGTTGTTCGAAGCATCGTTAGCTTAACGAGCTCATCAGATGTCAAAATGTTAACTGTTCTAGTAAGTACAATATCTAATTCACAGGTATTTTTGCTGCAGAAAAAGCTCATCAGATGTCAAAATGTTAACTGTTCTAGTAAGTACAATATCTAATTCACAGGTATTTTTGCTGCAGAAAATGTGAGTAGCTTTTGCAAATGCAGAAGCTACTCCACATTTATTCAGCAAAAATATTACCATATATGCCATATTTAACAAAGTTTTTAACGATACGTATAACGACATAGTTTTGAACAAATGGGTCCAGAATGATTGTTTTTTTTTTACTTGAGTTCTTGTTTAACCCTTGACCTGTTGAATAATTAAGATGCCACGCCCACTTCTAATTTCCAGCCAATCAGATTACTTGATCTGGGTTTTTGTTAGAAATCCACATAATTAATGACAAACAGCGCAGATCCAGATCAGTTAAGCCAACTGACCTGGTTCTACACTGTTTGCTAAGACAGGGCATGCCGTGTTCAGCAAGAGAAAGGTTAATAACACACAAACCCTTGTTGAACATTTTGTGTCATCTACAAGAGGAAGGGAGAATAAAAACATGAAACAATAATACCCTGCCATTATTGTGTCGTGGGGAGATAACCCTATCAACTAGAAATGTGTCCAAAGGATTCCCTCCACCTGAAAAACTTACACAAATAGCTTAGGCCTGAAGAACTTAAATACAAACTGCTTACGTCATCTCAGACGTGAAGGGATGGACGGACAGGGGTAACGCTGTGCCCTTTCCACTATTCTTCGAATAGCAGGGGCATAAAAATGGACAATAGCAATCCCAAACCAGATTTCCACAATATCAATGCACATATCATGTTTGTTGAAAATCCAGTGAGATTTACTGAAGTTCTTGTCCTGAAACAAAAATATGGTTGTGTCATGGGCAGGTAACTCTTGTCAAAAACTGACCAAACTTGTCCATTAGCAATCCCAAACCAGATCTCTACAATATCTATGCACATACCAAGTTTATTGAAAAGCCACTGACATTTACTCAATGCCCTAAAACAAAAAAAATCAGATGTGTGGTGAGCAGATAAATCTGTCAAAAATAGACTAAATTTGCCCAATAGCAATCCTAAACCAGATCCCTACGCTATCGATGCAAATACCAAGTTTGGTGAAAATCCACTGATATTCACTCAAGCTATTGTGCTGAAATGAAAATACGCAGACATACTACAGACGGATGGATAGACGGATGGATAGACGGACACACGGACGACAAACATGAAACCATAACATCCTGCCACTATTGTGTGGCGGGGTACAAAAAAGGGACAAAAGAGCTAGAAGAAGAGAAGAAAGAAAGAAATTGAGTAGAAGGGGAAAAACAGTGAATGACTGCACAAATAGAAGCAAAACTAGCCCCTTCCCCACCTGCTTACCACAGCCCTTCCCCGAGAAAATATACCATGAGCTGAGGTTTTACCACTTTGTCATGTCAAGCTTGTCAGTTTAATATTTTTGTCATGAGCCATCTCATCAGGATCTACACTGTTTGCTTTTTGCAACAATGGATGTGTGTAAATTAAACCAATTTTATACTGAATATACTTGTATATTGGAAGAGTCAATTTCAATTTTATAAATGTTGGGCCATGTGATTTAGATATTCCGAGAGAAATGGCTAAACTTTTAGTAAACAGTGGAGAGTACTCCACCCTGATCAGATGCAGCATCTAATCTGGGTCAGCACTGTTTGCCAATTACCCTTTTGAGGATCTCCATGACTACTTAGGGTTAAGGTTGGAAGAGTTTACTTCAGAAACACAGGGGCGAAAGGGTTAACTCAGAGATCTCATTAACTCCAGATTTGGTGTAAGTTACTCCAACTTTTCATTTCTGACTCCAACATTTTGAAAAGTCTCAATAGATAAGTAAAGTCTTTCTGGTAGACCCTAATCAGATTGCAAATGTGCCAATTTTCAAAATCCTAGTGAGAATCCTGTAAACTTACATTTGTTTCTTTCTTTTCTTTTCTTTCTGTATTCCTTTTACTTTTTCCTCATCTTTTCTGCAAAATATTGAAGAAAATTCTTGTAACATTCACATATGGTTATCTTTTTTGTGCACCAAAACAAAATATATATACATGCATAAATGTTTTCAGGATTAAACCATTGTAGTCTAGAGACCCCTGAAAGGGTAACTGGCAAACCATGCAGACACAGATCAGACACCCCAGAATGCAGGGTCTGATCAGTGACTCCATTGTTTGCAAATAGTTTCATTACCAAAACACGCCTATTCAAATATATAGAAAATTTCACCTCCAAAAACTTAGAATTTTCAGATAAAAAACTTTTTCATACTTCTGCTTAAAACATAGATTGTGGGTACTTGTTAAAACCTCCTCGCCGAGGCAGTTCTAACGAGTACCCACAATCTATGTTTTTGATCAGAAATAAGAAAAATAATGTATACCCCTGTAAACCCTAGTTTTACTATATAAAAGTGGGGTTTGAGGGGGTCAAAATTATATAGGCATGTTTTCGTGATATAGCCATTTTTCTAAATCATATAGCCATCCATACATAAAATTGAAATCAGACTCTTTCAATAAATAGTATGGGGGAATCTATTCAGTCTACAATGGGTTAATACTGAATTCAGAATTTCAGTATGAGAAGATTTTTTGTCCTATATGAAGTATAGGGATAAGGTTATTTTCAGTACCAGAAAAGTACATTTTCAGTGTGAGAATTTCTGAGACTTTCATCCATGAATTACGGTAAATGCCTAAAATTCAGAACACTTTATTCTATGCTTTTTTGGCTTAAATTTTGCTTTTTACGCAGCTATCGCTTTAAATGCTTAGTGGAATGGCAAACAGTGTAGACCCTGATCAGACTGCTCCTGGGCCTGCACTGTTTGCATATGCTATTTTGTCAGAAACTTAGGTGTTGGAAATTTTTATGATATTTACCGTATGCATAATACAAGCCAGAACAGATGTCTGAATGGAGCGAAAAGGCCAAAATGATACCTTATGCATGCGCAGAATGATCTGAATCTGTGCATTTTGCGCATGTTCAAAGGCACTTTTTCACTTGACATGGTCCATTATGACAGACTGACCTTTAACCTGCAGTGATACCTTGATCATGCATGAATTAAGCCAAGTCTCATCTTGCTGATGACATATTTTCATATTCTTTATATCCGTGCAGAATCTAATGAAACTGGCATTGTTTTAGAAAACTCTAGAAATGTGTAAATATGATACAGAGCCCCGCACGGGGTCATCTTCATCCAGACACAAGCATTCTGCAAAAAATGAAGTTGAAAAAGACCATTAACTCTCAATAATTGGCAGACTGTGACCTAAATTGACCTTGATCCATATTTTATGATTATCTACCTGTGTATAAAATATAAATCCAATACACTAATCTTTTCAAAAGATATCAAATGGAAACCATTTTTCAAAGTCGAAAAAGGGCCATAACTCCTATAATAATTGGTGGGTTTTACCCTAAATCATGAAACTTGACCAATACTTTATGGTTATATATCTGTGTATAAAATATGAATCCAATACACTAATCTTTTTGAAAGACATCAAATGGAAACCATTTTTCAAAGTCGAAAAAGGGCCATAACTCCTATAATAATTGGTGGGTTTTACCCTAAATCATGAAACTTGACCAATACTTTATGGTTATATATCTGTGTATAAAATATGAATCCAATACACTAATCTTTTTGAAAGATATCAAATGGAAACCATTTTTCAAAGCTGAAAAAGGGCCATAACTCCTATTATAATAACTGGTGGATTTTACCCTAAATCATGGAACTTGACCAATACTTTATGGTTATATATCTGTGTATAAAATATGAATCCAATACACTAATCATTTCAAAAGATATAGAACAGAAACCCTTTTTCAAAGTTGAAAATACCTCCCATACCTCCCATAATAACTGGTGGATTTTATCCTAAACTGAACTTGACCTACATTCTATGATTACATGTATATACCTGTGTATAAAATTTGAATCTAATACACCTATCTTTTCAAAAGACATTGAATGGAAACCATTTTTGTTACGCATGTATGGGATGGACGTACATATGGACAGCAGTGATACTTTATGCCCCCCTCCCTCCCCCACCCCACACTGAAAATGGTGGGGGAATAAAAAAAAGAAATTCCCTGAATGGCCATGACCCAACTGCTGGTGGTGTTTAAGAAACTGAGCTATACATTGTTCAGCCAAGCATGAAAAGTAGGTCAAGGTTAGTAATGGTCAATGGCAAAGGGCAGGGTACGTCATGGTGGATGCAAGTATGAAATATCATTTGTTTGTGGTGAGGTTTTACGGCCCAGTAAACCCAATGGGGTCATGTCGAGCGCGGTCAGTTTACCTAACCACATGTTTACTGGGTAGACTTAGTCCTCTAAGCAGCTAACCCGTATTGTGCACTTTCATTCACCAGAAACTGACAACTTCCCTTTTTGAATCAGCAGAAGGGAGAGAATCACCATAGAAAATATTTCATGATCTATCTCCACAAAAGAATGTTGCTGACATGGGCGATGAGCCCGCAACCTCCTGAACACCAGTCTAACTCGCATCGAACTGCGCCACTGAGGCCAACATGAAATATCATTTGCCCAGAAACTTTGGTGTTTGAGAAAAGAGGCTAAACACACAGACTTAACATTGTTGATGCCAATGACGTTGTTGCTCCTGTTTGCTAAAGCACAACAAAAAGTGATGCTGGAGATGAAAACATTGAAGGCATATTATTTTTTTCATGCAAACATGATGAAGAAATTTGTTGAAAATTGGCACATTTTCAGGGGAGATATGATCTGAAAATCTGGACAACATAAGATCACAACAAATACTGAGTGTACTGCTCAAATCACCCAAGAACAGAATTCTAGAGACTAAATGTTTTCAGCCCTCTGAAAACCGACAAATTTTCTTGTTACATTAAGTTTTATACCTGTTGGCCTTTGGCCCTGTCTCTCCTTTAAGCAACAAATCTATGGTAGGCAAGGTGTCAGCAAGCACTCCTATGTCCCCTACTACGGGTGTTTTCTGCTTCTTCTTTCTATCTTTTTCTTTCTTCTTTGCTGCCTGTATCATATCCAGTTCTACAAAATTTATAGCAGACCACTTTTTGGAAATTTTATTATCATTTATAATTTTCAGAGCAAATAATCCTTGAAATTCATGTGAATCATCTGCTTGGTTTGGTAGATGATTCACATAAAATGTCAAGACTTGTTTCATCTGAAAAAAAAAAAAAAAATGTTGTCTACTGCAGCTGTGATTGGTGATACCTTTCGCTCCCAAATATCTAAATGGATTAATGCCACTTCACCCTTAAAAACTCTAGAAAAATTCAACAAAATAACTTTGTGTGTGTTTTTTTATCTTTAAATAAAAAAACAAAACAAAACAAAAAAAAAAAACAACAACAACAACAAACAAACAAAAATGAAACAAGTACATCACGAAAACATGCCTATATAATTTTGACATCCGTAAACCCCACTTTTATATAATAAAACTGGGATTTACAGGGGTATACATTATTTTTCTTGTTTCTGCTCAAAAACATAGGTTGTGGGTAATCGTTAGAACCACCTCGGCGAGGCAGTTCTAACGAGTACCCACAATCTATGTTTTGAGCAGAAATATGAAAAATATCTGAGTTTTTTAGCTGAAAATTTTCAGTTTTTTGGTGGCGAAATTTTCTATACATTTGAATAGGCGTGTTTTCGTAATGGATTGCGCAGAAGATGATAAGCCATCACAAAATCCCCATGCTTCAATACCAAGGTCAGGTGACCTTTTGACTCCAACCACATGAGGCAGAGTGAAAAAAAAAATGCTGCTCTCGCACACCCTTACCATGTGGGGAAGTCATTTAGCAAATTACTTAAGTTCCGCCCAGTGGTTTAGGAGGAGACAGTATGATGGATGGATGATCAGATGGACCTTTTGACCCCTTCCAAAGGTCAAATGTGGCAGAGTGAAAAATTATGTTCATCTGCACATCTTAACCACATGGGGATGTCATGTAGCAAGTTTGGTTAAATTTTGCCCACTGATTTAAGCCAGCTGTCTGGAAGGGGGCCCACTGATGTGGATGTTGCCCCTGTACCTGCACGTTAATCAAAAATCCGATTATGATATGATATGATGATTTAGTAGGAGATAATATGATGGACAGAGACATTTACAATACGAGGGTGTGTCAATAAATAACCAGCCTATCCCATTTCCGATGGACCGAGATGGTCACGGTTTTCATGCTTTGTTTCAATATATGTTTTATACATGGGTACAAAATTGCACGCGTATCGAATCAGTCTTTAATAAGATATTGAATGTCAAACATGGCTAGTGATGCAAAGGCATGCTTTTCATCTTAAGTTGAGTACCGTGCTGTAATTCGGTACTTGTATTTAAAAGGTAAAACAGGCAAGGAAATACATGGCGAGTTAGTCGATGTTTATGGGTCTTCTGCACCATCTTATGCTCAGGTTAAATTCTGGATAGCGGAATTCAAACGCGGTAGAACGTCTTTAGAAGATAAATCCAGGTCTGGACGCCCACTAGATGCCACCGACAAAGAAATGTGTAAGACAGTTCGAGATCTGGTATACTCTGATTGATGAATTCAGGTAGAAGAAATAGCGCAGGTATTAGGCATTTCACATGGTAGCGTTTCAACAATCTTACATGATCGTTTAGGTATGCGCAAGCTAACAGCCCGTTAGGTCCCCAAATCCCTTAGTGATGAGCAAATGGTAACCAGAGCATCAGTATGCAGCGCCTTGTTGAAGCGTTTTAGGTCAAAAGATGATTTTCTTTTGCATCTGGTGACTGTAGATGAGACTTGGGTTCATTATTATGAGCCAGAGAATAAAGCTCAGAGTCGTCAGTGAGTAGGGCCTGGGTCCCGAGGCCAAAGAAGTTCAAGACGCAACCATCTGCTGGCAAGGTGATGGCCACAGTATTTTGGGACGCAAAAGGCGTTATTATGTTGGACTTTTTACCCAAGAGAAGTACAATAACTGGAGTGTACTATGCAAACTTGTTAGACCAGCTGAGAACCGCCATCCATGAAAAACGCCGAGGTTAACTCTCTAAAGGTGTTTTGCTGCAACAGGACAACGCGAGAGTCCACACTTGCAAAGTTGCAATGGATACTGTAGAGCGAAACGGGTATGAATTAATACCACATCCTGCCTATTCGCCTGACCTAGCTCCTAGTGACTTCTGCCTATTCCCAAACTTGAAAAAAGATATCCGTGGACTTCATTTCCGGTCTGATGAAGAAGTCGTGACGGCAGTTGGATCAATGGAAAGGACCCTGACTTTTTCAGTTCTGGGCTGATGGCACTTGAACACTGTTGGTCTAAGTGCATCACACTGGAGGGCAATTACATCGAGGTGGATCTCAACCGGAAATAAGTTAGGCTGGTTACTTACTGACTCACCCTCGTATCTGCATGGCTAAAGGATTGACATTTCAAATTCTGCCTAAAATGTCAAACCTATTTTTCTGAGAAAAACTTGTCAAAATACTGTCTGCTGAAAATCATATCAAACATGCTAAGCGTTAAATTTGGATTTGTCCAATATTTAATAAACAATGACACAAACAATATAAGAGCTGTCTCAGGACAATGTAGCTATTCTCAATCGTGCTTTGCCACTAAAACTAAACCTTTTTCCAGGTCCATGACCTTGATCTAAAGGTCATTCATGTGGGTCTGGATGGTACAGCTTAAAACTTCATTCATCCAGGAGATATGACCTTTTAAAAACTTTAACCAACTGGAGGGATTAGTGCATAAACGGGGCTGAGTCACATTTTTTATAATTTCGTAAATAACACAAAAAACGTAAAATTTTGCAAAATTTTCATATTGTTTATACTTGCTTTTAAATAATTGCTTCTGATGTGTTATTCTATTAAATGAAATGTAAAAATCCTACAGACAGTTCTGAGTATATCGCAGATAATCGTTTATTTCTTAAATGGTTTAGTGCAAGAACGGGGCTAAGTCCTGGGTTTATGGGACTTAACCACATTCTTACACTAAACTAATAAGACTACGTTTTCTCTATTAAAAGGAGAAACCCATTATCTTTAATTTAACATTTATATATTAACTAATTCAGACTCTTTATTAGTATTTTATAAGAAAGAATGAAAAACAAATGAACAACACATACATCAGTCACTCAAAGTTTTATGTGGTACAGAGGACTTAGCCACGTTCTTACACCAAACATTCATCATTGGACTTAGCCCCATACCAAAAATTTAATAAACCGTCATTTTTAATGCCAATTAATAAATAAGGTATAACAAACTACATGTATATATCAGATTGTAGGTCTTGATATAATGCATCTAAATATGACAATATCTCAGATTTATCCAAAAATGAACTTAGCCCCATTCTTGCACTAACCCCTTCAATTACTTAAACTGACGCTGACGCCGAGGTGACTGCTACAGCTCAACCTGTTCTTTCTTACATGAGAGCTAATAATGGAAAAATTCCCTTTGCCCTTTTATTTCAAGTCCACTCTCCAATTGTTCGAGTTTTAGCATGGTAAGGCGTTAACACTGCATACTGGGTTAATCCTTAAAGCGCCAAGCAAAATTTGTAGCAGACGACATTCAAAATTATGTTTTTTTTTTTCAGAGAAAACAAGTCTTGACATTTCATGTGAATCACCTGCTTGTATTTTCAGAGAAAACAAGTCTTGATATTTCATGTGAATCGTCTGCCAAGCAGACGATTCACATGAAATGTCAAGACTTGTTTTCTCTGAAAAAAAAAAAAAAAAAAAAAAAAATAAAAACGACTGTCGTCTGCTGCAGCCGTGATTGGCCCTTCAAGGGTTAAAAATTCAGCAGATGAAAGTCTGAAATATTTTTCTTATATTTTCAAGAGAACAAGATTTGACATTTCACGCAAATTATCATACATGCCATAAGCTTTGGACAAAAATCTGAGAGACAAGACAAAATTTTAAGGGAGATTTGACAAAATTCTGTGAGATTTTCTTAAACGTGACATCACTTTGGAGCTTCCTCAATATAGTCTAAAACATTTTTTTTTTCCAAGTAAGAAACTTGCGAAAACCACTACAGTGTGTGATTTATGTTGATTTCTTCATAAAATCTGTAGTAAAATAGTCTGAAATTACTGTGAGATTTGAATTTTTATGGGAACTGCTTTCCAGATGGGCCAAATTCTGTGAGATTTTATCTCACAGTGTGGGATATGGCATGTATGAATTGTCTCCAAAGTAGTAAATAAGGTACTACCATTCAAGTAATCTAGAAATGTATGTTCCTAGATTAACCCTTAGCATGCTGAATTTAAATTTCAGCAGACCCATTTCATTTTCATGTTTTTCCAAAAATACAGTAGTACTAGATAGGTATAAAAAAAAAAAAGAAAAAAAGAAGAAAATATTAAACATGTTTAATTATCAGCAGCCTTCATCACGAAAACACGCCTATATAATTTTGACCCCCTTAAACCCCACTTTTATACAGTAAAACTGGGGTTTACAGGGGTATACATTATTTTTCTTATTTCTGCTCAAAAACATAGATTGTGGGTACTCGTTAGAACTGCCTCATCGAGGCGGTTCTAACGAGTACCCACAATCTATGTTTTGAGCAGAAGTATGAAAAATATCAGAATTTTTTATCTGAAAATTTTCATTTTTAGGTGGTTAAATTCTCTAAATATTTGAATAGGCGTGTTTTTGTAATGTGTTTCCATACTTTTCAACCAGAGTTCATGTCTCAGCTTCTGCTTATCTTTCTTCTTAAGCTTCAATTCTTTCAATGACTTTGATGTAATGGCACTTCTTGCATCAAAGTCAGGAAGTTTCTCTGTTATGTTAAATTTTCCAATGTCGATTCCATCAAAGATGTTTGACTTGAATGGTACCTCTGCACCACTGGGGACCTAAAATGAGAATTCTGCTATACTTAGGCCAAACAAAAAAATGTGTGCCTTTAGGGTAACCCTACCTTACCCAACCCAATTTTTCTGGTGAAACATAGCATTTTTTTCTTTCTTTCTTTCTTTGTTTTTTTTTTTTTTTTGTTTTTCAAAAAAAAAAAAAAAAAAAAAGATAAATAAATAAAATAAAAAAAAATTAAGGTCTTATTGTAATAAATATTTATGCTAACATATTTATACTAAATATTCAGACAAGCAGGTCTGAGCAACATTACGAAAACATGCCTATTCAAATATATAATATATATTCAAATATATAAAAAATTTTACCTCCAAAAACTAAAATTTTCAGATTAAAAACTCTGATAGTTTTCAAATTTCTGCTCAATACATAGATTGTGGGTACTTGTTAAAACTGCCTCGCATAGATTGTGGGTACTTGTTAGAACCGCCTCAGTGAGGCAATTCTAATGAGTACCCACAATCTATGTTTTGAGCAGACATAAAAAAAATAATGTATACCCCTGTAAACCCCAGTTTTACTATATAAAAGTGGGGTTTAAGGGGGTCAAAATAATATAGGCATGTTTTAGTGACAAACAATGCATACTCAGATCAAGCTGCTCCTACAGAAGCAGTTTAATTAAGGTCTACACTGTTGCCATTCTATCAGTGCTTTTTGGATACATCAACAGGTAGACAGACTCAGCAAAATTTTAAGTTAATTGTGCTGTGGAGTCCAAATATTAAGGCTGGCACGATTAATTGGATAATCGATTAATTGATCGATAAATTCCACAAAAATGATTATCATTACTGATTTGCTGATAATCGATCATTTGTTTTCTGTATTTGTTAGTTTACCGTATTTACTCTTAGTATTCAGACACCTCAACTCCTTACCATACATAATCTAAAATTTGAACAAGTACAATTTACTACCCATTGTTGTGTCTAAAAATAACTGGATGGGTGGCAAACAGTGTAGACCCTGATGAGATGCCACAATTGCAGTGTCTCATCAGGGTCTACACTGTTTGCTCAGGCATGTCTGACCGAATATATGCAATAAAGTATAACATATGGTAAGAGTCATGCTCAGACAGGTAAAATTATGACCAAATCTTCAGTGATTACTAATCGATTATCTATCACAATGGCAGGACTGATAATCGATTATCTTTTCAGCTCCGATTAGCCAGCCTTACCATATATATGTATTAAATATTGTATAATTCTATATAAAAAATTATACATGCAATATATGTAAAAAAAAATCCCTACCAACATTTTTCTAACATTTTACCCTAAAAACACATATTTTTAATTTGACCTTATCAGTAATACTAGTTAAGATACTAATACTTATTAGTCAAACATTATTTATTTTACTTCAAATATTCAGAAAATTCACACAAAGTTACAGAAAATTTTGTCAGTCCTACATAACTCAGGGTACAGTAAATGTCAAAAACAAAGTTGTACACCAACATACCTGATGGCATATGCAAACAGTGCAGACCTAGATCAGCATACTCCTGAAGAAGCCGTCTGATGATGAAGATTTGGAATTTCATGTCTCTTTCAACATTACTTAATTCTTATCAAGATAGTGAAGGGGTAAAGATGAAAGACTGTGCAATGAAGCACTCACAATATAGTCATGCTGAATGCGGGATCTTGTGATCAGAAGTCAGGAAAACTAACCACTCTGCCATAGAGATGCTTCTCTGATCAGGGCCTACAAGGTTTGCATTATTACCATGTATTTTATAGGATAAATGCATAGAAAAACCCCCCAAAAATCTAGGCCAAACAAGTGTAGCATAAAGTGTTTGAAATTTTAGGACAGTTACAGAACCTCTTTATCGTTAACAGTCTACTTTTCTCATAGCTCCAGATAAAAGGGGTATAAGGAAAATATTTTTCTTATTTTTCCATGAAACATGTTGTGGGATCTCATTAGAAGTGCCTCGGTGAGGAGCTTCTAATGAGTACCCTCAACATATGTCAGTTTCATGGAGAAATAAGAAAATTATCAGCACTTTTTGGCTGAAAAAAAAAAAGCACCTCATCTAGAGCTAAGTTTTCTAAACCCTTCATTACGAGAACACGACTATTCAAATATATAGAAAATTTCACCTCCAAAAACTGAAAACTTTCAGATAAAAAAACTCTGTTATTTTTCTTATTTCTGCATAAAACATAGAATGTGGGTACTCGTTAGAACTGCCTTGACGAGGCAGTTCTAACGAGTACCCACAATCTATGTTTTTGAGCAGAAATAAGAAAAATATTGTATACCCCTGTAAACCCCAGTTTTACTATATAAAAGTGAGGTTGCAGGGGGTCAAAATTATATAGGTATGTTTTCGTGATGTTGAACTGAACAAACCTGATCACTGTCCATTTCAACCACTCCAGCATTCTGATCATTAGGCTCATCTTTCTTTGCCTTTACTGCAGAAATATGGGCTTTCTGTCGAGCTCTCTTGACTTTACCCATAATCTGAGGTTGTTTATCTGCTATAATCTAGTATATATATATAGTGAAAACTGGACAAACGCTCCTGTTACTAAAAAAAAAAAAAGAAAATGCAATATGTTAACTGACATAAGCATTTCATAGGTCTAGATAAGATTGGATATCAGGTAAAGTTTTCTAATTCCTCGATGAAAACATATGTTGTGGGTACTCATTAGTAGCTCCTCGGCAAGGCACTTCTAATGAGTACCCACAACATATGTTTTCATTGAGAAATAAGAAAATTATAGATACTTTTTGGTTGAAAAAGTACCTTATCAACAGAGGTGTAAAATTCTCTCAAAACATACTCACCCTTATGGTCTAAATTTTTCATTTAGATGCTAAAAATGGAAAAAATGAAGAAAATTCTGAAAATCTCACTTGCTCTGCCTTAAAGTTTACTCGCAAATGCGAGCAGGCCAGTGGAATTTTACACCCCTGTACCAAGAGCTATTAAGTTTTCAGCAGAAAAATGGCAATAACTGGTTTACTGCATACAACATAACTCCAGATAAGGCACTTTTTTTTCAACCGAAAAGTGATCTTATCTTTCTTATTTCTCCATGAAAATGTAAGTTGTGGGTACTCATTTAGCTTCACCAAGACACTTCTGTAGCATGAAACCGGGTCCTCTATGAAGTCAAGCACCGTGGTCACCCATCCAGGTACTAACCGCGACCTCCGTTGCTTAACTTCGTAAAAAAGCAAAGTACTCCACCAGTGTCGCCATAAAAGCCGGCTTCCACAGCGAGGCTGTAGAAGTGATATATATATACTTATCCGTTACATTTCTCCCCCTCTTCTCTTGACTTCGTCCCGAAGTCACACATGCCTCACTAGGCAAATCCTAGGGCGAAGCCTATGCAACACACTAAGGACACTGTCTTCCATCCCACCGCTGCCACCAATGTAGCGTGAAACGGGGTCCTCTACAAAGTCAAGCATCGTGGTCACCCATCCAGGTACTAACCACGATCTTCGTTGCTTAACTTCGTAAAAAAGCCAATCACTCTACCAGTGTTGCCATAAAAGCCGGCTTCCACAGCGAGGCTGTAGAAGTGATATATATATATATACTTATCCGTTACACTTCTAAAGAGCTAAAGAGTACCACAAAATATATATTCATGATGTTATCATTGAGAAATAAAAAAAATATTATGTGGACCTCTCCCCCACCCTCCTTCTTATCTGGAGCTAAGCTACAATCCATGATTTCTTGCAGTCAAGAAGGCTAAATTTCAATAACGAGAAGACTGGCAGTAATTCCTTGAAACCAAATATATTTATAAACCCGCTGTAACCTAGTTTCTCCTAATGGGTACTCATTCATTGCTGGGTGAACTGATAGATTTTTTCAGTTGATAGTTCGAGTTGGGCACTGCAGTCAAACACTCATAGTTTGGTCATACTTTCTGTTTTGGATAATATGCCGTGTCACGAAAACCAGTGACTTTAAAATATATCAGCCGCTTCTCGATCGGCTTGTCACCTCTATATTCATGGAAATAAAGTCACATTATTTTTACTGAAATTTCTTGAAAATCTTTTACATAAGGAAATTTAAGCAATTTACTTTTCTAAAATACAGAATAGGTGGAACAAGGTGCTACATAAACATCGTTCGTGCCAATAGTTATGATACACTTATTCACATAACAGTCGTGCCGAATTCCGTACCTGAAGTGGTCGTGGTTGTTCAGGGCGATGGTGGGTAGGAGTTGGAGTGAGATGGGGTGGGTGCGTGGGGGCACTGGAACACTGGCATAGTATGTCCAAAACTATAGTCACTAGAGATGGAAATTATCATAGCCAAAGAAAATCTTTAAAAATGCGTCTTATACACCACCTAACTCGCCAGAGAAGGTCAATTTATGGCAATCCTGATGAATTCATGTGTACCCAGTCGTCTTAAAGTGCCACACATTCATGTGTATCCAGTCGTCTTAAAGTGCCACACATATGAGGCACATGTCAGTACCACGCACGCACACCGGCACGCAAGCAAATGCACACACATATACGCTCACACGCGCGCACGCACGCACGCACGCACGCACGCACACACATCTTCCGTTTAATGACTTTCTTAAACTATTATCAGATTCATAAGCTCTGCTTCCTAAGACTATAGTATGTCCAGTAACCGAAAAGTCTTATTTGGATAAGCCTAAAATAATTCTTTGGATTAATTTGATTCTATCATTATGAACATGTTCAGTAAATTACGCTCGGTATAAGGAAAATCACTGGCAGCCTGTGGCGTTTTAATGGAGTCAGATCACTTTACATTTGTGCAAGATTTGCGGCTGTTATAAGGTGCTAGATACATTTTACATGTCATGTACAAAATTTTCATCCGCAGGGTCGGGTCATGCTAAATACCGCAAAGTACCGCAAGGTAGCACAAGGTACAAGGTAGGCAAAAGTATAATAGATACACATAACTTGCTCAAAACTCAAGTTTTTATCATGTACTGTCAAAGCACTGCAAATAATGTATATCAAGTATAATTACGGAAAGAATGTGCAAAAAACTATTGAATGTTCTTTATGCCATAGATGGTTACACGCTGACAACCAATTAACAGCAAAAAAAAAAACGAAAAAAAAAAAAAAAAAAAAAAAAAAAACGTGGCGTGGATGGACGTGACTTGATGTCCTATTGCAGAGACTGTTGCTTTACTGAAGATGGAAAGTTCAACTTTCAAATCAGCCTGAACGGTATGGACTATTTGCTGTAGTTGTTTTCAATTTTTATTAGTGATTTTATTTGCCACTATTCCGAACATGTATGGAATATCAGATCAAGCATATTGTACTCCTGAAAAGGCCTCGCTGACCGTTCTAAACCAGTATTTTTTATATCATCTTCGTTTTTGCCTCTTTATTTGTTCCTTCTGTTTTCAATAATGCGCGTTTTGTTGTTATTTGAGCCCCTCCAAATGAAAATATGCTTTCGGGGCACATGCGGACAGCTAAGGCCCAGATCAGACTGCGCGAATGCGCAGTCTGATCTGGGCCTTCGCAGTCCGCCAACAGAATCATTGGATACTACATTGGATACTATAGAATATATGAATGGAGAGCAAAGATCCGGTTGATACTTTGCGTATTCACAGGATGACCTGAATCTGCGCCTTATGCGCATGCTGGAAGGCACTTTATCGCTTGACGTGGCCGATTTCATGAACCCTCATTCGCGGTGGTACATGCGATATGCATAAAAGGAACATTACACAAAGGCATACATACTCGTACAAACAAATCAGACGTTGCTTTTAGTGGACTTATTTTAATCACTCAGAAAAGTTATTGCTAAAGTGTGAAGTTTCAGAACAGTTAAAAAAATAAATCGTTTTAAAAAGGATAGGATATAATGTAGATATTATACGACATATTGCATTCCTAGAGGTTAACCCACTCAAGATTAATAACTTTAACGCTTAGCACATATTGTCAAAGCCTGTTTTCTGGGAAAAAAATAAGACAAATAAGAACAATATAAACAATCTGACGTCTGCTGAATTTGCTCAGAGAGCGTTAAAGGTTAATGACGGCTCAGACCTTTACCGCATTGCTCTAAGGAACGTTCCATGTATTTAAAATACAACTGGGCAACAAGATTCTACATGTAACATAGCTATCAAAATAAATGTAAAACACCAGCTTGACTACGGTGCGAACACAATTGTTAATACTCAAGTGACAGATCGTCACTGTACAGAATCTAAAGTCATATGCAATCCCAAACACTGTATTCTCCGGGCCCTGCACAATGTAGACGGCCTGTGCCGAGTCAGTATTCTTTATAAATCTACAGCGGCCCCTTATCGGCCCGTCAGCTACCCTGACGGGCCGATTACGGCCCGCTATAGATTTATGTAGAATGCTTACTGGGTGTATACTCGTGGTCACCGTGGCTTTACTAATGGATTTGTTATGCTCTGACTTCCGGCATGTAGCCATTAGCTTTGTTTCTAAAGGGCTGTTCGTTTTAGAATCTATATTTCACCTCCACTACAGCTAGTGCAATAGAAATCTAGAAAGTTGTCTTTGGAAATAAAGAACACAGAAAAGAATGAAAATCAGCGACTCGGTTTTATTAAGTCTATTCATATACATCACTGAAGTTTCCGAGGCTGCATCCTAGCACGGCTTAAGCGTGATTCAATTGTCAAAGTAAAGTGAATGGGCTGAATGATCTCAAAGGGAATGAAAAGATAATCTGTACTTTGTTGAAGTACAGGGTGACGTTTTGCCGCGCACACGGCACTTAACACCAGCTGCAGCGAAGTAAAATAAAGCTGCAGCGAAGTTGAATAAAAATCTAAAGGTGATCCTAATAACGTCTCCCCGTACTTTAGTTTAGTTTACCATGGCATCATGATGCGGGTGATCTGTTCTGGTCATTTATGACCAATGAGCCCATACCGGGAGTTTTGAAAATTTATTTGTGTGTCATCGATGAGGCCTATTAACTGACAAAAAACAGCTAGTCTGGCCGAGAAGACTTTTCTGATCGTGTTTCTGATTGCTCTCAAATGTCATACCTTTTCGAGTCTTTCTTGTCGTCAACTGGTGTAAGTGCCGTATGACGGCCGTAAAACGTCTCCCCATACTTCACCATACGTCACGTTAGTTTTAAACGTGATATGAGCCCATTTCAGGATTTTTGAACATTTATCTGGGGGTCACAGAAGTGAGGTCTAACCGACCGAAACTAGCCAGTCTGGTATAGTCTGTTCAAAAACTATGACAGTTCAGTTAATTTCATTTTCGTATGCATATGTTCATTTCTCTCAAGGTTTGTTCCATTACGAAAACAAGCCTATTCAAATATACGGGAAATTTTACCACCAAAAAAAAAAAAAAAATGAAAATTTTTCAGATGAAAATTTGAATATTTTTCAAATTTCTGTTCAAAACATAGATTGTGGGCACTCGTTAGAACCGCCTCAGCGAGGCGGTTCTAACGAGTACCCACAATCTACGTTTTTGAGCAGAAATAAGAACAATAATGTATACCCCTGTAAACCTCAGTTTTGCTATATACACGTTTTGCTATATATAAACTTCGGCAGTTCAGCAATTATCATTTTTGTATGTGTAGTCTTTGCTGTCAATGGCCATTGCTTTTAGAATCCAACCAAAACAGTGTTGAGAAGTTAATTTATATCTTTTTTTTTTCTTGTGTCGATCCTCTGATGACTTAGAGAAGACCTATGGGACCGAAGAATTACGTGTAGATGAGTCTGTGTCGGGATTAACCCCTTTTAGACTGAATTAACTACCCGTACTATATATTGGAAGAGTCGAATTTCAATTTAAGGTGTGTCAGGCTATGTGATTTTAGATATTCCTAGATGAAAATGGCTAAATTATTTGCAGACAGAGGAGACCCTGATCGCACGCCACATTCAGCGGCGTCTGATCTGGATCTGCACTGTTTGCCAATCACCCTTCTTGGGGTCTTCAGGCTACAGTGGAATAAGGACGCGGAGGTTTGGCGACTATGGAACTAGATTTAAGCCCCCGCTCCTCCACTCCTCAAACAATTACGCTGTTGATTGTTTTACAGTTTTATTTTTCGTTTGTGAGTTCTGTTTCGATGAGGTGCCGTTTTGTGTCACTTTGTGTCAGTAAGCTCTTATCTTGTGAGGACTATGTTCTGTGATTGTCAATGCGGTCTCTCCCTGGTATCTTCATATTTACTTCTTCAATATACCTCAGATGCCTGCTAACGTTACAAATCTGCATATCACGAACACTAAACAAACAAAAAAAAACAATAAAAAAAAAAAAAAAAAAAAAAAAAAAACAACAAAAAAAACCCCATAATAAAGCCTAAAGGGGGATGCAAAGTCTTGATAGATATTCCGCTTTCGATAGGTGAGACGACTACACATGTATTTTGACTTCATATTTGCCTTTCTGTATACTCGGTACCTTCCGAAAAGCGGTCTTTTCTAACAGCAAAGAAAGGGAGCAAATTATTTCCTTTTAGAATAGATAACTTGTTAGAAAGGTGGCAAAACAGTTTGAAAGAGTTATCTCCATTCAAAGTTTATCCATTCTCCATAAATGGACATAAAGAATGTTTGCTATAAATGTGTTTTAAAAATAATAATGGTTGTCAGGAAAATCAACTACTGATCGAAGTATGACAAAAGATAGTTGGGTTTGGTGTATTACCAAAATTATTGTAACAATAATTCTTCAAGTTTTTGAGGTTACACAGTTTACGTATAGTTACAGTAAAGTTCCGCAATGAACACCACTCGAAATTAAAACTACTTCGCTATTAAGAGCAGTGCGTTTTTGTCAGTCCCTAAGTAGGCTGGGTAGCATAGTGCACTCGACTTTCATGCGGGATATCGTGGGTTCGAATACCGCTCGGATCGAGACAATTTTCTGACCATTAGCTACGCCTAGCTCATACTCGACGTACCCTGGGTTGAAATTAAAGTGGACGCTTGGTGACAGACAGCGGCACCAAGTGTGCATGGGTGATCCATGAAAGTAAGGCTGTACAGATACATGTGCATCATAACAATCTGCTGCCTCTTTATGTGTCTCGGGTGCCTGGTAGCGTTAAAAGTCCGCACAACAATCAGTCCCAAATGGTTTCTTCTTTATTATTTTATATTCGATATTAAGACCACCTTACTGATAAGATCACTTTTACCAGTCCCAATTAAAAGTGGTCTTAATAGCGAAATTTACTGTTTATATTATATTATTCAGGTGCTATAAAAAGAAATGCCGCAATTGTGCAAAGGGAGACAACTACAGAATAGACATTGACTCAGTTGTTGAAACCTTTAAAAATGGAGGCTACTCCCAAAAGAAAGAATTTGCTACCAGAGGGAGCATTTTTTTTTTATAATAGGCCCCGATAATATAGGTGGATGGGTGTAGGGGTGGGGGTGGGTGAAGGCGGTGGGGAGGGGCGAATGCTTCCATATCAGTGTTGTTTCCCTTGACTTTGCACATTTCTTTTCTGTCTCCTGGTTTAAACTTGTGCTTTGACGCAAAACAAAATTTCTCACGTTTTAACGCTCTAGATGTTGGGGAAAATTTTCACAGACAACATTTTGAGATCCCTTGACATTTCTTGCAAATTATCAGGAGGCACTTTCTATGGAATGTCAAAGCCTATTTACTGGGAAAAGAGGAGACGATTCGCATGAAATATGACATGTTAAAACCTATTATCTGAAAAAAAAAAAAAAAAAAAAAAAGAAAAGCCAAACACCATCAGTGTGTCGTCTGCCGAATCAGTCAGTTTGTGATAAAAGCTAAACTTTTAAATGTGTCTATCAACACAATCATTACGATAACACGCCCATTCATTCGTCGAGGCGGTTCTAACGAGTGCCCACAATCTATGTTTTTGAGCAGAAATAATAAAAATAATGTATACCCCTGTAAACACCAGTTTTACAATATAGAAGTGGGGTTTAAGGGGGTCAAAATTATATAGGTATGTTTTCGTGATAGTTAGCTGTTCAACACCAAGTTTTCCACAAATAACAACCTAGTCCTCATATGCAATTATTCGTCGAACTGGACGGGTCCTGCCATCTTTTCCTAATCTCTTATCACGCGAAATGCTCAACATGCGATCATCAAGAAACTCGATGTTCCAATCACCAACTTTGCCAGACTTTAAGCCCTGTATAATACAAAAAAATAACTGTATACAATATAGGGATCAAACATGGTTTTTCATGCATTAACATTCGCCACGTCCCGTGGGAGGTGTTGAAAACCGAGGCCGAAGGCCACGGTTTTCAACACCTCCCAAGGGACCTGGCGAATGTTAATGTATTGAAAAACCATGTTCGATCGCTATTATTGCATAAAAACTGAAAACATTTGCTCCATTTCGCGTTATTTCTTGCACTATTTTGTTTCGCCTTTTCACCGATGTCTCGCGAACGTAATTTCCACTGACTATGCTCGTTCTAGGGCCGGGCAGTACCCATCTCGTAACGGTGGCAAATCTGTGGTCCCGGTACGATCATATTGAAAGTTGCGTAGCCGTGCATTAACAGCGCGTGAATTGCCTTGTTAATACACGGTTTTTCGCCGGTTAATGCACGGCTGTTAATTACGAGTGGCACTGCTTTTTATGCAATAATAAAAATCTAAAAGGCAGTCGTTGGAAACAAAGAAGACATAAAAGAACAAAAACCAGAGACTCGGTTCAATTAAGTCCCTTCATATACAGCTATGTAGTTTGTAAGGCTGCATACGCCCCATTTACACCGACTAAGCCGTCAGTGCGTAGATCGGAAGTCTCCGGGAATATGCGGACAGCCTTGGCCCTGATCAGACTGCGCGGAGTCTGATCAGGGTCTTCGCTGTCTGCTTGCAGATTCACTGAATAATTTAGAATATATCAATGTTTAACAAAGGTCCTGATTAGAATGTGCGGTTTCACTAGCTGATCTGGATCTTTACTGTTGGCATATAATGCTTAGATATCTTTCACAAACCATGGCTCATTCAGCAGCAGCAGCAGCAGCAGCAGCAGCAAGTCAACAACAACACTACCACCAACAACAGCAACAATAACAGCGACAACAACCCCACCACTTTCACCACCACAAAACAGCAGCATCAGCAACAACAACAACAACATTAACAATAACAACGGCAACAACCACCGTCACCACAACAATAACAACAGCAGCAGGAGCAGCAGCAACATCATCATCATCATCATCATCATCAACAACAACAACAACAATCGCCACCACCACCACCACAACAACGACAGCATGGTGGCAAAGCAGTAGCAGCTTTCTGTGGCCTCTTATCTGAATCTACACTCTGTGTTCAGGCCTGTCTCTCCGTATACGGTAATCTACTGTAGTGATATGAATAGCAGTGATTTTGACGACTAAGACAAATATGCCAATATTACATAGCTGAAGCTATTTTTAGTATTTTTGCGGGAAGTATAATTTAAAATTCCTAAGAGGAAATATTTCCTCTAGAACGCTATCACGTCTCGCGACGAGTGTAGATGACGTAATTAACGTCGCAAAATTCAAAATGCCATAAGTATGGATATGGATATATTATATGTAATATGGATATATTATATGTAATATATAACTTAATACACCTTGAATTTCAAATACAGGAAATATTTCCTTCGAAACCTGCTAATGCACTCGTTTGTTTATCTCATTTTCAAAGCTCTTGATAAATCATTACGAAGATACGCCTATTCAAATACACTGAAAATTTTACTACCAAAAAAATGAAAATTTTCAGATAAAAAATTCTGATATTTTTCATATTTCTGCTCAAAACATAGATTGTGAATACTCGTTAGAACTGCCTCGGCGAGGCGGTTCTAACGAGTACCCACAATCTATGTTTTTCAGCAGAAATAAGAAAAATAGTGTATACCCCTGTAAACCCCAGTTTTACTATATAAAAGTGGGGTTTAAGGGGGTCAAAATTATATAGGTGTGTTTTCGTGATGATTCGTGTTTTTCAAACTCAGGGCTTAATGAAACCTGTATTTATTTACCTCTGTCATATGACGTGGCTATTATTCAATGGATAATGTCATGTCATAAAAAATGTCATATGATAAACATAATCTTACATTCGATGTCATTTCATATGAAATGACCACTCGTGTAAGATCCTCTATGTATTTATCAAGATAATAAAATATAAGCAAGATAAATGTAAAAAAAAAAAAAAAAAAAAAATGTTAATAAAAGAAAGTGAGTGTCCACAAAACTGATTGTGTTTGAAACATACCCATGAGGTTTTTATGCCCGTAGGTTTTAGTGAATCGAAGTCCTTTTGGGCTTGCCTTGGTCCCCCAGAAGTTTTATAGATCTTGACATTCACTGCTCCATTAATTTTACTAGTAACTGGCGTGGTTCTTTTCAGGAGTGCAACTGTAAAATGGTAAATCAAAGCACTGAGAATGCTGAGAGACAATGGGCTGATGGGGTGGTCACCTGAAATTCTATAGAAGACCTCTAGAACTGAGTCACACATGAACGTCCTGTTCAGTACCCGATAGCCGCTTTTCGGTCCTTTTCGGTGGAAAAGGTTCTTTTCGGTATTTAGTAGGATCGCGGCTCGGCTTACACTTTTAACCAAACGCTATAGATTTGGCGCGTGGCTTACACGTTTTACCCAACGCTGTAGATTTGGCGCGTTTTACTGGAGTCGTCATATACGTCCGCCGATATAGTCCTAAATATGATTAAAATCTTATTTATTCAAAAGTTTGAAGTTTTCTTTTGGTTTGTTTATTTATTTGCTATTTACAAGTACCAGAGTGTTTTAGGCTAATGTGTTTGAATGTAGAATTTAGCATTATCAGCGTCAGCAGGGAACTATTTGTTAGGTAGTTATTAGAGTGGTAGTAACAGGCAAACAGATTGTTGAAACGTGGTGTTTAATCTGTCGGCTGTTTGGCAACCGCCCCCAAATATACGTGAGGCATGCGTGACTTCAGTGCGAGTGCGAACAGTAAATATCTAGATCCATTACGAAAACATACCTATTCAAGTATACTGAAAATTTTACCACCAAAAAAAAAAAAAAAATGAAAATTTTCAGATACAAAATGCTGATATGTTTCATATTTCTGCTCAAAACATAGATTGTAGGTACTCGTTAGAACCGCCTCGGCGAGGCTGTTCTAACGAATATCCACAATCTATGATTTTGAGCAGAAATAAGAATCATAATGTATACCCATGTAAACCCCAGTTTTCCTATAAAAAATGGGGTTTAAGGGGGTCAAAACTATATAGGCGTGTTTTCGTGATGCAGAGCGTACCAGCACATTTCTACAAGTAGACATATGATTAGCGCAGCTTGATCAGGGTATGCGCTGGTCGCTAAGATAATGAAGTGACGTCACATATGTTATTAGCGAACAGTGCAGATATTAATTAGTTTACGCTGGTCGCATATGTCATAGGTACTTTTTCTACTTGACTAATTTATTCTCAGCGGACACGCAACGTTAAGACAACGTCGTATCAACGTCGATGCAAGATCATGACGTTGCATCGACGTTGCTGCGACGCTGTAGAAACGTCATATGCCCGCAGGGTTTTCACTTACACACTAATCGAGGCAAGCTTCGCTTCATTCTTTTGTCTTCTATGTGATCTGGAAAGTACATAAAATGAACCCTTTGTTATATTGAAGATAGTGAAATACTTGGTTTGTCAAAATAGGAACTCAAATCCCAGCGGGAACATAACGCTTATACAACGTCGCTGATGCCGTTGCATCGACGTTGATGCGTCGTTGTATAAACATTATGTGCCTGGTGGGGTTAGTCTATCATTTTGACTTGGCCTACTCCGGTGAATGCAAATGTTGCAACCTTAAGTTTGGCTGTCAATCTTCTATGACTTTACAGCAGTCAATGAGAATATAAAATCCTGAAAATTTGAATGAAATAGCTAAATCGGTTTGGAAGATACGTCCACCTAAGTTCCAATTATTTCAAATGTGTCCATTTGAGAGAAGCGTATTATTATTTTCATAAACAAATGTAAATTTGACAAGACAGTGTTATCGACTTATAGTCAGGGCACAAGTATAAAATATGAAAGCGCTCGGTTGAGAAATAATAGTTTTATGTATTCCCAGTGGGCACATGACGCTTATACAACGTCGGCACAACGTCGATGCAACGTCATGACGTTGCATCGACGTTGAGGCGACGTTGTATTAACGTCATGTGCCCGCTGGGTTGTTTAATACAGAAACCCTGCATGATAAAGTATGTGAGAACTGCACTTTTGTACCTTGCTAGGTACCTTTTAAGCGTTTTGCTTAAATGCTTAAAGTACATGTACCGTACATGCGCCTGTATATTACGAGTTTACAGTAATAATTACGCATGGTAGGAAAGTGTAGGACAAGGTAGGTAACGTATAAAAAAAAAAAAAAAAAAAAAAAAAGATTGCCGATACTTTTCATGAATGTTTAAACTATAAACTAAATTACCACAAATCTCAGGTTTTAAAGTCCCTGCTGAAGCGGTTGTTTTCCAAGCCGATATTATATTTAGAAATTACTTGAGCACGTTGAGCGTCAGAAAATCTTTTCCGAAGTTTATGATACCGATAGCCTTGTTTTGGAAGTTAAGCAGTTAAGAAAATAGTTCGCTTATTCATTTGATACTATACAACTACGTTGAGGGTGACACCAACCAGTGTAATCTCAGATCACCCTGTGCATCCATGCAATCTGATTTGAGCCTACGCTGGTCGCAAACATAATGGACCAGAATCATTCTATTACCGAACAGCGTAGATACTGATCAAACTGCGCGGATGCGCGGGTCGATTCGGGTCTTCGATCGTAAAATATGTCATAACACGGAAGTCTTTTTGAAGAGGCTCTTTGTTACCTGCAAAACTTGTGACGTCACTGTCATGCCAATCTGTTCGAACTGGTGACCATGTCAATGCTGGTGTTATGACCACTAGAACACAGAGACAAACATCTAGATCCATACCTTCGTCCAAACTAAAGTAAAAAAGGACAGTATGCTTTGATTTCAATATAAAAATCCTTTGGCACCCACAATATCTGCACAATAATGTTGTAAGCACAATAAATGGTACAGTCGAACTTCAATTGCTCGAACACCGATAGCTCGTTTACTATGGCTAATTCAAACTCGTGTTTGAGTTCCTACAAAATTCTTCCGATTGCTCAAGAAAAAACACGTATTTAGGGAAACTGTCTTATTTCATCATGAAATTGTATGATGTGTGTAGTCATTAGAATGACTACACACATCATCGTCGAGGCGATTCTAATGAGTACACATAACTTACCATTATTGTGTAAAAGATCGAAAAGATGTCCCTAAATTATCGCCATTTGCTTCCTAACCTGGCGCTATGATTAACGCTCAGTGGTTCGAACTACCCATATCCCGAACAAATATTCATGGTCCTAAGGATGTTCAAGCCATTGAGGTTTGATTGTAGTTGTTCTAATGTATCTGAAATCTGGTCTTCAATACCTGAGCTAATTAGGCAAAATCCTCGCCTTACAACAATATCTCCATTGCTGGGTGAGTGACAAACGGTGTAGATCCTGATGAGAGGCGTTCTGTAGCGTCTGATCCAGGCCTTTTTGTTCGGATATGTAGAAGAATACGGCAAATCGAACTCCCCTCAGAAATCATCCTGGGTCCGCCTTGGTTTGGTCGTGATCCAAGTCCTACATGGAATGGACTAGTTATAATTGGAAACAGACAAGACGAAGGCAGTGTATTGTGTTGGTTTGCGCTGGACCCCTGCTCCCGTTGGCGCTTGTGCAGGGATCCAGGACGAAAACGTTCCCTCTCGCTTTGTTCTTCTAAACGCAGTCCTGATCTATATTTCACTGTTCACTGGAAAAAATTACTAGGGCACAGTGAACTTATTGTGTCAGGAATGCTGATCGGTGCAAAAAGGACCGGGCTAGTTATATTATATAAGGCGGCCTCTGATTGGTTAACCATGAAGATGAACTGAAACGTATTACACGTACGGAGCGTAATTATTCTTAAAAAAAAATGTTTATGTGCATTGTCATAATTGTATCGAAGAAATAAATGTTTCTATTTAACGTTATGTTTGCTAGATCCAAACGAAGAAGTAGTGAAATCTGAAAATTTCAATTTTTGATAGCTGCCAAATAATTGAGGAGTTGCTACATTCAGCCTCCAAAACGTCCCAACAAGTGATGGTCTTGGTGGTGTTTTTCCGTATTCATTTTATTGTGCTAAGCATGGTCTTTATATCAAAACAAAGTTTTGAAGACCAGCCATACCTTGAAAAGAATTCTTAACCATCAAAATGTGTGGAATTAGCATGGAGCGCTGTCGAAAAAGTAATTTGTTCCCTGTACCCAACTATATGAAATACTATAACATTGGCTGGTGACCTTTGGCTCCTGGTTCATCTGTGTTTCTTCAACCCCGCCCCCTCCCCCCCCCCCACACACACACAAAAAAAAAACAAAAAAAAAAAAAAAAAAAAAAAAAATACAAAAAACAAAAAACCTTAAAACCCCTGAAGTCAAGCCGACAAGGTGAAATTCAGTTTCGAAATAGCCACATAACGTTAACAAACATATGTAGTAATCAACCCCATATCCCGCTCCCCGCCTCCCCTAACTCGATAACGTATAAAGAGGCTTACAATATTAGGCGGAGTTTCTTTCGAATTTTGCAATTTTTTTTTACCAGCTTTTCAATTTGGTGGTTACTTTTAATCCTGACCGCTTTCATCGCTAATTCTGCAGACGACAAATTCGTGAAATTTTCACAGCCGGCATTCTTTATAAATATAATGCGCGCCGTTATCGGCCCGCCAGCTACCTTGACGGGCCGATAACGGCCTGCTATAGATTTATACTGGGTTCTCATTTTTCCCAGACAAAAGGAGTTGCCACTTCATGCAAGTTATCTTTATTGGAGCAATTTCGAATCCCAGCTCGGCGACATAACTGAGATTGACCATGAAGTCATTTCTACGGCCATCCCCCGCTTTCCACTGATTCAAAAAGGACAGTGTCAGTTTCTGGCGAAGTATGTGCTCAAGTTAACGATTAACTGCTTAGAGGACAAAGTCAACCCAAGAAAAGTATGGGTAAGTTAACTGGTCGGCTTAACATGGCCTAAACAATGTTGACTGGGCGTAAGATTCCAAATCAAACGAGCAGATCCCTAAGTAGTTGACGTGGGGGTGGTAGCGTGGTGGTTAAGACCTGTTGTATTTGCAAATATTGACCCATCCCTGATCCCCCACCCCACCTCTTCACTGGATCACCAAATACAGGTAGGGTAAGAGAAGATGTTCGTACGGTCGAATTTCAATGACTCGAACATCTTTGAGACCTTTGCAATTTGTTCTAGACATGGATAGTTCGAGCCACAGAGAGTTACTCACAGCGCCAGATCAGAAGACAAATGGAAATAGTTTTGAAATATTTTTTTATCGATCTTCTATAAAATAATTGTAAGTTGAATGTACTTATTAGAATCGCCTCGATGAGGCGATTTTAATGAGCACACACAACATACATTTCCATGATAAAAAAAATCCCTAAAATATTCCCTAGAATATCCATATTTTTTTTCTTGTTTTCTCGAGCTATTTGAAGAATTTTCCCAGGGACTCAAAAAACAAGGTCAAATCATCCATGGTAACTGAGCCGTCGGTTTTCGTCTCACTGACGTTAAACTGTATTTTTTTTTTCTATTTCTGTAATCCCTTCACCCTCCTTAAATTCTATTCTTCCTTTCTCTTGGAGACGACAGAAAATGACACGAGGGTTAACAGTTCGTTAAAAAAGCACTCAAACAAATATATAAGCAGTCGTTGTAAAAATCAAAATAATAACTTTGTCATTTTACACGTTTTTTCCCTGAATATTTCTTCTTACCTAGTTTTAACAATCCAAAAACTATCGTTGAGAAACTAGACCTTTAGGTTTCTGTGTCAATATAATCCGTTCAGATTGCGTTATCTGATCCACTGGGTATCAATGACGTTGATATTTCATAGGCGTATTGTTTACGCACATTACACATGTGCGTGCGGAAAAAAAATATTTGCAATAAATCGAGATTACCTAACATCCTTCATCATAGGGTCACTCTAAAAGGAAAGAATTTGCTCCCTGTAGGAGCAAATTCTTTCCTTTAAGAGTAGCCCCTATTTTGGAGGTAATACCAAGGAGAATTGTTCTAGATTTTTTTTCCTAGGGAACGTAAAAATAATTCTGTTCTTGCTACGCCATTTGTGTATATTCAGGCATGTTTCATAGTGCCACCGACTTTTAATCCTGGTCCTGCTGAACCCGGATATATCCATGCCTTTGTAAACAGTGTAGATCCAGATCAGTGTTTGTCATTAAGTATGTGAATTTGTATCCACAACCTGGATCAAGTAACCTGATTGGCTGAAAATTAGTGATGGGCGTGGCAACTTTAATTCATTCAGCATGACAAGGGTTAAGAGTTCAGAGTTAACCCTTAAAGCGTCATGCAAAATCATTCTCAAACATTTTTTTTTATTTTTGTTTTCATGGAAGATAAATCTTGACATTTGACGACAGTCCTCTTCCTCGACATTATGAATTTGTTTTTCGTGGACAATAAGGATTCACATTTTATCTTATTTGACATTTTAAAATATCATCTATTTTCTATGGATAATGATGAATGGCATTTCATGTGAATCCTAATCGATATTTTGAATTATTTTGTGTTTTTTTTTGTGTGGAAAATAAGATTTGAAATTTCATGTGACTCATCCTATTCCAATTTTGAATTTATTTTTGTGCCATTTCACACGAATCCTCCTACTCGACATTTTGATTTTTTGTGTGTTTTTCTTTTGTGGAAAGTAAGGCTTAACAAGTCATGTTAAACATCCTATTCGACATTTTCATTTTCTTTTATTTTTCACGGAAGATAAAGCTGGGCAAAACAAAGCATGGAAAATAAAGCAGGACATTTCATGTGAAGCGCCTGCTTTGTTCACATGAAATGTAAACCCTTATTTTCTCTGAAAAAAAAGGGATCATTGGGCTTTTAAGGGGACTTGATACAGTTAGTAGAATTTCCGCAATTTTTGTCAAGGGAGATAAATTTTGGGGCTTCCTGATTTCCAGCACATCAATCTCATTCTGAAAAGGATTCTACACTTTTTTTTTAGAAAACAAATCCTCCCACGGGGAGCAATTTCTTTCTTTAAGAGTGACCCCAGAATAGATGTCAAGCAAAAAAAAAAAAAAAAAAAAAAGAAATGACAGAGTTGCCTCCCTTCCTGAAAGTGTATCCTTATCTGAGTCTTTGCTGATCACACAGGTCTTATTGAAGATTTTGTAGTAGCTCAGATGATAGTTTGTGGATTTTACCTATCATCATGATTTAACGCTTAGCACTCTGGGTAAAATTTTCAGCAGACGACATTTTGAAATATTTTTCTTATTTTTCCCAGTAAACAGGATTTGACATTTCATGCAAATTGTCTCCTCAGGAGACAATTTGCATGAAATGTCAAATCCCGTTTACTGGGAAAAATAAGAAAAATATCATCAATTTGTCGTCTGCTGAAAATGCCCAGAGAGTGGTAAAGGTTAAACAGTTTGTATATCTTGTCCCCCAAATTCAATATCATACCGTATATACTCTAGCAGTTAGAGTCTTAGTATTCGGATACCTTTACTCCTTATGTTACTAGCTCATTTAGCTACCACTTCATCTGTCTAATACGGTAAATGTCCTAATATATCGAACACTTTATTCCATACTGTTTTGGCCTAATTTCTTAATTTTGTACAGTTGTTTCTTAAAATACTTTGTGGAATGGCAAATAGTGTAGACCCTGATCAGACTGCTCCTTCGGGAGCAGTCTGATCTGTGTCTGCACTGTTTGCATATGCAATTTTGTCAGACACTTAGATGTACGAAATTTTAGAATATTTACCGTAGTGTAGACTTTGAGAAGTTGCGTTCTGTGCTGAAATACTGATATATGTTTCAAGGTACTGATACCAGCGCTGAAGTGCTGATACAAGTACTGACGCTAACGACCAACTACTGATATGAATACCAAAGTACTGATACAAGAAGCGAAGTACTGATACGGATACCAAAGTACTGATACCGAAGGCGACGTACTGATACGGATACCAAAGAACTGATTACCGAAGGCAATCGGCGCACTGATACGATACCAAAGTACTGATATCAGAAGCGACGTACTGATATGAATGCCAAATTACCAATACCAGAGGCGACGTACTGACACCGATACCAAAGTACTGATACCAGCGGCAGTGGACTGATACGGATACCAAAGTACTAGTACCAGTACCGAAGAAATGACACCAACGAGTACGTACTGATACGAGTACCTAAGTACTGATACTAGCGGGGACGTACTTATACGAGTACCAACGTACTGAAACCAGCGGAGACCAAAGTACTGATATCAGTTGGGATGTACTGATATGAGTACTATAGTACAGGTACCAGCGGCGAGGTACTGATACAAATACCAAAGTACAGATACCAGCGGCGTCGTACTAATGTTAGTACCAAAGTACTGATACCAGCGGCGACGTACTGATACAAGTACCAAAGTACAGATACGAGCGGCGACGTACTGATACAAGTACCAAACTACAGATACCAGCGGCGTCGTACTAATGTTAGTACCAAGGTACAGATACCAGCCGCGACGTACTGATACAAGTACCAAAGTACAGATACCAGCAGCGTTGTACTAATGTTAGTATCAAAGTACTGATACCAGCTGCGACATACTGATACGAGAATCAAAGTACTGATACTAGCGGCGACCTTCTGATATGAATACCAAAGTACTGATACCAGCGGCTACATGCTGATACGAGTACCAAAGTGCTGATATCAGCGGCGACGTACTGATATACAAATACCGAAGTACTGATACCAGCGGCGACGTACTGATACGAGTATCTGATACAAGCGGGGACGTACTCTTACGTTTACCAAAGCTCTAGCTGCGACGTACTGATAGGGGTACCATAGTACGATACCAGCGGGGACGTATTGATACGAGTACCAAAGTACTGATGCCAGTGGTGATACGAATACCAAAGTATTGATAACAGCGGCGACATACTGATACGAGTACCACAATACTGATACCAGCTGAGTCATAATGATACGAATACCAAAGTACTGATACCAGCAGCGACCTACTGACACGAGCAACAAGGTATTGATACCAGCGGCGACGTACTGATACGAGTACCGAAGTACTGATACTAGCGTCGACGTACTGATGCAAGTAACAAAGTACTGAGAAAAGCGTTGATGTACCGATGCGAGTACAAAAAGTAATTATACAGCGCTGAACTTCTGATAAGAGTAGCAATATACTCCCAGCTAGCATTCTTTATAAATCTATAGCGGGCCGTTATCGGCCCGTCAGCTACCCTGGCGGACAGATAACGCCCCGCTATAGATTTATAAAGAATGCTTACTCGGCTAATATCAGTATAGTTTAGCTCAGAAAATCCAGAGGAGAACTAGACAGTCTTTCAAAATGCGATACATTCTCCAGCAATGGGTATTTTAGGATGAACATCTGGCAACCATCAAAAGTAGTTTGGTGAGAATGATGATGAAACACAGGGGATCCGTTTACACAAGCCAATTATGATACTAGCTCAGTGTATAAGAAGGCAGCCTACAACATCATCTGTCAGATAGTCCAGTGCAGGCTCAAAGATATGCAAAATCCTGGCCGGGTAGTAAATCCAGACACAAAGGATATCAATCAATTCTATAATGCATTAATAACAGTTTATGGTCCTCTTAGCTCAGGAGTCACCCCACTTCTCAGAGCAGATGGAGGTACACTTCCCACAGACAAAGAAGCTACAGTAAACATCACCTTTGGTACTGTCTAAAAGTGGTTTTATTAGCGGGATGGTCTTAATATTGAATGTCGAACATAGCTCCAGATAATATGCTTTTTTTCAGCCAAAAAGTATTGATATTCTTTTCTTATTTCTCAACAAAAATATGTTATGGTACTCATTAGAAGCGCCTCGCAGAGGCGCTTCTAATGAGTTACCACAACTTATTTTTTTCTGGCAAAATAAGAAAAAACATTATCCCTTTTTATCTGGTGCTGTGTATAACAAAGACAACCCATTTGGCACTGGCAAAATCTGGTCTTAATAGCGGAGTGGTCTTATTTTCGAGCGGTCTTTAGAGCAGAATTTGACTGTTTCTTGTAAAGATAGGCTGAACACTTGGACAGTGTGCTCAAAAGCTCGTCTTTTATTAATGCCTCAGTAGAGCAGAATATGCAAGAAGGCATGGATCGAGAGTAATATGCTTGTGGCAGTTACAGTCGAATTTCAATGGCTCGAACATCTTTGGGACCTTTGATATTTTTTTTGTTCGAGATATGGGTAGTTTGAACCACTGAGGGTTAATCATAGAGCCTGGTTAAGAGACACATGGGAATAATATATGGATGTCCTTTTGCTCTTCTATAAAATAATGGTATGTTGAGTACGTTCACAGCATAGGACGAATATTGCATTACGAAAGTATTTTGAGTTTATTTGTTACGGCCCAGTCAACCCATTAAGGTCATAACGAGCCGATCAGTTTACCTAACAACACGTTTACCTAACTACACTTTTCCGAGGCAGGTTTAGTCCTCTAAGCAGTTAACCAGTACTCGTGCACATTCTTTCGCCAGAAACTGACAACTGCCTTTTTTGAATCAGCGGAAAGAATGACCGTAGAAAATATTTCACGATCAATAACCTCGGAAGATATCATTGTCTACGCAAATGAGCGTATACAATTTAAGAGATTGGCATCGCTCCGGCAGCACTTTATGAATGTCATAGACTGGTCCAATGCAATTGTCCATGGACTGCTCAATATAATAAAGTATTAGCTTTCATAAATACTGCTCAACATTACATCCAAATATTAGAGTTCACAAAAAGCTTGGTCTACGCGTAGATCCAGCTTTTTGTGAAAGCTAATACTTGTGAAAGTATAAAAGAAGAAATGCTCACCACTTCTTTCTTCCTATGCACTGCCGTTCAGATTTAGGGGTGTTCTGCACGTAAATGCATGAAGCGTGTGATGTAACGCGGTGTAAACAAACAGCAGACTTCGGAAGGAAACCGACACTGTTTCTTTATTGTACATCGACCTTTTGGTCAATGTAATTAGGAACAATTAAATATACGTGCATTCATGAAGCAGTCATGATAAATAAATAATCTAACACAATCTATGTATAACTGTATTCTGTTCTGCAACAAAGTTACTGTGCGGAAGCGACACACAGAGCCGTCTTTATATGGCTCTCGTTAAGCGAAAAAGCACCTTCGAACATGAGCAAAATGCACAGCATTTGTTGCCAACATTAATTTAGAGATCCGATAAAAATCATTTCATTTTTTATACAGTTCAAAACGAGAGACTAACTGAAATTTTACCGACTGTCAGATGCCACATTTTATGATCGTATTAATACCATATATCAATATATTCAGCCTTTCTTGGAAAATAGAATGTCTAATTTTGAGGAATATGGAGCCTTTAAGATCATCCTGCACATGCGCAAAGTATTATCCGGGCAGTTACTTCCTTTTCATACATTTTGTAGTATCCAATGATTCTGTTAGCGGACAGTGAAGGCCCTGATCAGACTGCGCGAATGCGCAGGCTGATCTGGGTCTTCGCTATCCGCATATGCCCAGACACGTGTTTTGCATGGCGCGCCCAGTTATGACGTTTAACGGTGTCATTCGTCGTGTCCTTCACGTAAGACGGCGTAACATAGTTTTCTCGCATCAGTTACGCTAATGCATGTGTTGCACTCAAAAGTGATGACGGGATGCGGAAGGTTTGGGAGAATCTGTAGGGAACAATAGCTTTTTCGTCGACAACCAAAATAAATCAGCTCTTGTGCTTGAATTGTTGAGTAATAAAATCACAGTTCGTCGTCGGTAAATTGTAAGTAAATAAGTCACTCGCACTTCGCGCTCGTGATTTGATCTACTTTACAACTGACCTCCAAACTCTGATTTATTATTCTAATGCAGTCGCGTATGTAACGCGACGTCTGATTGGATAACGTCAAAAATTTGCGACGGTATATTCTGCGATATACTGTCGCAAATCCGACGTCATCACGTAACGTCGCTTCTCATTGGCTGGCATTTGGTTTTACGCAGCTTGAAGCACTTGTCGTTTTGTGCAAATAGTACATTTTTTCAACAGAAAAAAATGAATAAATGCATTAGAATGGGGATAACTGCATCAAATTTGTCATTTGGGGAGGTAAATCGGCGGTTTTACGGTCGCAAATTACGTTTTACGGCTCCGCTGACGCGTCGCCGTAAAATGAAATTTCCGACCGTAAAACCGCCGATTTACCTCCCCAAATGCCAAATTTGAAAGCAGTTATCCCCTAACTCAACAAGTAACTGCTAGAGCTGATCTCATGTATCATGCAAGCCGTCTCTTTTATAGACATTTTGCTTTGAAAGGTAGAACCTACGTTCGAAAGGACACACACACACACACACACACACACACACACACACACACACACACACACACACACAAGAAAAGAAAGACAAAAAACAACAACAACAGCAGCAGCAACTATGACAATGACAACAACAACGTCAACAACAAAATAAATAAATAAAAACGTCAAGTGGCCGCCCGTTGAATTTTCCAAGAAAGCGCTTAATTAAGGTTAAAGTCTGGCGTTGCATTCTAAGGTACATGTACGTCATCTTTTGTTATACCATATTTATCCTTAAAATAAGTATCTTCATATACAACAATCTAGTTTGCGAGGCTGTAAACGCTACCATCCCCGCGGCGCCCCCCCCCCCCCCCCTCCCCACACCCTCAATCCCAGTAGCATTTTTTAAGGGAACAAAAATCAATTTTGGCAAAATTGTCTCCCTTGAGCGCGTACTGCAATTACTCTTAATGCGGGAAAAGGGCTTTTATGCTGTATGGAAACAAAAAGATGTCAAGGTCAGACTGTACAGTTTGATCATGATCTATTCGTCCATATAGTCTACAGAATCCATTATTCTATAAGTAGGGAACTCACCCAGTAAGCATTCTACATAAGTCTATAGCGGGCGTTATCGGCCCGTCAGGGTAGCTGACGGGCCAATAACGGCCCGCTGTAGATTGATAAAGAATGCTAGCGGGGGAATGTTTAAATAGCATGAATGCTTTCGATTTGTTTGAGTTGGTTTTACGGCCTAATCAACACTGTTAAGGTTATGTCGAGCCAGGCAATTAACCTACTCATACTTTTACCGGACGGGCTTAGTTGTCTAAACGTTAACCAGTACTTGTTCACGTCTGACAAGTGCATACATGCACAGGCTGATCTGTTTCGTTTGCGACAGGCACTCTGTCCTCTCCGGTTACGTTCCATCACACGTTTGTGACTATTATTAGTTTTCCCTTACAACATAAATCATAACGATGATGAAGACACCGATTTTCGTCAGTAACTAATTTTACGGAATCTTGCTGAACTAACTGTTTTGTTTTTTTTTAAATTCAGAATAATTAATTTGTGCACCAAATTTATCTTCATGCGAACTGTATCACATGCCTTACATGGTTATTCTTTGGTTTAATATATTTGGTGTAAAATGAATTAAGCATTAAAAACAATTAATATTTGTTGAGCAGTCATGACATGTAAGAAGAATGAAAAATGATCTTTCTAGAGACAAAGAAAACACGTACAGAGGTACAGAAAACACGTATACAGAGACGGAATGTACGTGACAATTGATACTTTTACTGTATCCCTTAAAGCGCCAATCAAAACTGCAGCAGAAGACATTTTAAAGAAAATGAATATGTTTTTTATTTTTCAAAGAAATAAGTCTTTACCTTGCATAAGAATCCACATGGAATGTCAAGATTTATTTTCTCTGAAAAATAATTAAAAAAAAAAAAAAAAAAAAAAAAAAAAATCAGAATGTCGCCTGGCAAAAATTTTGGTTAACACTTTAAGGGTCAATTCAAACTCTTGGCGTATGACTAGCATATGATGAAAACACTGAAAGGTGCAGTGAGTTCACGTGAAAATATTCAAGATATGATTAAATCGAAAGAAAATGGCACTTATGCTATGTGCAAGCAACGACAGGCTCAGATCAGTCTGATCTGAGCCTTTCGTTGCTCGCTACAGATTCAACGGATACTGTGTAGAATGTATAGACGAAATAAAGAAGACGTTGATCAGCTTGCGCGTGCATAGTCTTATGTGGACCTTCGATGTCAATACATGGACCTTTTGCAACTTGAGCATACAGTACGAGGGTCTGGCAAAAAGTTCTGTCACTAACAGGCTTCCTTGGTTTTATCCCAGGTATATTTTAAAATGCTTCACTGTACTTGAATAGTGTGTTTAATAGCTAACGATACCCGTTTATTTCGTTCAAATTGCTTTCCAACTGACCGAGTTATTTTAAATTGAAATAGATGCAGTCATATACACTGACCAATTTACTTGTTACAATAAGAAACGACCAAGCAAAGAATGGTCAGGAGTCCACCTTTTACATGACAACGCCTCCTCTCATAAGTTTAAGGTTGTTAAGTCCTTTTTGGCTTCTGAAATGGTGAAAGTTTTAAACCATCCATCTTCTTCACCTGACCTGAGTCCCTGTGACTTCTTTTTATTTCCAAGGCTTAAGAAAATGCTTTCTGGCAATAAGTGTACGTCTAGAAGTTCTCTTGGCAGCGCTATTTATCAGTGTCTCCAACAGATACCAAAAGAAGACTATTTATCTGCTTTTCGCTACTAGGTAAAAAGGTTGCAAAAATGTGTTACAGTAAAGAGGGAATACTTTGAAGGTTTGTAATAAAAATATGTTTGATAAAACGTAGCACTGAAGTAATCCGAACCCAGTGACAAAACTTTTTGCAGTACCCACGTATGATATAATCGCAAGAAAAGGGCACTTATGGTATGTGCAGGCAACGAAGGCCCAGATCAGACTGCGCGAATGCGCAGTCTGATCAGGGCCTGCGTTACCCGCTACAGATTCAACGGGTACTGTGTAGAGTGTATAGACGAAATAAAGAAGACGTTGATCAGCTACGCCTGCACAGTCTTATGTTGACCTTCGATGTCAGTATATGGAATAATGGGCCTTTTGCAAGTTAAAGTAAAGCAATTATAAAGCATGTCAAGAAGAAAAGGACTTTGGGCAAATGTGGAGAGCAAAGACATCTTTACTGTCATTGTTTTGGTACAACGTACGTATAAAAATATAGGGGATGTATTAAAAAAAAAACTCCGAGCTAGACAGAATTCGCAGCCTTCAGCACTCATTCAAACGCTCTGATCACAAGACTACGACACTTCGCTAGAAGTGTGTTTACTTATTATTATATAGTAAATCAGCACTTGCATGAATCAGACAAGGTGTCTGTTAAAGGGAAGTGGTTCATTGTAGAAAAATCCCATAGATTTTACAGTAAATACTGGCAACTGGCTGCCAGCGCCTTTACGGTAGATTTTTACGGGTGGGTCTGTAGAGCTTTTGCAGGAATTACCTCGTAGAACGGGGTAAGGATGTGTAAGCTAAAGATACGGTGCGTTAGCTCACATCCTTACTATGTTCTATACGTTACCTACCTTGCCCTACACTGCCCTACCATGCGTAATTATTACTGTAAATAATCTACAGGCGCCCGTAAAATTTACTGTACACGTACTGGCAGAAAGTTGCCAGTATTCACCGTAAAATCTATGGGATCTTTTAACATTGTAATGCTGCGAGATAAAGTAGGGATTGGCGCGAGTACGCCATTCTACCCCACTACTGTCCTTCTGGCGTAGTTTTTCTTCGGGCTGTAAGGTGGTCATCGTAAACTTTTGTGTCATTGACTATTACACACCTTTTGTTTTTTTCGGTGCCTCGGTAAGGCTGTGCTTCGTCGTTGTGGTCTTTTCTGGGTAAAGTAATAATAAGAGAACTCGGAAACTGATACAATCAGATCAACAGCAAGCCCCCATCACCAAGGGAAAGACAGACAAATACAATAAAGCAGTCACAAAATGAACAGATGGCAAGCAGAGTTGGCAACTCTTTCCCAGAAAGGTGGGAACTCTGTTACCCAAACTTATGCTAAAAGAAACAATATTAAAAAAGTTAAACACTACCTATCAATTAATAAAAAGTACGACAATGAAAATACCGCCTTGGAACGGTAAGTAATGAATTACTGGAGGGCTTGAGCCAGCTTTACGGGATCCCAACCCTCGCCCTCAACTTCCATAGTGGTAAAACATATATTTGTTCGGTCCGTGTGGAGGTCTTCCGCTAACTCATCCATGACCCCGTTTATATTTATGCGTAGGCTTATCAGTCCGAACTCTTGGAGATTATATGGTATATTTACGTGTTGCGAGACAAGTTAGTCCTAATTGTGACAGTTAACCCTTGTCATGCTGAATAAATTAAGATGCCACATCCACATCTAATTTTCAGCCAATCAGATTACTTAATGTAGGTTTTTGGTATAAATTCACATACTTAATAACAAACAGTGCAGATCCAGATCAGTTGGCTTCTTCAGAAACCAACTGATCTGGATCTACACTGTTTGCAAAGGCAGGGTATATCCTGGTTCAGCAGGACAAGGGTTAATGTTTTACAAAAGTACATGGGAGACATTTCGGTCAGAATGCCTGTATGGGCCGTGTCACTGAAAAAGTACCTTCGAACATGTGCAAATGCGCTGATTCACGTCATCCTGCGCATGCGCAAAGTATCATATGTGCCTTTGTTCTCTATTCTTACATCTGTTAGTAGCCAATGATCTGTTAGCGGACAACGAAGGTCCTGATCAGACTGCGCTGTCCATACATGCCAATATAATGGGGCATTATGCCATATGCGATTTATTAAAGCAAGGACCAAGATCAGTTTGGGCACTGATGCGAAGTCTGACAAGGTCCCTATATGTATAACGTTACAGTCTATACAATATCTAAGCTTTGTAAGCGGGCAATGAATGCTCTGATCCGACTGTGACAGAGGCCTTGGTCGGTCGCCCACTTATGAGAAAAATGTCTTTTTTTCTATTGTATTCATCATGTATCACCTTTCTACAGGGGCATTGAAACTGTTAGACTTGGGACACAGCAAACAAAAGATTTGGAAACTATATATACACACAACAGTACATGTATCTCAGAAAAGTACATATCGCTTTTACTCTAAGTATTCGGGTAGATAGGCATGAGCATAGTATACACTGTTTTCCATTCTTCCCGCATTACACATCCTTACCCCATTCTCCGAGGAAATTCTTGCGAAAATTCTACGGGCCCCCGTAAAAAATATTTAGGAAGGCGCTGGCAGCCAGTTGCCAGTATTTACCGAAAAATCTATAGTATTTTTTTTACAGTGATATGCAATGTAAAATGATCCCATAGATTTTACGGTAAATACTGGCAACTGGCTGCCAGTACATGTACCGTAACTTTTACGGGCCCAGTGAAGGGCAAGGAAGGTAACGTATAGGACATAGTAGGGATGTGAGCTGCCGCACCGTATCTTAAGCCATTACGAAAACATGCCTATTCAAACATACTGCAAATTTTATCATAAAAAAATGAAAATTTTCAGATAAAAAAATTCTGATATTTTTCATGTTTCTGCTCAAAACATAGATTGTGGGTACTCGTGAGAACCGCCTCGAAGAGGCGGTTCTAACGGCGGTTCTAACGAGTACACACAATCTATGTTTTGATCGGAAATAAGAAAAATAATGTATACCCCTGTAAACCCCAGTTTTACTATATAAAAGTGGGGTTTAAGGGGGTCAAAATTATATAGGCATGTTTTCGTGATGTTACGCATTCTTACCCCATTCTCCGAGGAAATTCCTGCGAAAGTTCTACGGGCCCACGTAAAAATATTTAGAAAAGGCGCTGGCAGCCAGTTGCCAGTATTTACCGTAAAATCTACAGTATTTTTTTACAGTGATATACAATGTAAAGAACTCCCATAGACTTTACGGTAAATACTGGCAACAGGCTGCCAGTAAATTTTACACTAAATTTTACGGGCGCCTTTATATTATTTACAGAAATAGTTACACATGGTAGGGCAGTGAAGGGCAAGGTAGGTAACGTATAGGACATAGTAGGGATGTGAGCTATCGCACCGTATCTTAGGCCTACGCATTCTTATCCTATCCTCGATGGAAATTCCTGCGAAAGTTTTACGGGTCCCCGTAAAAATTTACGGTAAAGATGCTGGTAGCCAATTGCCAGTTTTTACCCTAAAATCTACGGTTTGGAGATTTTTGTATCTTCTTATTTACTTCCCAGCACGACAAATCCCTTCTGAAAAGGGGTCTACTTTGAAAAGAAACAAAATGCCCCCAAGGGAAAATTTCCTTCATTTTTTTTTAAGACAAGTACTGCAAGGAGTTAAATGGACCTGATACGCTTTGTAGAGCGTCGGCCATGTACTTCAAGGGAGACGAGATTTGTAACTTATTGTTTGCTTCCCGGCACGACATATCCCTTCTGAAAAGGGGTCTACTTTTAAAGAAAAGAATTTGCTCCCACGAGGATCTCAAATTTCATGAATGCTGAGTCTTCTGTTTATACATAGCTGAATGATAAGTTATAACAAGCTAAATGCAACAGAAAAATAATTAAATTTTAAGTGTTTGAAGTGTGTTACTACTACTACTACTAGTACTACTACTATACATAGCTAAACGATCCAAATGCAACAGGAAATAATTAGATTTTTCGTGTTTGAAGTGTGTTGCTGGACAAACTTGTGAAACAAACTTGTAAATTGCAATAATAATAATAATAATAATAATAATAATAATAATAATGATATTAATGTTTCAGTAGCCTGATAAAAACAGAGTTAATAGCCTTTTCAGCTTCCACAACACTGAGCAAAAATGGTCAGGGAAAGTTATAGGTGTTTCTTGAACTTGGCTTATTGGCTTACAATTACGAACGTAAATTACTGACAAGAAACCCAGTGGACGAATCGCTAAAACACTTGCTATCCCGGATCTTCCCTATAGTTCCCTTGCAATCCCCGGATGTTGTTAATATTAATAATAACGCAAATATATACCTAAACGTGTCACATCAAGCGAAAATATGCCCTGTATCTGATGTCCATCGATAAATTAGCCACAACGTGAGAAAAAGTACCTTCCATTACGAAAACAGGCATATTCAAATATATTGAAAATTTTACAACCAAAAATGGAAAATTTTCAGATAAAAAATACTGATATTTTTCATGTTCCTGCTCAAAACATAGATTGTGGGTACTCGTCAGAACCGCCTCGACGAGGCGGTTCTAACGAGTACCCACAATCTATGTATTTTAGCAAAATAAGAAGAATCATGTTAACACCAATTTTACTGTACAAAAGTAGGGTTTAAGGGCTCAAAATTATATAGGCGTGTTTTCGTGATGTTACAGGTGCTCCCAGCGAAGACTCAAATCAGCCTGCGCATCCCGCGCAGTCTGAACAGATTCTTCTTTGTCCACAGGAAGAAACTTTGCATCCTTGGCTATCCAAAATGCGCCCAGTGAAGATTCTGATCTGACTGCGCAAATGCGCAGGCTTACAGTGAAGATTCTGATAAGACTGTGCAAATGCGCAAGATAATCTGAATCATGGCTTGGTGCTGAAGTTCGACGGTACATTTGCTGGAGTTGCAGCTCAAATCTACGCCATCCAGTGACTTGCAAAGAGGACAGCAATGGCCCTGATTTGACTGCGTGAATGTGCAAGGTGGTTAGGGTCATTGCTCTCCGCATATTAAGTGAACAAATCGAAGGCGCCTTTCTTTGCATGGCGTCGCGGACATAATTTAAATTTTGCACTGACATGAACAAATATAACTTATCTCGGAAGTCACAAAATAAGATAATGGCTGATTGTATCATGTCACTAACGGATGATCAAATTAAGACAAAGTTTTCAGTAAAACATGCCTGCGGAACAGTGGAGCCCCTAGACTGGCTCCAGTCTCTAGTGACAAAATAATTTTTCTTATAATCTGTTTAATACCCCACTAAAATAAAACCAAAGTAATATCATGGCTATAAAGGCTGGTCACTAATGACCAGCCTTTATAGTCATGTTATTTTTTAGGTTTTATCTTAGTGGATTATCAAACAGGATTATGAAAAAAATATTTAGTCACTGGAGACTGGAGCCAGTCTATGGAGCCCCCAAATCAAACGCGTAAAACAATGAGTGCTTCGCGTTCAGCTGCCTTAACCCTTGTCATGCTGATTAAGTTAAGATGCCACGCCCACTTCTAAATGTCAGCCAATCCGATGCCTTCATCAGGAAAACACGCCTATATAATTTAGACCCCCTTAAACCCCACTTTTATATAGTAAAACTGGGGTTTACAGGGGTATACATTATTTATCTTTTTCTGCTCAAAACATAGATTGTGGGTACTCGTTAGAACCGCCTCGTCGAGGCGGTTCTAACGAGTACCCACAATCTATATTTTGCGCTGAAATAAGAAAAATATCAGAATTTTTTAATATGAAAATTCTCTTTTTTTTGGTGGTAAAATTTTCTATATATTTGAATAGGCGTGTTTTCGTAATGTTGACCGTAGTGTGAACGAACAGTGAAGACCGCGACCACGTATATCTACAAATGTAGTCTGTAGTGTGATCTAACAGTGAAAATTCCGACTATCGAGAGCAGCGGCGCATGCTTGTAATTCCTTCACTGTCGCAATATGAAAAGGAGGATTTTATTGCGATGCGATTGCATGTCAATTAGTTTTAAGTAACTGATGTTATCAGTCTATTGTTGATAGAAAATATATAGCAAGGGATTAAGTACTTACATGAGACAACTTAATTGATTTGTTTGTTTCCAAAACTATTGATAGATATGGGTCTCTCATCGAAGATTCAAACATACTGCAGCTGCTACCTCTTGCTGATTTTTGTTCAGATAGGTAAGTTAACTGTCATTCATTCATTGATAATTTAGTCACCCGCAGTCAATCAACAAGTAAGTTATCAGTCATTCAGTCATTCATTCATTCATCAGTCAGTCAGTCAGATGGGTCGGTCGGTCGGTCCGTCCATCAGTCAGTCAGTCAGACAGCCTGTCTGTCAGTCAGTCAGTCAGTCAGTCAGTTACTTACTCTCCTTTAGTTATGCAGCCACTAAGTCAGTCATTCATTTAGTAAGTCGTCAGTCAGTCATTAGTCAGTCAGTCATCTGCCTCATTCATTCATTCATTCATTCATTCATCAGGTAGTCAGTCAATTAGTAAGTCAACCACCAGTCAGTCATCTGCCAGATTGATTGATTGATTGAATAATCCATTCATTCATTCATTAAGTCAGTCAGTCAGTCAGTCAGTCAGTCAATCATTCAGTGGTTGATTGGTTAAGTGAATGAATAAGTGAATGAGTCAAACATTTAGATAAACTGACTGACGGACAGACAGGTCGATCGGTTCATCAGTAAGTTTGTTTTCCGTTGTAGCGATAACAAAATTTATCGACCTACCAACCAGAGAGGGTTCTGCCGAGCACCTTCTTCTACCGGCCTTCAGCGAATGTGGTTATTACAATCTAACGGATCCAGACGGGTCACTAGTTTTGACGGTCCATAATCAGACGAAACAAACATTAAGCAGCATTTACCTACGTCGAAGTACCGTGACGTCTCTGACGAATGGAACGATCCTTTTTACGCTTCATCATATTTCTGGGCAAGACGAAGGTTATTTCATCATACAAACCCCAATATTCAGATGCCAGTGGAACTATTCTTTAAGCATAATTGAGGATGTTAATACGGAAAAAGGTAAGCATTCTCTTATAGAACTGTCGAACTTTAGCAGTGATATATATATATATATATATATATATATATATATATATATATATATATATATATATATATATATATATATATATATATATATATATATATATATATATATATTAAATTCAACTCTACACACCTTCCAGAGAATTTTACGCAGCATGTACACATCTATAATAACAGCTTGTAACTTTATTTCAATTGGGAGCCTCCCGCTGCCACCATCATAAATCAAAGAACTGACAGCACTGGTGGATCGCTTATCTCTGAGTGCAGAATGGCTAAAAATAGTCATGGACTGTTTCGGTTAACCCTTAAATTCCTGTATTTTAAGCAAAAAGTGTAGACCCAGATGCCGCGTGTGGGCGGCGTCTCCTCTGGGCCAATACTATTTGCCAGCATATGAGCCCAGTCCACCCTGTTTACACTGCACTCTGACGTCACAGCGACACGAATAGCGCGGCTATAAATAACCATTACCTGTATTTTGTATATGGCCATCGGTAGTTACTTGGACAATAGCAGGCGGGAAGCTTCTGGAATTTAGTAACTTTGGGTCGATAGATAAACAATCGAAACAAAAAAATATATAATAAGCATCTCTACAAGTAAGCCGGGGTACAGCTGGTACAATATATCATTGGCGTCCGGTGAAGACTCAGATCAGCCTGTGTACCCGCACAGTCTAAGCAGGGTCTCTGCCGCCCGTTTAAAGAAAACTTGGATATTTGGCTACCCACAGAGCGCCAAGCAATGCCTCGGATCTGTCTGCGCTTTTGCACAGGCTGATCGGAGACATCGCTGGGAGGACATACGAAATTGTAGGAAATGCTGTGTCCCGGTTCAGTTGCATTATTTTCAGAAAACGAACATTCTGATTGGAGCCAGTGGAAAGGTTGGTCTCACTGTAGTACAACATGTGGCCCTGGATCGAGGACACGTGAAAGACAATGTAGTATCCAAGGCAAATGTGGCGGTCAAAACGTTCAGACTGAGGCTTGTGGCGCAGATAGTGTGTGTCCTTGTGAGTAGCTTATTATTTTCTTTTTTGATAATGAGTTATTTATCATCTATTGGAACAGGGTACCAATAGGGTGGTTAGAACTGGAACCAGCAAAACGTATACGGAAGCTACGGGCTATATATGATTAAAAAACTTGACTCTGATAAGAGACAGTAATAGATGAGACTGTTTGAGCTGATGTCAAATTTACACAAAAATATATTTCAATTATTTGCAGACCAGACTTGCCAATGGTACTTTTAGTGTTCTGGTGTTAAAAAATTAGACCTGATAAACTTCTTTGTTATTTCTTTTGTTCATTTTCCACCAAAATGAGGGTTCGTGTGTTCAAAGGAAGAAAAGCACCCAAAGACATACTGAAAATTCCTTTTTATGTTATGTGTTTTGTCAGTCTAAGGCTAACCTTTAATTTTAGACAAAATTTTGAAGTCTAGGAATATTGTGAGGGTCAGAATTTAGACAAATGCTTCAGTGGAATCATATGGAGAAATAATTAAGCTCCCGGTCCCTAATGGAAGATCTATATTTACCCATGTTGTTCTGGCAGATGGACCTGAACACAAAATACTAGTAAGTTTGCGTTCCAGTAACGCTGTCTCAGTAAAGCATTTCGGGACGATACCGTATGATCTGCAAAGAATGATATCACACAATAACAATGAATACCGACATCATATGTTTTCTTCGAGAAATAAGAAAAAAAATATATCTAATAATCTGAATATACTTCATACCTAGAGCAGTGAATTCCAGCTGCGACAGCTAGAGCTATGAAGTCCTTGTTCCAGGGCAAGTAAACTGAAATTTCTTACTTGTCCTCATGGAAATTGGAAAAGCTAGACAAGTCGGGCGAGGTATTTACTAAGGCTGGCTAATCGGAACTGAAAAGATAATCGATTATCAGTCCTGCCATTGTGACCGATAATCGATTAGTAATCACTGAAGATTTGATCGTAATTTTACTTGTCTGAGCATGACTCTTACCATTTGTTATACTTTATTGTATGTATTTGGTCAGACACGCCTGAGCAAACAGTGTAGACCCTGATGAGACGCCGCAAAGGCGGCGTCTCATCAGGGTCTACAGTTTGCCACTCATCAGCTATTTTAGACACAACATTTGGTAGTAAATTCTACTTGTTCAAATGTTTTGATAAGTATGGTAAGGAGTTGAGGTGTCTGAATGCTAAGGGTAAATATGGTAAAGTAAGACACACAAAAATTAAATGATCGATTATTAGCAAATCTGTAACGATAATCATTTTTGTGGAATTTATCGATCAATTAATCGATTATCCGATTAATTGTGCCAGCCTTAGTTTTACACTGCCCTGAGCCTGAACATAATGTATAATGTATCACAGAGTCAGGACATACACAGTTTGTGTTTCTAAAATTGATACACGCAATATTGCCCCTACACAGGCGCTATGCAAGAGAGATCAAAAGCATATCATAAAGAGTAGATTATGATACCCCAGCAGGGGATTTTTAAGAGGTTATCTGAAGGGTAATAGAATAAGTAGGACTTCTGCTGTGTCCCAGCTCATATGATATAAACTATAGAACAGACAGATTAGCCAGACTAAATTCCCCTGTTGGGCCGAGACACTGTCTTTAACCCTTAAAACGCCAAGAAAACCCACATCTGAAAATGTCGTCTGTTTATGTCGTCTGCTGAATATTCTTGCAAACTTTTCAAACCTATTTTTGCATACAGGCAACAGTGTGGACCCAGTTCAGACTGCTCCTAAAGGAACAGTCTAATCTGGGTCCACACTGTTTGCAAAAATGACTATTAAAATCACAAGCAGATGACAACGCAGACGACAGTTGTTGCGATTGGCGTTTTAAGGGTTAAGACTCATCTCATTTTCTAGTTTGGGGCGCTTGGTCGGAATGGTCGGCCTGCAGTGTTTCTTGCGGAGCTGGAGAAGCGTTTCGACGACGCGGATGTCGGAATGACAGAGAGCGTCTCGGTGACACTAAATGTTCGGGCGAATCGATTGACCGGAAATCTTGTACATCGAGGCAGTGTCGAGGTAAGGTTATTGATAAGCCAAATTTTTAACAAATGTTCAAAGAACAAAGCAGCCCAGTTGAAATAAGAAAAAGAGTAAAGGATGTGAATATAAAGGAAATACAGTATGCCAAATGTGTCAGATTTATCATTACTTACCCATGAAAATGAAATTTTGTGGCAAAGGGGCTTCGACTGAAGAGCCCGAACCCCACTCCCCCCACTTGAACCCGCATCTGGTACATAAGTCTGCTCTATAAGGGGAGCAATTTCTTAGAGCGTAGAACCTATGCCCTTTTTCAAAAGGGAGGCAAAATAATTTGACTTCCCTAAGTCGTATCCATTCTCCTTACACTGAAAAGACATAGATATTCATTACCTTTAAAAGACTCAGAAAACAATTCCCCCTCCACCCCTGCTATAAGTACTGAATATCAACAATACATACACAATACTTTCTCCTTGGCAGAGGAGCTGGTCTATAAGTACTGAATATCAACAATACATACACAATACTTTCTCCTTGGCAGACGAGCTGGTCTCAGTAGCTCAGTCAGATGCGCGTCCGACTGGCAATCAGGAGGTCGCAAATTCGATCCCTGCTTGGTCCGGCAACCTTCTTTAGTGGAGCTTGATCATGAAATATTTCTACGGTCATTCTCTCTCTCTCTCTCTCTCTCTCTCTAGCTCTCTCTCTCTATCTCTCTCTGCTGATTCAAAGAGAATAGTTGTCAGTTTCTGGCGAAAGAATGTGCACAAGTACTGGCTAAGTTCTTAGAGGACTAAACTTACATAGGAAAAAAGTGTGGTTAAGTAAACTGACCAGCTCGACATTACCTTCATAGTGTTGACTGCTGCGTTAAACTCCAAACCAATCAACCTTGGCAGACGCCGTTGCTTGGTTAGTTCAGGAAGAAAAGCATAAAGTTAATCGAAAATATCCATGAGATTAACGCTCCAGTGCGTATTGAGGTATATGCTGAAATTAAAGTCTTTTTCTATACCCGATACCACTTTTCGGCCGTTTTTTTTTAAAGGAAAATGGACTTTTCGGCGCTTAATAGCGCCACGTGATAGGTAGTGTGAGCGATGTTGCACTATGATTTTTCTACGCTTAAAGCGAGAGACAACGTTGGGGTAGAATGTACCTGAGAAGCAAGTGCTTGGTAAACCATGCATTAGATGTTAACTTGATCAAAATCCGATAAAAAAATAAGTAGCTTATCAAGGTTTGAAAATATTAAAAACTTGTTTCTATTGGCTCCGCCATTTTGAATATTTAATGAGACTTTATTACGTCATAAAGCCTTAATTAAATATACAAAATCTAAATAACTAAGATTTGTATTAATAATAAACCTGACCTTTGGTATATGGTATTTATGGATATTTGCTTGAGATCATTATGAATTTCTGTCAGAAAGAAGATGTAATCTAATATTTTGAAATGTTAATTACTTGTAAGAACCTCAATAGATATTCAGAATGGCGGCGCTCTTAATAATGGTTTTAAATTATTTAGTTGTCTTTAACTTCCTTAGTTTTTTTTCGATTATGAGTAAATTTACATCAAAATGGATGATATGTTAAGATCTTTCATCGCAGATATCTTCACTAACCTTGCATTTGCCTCAAAGATGTTCTCTCTCCTTCAAATGAATACCCTTTTACAGATTACTTTATGACATGATTCGAACACAACTAGACGTACAACCAAAGTAATTAGTATTCAATTTCTTTTGTTTAAGGTTCTGGATACTTTTGGAGTCCATGGTCAGAATGGAGTGCATGTCCAGCTACATGCAGCGATAGAAATAGCACACGCCTGCGCAAATGTTTATTTGGGACTTCCGCGCGAGAATTACCAGTCGAATACTGCCCTGGCGCAGCTGTAGAGATAAAAGAATGTGGGGAATCGCCGTGCTTAAGTAGCAACCGTTTCACAATTACTGAATCGCAACAGCAGTAAACGTACCTTGAGACTTGTGCGCCCAGCGAAACTTCAGATTAGCCTGCAGAAAACGTACCTTCAGATTTATGCGCCCAGCGAAAAATTAGATCAGCCTGCGTATTCGCGCAGTCCGATCAAAATCTTCGCTGTGCGGATTTTGGATAGCCAAGGATGTAAAGTTTCTTCATGCGGACAATGGAAACACTGGTCAGACTGTGCAGGTGTGCAGGCTGATTTGAGTCTTCGTTCGGGTAGAAGGTACGTTTTTTCATGTTGCGGCTCAACTAAATATTGATTTGTGTTTGTTTATACCAATGCATACTTCGTATTAGTAGCTCGCTCCTATGGTGGGCCTCGGTGGCTCAGTTGGATGCGCCGTCCGACTGGAGACCAGGAGACCCGCTGAGGTCGGCAACATTCTTTCATGGAGATTGATCATGAAATATTTTCTACGGTCATTCTCTCCCTTCTGCTTATTCAAGAAGGGCAGTTGTCAGTTTCTGGCGAAAGAATGTGCACAGTAGTGTTTAACCGCTTAGAGGACTAAACGCACCTCAACCCAAATAGCTTAGAAGGCACATGCGGCCAGCGAAGACTGATCAGACCGCGCGCATGCGTAGGCTGATCTCAGTCTTCGCTGGTCGCACATATCTTGCAGTAGGGTTTTGTCGCGCGCTGCCTCATATTACAGATACTCTATAAATGCCCAGCCTTACACTCTAAAAAATAATAATAATAAAAACAATAAAAAAAAATATAAGAGAAGAAACGAATTCGTAACCACAATAACGAAGCAAGCCCTCCCGAAGCACCAAACGAAGGAGACAGAGGAATGAATGACAAAGCAAACGCCACGTATGAAACCACAGACACACAAACAAAGAACTACAGCAGAGGAACATGTCGCCAAACCCATGTTGTTGCTGATTTATCTTACAGAGATTAGCATGTACATGTGACTGAACACGTAATGATAATAACAACACGCAGCCATCGTCTTGTTAAATAGCAAAGACCCAGCTAGCATTCTTTACAAATCTACAGAGGCCGTTACCTGACGGGCCGATAACGGCCAGCTTTAGATTTATGTAGAATGCTTACTATGGAAGATGTTCAAGAAGAGTCACGATCTCAAGAAAACAGCCCACTAATCACACCAGGAGAAAAAACAAAAACAAGACAGACAGCAACCAAAAATGTAATTAAACCACAAGGCATAAAGAAAAAAATCATTAAAAATAAAATTTAAAAAGCTCTTTAACTCTTTCGTCCCTATAAACGAATACAGATACCTTTGCAGACAGTGCAGATCTCGATGAGAATGAGCCGCCTCACAGGACTTTCACTGTTTCATTCTGTTATTAATTTTTGACCGAAACCCCTATTTGCCACAATGAATGTATCCGAATTCGGTGATGGAAGAGTCCATGTCAGAAATTCGGGGATGAAACGGTTAAAGTCGCACCTTAGTAATGTTTGTCATTTACCATGTTTATAATGACTTTCAGCCGTTAACAAAGAACCGGATACAGACCCTAGTATAAACAGCGGGACTACCAAGAAACCGGTACCGTATACAACCATTGTTGGTGGGTCTGCGGCGGCGTTCATAATCATTCTACTACTGGTTATTATTGTGTTACTGGTGCTGCTGAAAAGAAAGAAGAATGTAGCTATAAGACGCAGAACAATTTATGGTAATTTTAAGTTTGACTCAGTCTAATTAAAATCGTATCCTACGCAACAGGATCTAACGAACATCTATAGAGGTCACAATCGAATGACCTTTTGGACTGACCAATCAGCAAATCGCTTACAAAATTTAGAAAGTAAATTCATGCGAATGATTCCTATTCACATTTTGCTATTTTTTATCTAACCGATCGAGAAGCCAAAGCTGATCTTAAACACGATCTGATTGGCTGTCTTAATATACACTTAAAATAAACTTTTCGGTTTTGTTATTCGATGGTGGCCTTTAATTGTTCTTCTCCAGATCTTGTTGATAAGATCTGGTTTTAATCAGATTGAAGATCGCCTAATCTATATATCATTATTCGTACCACTCTCAGAAGACCCACCAGGCCATGAAGAATATGCACTTGTTTACACTTCACAACGAATCCGAACAGATTGTGTATGTCTGAATCACAATCATCTTATCATGACCAAATCGAATCTCAATACCTCAAATCCCGATGGCTCGTTTACCATGCCTTATACGAGCACGTTTTTGAGTTCCTACGAAATTCTTCCGATAGTTCAAGAAAAGAAATATTACGGAAAGTTTCTTAATATACCATGAAATTGTATATTGTCGAGGCGATTCTACTGAGCACACGCAGCATACCATTATTGTATAGAAGGTCGAAAAGTCTTCTTAAATCATCACCATTTGTTTCCCAACCTGGTGCCATGATTAACCCTTAGTGGCTCGAACTACCCATGTCTCGAACAAATTACCATAGGGTCAAAGATGTTCGAGCTATTGAAGTTAGACTGTAGCAAAATATAAAGTTAACCCTTGTCCTGCTGAACCCGGATATACCCTGCCTTTGCAAACAGTATAGATCCAGATCAGTTGGCTTCTGAAGAAGCCAACTGATCTTGATCTGCGCTGTTTGTCATTAAATGTGTGAATGTATAGCAACAATCAGGATCAAGTAATCTGATTGGCTGAAAATTAGAAGTGGGTGTGGCATCTTACTTTGTTCAGCAGGACAAGGGTTAATAAAGTTATCCAGGAAGGTCAAATAATTATACACAAGGCATATAGCCTTTCAAATGCACCGAAAGCAAATAAAATAAATAAACAAAAAAGTGATTACTTTGGGTGAGATGCGGCAAGAGTGAAAGTTCACCACTAATTCTGATGCAGCTCAAAAATCGGTCTGCGTCCGGGCCTCTACCTCATCATGAAATGACACAATAAAGCGCATAAAATCGTATAACTCTACGTAAACACGCATAACATTATGATAAAGGAGGGCTTATTACGATCTGCAGCCAGAGAACAAGAAAACCCCAAATAAACCCGAAATAGGCCCGGCCATAGATGATGATAGTCAAGCACCAACTTTCCGAAACTGAGAACCTCCTGATTATTCTGTGGCAAACTGCATGCATGTTTATTAACCCAGTTGTTTGTTGATAGCTTTACTTCCCTTTTTAAATGCTACCCATGTATAAAACAAATATCCACGGTCCGAAAGGTGATTAAGCCATTAAAATTCTCCAAGAACCTCCTGATTATTCTGTGGCAAACTGCATGCATGTTTATTAACCCAGTTGTTTGTTGATAGCTTTACTTCCCTTTTTAAATGCTACCCATGTATAAAACAAATTTCCATGGTCCGAAAGATGATTAAGCCATTAAAATTCTCCGTATTTGTTTTTCTTGTAAATGGAGAGTCCAAATATGCCTTCAGAACATATGCGGTGCAGACAGCGAAGGCATAGATCGGACTGTGCTCTGTCGTCCACGTACAGAGTCTCTAGGTGCTGTGGAATGTTGCATATCAACACTATTTCCTCGAATGCAATCTTTACAAGGTTATACCAAACAAGGCACTAAAACCAAAAGCAAATTGTTCCTAACATATTTTGATCTCTTAACAAATGATCGTTCTTTATGCGACTTTGAACCAAATAAACTAATCATACAGTCTTAAAATTCAAAAAAAGGCACCGGTAAGTTTGACTTATACTCCACTCGTGTGTGCTAGTATTCCAAACTTTTCGTTTGTTCTTGCAAAATATTATTATCAGCATATCAACAAGTTCGCACTGTCAAAGACCACAATTTCTTTTCTAAATATTCTTCATCTTCTTCTTTTGTTATTTAAAATTATAGTTCTTTGCACCATTGTATCTTTAAGTGATACGTGATTCTATTTCATACTGCAAGGAGAGGATTATATCTACTGTTGATCACTGTTGTTATAATTTATGGCCACTCCCTTTGTTTAACATGCAATACATTATGATTAACTTAATCTAATGTATCAACAGTTAGCACATGTTATGTATTTGTTATATCTTACTTGTTATACAGTAACATTTCTTTCTTTCAGATCCACGCAATATAAACAAGCAGATAGACGTCAGGTACATTTGTATTATACAGTTGACTCTCGCCATCTCGAACTCGCTTATCTCGAATAACCGCTTATCTTGAAGAAAAAATCTGTTCCCTGCATAAACATGAAAATCTAACAACATGAAAAAAAATTGTGGAAAAGAGGAGAAATTGCTCCTAAGGAGCAATTTCTCCTCTTTTCCACAATATTTTCAATATATCTCTAACTTCAAGAATCTAATTAGATATGTATTTGTTAAATGTGGTTAATCGAATTATTTTTACCTCAATTCTGCAAATCTGATGTCGAAGTACGGATATCTCGAAGTATTTGTGTCCCTTGGAATTCGAGATAACGAGAGTTGACGGTATATATACTATCGAAAAAACAGTATTGCAAATTTTACTGATTACTTTGTAATATATGAAAGTAAGGAGCTTTGCTGTATATGATTCGTATCAGTATTCATGTCTGGTTACATGCCCCTATTAATTTCTTCATAGGCTGCAATGGTAAAAATCAGAAAGTATCTTACCTCTTACATTTCCCTGGGCTTAAACAGATCCTAACTTTGATGGGATGTGATAGCCGACTGAGTCAGCAACAGATCCTGAGACTTTCATGTCCTCTTCACCACCTTGAAAATTTGCCAGCCTCTTCTGCATATGACAACTAGGAAATTCCTCCTATACAGGTCAAAATCTTGAATGACCGACAGACTCTTTGTATCGCTCCACCAAACCAAGTAGTTCCCTGCAGAATCTTTTACTGTCTTGTTTTCTTCTCCTCCAGGGCCCTTCTATTGCCTGAAATAAACAGAACAGAGCAGACCTTTTCACCTTACACTGTGTACACCATCGTTTCCGTACAATGAATATTTATTTAGTACTACTTTACACAGTACCAAAACAATGTGACGTCAATAGTAGTCTGGTTCCATCTTCAGAATGAGGAACACGAAGTATTGTGTTGTGAGCAGCTGCTGAAACAAAGCAATGTCTGATAGACGAAAGGGGTACCTGCTCAAAATTGCACTTTCGCACCTTTGTGAGCACCTGAGGGTCACCGTACAAAAATCACCTGCGACACTCACTGCATAAATCTGCACAGTCTCATGCAACGTCTGTGTCCGGTCACTTCTTCCACGTGCTGATCATGTCATGTTTTCAGTACGACTTTCTCATTGTAATCAGATGCAAAATGCACGGAAGGAGTATTCATGTCGAAGTACGGGCCCGCATAATCACCATGTTGAAAAATAGGGCCAGCGCAGAACAAATTTTGAGAATGTCAGAAAGTCTGAACACTGAGGGTTTACCCAGATATTTTGAAGACAGATAAGTTTTTTGTGATATAGTTTAACGATTTTAACCCATTTAAGCCGAGTTTCCCATAAAGACAATTGCAAACAGCGTAGACCGAGATCAGACGCCGCAGAACGCGGTGTCTGATCAGGGTCTACACTGTATTTAGAAATTTCAACAAAACATGATAATAATAAAAAAACTAGCCGGACACCCCTTTAATATTAAATGGACCTGTCCAAAGTGTCTAGTAGAAGAGTCCACTCGGAACAAACGGGTCAACGAATGAAATAAAGCGAATGGACTGTGGATAAATTGCTCGTTTTTGCCTTGTTCCATTTGGAATCTGCATCTACGATCGACTTCTCATACTGCTAACAAAGGGGTGATAGAGCGATTTGTAGCAGGTTCCCTTCAGTCTATCGGAACTTGTTGAACTTCAGATACTACTCGCAAAAAAAAAAAAAAAAAAAAAAAAAAAAATGCCTATGCTAAAAAGACATCATATGAAGGAAAAAAATTATAATAAGATCGATCTAAAAATCAAGCAAAATAAAATAATATATTCAACAGTTGATCACCAAACTATTATTATTCTGTCTTTATCCCGAGTCTGACTTCAGGTAAGAATTCTTACTTTGCAGAAGAAACCAAAAGGTTTAATCAATGCCGACGACCGGTCTACGCGTGGTGAGTGCTATTGCTTTCATATAGCTTCCGCTGTTATGAATGATACCACAGATTCAGTTTTAGGACTTGCCATATCATTTCTTTATAATGGGTTTGCATTGTACACGCTTAGCATGGTGTAAATCATTGACAGCTGTTAGTTTAGTACTATAATAATATCAGGAAATATAGGTATCCCAGGTAGCATTCATTATAAATCTATAGCGGGCCGTTATCGGCCCGTCAGCTACCCTGAAGGGCCGATAACGGCCCGCTACAGATTTATGTAGAATGCTTACTGGGGTATAAATAAAACCTTGTTCGATGACCTGTGACTGCTGGTTCTGATTTTCTGTTTGACATAATGTAGTGAGAGCCAGAAGTCTCGGGTCACCGGACAATTTATGGGGGTTGGGGTGGGGTGTGGTGCTGGATTCATTTGTTAGATTTTCTACCATATTTATAAGGTAGACAACGTTGTGATGTCCTGTTCGTTTCCATGCCCACCAAGCCTCTTTTGAAAAGGGATCTACTCTAAAAGAAAGGAATCTGCACCCCATCTTTACTCTAAAAGAAAAGAATTTGCTTCCGAAGCGGGGAGCAAATTATTTTCTTTTAGAGTAGACCCCTTTTCAAAGGAGACAAAATGTTTTGACAGGGTCGTCTCTCCTGATGATGCATATTTTCTCTTAACAGGTCATCCAGAGCGAAGTCAAATATCGTTCGTTCAGAAACAGAGTCTCGCATGTATGCGGAAATTGACGACGATTTCATAGACTCGGAATTTGACGTCACATCCTATAACGACTACTGTCCACTACCGGCCTCGGCATCGCCTCGAGCGAGCGTACAGAGTAAGAAGATCAGCTCTGATCAGACCACTACCGGAGGAAATGTGTTCGTCTTTGACGCCTCAGCTGTAACATTAAGCGCTCCGAAGACAGTGACAAGATCAAGAAAATTGGACAGTGAAGGTTACGAAAAACCTATAACATCTGCCGAGAGATGTCGTAACATTACCCATGAAAATGCTGCGTACGAGAATATACAAAAGTAAAAACAAAGTGTGGATGTTGGTTGGGTTAGAGTTTAACGGGCCTATCAACATTATAAAAGGTCATGTCGAGTCGGTCCGTTTATCCAACCACACTTTTACTGGCAGGCGTAGTCCTCTAAGCGGGTAGCCAGTACTTGTGCAGATTATTTCACCACAAACTGACAACTGTCCTTCGCGAATCAGTGGAAGGGAGAAAATGGCCGTAAATAATATATCATGATCGATCTCCAAGATCTGACCAAAACATGGAAGGAACATTAATCACGAGCAAAAGGGATTATGCACTTTGAATAGTATAATTAGTGAATCCTATTGAAAAAGAACTATGCACTATCGAGACCAAATAATGCATTAAACAGTTGAGCATCGCCATGCAAAAAAAACAAACAAAAAAACAAAAAACAAAAAAACAACAACAAAACAAAAAAAAAAAAAAAAAAAAAACAAAAAAAAAAAAAAAAACATTCGGAGCCTGTGCGGACAGCGAAGGCCCAGATCAGACTGCGAATCCGCGCAGTCAGATCTAGGATTTCACTGCCCGCCTTTAGAATCATTGGACAGTTTAGAATATATCGATGTATAATGTTCCCATATGCCTTGAAGACACTATCGGCACATTTGAACAATATACAGTTGACTCCCGTTATCTCGACCTCGCTTATCTCGAATAACTGCTTATCTCGAAGTGAAAATCTGGTCTCCGCCTAAACATGTAAATCTAACAACATGTAAAAAAAATATTGTGGAAAAGAGGAGAAATTGCTCCTAAGGAGCAATTTCTCCTCTTTTCCACAATATTTTCAATTTATATCTAAACTTAAGAGTCCAATTACACATATATTTGTTAAATGTGGTTAATCGAATTAGTTTTTTCCTCAGTTCTGCAAATCTGATATGTCGAACTACGGATATCTCGAAGTATTTCAGAGAGTCCCTTGGAATTCGAGATAACGAGAGTCGACTGTAGTTCGCATTTTCATATTTATTAGCAGAGAAAGTTTCATGCTCAGCTATATATGTTTAGGGAGAAAAATATAATTGTTAGCGATTTTAAGATTTATTAGCAGGACAAATTTCATGTTCAGCTGGGTTGGGCACGAAAAAAATATAACTTCGAGGCCTGGCTTAACCCGACCAAAGACGCGTTTCATTATAGCATCATAACTATGCTGGACTTACAAAATCTGATGAGATGAGAATTTTTTCATAATGGTATCTTTTAGTATATACTGTGAATAGATGTACCCTTCCTCTCAATCACAATATTTATCTTCAGCGTAGATGTTTGAGTCAGCATAAATCAAAATCTGGCCGACGATGGCATGGTGGCATAAGATAAAATGTGGCATGGGTTTGGCATGGTATCATGGGCAAACTAACATCTACGACTGATATCAGTCTATAGCTATATGAGCGTAATATTTCCTGGTATAAACGCAAGGTTTAAATTATAAACACAAATTCAATGTTTAATAATCCATTTATGCCGAACGAATTATTCTACCGTAACTATTCAGACCGTTCCATTTCCGATAGAAAGGGGTCAGATTAGTGTTTACTATTGCCACGTTTTATGGGAATTTCTATATTTAATGCAAACAGGGTGGCGTCCTAGTTTTAATCAGCATATTCGACCTAATTACCGCACATACCGATTATGTTTATCAATCTAATGATATTAATGCAATGATTTTGTGCCTTTTTTCGATGTTCTTTTTAAAAGCATATGTTGTGGGTGCTCATTTGAACTGCATCGACTTGCCGATGCAATTCAAATGATTACACACAGCACATGCCTTTATAAAGAAGTAGACAAAAAGTATATTGGCTGTAATCGGAAGAGTACGAAATTGCTTGCACGACTGTGCGCTTATAGGGTATGTGCGGTAATTAAGTCGAATACAGTATATGTCTACATTTTCTTGGTAAACATACACCATACATTTTCTGGGTAAACATACATGGTTTAAACTATACAGAAATCTAACGTTTTATCATAAAATTGCATTTATGCCATTACACAGTTGCCTGGTATACAAACATTCCGTAAATAGTGCATACATTTGTAACATTACAATGTACGTTCCCAGCTAGCATTCCTTATAAATCTACAATGGGCCATTATCGGCCCGTCAGCTACCCTGACGGGCCGTTGACGGCCCGCTATAGATTTCTGTAGAATGCTTACTGGGTTACTGGTTAAAAGAACGCACATTTATCAAAGCTTGGCCAGATCTTTTGTTTTAATCTTTACCACCCTTTGAGCTAATTCAGCGCACGAAAAAGTGATGATGTATTTTTTTAATTTTCCCGGAAAAAAGGTTTTGACTTTAATGCAAATTAATATGCATGAAAAAGTCCAATTCTGTTTTCTGAGAAAAAGAAAATGAATTTTTACCTAGCATGCAAAGCCTTAATTCAAAGTGGTCAACTCAACAGATAATATATACGCATTTCACGCATGCTGGAACACATCCTGTTGCGTGACGTTGCCCACGTGTAACGCTTTGCATGCTGGAAAAAAAATCAGCAGACGACATAGTTCACTCACTATTCCCTAAAAAATAGGCTTTGACATTTCACGCATTGTCTCTTTAGGAATCAGTTTGCATGAAAGCCATTTTCTGACAAAACAAAAAAAAAAACAAAAAAAAAAAAAAAAAAAAAAATCTTCTCTTTGTCGTCTGCTGATTTAGCCCAGAGAGTGGTAAAGGTTAACAGCGTTTTGGGTTGGAAGAGTTCGGGCAGATCCGAGAATGTTTTATTAGGTTAAGGCGAACGTATAAACCGTATTTACCCTAAATATTCGGACAACTTTACTCCATACCATATTTGTCTTAAAATTTAGACCGGTCCATATTTGTCCTAAAATTTAGACAGGTCCGTTCTACTACATGTTAAGTGCATGTAAAGCCTTGTGGGAGTGTGTAGCCTTGTGTGTAGTGTGTGGACCAGGCGTGGTTGCGGCGTTAGTTCTAGGTCCACCGGTTGCTCAGGTCTGTCTGTTCGAATACTAAGGGCAAATTCCGTATTCGACCTAATTACCGCACACACTCCAATAAGCGCACGGTCAAGCAATTTCCGAGACTTCAGATTTCTGTTCGTGTATGTTTGTCCATTTCTTTATAAAAGCATATATTGTTGGCACTCATTTGACAGGCCAAGACAATTCAAATGAGTACTAGCAACATATGCTTTTACAAAGAAAATCAGGAAAAAATGGCGTTAAATACGCCCTTATGACGTCCTCTGCTGAGCTTTCTTTAAAGTGTGCCCTTATTACACGTTCTAGGTGGATATTTTTACTACAAGTTTTCACAATAGCTTTGGAAAACCTAAGCGCACAGTGCGCTAATTATATCATATACGGTATATAATAAAAACAAAATTGGATTGCGTCATGCGAAAACGTGCCTTTGAGCAAGTGCGGACAGCGAAGGCCCAGATCCGACTGCGCATCCGCGCAGTCTGATCAGGGCCTTCGATGTACCGTAACAGAATCTCTTTCTACCTCAAAATGTATCAATGGTTAGGAGGTGCCCTGATGAGACTTTTGCGCATGCGCAGGATGATGTGAATCCGCCAATTCTGCACATGCTCGAAGACACTTTTTCGCTTGACGCGGACAATTAATGCTTGTTTCCTATATCAAAATGTCATCACGATACCAACATATATTGATTCAAGTGTCATAAAGATTGTTCATGACATATTAGAATGTGTAATTGACAGGAAATCAACACTTTTGATTGATAATCAATCTACAATTTACTGTGATATTTGACCCTTCAAGTGGTACATGTGTGCATGTACGTTTATGTTTATGTCTGGTATTTATTTAGATAGCTACACATAATTTTACACCGTCCTTGAAATGTTCTGTTTCATGGAAAGGGTGACTTCGGAATATATTCAAATATTAAGTTCTAGATTACCCTCGGAAGTCACGTACCGTATTTGTCTACGCCCATGGCCGTAGACAATCTTAGAGTTTGTAATAGCTCCGGAAGAACTTCACACACTGGTCGTATGCTATTTTGCGTGTTATAACCAAGTATAAGCTTTCACAAACAAGCTTGGTCTACGCTTAGCACACATTGCGTGCTTAGCGTAGACCAAGCGTTTTGTGAAAGCTAATACTTGTGATAGTTTGGGTGTAACCGCGAATGTTCCGGTTACGCATCCCTAAACTACACATCAGAAACAAAACGAGGAGGAATTGCAACAGAAGCACCGTCTTGGTACGGTCAACGTTGCAATTTCAGAACTTGGACAGATAGGCCTAAACAAATAGTGTAAACCCAGATCAGACGCCGCGTTTTGTCTGATCAGGGTCAACACTGTTTGCCACTTATTCAGCAGTTTCTACATACATCAAGAGGTACGAAAATGATCATTCTCGAATTATAGGATAAGAACGGTAAAGAGTTACTGTCCTTCAACATTTAGGCTAAACAGAGTAATACAGTAGGTCTTTTCATGTTCAGCTATTTTTAACAAGAAAGAATTTGCAATTGTTAGTAATTTGAGAAAAAAATCATGCTCAGCATGAACATTTTTTATAAACTCGGGGCCAGGATGCTTCTATATTTAGGGTCAATACTGTTATAAAGTGCAGTCGAACCTCGATAGCTCGAACACCGATGGCTCGTTTACCATGGCCGAACTCGTTTTTGAGTCCCTACGAAGTTCTTCCGATAGCTCAAGAAAACAAATATTTAAGGAAATTTTCTTATTTTATCGTGAAATTGAATGTTGTGTGTACTCATTAGAATCGCCTCATCGAGGCGATTCTAATGAGTACACTCAACATACAATTATTGTGTAGAAAATCGAAAAAAAAACACCTAAATTATCGCCATTTGCTTTCTGACTTTGCACCATATTTAACCCTCAGTGGCTCGAACCACCCATATCTCGAACAATTTTCTATGGTCCCAAAGATCTATTCTACAGTACCCAATACGTCTGTAGGCGGATTCGCATGCAGAGCTCGGCCTTCGCTCTCCGCATATGCTTGAAGACACATTTTCTCATAGCGCGATATTTCTAATACACCAGTTATTTGAAACTCCGGCCCAAACGGGGGCGGGGATACAAATGTACCGCGGACATAGCGGGTCATAAGAGCCGTGATTTTAATCTCCGATGAATGAATCCCGGCAGTGCTGTAGATGTGCCGGGGGTTTAATATCCGACCTAAAAATAGCCTAAAAAGTAGCCGAGCTTTTAACCGGACTTTACCTGGATACAATCTTTTCGCTGAGATTAAACCTCGTGAGAACCATGATTTCGTTTCTTCACGATGGCGGGAAAGAGTCAAATCGAAAGTAAGTGAAGGGATATTGCACTATTGCCATAGGTAAGAAAGGTTATCTAAATGGACCAGTTGATTTGCTGTTCTTCAGTATCGTTAACCTCTGGAGGTCAGGGGCTTTTACCATAAATTTGGCTCCAACAGTGCAGGGCGTTTAGCAGCGCTTTGCAAACTGAAACGACAAAAGCCTCATCCTTTCCCCGCCCCCTTAGGGCCCTGGGCTACTAGATGACTAGGAATGTGTAGAAATGACTAGTGCCTAAGAAGAAAAACTGATTATGATACTTCTTGTTTTGAGTTAGCTTGCTGTGCTAGCGATAATCATTACGAAAATACGCCTTTTCGAAAGTATAGAAAATGTCGCCTCCAAAAACTGAAAATTTTCAGATAAAAAATGTGATATTTTTCAAACTTCTGCTCAAAACACAGACTGTGGGTACCCGTTAGAACCGCCTCGGTGAGGCGATTCTAACGAGTACCCACAATCTATGTTTTGAGCAGAAATAAGGAAAATAATATATACCCTTGTAAACCCAAGTTTTGCCATATAAAAATGGGGTTTAAGGGGGTCAAAATAATATAGGTATGTTTTCGTGATGACTTCAAATGCCGCTTGAATGGAAGCCATCTTTTGAATGTTTGGCGTTTCATTGCTCAGATTCATAAAATTTCGTTTTCACAATTCTCATCCCGAAATACTTTTGAGGGGTGGTTGAAAATATCAAAATATCAACGAAAATCCTCTGTTCTGCATAACGCTTAGACATGCTCCAGTCGTTTATGTGGTGTGTTCTGTTTTGCTTCTTTTGGCTTTATAGATACATCATATAATACTTTGTTTTCATTTAATAAGACACTCAATGAATGGCTCAAGACAACTGGAAGGGGATATTACATCAATATCAGAAAAAAGAGTCTAGGAAGATTACTGCACCATTTATCAAAATCAAAGCCTGGTGCCAGGCTTCATAGCGCTCCTCATGATGTTTTAATTGACATTCATTTGAGCCGGGACACAATCTTTCCTACAAGGTAGTATTTGCGTCCCCAGTTACGATTGAGATCATCCTGTGTGCGTACGGGCAAGTTGAACAGAGTCATTACTGTCGTATGAAGACGCTTTTAAACCCTTGCTGACCACCGAGTGCCTTGCGAAGACACTGATTAGACTGCGCGGATGTGCAGGCTGATCTGAGTCTTCGCTGGGAGCACATGCAATCTTGTAGTAAATGCTGTGCCTCGCTCATATGTTAAATTGGTTAATTTTAAATGTACGAACAGAATCCAGTTCAAAGATGCTGGATCAACTCAAAGGGACCAGAATTGTTGGTTTGAGATATCAGTAGTTTGATATAAAAGGGATTGAAAGGTAAGGAATATATAGAAAACTAACAATGCCTTCAGATTTAGTTTGACTTCAGTTGTGGTTTGAGTTATCAGTATTTGAGATAACGAGAGTCAATTATTGCATAAAAAGCAGTGTCACACGTTATTAACAGCCGTGCATTAATCGGCGAAAAGCCGTGTATTAATTAACAAGGTAATTCACGCGCTGTTAATGCACGGCTACGCAACGTTCAGTATGCTCGTACCGGGGCCATAGAATTGCTGCCGTCACGAGATGTGTACTGCCCTGCCCTAGAACGAGCATAGTCCGTGGAAATAGCGTTCGCGCGACATCGGGGAAAAGGCGAAATAAAAGAGTGCAAGAAATAACGCGAAATGTAGCAAATGTTTTCAGTTTTTATGCAACAATAGAGATCGAACATGGTTTTTCAATGCATGAACATTCGTCAGGTCCCTTGGGAGGTGTTGAAAACCGCGGCCTTCGGCCTCGGTTTTCAACACCTCCCACGGGAACTGGCGAATGTTAATGCATGAAAAACCAGGTTTGATCCCTATAGTGTATAAATGCCGTTTTAAAGGTTCCGTCGATCTGTCAAATTGCACTAACATAGCGTGAGCCTGATGGAGTTGGAATGATTAGGAATGTTAGGGTAGAGACCCAGACCAGACTGCTTGAACATGCAGTCTGATCTGGGCCTTCGTTTTCCATAATATGCCTCGAAAACCATATTCCCATGGATCGGCCCATCACAATTTAATATGTACTTCATTGTTAAAATGAGGCGAAAAATGGAAACTGGCATAAAATCCCTTTTGATTCTAGCATGGATTCTCCTTAACCCACTATCAAAAATTGTAAACATGTTATTTTTCTGCCACAGAAAGCCGGAATTTGTCAGTTTCATTTTTTCTGCCATAAGCAACAAAGAGTTCACCAGCTCGACAACAGTACATTATATCGCTTGGAAACTGCCGTAGCTCCTGTCCTGAAAGAAGAATCTTAGAGTCTGAAAAGTCATTTGACCAGACTAATATTTCCTGTGTCCTCTTACAGCACAAAATGATGTTGCCATTGCTATTCACGGTAAGCCCACATGGAGTTTTCCCTTCCACACCAATTCGCCTTAGTAGAGTGCCATTGCTGGTAGTCAGTATTGTCAATGATTCCTTGTCCCAATCTGACACTATCACTGTGTCTGTATCATTCATTTTATTTATCACTACAGCATATGGTTTGTTAAACAACTGTTGATTATCAGGGCCCTTTGAGACCGACCACAACTCTTGTCCATTCATGTCAATCATTTTTACACTATTTGGTTCATTCCTAGAGGTGACAACTAACTTGTCATGATACGTTGTCATACCAACGACATAGTAACATAGTGATATAGATCTCTGTACGGAAGCTGCCGACGGATCAGAAATATCCACGTAATGCAGTTTGTTATCGCGTGTACTTACTACTGCAGTTGTTTCAGACGTTAATGTGACGTCATAGCAAGGAGAATGCAATGGTACAGATGAGAGTAACTTGTAGTCACAGGAAAATATTTTCAATAATTCATTTCCCCAATCAGTAACAAGTACTGCGCCATTGTCTGTTACAGCTATTCCATGGACAGCGCATATCTCTTTATCATCTGGGATACTAATACTGAACGATGCCAGTTTCTTGGCAGTTATCTGTGCTATATCTCGAGGTTTTGTTTCTGGCTTTATCTTCCTCATCAGTGAAGACGAATATGGGAAGACTATATCTTCAAAATCGTTATTTGAGCCAATTTTTGTCAGTTCTTCCTGAATATCGCCCAATGTTCTGCTATCATTTAGAAAGGTAGATACCGCTTTGCTTGATGTAAATAAACACTCTGTCTTATGTATTTGACTAGTCATACAGTCAAGTTCCTTCTTGCATTCTTGTGCATTTTTAACAATACGTTGGATTCGAATGAATAAGTTCTCATCTAAGTTGGTAGTTATCATTTTGGTTAGCGTTTCAATAATTTCATCCAGGGTATGCATTTCATCGGTCAGCGTTGATATTTGTTCAGTTATTTGAGAGGTTTTTTTTTGACAAAGTTCGTTTATATCTGATACCGTTTCTTCAAATAATTCTTCGGCCTTAGAAATAATCTTATCTCGCTCCTGTTCTGCTTTCTCGATCATTGCTTTCTTCTGTTTCTCCAGGTCTCCAATATTCCTGTCTAATTTTGATTGTGTATCAGTTACATTCCGTTTTATACTTTCAACTGTCGTCTTTAGCTGTTTAATATCATCAGAATCTAAACTTTTACAAATATCTGATATCGTCATATTGTTACATCTTAGATGGTCTTGTTTTATGCATTCGTTGCATACCATTTTTTGGTGTTCTGTACAATAATGATCGTTTGTGTTTCCTGCATGGAGTTTACATTCAGAATACTTAACTGGTTTGTCAGCTTGTGATTTCGGCATCCTGAAGCCTCGTAGAACTCTATGATCTTGCAATATTGGCAATTTCTTGTATGATTCATGGCATGATCTACAGAGAAAGACGTTGCACTCTTGGCAGAAGCAAACAGCATCTATCTTCGTCTTTGTGTTTTCGAAGCAGGGTTCACACCAGGGGTCAACGACCTGGTCCGAACACCCATGTCCTCTGGAAGACTGACCCTCTACCACGCCCCCTGCATCCCCAATAGAAGCTTCAGCCATTCTGAAAGCAAAATACGGGTGGAACTATTTGAACCGTAATGTGAGAAAACATACCTTCATACATGTACACCCAACAGACTCGAATCAGCCTGCGCATCCACATAGTCTGATCAAAGTCATGTTGTTCGCAAGAAGAGACTTTTCATCCTTGGCTATGCGCCCATTGAATCATTACGAAAACACGCCTATTCAAATATATTGAAAATTTTACAACCAAAAAAAAGGGAAAATTTTCAGATAAAAATTCTGATATTTTTCATATTTCTGCTCAAAACATAGATTGTGAGTACTCGTTAGAACCGCCTCGCCGAGGCGGTTCTAACGAGTACCCATAATCTATGTTTTTGAGCAGAAATAAGGAAAATAATGTATACCCCTGTAAACCCCAGTTTTACTATATAAAAGTGGGGTTTAAGGGGGTCAAAATTATATTGGCATGTTTTCGTAATGTGTTATGCACATGCACAGGCTGATCTGAATCCTTGCTAGATTCACGTCAGCAGGTATGTTTTCTCACGTTACGCCGTAACAACTTTATTTTGACCATCGTTGGGATGCCGCGGCGACATCAATATTTCAACACGTTGTATGCTCTGATATCGGTGGACATTATGTGTAGTAATTTCTCTCTCTCTCTCTCTCTCTCTCTCTCTCTCTCTCTCTCTCTCTCTCTCTCTCTCTCTCTCTCTCTCTCTCTCTCATTTTGCACTCTCCTAAACGAAGTTCAACTTGTAACAAAAACAGCAAATAAAAAAATAAATAAAAGCACCGCAAGCATAAATAATACCCCGCCAGTTTAGTGAAAATCCATCAACATTTGCTCAAGTTATTGTTTGTAAACGAAAATAGGGGCTTGTCTCGGGCAAATAACTCCGTCAAAAATTGACGAAATTCGCACATTAGCAATCTCAAACTAGATCTCCACAACATCAATCACATACCAAGTTTGGCGAAAATCCATTGATATTTTCCTCAAGTTATTGTCCGTAAACGATAATACGGGCATGTCTCAGGCAGATAACTCCGTCAAAAATCAACAAAATTTGCCCATTTCAAATCCCAAACCAGATCTCTAAAATATCAATGCACATACCAAGTTTGGCGAAAATCCATTGATATTTACTCAAGTATAAAAATAACACCCCCACCCCCCACACACATAATTACAACAACAACAACAATTATAAATCAAAGAACTGATAGTCCTAAGAGTCTGCTAGCTTGTAAAGTACTGATGGAGTGCTGTGTATCTTCTATGCAAACACAATACATGCAAAAAAGATAGGTGGCATTCCAATGCTACCAATACTACACCACAAGATAGATCTCTATGGAATATATCAAGCATCTGGGCATTGTACTTCCTGAAAAGAAGACTTTCTTTAAAAACTCTATCAAATATACGTCAAGCGAAGACTGCATATGGGTTGAATGAGAAAGTCATAGCGAATGTTGTCTCTAAATCAAGGAAAGGATACTCGTATAATTTATCTCCTGCAAACAGAATTTCATTCATGTTGTTCACATTCCACATGTTGGTACAGATCCTTTTCTGTACAGCTTTCACCAAAAATACTAAACAACATGGTAGGCATTGACGTCCTCTTGAATCAGGACTAAATATCTCATCTCCTTGATGGATACTTCCTTGCAATAATACAGATGCATTTTCTTGTAGATTTATATGATTTGATGGACCTGGATTTTGCTCTATATCCATATTTTCACACTTGCTTACAACCAGTGGCTTCATCCAATATTAAATTTACATTCAGAGACAAGGCTTTGTGAGAAAATTTACTATTCCTTGAAAAACAACCAACATGAACACTCTGTACTACATGCTTTCACTATCAATTTCTCAAAATCAGTCAGATGGAAATGCATTCTACTTTTTTTAATGTATAAATAAGAATGGGTCTTTACTGAGGCATCTGTGTAAAACAGATATACATATATAAGCTAACCATGTACTGAAAAACCTAAATACAATTATTTCTCTTCTGTTTTGTTATTTTCTTCACAAAAAAATCCATTTTATTATCTGCATATGTAGGCCAATGCAGTGATTGGAGTAATGAACCTCTTTATTTTCCATTGCAGTTTATCACCTGATTATTCCAAATGAGTGTATCTCCAGCAGCAATTTCCAATTTCTAGAATTATTAAAGTTTAACTCTAGATATGCTCCAGTTCATACAAATTCAACACCTGATGTAGCTCCACGATTATTCCAGTACAATTTTATAAATTTACTCTATCAACTTATTATTAAGACAAGAGCAGATTAAATAAATTTGAAATGGCTATGTTCAGTCCAGATCAGCGTTAATAACTGATTGTCATTTGCTAGTGCTTCACCCAAGCATCAACGGATTAGCCCGACCAGCTATGCCTACCCTTTTCAAGAGATTTTCAGATGTCCAAAATAGAAGGGTCATAAACCTATAAATGGGCCAGCAGTCGTAAAACAACTCCGTGTCACTGAGGTGTGAATAAAGTTGAATATAAAATGCAATTTTAAGTTAAAACTTATTTTTGATAGACTATTAACTTACACCATTGGTCTCTTTGCTATATTTTAGCGTCAGTTTGAATCTTGGTGTTTAGGCGCCCCGAAATAATCGCTTGAAGTAAGGTTAATGTCTTAATAAACAAAAACAAATTTGGATACATAAGACTAATACCCTGGTGTAATTTCAGCATTCAGTTAATAAATACAATGAAATAATTTAGTGCCGTGGGGTGACTTAGGATATCGTGGGGTGCCATGGGGTGATTAGTAGGACCCCGTGCTCAATTAACGCCTTGACAAAAGTAGCGCGTGTATTACTACACCGAATTTTGAAGTCTATGTTTCAAATTGCATTATCTAAATCGATTTCAGTTACAGTTATGTTAGCGAAATAAAAAAGCCATACAAAATTCCGCTGCTTCACATTCAATTCACCGTAATAGTGCCGCATTGCGTCTGATTAAGAAGTAGTGCGCGTATAAATATACGCATAAATAGCTGTGATGAGAATCCGCTCGTAAAACCCCATGCGATTGCAAAGAGCCTGCTAGCTGTCGCTAGCAGACTCAAAAATAGATATGACATTTTTCACAATTAGGCCTAAACGGGAACTGTTGTTTAGGTTAACCCGACCCTACCTAGACTTTTTGGTGAAACCTAGTTTGGTTTTCAATATTCTAGAAAAAAAGAAGAAGAAAATTTCAGTTGAAAACGTAATTATTATTTTATGATATTTTTCAATATGCACCTACCCTACCTATCACTTTTTGAGACATTACTCTGAACATGACTTCTTTTTTTTTTTTTTTTTGTTTTTTTAGACTTTGCGTGGACGAACAAATAGCTTACATCCCAGAAAAAAAGGGAAAATACCCATAATAAGATTACAATGAATCGTCTCAAAGTCTACCATTTGAGCCGGGTCACAGCATTCCCTACAAGATTGCATGTGCGCACAACGAAGACTCCGATCAGGCATCCGCGCAGTCTGATCAGTCTTCGCAGTGCACTGTAGGTAGCCAAGGATCGAAAGCGTTCAGGCGGACACAAAGGCTGACCTTGGTCTTCGCTGGTGGTACATGCATTCTTGTAGGAAATGCGCTGATCTGCATTAAGAAAACATGCCTATTCAAATATACTGAGAATTTTACCACCAAAATATGAAAATTTTCTGACAAAAAAATTCTGATATACAATGTATGCTCCCATAGACTGTGGGTACTCGTTAGAACCTCTTCATTACAAGCTGTGCTAGATTATATACTTTGAAAAGAAAAGAGAAAATGACAGAAAAGATAGAGTCTGGAGACAGACTATCAACCATTAATCGATCACTAATTTGTGCATCCGATTTAATTTGTGCATCCAATTTAGTCAATTCCGGTAAGGTGATTACACAGTTTAAAGGTGTGCCGATATCGATGTAGTGTGTGTAAAAGAATCTAACACACGTGACAGACGATTGAAGTCGTAATGAGATAACCTACTTTCTGACATATGCGTACAACAAAGACACATAGTTTGTGTATCTGCGCAGTCTGATCAGCACCGTTGTTGTTCGCTGTCTAGACAGTATACTACCTATCAAAACTTTAAAGACTGGCGCTGTGGCTGAGTTAGACAGTCTGTGGCTGAGTAGGTCGGTCTGAGTCTTACTTGGTTGAAAACCTCGAAGACAGGTTTTCTCGTGTCGTCTTATATATTATCTCACAGATACTTGGGGTCAGTAGGGCAGTGCAGGCCCCCAAAAATATATATCTTGTATATATTTTTTCTCTAATTATTTTTGTATTTTAGTACAACAGAAACACTGCTGATAAAATAAAAATATAACTATATTCTGAGACTTCTGAAAAGGTTCTAAAAAAAACATCACATTTCTCTCAAATGGTATACTACCATTTGAGAGAAATGTGATGTTTTTTTAGAACCTTTTCAGAAGTCTCAGAATATGGTTATATTTTATCAGCAGTGTTTCTGTTGTACTAAAATACAAAAATAATTAGAAAAAAATATATACAAGATATTTTTTGGGGCCTGCACTGCCCTACTGACCCCAAGTATCTGTGTATTATCTGTACTTTGACGAAGTAAGGGGAAACTTTGTAAGGGCATCACACGACGCTAAACACCAGCTACAATTGAATTAATTAACATATAATTTTTAACTGCAAGTTTCGGGATTCAGAACGGGGTAAAATTTAACCTTATGCGCAATCTCCTTTCAACTCCTTAAACCTCACTGAAATATTTTTATATTGGAAAGATTATTAAATCCAGAAAACAAAAGCTAAATCTTGCAGTAAGTAGGAAGTACATGCCGAAAAATCGTTATGCCATGAAATATGCGATTTTTGCGTAAAGGTTCGTTTTTAAGGTCTTTGTGAAGCTATCCCTTTGTGACGAACATCTTTATATTGAATTTTCTCTGTAACTCATAATACCAGTTAATAAAGTAAGATATAGAGGCTGTCGCATTATCCGTGGAATATTTTTACAGATCCCTCTTTCATTATTCGGAACTAGCAAAACTATTCGGAACTAACCAAATCAGTGGTGTACTTCAGTCATCGGAAGGGCAGATAACCATAGGCGAATGACAAATTCTTTGGTGTGATATTTTAAGGAAGGATAGTACTCTGTATCAGCCAAAACAAATCAAGTTTTGTTCAGCCAGTCGTTTGGAAATAGTTATGAAGCAAAACCTTACCCGGAACTAGCCAAATGATTGTATTTTTCCCAGAGAACAGGATCTGACATCTCATACAAAATTGTCTCTTACTGAGAAAAATTGCAAGAAATTCTCAAACCTGTTTTTGGGAAAAAAAGTACGAGTTAAAAAAATCTTTGAAAAAGGTCGTCCGTTGACATTTTATACAGCATGCTAAGCATTGGTATGTTTAACACTTGTCCTGCTGAACCCGGAGATATCCTGCCTTTGCAAACAGTGTAGATCAATATCAGTTGGCTTCTTCAGAAGCCAACTGATCCAGATCTGCACTGTTTGCCATTTAGTATGTGAATCTATATAAACAATCTTGATCAAGCAATCTGATCGGCTGAAAATTAGAAATGGGTGTGGCTTCTCAATTTATTCAGCAAGACAAGGGTTAAATATAAGCGAGTACAGGCTACTACAGTAAATACATAACTTTTAAAGATCGACTTTAGACGCCTAAAATACCTGACTTTATGTAGGCTTTCGCATTCCCATTCCTAATAGCTCGAATTTGTTAATTTTAAAAGTTTACTTCCAGTTTGCATTTCTTTGTTACATACCTGTCTACCCCGGATGTAAGCCTTCGTTTACACACTCCTATCCATGTATCGGGCGCTCAATACAATACTACAAGTCAACACGCGATATTTTATCAAGGACAAGAAGGAAGTAAAATTACCTTTTGAATTCAATGTTCAATTTAGAGCATATTTTTAAACATACAAAATATACATGTATCAAAATTTTATGTTTGACTGTGGAGGTGACGATAATCTCACGAGCAGATATCGTTTATACAGTCACATTAACGTCGATGCAACGCTCTAAACGTCATGTACATATATTACATCGACGTTAATGCCATGTACCTGCGGCTTGGATATGGCATTGCATCGACGTTACTCCGACGTTGTTTTAACGCCATGTGCCGGCTGTGAATTTGAAATGATTTCGCAGCGTCTCTGTTTCCTTAAATGTCAATACCTTTTGAGCACAAGGAACCCAGTTAACCTTGAATCGCACAAATAAGCATAAGTGGTACAGAAAATTGATACAATCGAACTTCAAAAGCTCGAATATCTTTGGGACCATGAAAATTCGTTCTAGACATGGGTACTTCGAGCCACTGAGGGTTCATCATAGCGCCCGTTCAAAGGCACATGGGAATAATTTAGGGATATGGTTTCGATCTTTTTTTAAAATAATGGAGTGTTGAGTCTACTCATTAGAATCGCCTCGATGAGGCGATTCTAATGAGTACACTTAACATACATTTTCATGATAAAAATATGAATATTCCTCTATAATATCCCTATACAAGTGGCATGCTATTTGTCCTATACTATAATTGTATTTGTTTTCTTGAGTCACAGTAAACTAACCATAAAACCATGAAACATGACCTGATGACCTGTTAGTTGCTTCCCAGTAAGCATTCTTTATAAATCTATAGCGGGCCGTTATCGGCCCGTCAGCTACGCTGACGAGCTGATAACGGCCCGCTATGAATTTATAAAGAATGTTGACTGGGTTGTTTTGAAGCATTTAGTGCGACAGCCGTCAAGTAAGTTCCACTTATTTACCATTTGAACTTAAAACAACAACATCAACAAAAATACAAAAATACAAAAAAAAAAAAAAAAAAAAAAAAAAAAAGCAAATAAAAAAAAAAAAAAAATAACAACAACAACAACAACAACAAAAACCCCCAAAAAAAACAGGGCGGTAGAATATTCGCAAATATGTATAAAATATATAACGGGAAATCAATGGTAATCGGAAGTCTTTATGTACCAGTCAGTTTAAACTCGACCCTGAGGAGCCGGGGATAGCGGGGACATAGCATGGCTTAAGTTCCGTGTTTTAACCTCCGATGAGTCTTGGCAGCGCCGAAGTTGTGCCGGAGTATTAATTTCCGGCCAAATGATTTGCATACATAAATTAGAGCCACATGAACAGTGATCAAACGCAAACTTTAGTTTTCTAATAATCTGCCTCATACTGTCAATGATACTTAACCTTTGAATTTAGCTATATCGAGTAAACCAGACCTTTTACCATGAAAACGATACAGCTTGTTTTTTGCAAAAGAGAGCAGACTGTTCCTGGAAACAAATCTGGCCTTGGAGGGGCTTCCAGCAGGGATTTTACCATAAATTTGTCCCCGCAGTGCAAGGCGTTTAGCAGGGCGTTTAAAACTGAAAATTTTATAAGCCCCGCTATCCCCCGGTCCCTTGGAGGCTGGGGCTGGTGCATTAAACATGTTAAACGGCTATGTGCTATATTTATCTGGGGTTTTGAAAGAAAGAGCAATTTTATGTTACTTTTCTTTTTAATTTTTAAAAATTTCTTCCAATGAACGGCTATACGTATAATAAATCAAACGGAAAAAAACAACAAAAAAAAAAAAAAAAAAAAACAAAAAAAAAAAAAAAAAAACAACATACATACAAGCAAAAATCAACAACAACAAAAAAAAACAAAAAAAAACAAAAAACAAAAAAAAAACAGAAACGATAATTTGCAGAACTATCTGAAATATTCAAGTAACATGATAATTATAACCAGGTAACAGTAACAGTGCAGTAAAAACTATTCATATTACTTATTAAGACTCGCCCAACCACTCGGTTAAGGAAAACATCGCAATAATTAGCATGATCAGAAATCGCATAAAGCAATAATTTACCAGAACCTTGTAGCAATTAATAGTGATTTTATTATGAATTAATGTTGATTTTGTTATCTTAGCGGATAAAGTCTTTTGTCATTTAGGCAATAAATTTCTGTCAATACAGGTGAGCCGCGCTACGATAAAAGAAAAAAAAAAAAAAAAGAAAGAAAGATGAATCGGGCAACGAAGACCCTGATCAGACTGCGCGGATGCGCAGCCTGATCAGGGCCTTCGCTGTCCGCTTACAGGCAGATTGGCTACCGTAGAATATAATGATGTATAGCAAAACCCTTATCAGACTTTGCGCCTCGCTGTCTTAGCTGGATGATTACTGTTCATACAGGCCTCGAAAACACATTTTTTCGTGGTTTTACTCATTTTATGTTTAGTACGTAACATGAGAAAGGGCCTTTTATCGGATATGCGGACAATGGAGGCTCAGATCAGCCTGTACATTCGTACTGTTTTAACAGGGCCTTTATTTTCTGTTTACAGAATCAACGGATATTATAGAATATATAGACGGAGAAAGCCTGATCATACTGCACGAATGCGCAAGTTTATCTGAGCATTCCCTGCTCGCATATGGCATAAGGTCCTTTGTTTCCAGTTGCGCCCTAATTGATATTTTTTGTAGATTTGTAGATGTATTGGGCATTCATTGTGGGATACGTTAATAATGAAAGCGGACAAAAATGTGAGTGGATGTTTGTAAAAGTTGTTTTTCGGGATATCATCACGAAAGCATGCCTTATAATTTTGACACTCTTAAACACCACTTTTATATAGTAAAACTGGGGTTTACAGGGGTATACATTATTTTTCCTATTTCTGCTCAAAACATAGATTGTGGGTACTCGTTAGAACCGCCTCGACGAGGCGGTTCTAACGAGTACCCACAATCTATGTTTTGAGCAGAAATAGGAAAAAAATTAGAATTTTTCATCTGAAAACTTTCATTTTTTTGGTGGTAAAATTTTCAGTATATTTGAATAGGCTTGTTCTCGTAATGCTATTTTAATGTATCATAAAGTGCGAAACAAAATTGTAGTTTACGATACACCCTTTTTTTTTGATATTTTTCAGTTAAATTAAACCTTGACGTTTCATGAGAATCGCCTGTCGTAGTTTTTTTTAGAGAAAAAAGGCTTGACATTTCATGTGAATGGTCTGCCAGTGTCGTATTTGTAAGGCTTCATGTTTCGTGACAATCGTCTGTCGTATTTTTAGAGATCAGGTTTGACGCTCGGGAGAGCCATCTGTCGTATTTGCTCTGAAAATAAGGCTGAATATATATATTCAATGTAATCTGCTGGTTTTGTGATTAGTACTGTACCTGAACTAGATTAATCAGTGACGTGGTTTTGTAACCAGTATTTTTAGGCATATTTAAATGTTTAGCGGAAAAATTCAACGGACTACTTCACAATTTTATTTGTCCTTTATTTAATTATGCGCTTGTTGAGAACTTGCCATGGGAATGGTCAAGAAATGGGTGGTTACGCATGATGGTTACGCATTAGATTTAAATAAATAAAATCGAAATAAAAAAAAAATAAAATAAAAAAAAATAAAAAAAAAATAAAAAAAATGCGCAAAGAAAAAAAGTTCTGGGATTCTTGCCCAATTGATTTGTCGAAATATAAGCCTCGTTTTTAAATGTGTGTCGGTCACGAAATTGCGTAAATAACTGTAAAACTGTTGAGTTGGAATTATCGATGCATTATGACAACTCTACAGGCCTATTGGAATCATGGAATATCTTCTTACGTAGATTTCTAAAACGAACTTTCTTCTCATACTTTCAACCCAGGCATAACCGAATTGGAATTATAAGAAACGAATTTAATTCTGTGGATTTTATCGATGTGTACATCAAACGAATTTAATTTTGTGGATTTTATCGATGTGCACATCAAACGAATTTAATGCTGTGGATTTTATCGATGTGTACATCATGTACACATCGATAAAATCCACAGAATTAAATTCGTAGCTTTTCGGGTTTGTATTTGGTTTTAAGTCATTCGACAACGTTCACAAGAAGAAACAATCCGTAAAAGATAAATTCGTTCTTATACTAAATGAATGAATAAATAAATTACGGTAGATGACGTTTTACATTATAATCACGTTTTCTTTTCAAGAACAGAGAAATAATTAACAACAGTACCGACGACCATTCTAGAATGTTGATGTAGATATAAAAAACTGCTACAAAGACCAAACATCACAAACAAACGACCGGAGGCTTTACTGATATCACAAAAAGTGCAACATAAAAAATGAATCCTCAACCAAAATCATTTTTCTCAAAGGACGAACTATCTTTCTTAAATCTAGGCAGTCACAGTGAGCAGAAATCTGGAGAGAGAACGATGAATGTCAAAAACACAACGACTGTATCAAGGGTTTCTGGAATACCTGTGGACATTGATGCAGCAGAAGTTGCCCAAAGACATTCTAGATTATTCATTACTGATATTTCTAAAAGTGACTCAACCGGCAATACAGCAATGTCGGAGTTAGTAAATGACCCAACCTCATCTAAATCGTCACCGGATTCTTCCAATTTGACACCCAAATCTGCAGTTTCCGTAATCATTTCAAGACCAGACCTGAAGGCTATAGTGTCACAGGACCCTACACTTAGAAGTCTTATCACCACGCACAAGCAGACAACTGACATTAAGAATTTCTTGCCTTCATCAACGGTAAAGTCTGCAACAACGTCGTTTTCATCTACTTCACATTGCGGAACACTTCTTCTAACTTGGTGACCAATCCAACCATATCATCAACTATTAAGCCAGAAGGTTCTTTAAATAACTCATTACTTTTACCAACGATTCAGAAAACACGGCCTGATATTCCACTATTGGTTGGTGGAGGGCTGGCCCTCTTCATTATCAGCCTGTTAATTGCCATTGTTGTAATGCTTGTGCGGCTAAAAAATCGGAAAGGCGAGGACAACATATCGGTGAGGCATGGTAAGATGTTTTTCATATTTATAACAGAGTTTGATTTAAATAACATATTTCCTCTTTTTGTGAAGCTACAAGCAACAACTGGCACTAGAAAAAGAGTCTGGACAAAGACTTCAAAGCTTAAAGAGTCCGTTTCCTCATTGCCTTTAAATGAGTTAAAGGGAAACGGATTTCTTTCAGGGGAGACAACTCTATCAAAAAATAGTTTAATTGTTTTTCCTTCCTTTCGAAAACAGGTCTACTTTTATAGAAAAGAATTTGCTCCCACAGGGAGCAATTTCTTTCCTTTGAGGGTATACCCTTGGGAGCAAATTCTTTTCTTTATGAATATGACCTTTTTCAGAAGGGATCTTAGTGCTCAGGAAAACAAATAGGAAGTTACAAAAGCTATTTTTTTCTGTAAAATTGCTGAAAATCTACCAAGTACATAAAGTCTCCTTAAATTTGACTTCACATTGTTTGTCATACATGTACAGTTATATTCCCTATTAACACCACTTTTGGGACTGTCTATAAGTGGTGGTCTTTATAATGATTATAGAAAACGCCAAATGTCCTAAAAATTGGAACACTTCTGCCCATACTTTTTTTGGCCTAAATTTTGCTTTTTATGCAATTGTTTCGTAAAATGTTTAGTGGGATGGAAAACAGTGTAGACCCTGATCAGACTGCTCCTTCAGGAGCAGTCTGATCTGGGTCTACACTGTTTGCATATGCCATTTTGTCAGACACGTTTGTGTACTATCTTAGGACAGTTGCCGTATTTAAAGTGTAGTCGTAATTTCGAGTGGTCTTAATAGTGGGAGTGGTCTTAATTTCGAGTGGTCTGATTAGTGGGGATGGTCTTAATTTCGAGTGGTCTTAATAGTAGAGGTGGTCTTAATTTCGGGTGGTCCTAATAGTGGGGGTGGTCTTAATTTCGAGTGGTCTTAATAGTGGGGTGGTCTTAATTTCGAGTGGTCTTAATAGTGTGGGTGGTCTTAATTTCGAGTGGTCTTAATAGTGGGGGTAGTCTTAATAGTGAGGGTGGTCTTTCGAATGGTCTTACTAGTGGAGTGGTCTTGATTTAGAATGGTCTTAATAGTGGGATGGTCTTAAATTAGAGTAGTCTTAATTGAGGGGTGGTCTTAATTTTGAGTGTTCTGAATTGCAAATTTTAACTGTATACTATAAATGTTTGCTACATATACATTCAGACGGGCATGCCAAATTTACCCAATATTGAGTTTGAGTTACTCAGCAGTTTGAGTTATCAGTGCTTGAGATATCGGCAGTAAACTATATAAAGGGTACCGCATTCGAAAATTTCAATTCCTCATCGTACTGGTCCGAAATAATGATCAAGTCCATTTTACTACATTCTGATGTGTCTAAAACGTTCTGAATGAGTAGTAAACAGTGTAGACCCTGATCAGGATCCGCATTTTGCGACGTCTGATCTGGGTCTACACTGTTTGCACAGGCAGGTCTGTCCCAAGAGGTTAGGCAAATACGTAATACCCAGAATGCCATGTCATGTCATATCATGCGCACTGGATGCGATATAAAATAAAACTTCAGTGACTCGAACAATAATGATTCCTTTACCCTTGCTGATTCGAACTCGGTTTTGAGTCCCCTAGGCAATTATTCAGACGGCCTAAGAAAGCAAATATTTAGAGATATTCCAGGGGGAAAATGTCTTATTTTGATGTCTTATTTTGTTTTATATATATATGTTGGGAGAAGGGGCATAACATCTAACAAAAAATCTTTTTGGTAGCACTGGATCCAGAAAGGATGCTGAAATGATAGGCGTTAAACTATATGTTGAGAGTTAATCATTAACAGTGCAATGATTTGTTTACCTGAGGCCTTTCAGCTTTTGCCTTCTATTTTAAAAAAATAACATAAAAATGTAAAATTTACGAATAAAAGATTATGCCCTTTTCGGGCCAATATTATCTGGTCCGCTGCGACTTGATAACTGATCGTGTTTAGATATATGTGAAATGTAAACAATACGCGTAAACACAACGTGCAAAAAGTATAAAGCTTATCTTCACTATCAACACAATGTGCAAAGCGTACAAAGCTTATCTTTACTATCAACACCACTGTGGCCATATACGCAATGCATACAATGCACATAAACCTTACACCGAAAGGGATATACACCAAACAGTGTTTTTTTACCAGTACGTAAGGCAAATGGGCCCAACCTACGCAAAATCACACAAACGAAACGCGGATGTGGAGCGTTTCGTTTGTGTGATTTTGCGTAGGTTGGGCCCATTTGCCTTACGTACTGATAAAAAAACACTCAGGTTATTGCGTATGTGGCCACAGTGGTGTTGATAGTAAAGCTTTATACGCTTAGCACATTATGTTGATAGTGAAGATAAGCTTTATACTTTTTGCACGTTGACAAAGACAGGATGATTTCTGAGGGGTTCGATTTGGATCAAATTACCATACGTACATGTAAAGTCTATGTAAGGACGGAAACACAGACCAGAGAAAACAGTGTAGATCCAGATCAGACACCATAGAACGTGGCGTCTGATCAGGGTCTATACTGTTTGCCACTCATACAGCAATTTTACATATTCATTGACTTGTTAAGGGAGAAATACATGTATAAGGTAAAAAGAGGATATTTATTCTTTGGCTGTGAATACCATAAATATTGTCATCGAGTGTAATGAAAACATCAGTATTTTCACGAGTGCGAAGCACGAGTGAAAATTTGAATGGTTTCATTACACGAGATGAAAATTTTTATGGTATTCACTGAAAGAGAGTAAATTTTCTTTTTATTTTATTGTTTACACGCCAGTGCACGTTTCTGACGTCATAACTAACGTCACCAAACGAAACATGAACGTCATGGCGTCAACGTTCAGTGCTTAACATGTAAAACGCTGGAGAAAACAAAAACAAAAAGTTTCGGCAAATAGAAATAATTTTGATACCAACATGTTCCTTACATTCTAACTAAGAAAATGGATACCAACACTTGATAATTTAGTTCAGAAACAAACAATTTAGAGGCGTTCAAATATCTGAAGTGGAGGTAAGATCCACTTATGAAACTATGAATAAAAACCGAAGTCGTCCAAAGCGAGGAGTGAAAATATAAATCGTATCAGTCACTGGTGAAATGATACGATATCATTTCACTAATGATTGATACTGCTTTTATTTTCACCAGATATTCACTGATTTCACCGCTAACAATAAAATAAATAGTAAGAGATATGAGTATTTAGGGTAAATACGGTATCTCAAATTTATCAAATTTAGCCAAAATTTCCCATGAAAATGAAATTTTTAACCAAAATAGGGGTTCGACTGAACCCCAGGGGTTCGACTGAACCCCATGAACAACCTCTATATCTTCCCCTGTACAAATACATTAACCGTTAGAATTTTGATGAAGACTGCAAAAAGAAAATGTTCTTGAAATATCCAACCTTATTTTCTGTAAAAACAATTGTCATTTCAAATCGACATGTTATTTGTTGAAAACTCTTCCAAAAATGCTAAAGTCAACGTTGGGGCATGAAATAGCATACATGTACTTTTTATCTGGATTGATGGTAAAAATGTATTATATGTAAAATATATGATAAACAAAAACCTGTAATAATTAAGCAATGCAATGTCATTTATTTATTTATTTATTTTGTTTTTGTTTCAGATGGCAGTAGTAGAAGTAATATGAGTAAAGATTCCGAACCCGGGTAAGTCATCTACCATACATGTACATGTACATGACACAGCTACCCAGCGGGTACATTACGTTTATACAACTTCGCATTAATGTAGCTGAACGTCGTGATGTTTGTACAACGTCACATTAACGGCTATGCATCAACGTTAATCGGCGATTACCTCAAACGGCGAAGCAACGTCATGATGTTGTAGAGACGTTAAGGCGACGTTGTATCAACGCCATGTGTCCGCTGGATAGTATCTCATAGGGCGGCGACAGCGTACGACTAGTTAGAGACACAACATTGCGAAAACAGCAACCAGTTTCATTTGGAATCGCACTGTTTGGTACGTAAAATACATTGGGACTAAACTCGCATCGAGTCTTTAAACGTGTCGCGCGAATGTCTCACGCATGTCAAGCGAATTTCACGCGACTTATAAAAAATGTTTTAGCCACTTGCGACTGGCACCGGTCGCACGACAGTTATGCGTGGTAATTGAGAAATCGGACCATTATCTCATATTTACCTCACCATTTTCAGCCTCACGGAAACTAAATTAAGAAGGGTTCTTGACGGGTTCGACACTTAGACTATTTTCAGAGAAATTTTGTTGAGCAAAATTTTTGAATATGGTCAAAATTCAGTCGCCTGAAGAGCGAGACTCTGCGACTCACGTGAGGAAATAAAGAACCCGCCCGAATTTTCGATACATTTTAGAAACTGCCGTTCGCAATTTGCCGCCAGCAACCGTAGCCTTGTGGGACAGAGGCTTAATGTGAACAAGAGCATGTTTTAAACAAATTGATAGTACCCCTTCGACAGAAGACCTCATGTGAAATCTGGTGAAAATTGTCAAAGCGGTTTCAGGGAAGAAGACATTTAAATATTACACGCTTTTATATATGAACATAGCACAGGGTCAAAGGCAGATAACCCCCAGGTGATAAATTTTGATTGTATTATATAACTAAGACATTTTACTTCTTTAATCAAATGTTGTAAGTCTTGAATACATTTTGAGAAAATTATTTATCAACATTTTGTATGGGGACGCAAATTTTACCTTGCAAAAAATGGTCAAAGGTCATCTTAGGATCATCATCTGACCAAACTTGGTAAATTTAGGTATACGAAGATTCAACCTCAAAGCTTTCTTGATTCTTGAGAAGAAATTTATGTCTTTTACCATATATGGGCATGGCGGCCATCATGTTCAATAGTGCAGAACCATTTGAACAATTTGTCAATACCCCTTCAAAAGAAGGCCCCAACTGAAATCAGATGAAAATTGGTCAAGCCCTTTCAGAGTCACAACTACAGCAGACGACGTGTTAGTATTTTTATTACTTTCCAGACAAAATAAGGCTTGTCATTTCATATCAATCGTCTGCCTGGCAGTCAAAATAAGTGTTAACATATTACGTTTCCATTTCAGCCAAGCTATTCAACGAGTAAATTCTTCACTTAGTCGTCGTGACTCGAAGGATTCTAACGTCTACTCTGAGATAGGATCAGTGATAGACGAAGACGAAAACGAAGACGATTTCATTTACTATTGGGGAGAGAGCGAATGGGACTCGGACTCGAGACATAACTCCGTAATAAGTCTCAGTTATTCCGCAAAGGCCGAAAGGTCAAGAAATAGCGGGTTGTCTGTGCTCGGTATACCAAAACGCGGCCGCCGGAAGTCAAGTTTAAGCGGTAGAGGGCGCCCTGGGCAACGTTTTCCAGGAAGCAATACGGACTTGCGCAAGGATCGCCAGAGTGGAACTGGAACTATATTCTGTATTCCGGAAGGTGAGGATATTCCTATTGACAAGGGGAAGAAAATCGAAATAAATAAGGATGATATGTATAAAAAAGTCCTGAAGGAAACTCGCAGTCAGAGCTTATTTTAAGGGGACACTTTCAGAGGAGGCAACTCTTTCAATCTGTTTTGCATTTGCTTCCAATGGGAGCAATTCTTTCCATATAGAATAAACCGCATTTCAGACGGAGCTGGGGACCGGAAAGCAAACAGAAACAGATATCAAAAGGGTTGCCTTCGGAAACAAAGAACACGGACCTGAAAGTTACAAAATTTGTCTCCCTTGCCGAAATGTCGGAAAAGTCTACCTTATGTATTAAGTTCCTTGAACTGTTACATGACATGTAATGACAAAGTCTGTTACCTACCAAATAACCAGTAACGTATGTAGCGGGGACATATCCGATTTTTATCGGATTTGAGCATTCTCCATTCTGAGCACAGCCGCGTGGAAATGAACATTTTGCTTTTGTGTAGAATTATGTATTACGGCACGTGCAGTAAAAAAAAAACAAATGCCTGGATTAGGAGTTTACAGAACCTTGTAGCGAAAGACTAAGCGGATCTTTAATATCCCCAAAATTACAGTTGACTCTCGATTTCTCAAACACTGATAACACAGACTACTGCTTCAGTCAAACAAAATAAATGGAGAGTACTGGTTTACTTTGCTGTTGCCTTATATCAACTCCTTTTGTTTTGAACTGTTATTGAGCTTGAACCAAAATTCTGGTGCCTTGAAATTTGAGGTGACAGTAGTCGATGATCATAACTGTGTCAGGCTACCGCGATTTTAGAATAAAACTGTTAATTTTTGTTGTTGTTTTTGTTGTTGTTGTTTTGTTTTGTTGTTTCTTGTTTTTTGTTTCGTTTGACAATGTAATAACAGACTGTTTTCTCTGCAGACTGTTACATATTGATGTTTTGTTAACAATTATTTTAAAAGTTTCAGTATTTTTGAACCAGTGAATTCTGCTGAAAACATGGTTGCAATCTTAGCACTCTTTCGATTTATGAGTAACCTAATTTGCATTCACAGTTACATAGCTTGGAAAGAAATTAAAATTATGATATGATTTAAGACAGGACGTCTGGACATGTGTGCAAAGCAAAGATGCAGATCAGCCCCGCGCATTCGCGCAGTTTGATCAGAATTTTCACTGGTCGCATTTGGATAGCCAATGATGCACAGTTTATTCATGCGGACAACGAAGACTCTGATCAGACTGCGCGGAAGCGCAGTCTGATCAGAGTCTTCGTTGGTGGCCTTAGCAAGGAGCTACATTCTTTGACGTCGAGGCACATTTATTATGAAAGCGTACTGAATAAAATTGTTGGAGAATTGTTGGCGTATATATAGTTACGACAAACATTCTATTTGAAAAGAAATTATTTAAATTTCAGGGGCGGCAACTCTGTCAAAATTGTTTTTGTTCCCTTCTGAAAATGGATGCACTCCAAAAGAAAGAATTTGCAAATCATTTCCTTTTAGAATAGACCACTTTTCAAAAGGGACTTAAACAGGCAGTCACAACAGTTGTGTCCCTTGTGAGAAATGTGGCAGATCTAATTTATGTATCCAGACCCTTTGAATCATGTCAAAACTTTGTATAGGTCTTTACCGAATTTTAAACACTATTGCTAAGGTTGAATGCGTATTGCATTATCTCGAATCAAAGCACTGACAGCACTGGTGGATCGATTGTCTCTGAGTGTTTGTTTGGAAAATGGTCGTGAGCGGGGACTTAATACTGTTTCATTCAACCATTGATTTCCTCTAATTTAATGCGACGTCTGATCTGGGTCTGCACTGTTTGCCAATGTCCCAAATGTCCCAGTCCTGGTTTTACAGATAAACCTCTATAAACAGTACTCTGACGTCGCATCGACAAGACTAGCGCAGCTATAAATAACCGTTACCTGGATTTCGTCTAACGCGCGTTTTAATCATATTGGGCAATTATAATCACGTGGACAACTACCTTAAGGAAATTTTGGCGTTTGTTAACTATGGGTCGATTGTCTATATGGGTGGATTGTAAACAATCGACCCAAAACCGTTTTTGGTAATGCTGACCGCCCATTTACCCATGTAATAGCATCTTTCATACCATTGATGCAATACAAATGTATTTACAAAATAGATAGAATAGCTCTTTGTATATTTTTCACCTCAACGACAGCATAAGGCTTAAAAGTCAGGTTTGTTTAGATTGAGGAGTGTTATATAGAAGCTGATTTATATTGTATCTTATGATTGTTCCGAAATGACTAAAAAAACCGTGACCAAAAATCAAACATCAAATTTCTAAACTAGTCAACATTAATTTCAAAAATAAATTCTATCCGAACCAGTATACAGTTGACTCTCGATATATCAAACACTGGTAACATAAACTACGGCTTAAGCCAAACAAAATTAAGCAGAATACTGGTTCATTTTGCTATATTTCTTTACATTTTAACTCCTTTTGTCTCAAACTACTGTTTAACTCGAACTACAATTCTGGTCCCCTGAAGTTTGAGATAACAGGAGTGTATTATCTTGTGTATTTACCCTAAATATTCCGACAGCTTAACTCCTTAACATATTTGTCTTTCTGATAGGATAGTAAACAATGTACATCCTGATCAAACGGCTCCATAAATTTGATATAGATCTACAAATGTGCATTGTTTGCTCAGACCTGTCTTGTCGAATACTTAGGGTAATTTTATACGGTAACCCTGTTATTTATAATCAAAGCACTGACAGCACTTGTTAGTCGATTGTGTCTGAGTGTTGGCTGGGAAAATGGTCCTGAACGGGGACTTTATTAAACTCTTAACTTCCTATAATTTAAGAAGTTAAGCAAACAGTACAGACCCTGATCAGACGCCGCGTTCTTCGGCGTCTAATCTGGGTCTGCACTGTTTGCCAATGTCCCAGCACTAAGCCCAGTCCAGGTTGTACAGATAACTCTCTTTACACAGCACTCTGACGTCACAGAGACAAGAATAGCGCGGCTCAGCTATGGTCACGTGGACAAAAACAATATAATTCAGAATCTATGGTAACTTTGGGTCGATCGACCAAAAAGTTCAGCTAGAGAACAACTAGTCTAATATCAGTCATAGATGTTAGTTTTGCCCATAATACCATGTCAAACCGACCACGCCATATTTTGTCCTATGCACCATGCCAGATTTTGTTTTATGCTGACTCAAACATCAAAGATCTGATAGGTTTGATGAGTTAGCTGAAGAGAATTATTGTAACTGAAGGGAAGGCTACATTTATTCAAAGTATGTAATAAAAAATACCATAATGAATAAAATTTCACATCTCATCAGACTTTATAAGTCTAGGAAACTGCATTCGGTTCGGAGAAAAAAGGTTGTGTGTTTCGTATCGTGAACAATTGGCTGGTCCGTCTAGCGTGTGAATCCGCGCAATCTGATCGGGACCTTCTTACTGTCCTCTTTTAGAATCATTAGGTACTGTAGATAATAACGAAGTATAGCAAAGTTCCTGATCAGACAATATATCACCGCTGGCTGATCTGGATTTACGGCTTGCATCCCCCTCCCCCACCACCCAAGACATATTTTCTCAGGTCGCGGCTTATATAAAGAAGGAGTTGAAAGAAATGTATCAGCAATTCAGCAGCATGCGAATATTGTGTACGTTCCAACAGTCCTGTAATACAATTGGCAAATGTATTCGCTTGACAGATTTCCATTTGTGTTCGATCTTTTACGTCATGGACGAGTGCATCATCATTGGTTCCGCCTGCAAGACAAAAATGCTTAGTTAAGAAAGATAAACACACGTCCAAGGGAAGAAGGCAAATCTGTTAGAATAGTTTTGCTAGCCGTCTGAAAAAGAGGCCTACGCTATAGGGAAAGAATTGGCTTCCACGGGGAGCAAATTCTGTCCTATTAGAAGTGATTTTGTGAGCAGGAAATTAACAGATCACAAAACAATTTGCAATGACTTAATAGCTCTAAATATGTAGGACATCTAGATAAATAATCTTTATTTTTCCACATAAACGTACGTTGAGGGCATTCGTTAAAAGCGCCTCTGTGATACGCTTCTCATAACGAAAACATGCCTATATATATTTGCCCCCCTTAAACCCCGATTTTTTACAGTAAAACTGGGGTTTACAGGGGTATACATTATTTTTCTTATTTCTGCTCAAAAACATAGATTGTGGGTACTCGTTAGAACCGCCTCCACGAGGCGGTTCTAACGAGTACCACAATCTATGTTTTGAGCAGAAGTATAAAAAATATCAAAATTTTTATCTGAAAACTTTCAGTTTTTGGTGGTGAAATTTTTATTATATTTGAATAGGCGTGTTTTCGTAATGTAACAAACACTCACAGCATACGTTTTAATGTATTTTTCTTTATTAGGCGGGCTATTAAGCCCGTCTATAGCTATGCTCCCCGAGAGCTGTTAAGCCCGTCTATAGCTATGGTCTTCGACTCGATTTTTGGAGACCGCTTTAGGTATATCTATTCTAATAAACTTACGCTATATAAAAATAGTTCTCAAATTTCTTTTATAGTTCCGAGAATTTATCCGCATTGTGTATTGCCAAAAGAATTATAATAATCATTTTAAATTTATTCGAATTGAAAATGCCTTCAGTTTGCTTCTGAAATCAATACTTATACCTTCGACAACGGAACATTGATCAACGCGAAAAAATACATGACGTACATGGTAACACCCGGATAATTTACCTGGTAAAATATCACATGCGCACTGGCGAGTCAATTATTGAGTTATTTTCAATGAAAATGGATAATATGATAAACAAGCCGTCAAGCCATCTCAGCGTTTCACTTTTATGAAGGTGACGATAGGTAATTTGTTCGCACTGTCTGTACAAATAAACTTGATCCCAACAAAACAATAAAAAACAAACATCATAAAACGGATTTCCGTCACTATGCCACGTGAAGTTAATTAGGGTCACGCATTTTCTTCTTGTGAGAACGGGCAACCCCATCTCAGCAGTGCAGATCTGCAGATCCGAGAGCCGCAGAACGGCCAGTCTGTTAAGGGTTAACACAGTTTGCCAAAGTACAGGAAATTTTGTAAACTAAAAACAAATAAATCAAACTTTACATCCCTGAACTTTCAAATGATTCTGTCCAATGGATCTGTCCAAAGGCTTTTCTAGGGACTTTGACAATCAGTGTAAACCCTGATCAGTAGCCGCAGAACGCGGCGTCACTATTCATTTACAGTGCAGGATTTTGTTTTGCAAACTTATAAAACAAAACTTACACCCCCTAAATCTAAAATAGTTCTGTCCAAAGTCATTTTGCAGACATTTGCAAACGGTGTAGACTCAGATCAGAACGCCAAGTCTGATCAGGGTCACCACTGTCTGCGTCCAAATTAGGTACTGTTGAGACTGGCAAACAGTGTAAACCCAGATCAGATGCCGCAGAATGAGTGCGGCGTCGGATCAGGGTCGTCACTGTTTGCTTAATGTACAGGAATTTTTGTACAGCTTACAACGAATAAAACAACTCGGACACTACTTAAATTTAAAATGGATCTGTGACTGTTTGTTATCCAACATCGCAAAAGTGTGGTACATTCTTGTTTGGAAAGCTATCTTTTGCAAAACCAAATGAGACGATAGCTTAAGTACAGGTAGCCAAAATGTGGAAATGAAGATTTCATGGAAAAACAAGTTTTGCAATATTCTGCGATGGATGATTGAAAACATCAGTCAGGTCAGTCGAAGGAAATTAATACTTTTACAGAGAGCTAAAACAAAAGTATGTATCCCCACAGCTAAAAAGGGAAATTATTTCTTTGTGACAAAGTCTCTTCAGCCTTCATGTGGTTTAGTTCCCTCAGTGAAAATAGACGCTTTGCAGGAAACACACACACACACACACACACACACACACACACACACACACACACACACACACACACACACACACACAGAGGAATTAAGCAGTAATCAATATAACTAAAAGTACTTGCATATCATCAGCAAATGCCATCTTTTCGGAGCCCGTTTGATACGAAATCAAATTTTAAAGGCTGACTCCTTTGCAAAAGCATTGCAAAGTAAAGAGAATTCTGAGCTAATTGCCCGCCTCTCAATACTTCCAATACTTTGATTTTGTGTTTTGTAGAGAAGTGAGAAAATATTAATATTTATTGTTTTGGTTAAACTCTCTGATTTAAACATCAAGAAAACATACCTATTTAATTTTGACTCCCTCAAACCCCATTTTTATATAGTAAAACTGGGGTTTACACGGGTATATATTATTTTTCTTATTTCTACTCAAAACATAGATTGTGGGTAATCGTTAGAACCGCCTCTACGAGGCGGTTCTAACGAGTACCCACAATCTATGTTTTGAGCAGAAATATGAAAAATATCAGAATTTTTTTTATCTGAAAATCTTCATTTTTTGGTGCTGAAATTTACAGTATATTTGAATAGGCGTGTTTTCGTAATGGGTAGCACTGAAAGGTTCACATTTCATACAGATGTGCTAACGTAATTTGCCTATGCAAATGATAAAAAAACCGCAAGGTGTGAAAACGTACCTTCTGACATGTGCTCACAACAAAGACTCAGATCAGCCTGATCTGAGCCTTCGCTGTCAGTATGGAGGAACTTTGCAATCTTGGCTGTCCAAAATGCGCCCAACAAAGTTTCAGACCAGGCTGCGCATGATCTGAAACTTCATTGGGAGCACATATCCGAAGAAAGTTTTCCTTACGTTGCAGCTCATTAGCATACATACCCCAAAAGCTGTTTCTCTTCTAATTTTCCCAACTTTAAAGTATGTATTCGAATCCGCATAGGCAACGGTATCCAGCGATGCGAAATTCAAACTCCAGCAAAGTTTTTCATCCGGGTAATACACAAAAGCGTCGACGGCGTAATCGTTGGCGTCAAACAGGACAGCGCAATGTATGGCGGAATGAACCGACGTGGGACCAGCTGGTAAACCGTCCAGTTTGTAAGGCATTTGTTTGACGTCAAAGTAATGGCCAGACTTTGTTGTTTCACTCGGAATGAGTTCAAAAATAGGTTCGTCTGTATCTTCAATACTCGGCATGACTACACTTGTGCTTCCAGCAAGTAAGATCATATATAGCAAAATAATGAAGCGAAAAATTACGCAAAACGTCATTTTTGTATCAGCTTAGTAGTCCCAATGCTTAAGTGTCTGAACTATCACAAAATGGTACCCAGCTAAGTAATTAAAAATCACTTGCGCTTTTGACTTTTATAACGTAGCATTTGAATCAAAGCAAGCTCCTGCTTGATAAAAAAAGAACACCTTTGGAGTATGTTAACACCAATAAACCTGATTAATATACACATCTGCGCAGTCTGATCAGATATTTAATGAATTTTAAGTAATACACAGAGATTTAAGATTGCACTAGCGGGTGGCGAAAGTCCAGATCAGACTGATCGCGCAGTCTGATCTTGACCTTTGCGGCTCACCTGTGCCCCCGACTCCTTTTCGCATGGCTCTGTTTATTAATGTAACTTCATTATACTGTTTACAAATCATGAATACAACAGGCGCTCTTAACGCTTAGCACTCTGGGTAAAAATTTTAGCTGACGTCATTTTGATTTTTGCTTGCTTATTTTCCGAGAAAACATTTCACATTCCATGTGGTGAAGATTTTGCATGAACTGTTAAATCATGTTTTCTCGAAAAAAAAAAAAAAATAAATAAATAAAATAAAATAAGAAAAATAGAAAATTATATTTCATTTGTCGTCTGCGGAATAAGCCCAGAGAATGGTGAAGGGTAATGCCTATTTTTTATGAAAAAGGTTCTAGGTTTTATTCAGCTATGCATTAAATTTCTTTTGCCCTGAATGCCGATGAGCAAATAAAAAACAAACAGAAACAAAAGAGAGAAATAAAAAAAATATAATACGAATACATTAACCTTTATAGCGCTGAGAAAATATGCAGCAGACGGCATTCTATAATTGATTTGTTTATTTTTGCTAGACAGACGATTCACATGGAGTGTAAGGCCTTATTTTCTCTGAAAATTAAAACAAGAAATATTTCAAACAATCGTCGCTGATTATCGCTTTAAAGTGCAAGGAAAACTTGCAACAGACGACATTTTAAAATGGATTTGGTTATTGTTTCAGAGAAAATAAGACTTGACATTTCAGCAGACGATATTTTAAAACTGATTTGGTTATACAATGCATGGCCTTCTTTCATTTTCAATATGGGGTGGGGAGGGGGTATAGGGGTAAATCCATACATAGATTCGTTACCATGTGGTAACCAAGCAGGCACGCAACGTTGAAACAACATCGATTCAACGTCGACGTTGAATGAACGTTGAATCGACGTTGATTCAACATTGTGTGTCTGCTAGGAAGGGTCTATAATTACCCTTTTTGTGAACATGCATTTCAGGGTCTTGCACATAAATGATGCGGTTCTCAACAACAAATATACCACTTATATACAATCATGGGTATACAAAGGAAACAAATATCTTGTATTATTTTTATTTCTTTGCAGTTTCCTGAAAACTGTCAGAAAATTGTTAATTTTGGGAGGCATTTTTAATGTTGCAGACTAATAGAACGCCATTTTGCGATTTTCAAATAACGTTAAACTTAAGTACAAAATTGATGACGACAAACACAAATAGTGACGTAATAATTTCTAAGTAATAATTCAATTACTTGGCAATAAAAACTAATATATTAAACAATTATTGTTTTGTTTTGTTTTTAATTTTAGATACAGCAGCTGCCCGGCAGGCAAAAAACAACGTTGTTTCAACATTGTGTGTCTGCTGAATCAAAATTATAGGCTGTCTAACAATAGCATTAGGATCATTGGATGTTATAAAGTACATCAATATTTCTAAAGCCTATTCAAGTATACCGAAAATGTTACCACCAAAAACTGAAAATATTTAGATAAAAAATTCTGATATTTTTCATATTTCTGCTCAAAATATAGATTGTGGGTACTCGTTAGAACCGCCTCGGCGAGGCGGTTCTAACGAGTACTCACACTCTATGTTTTTGAGCAGAAATAAGAACAATTATGTATACTCCTATAAACCCCACTTTTACTGTAATAAAATGGGGTTTCAAGGGGTCAACATTATATAGGCATGTTTTCGTAATAAAACAGCGAAGGTCCTGATCAATCAATGGGAAAAAACAAAAAAGAACTCTTCAAAAAATGGGTCTACTTTAAAAGGAAAGAACTTGCTCCCCTTGGGAGTATTTTTAAAGTATACCCCCATGTCACATTACGAAAACACGCCTATTTAAATATATTGAAAATTTTACAATCAAAAAGGAAAATTTTCAGATAAAAAAAATTCTGATATTTTTCATATTTTGTCTCAAAACACAGATTGTGGGTACTCGTTAGACCCGCCTTCTAACGAGTACCCACAATCTATGTTTTTTTTAACAAAATAAGAAAAATAATGTATACCCCTGCAAACCCCAGTTTTACTTTATAAAAGTGGGGTTTATGGGGTTCAAACTTATATAGGCGTGTTTTCGTGATAAGAAGACTTCCTGGACCGCTGCCTGCATGTCGTCAGTCCCTTTATTCGTGGCGCGGATCGGTTTACTGTCAGATCAATAAGCCTTTAAAAACAGGCCATTTCTTACTATTGAAAAATTTTATGACAAATGGAATATCAATTTGCTTCCATTCGATAGACGTGGTAATGTTTTATGGCTATAATACATGTACAAAAGTATTTTAGGATTCTGTATGATGATAATTTTGTTAAAATCAAAGTACTGACAACACTAGTGGGTCGACTGTCGTTGAGTGTAGGCTTGGAAAATGGTCTTACTTAAATTTAAGACTTCAGACTGTTAGAACAGTTGATAACTACAATACTGATTGTTCAAAGGTCCCAGTTGTTCAAAATTTACGATGTCGTTAGTTAGTATAAAAATATTTTATTGTATTGTTACATCAGGCAATGGGGTCGGACCACAAGTTCTACCAACATTAGCTACGGCCCTCCCCCTAGTTAACATATCGTTAAAAATTTGGGCCCAGTTGTTCAAAGTTAACGATGTCGTTAGTTAACGATTCGTTAAAATTTCCATCGAGTGATAGGCAAATATGCTAAAAATTTTTGCTGAAAAAATGTGAGTAGCTTTTGCAGTGCAAAAGCTACTCACATTTTTCAGCAAAAAATATCAGAATATTGTATACTGAATCTGCTAAAACAGTTAACAAAATGACCCTTAACGAGCTCGTTAAGCTAACGATGCTTTGAACAAGTGGGCCTTGATCATTAAATATGGCATATACGGTAACACTTTTGCTGAAAAATGAAAAAAAAAACAAAAAAAAAAACAAAAAAAAAACGATATGAGTAGCTTTTGAAAATGAACAAGCTGATCTGAGTATTTGCAGGTCACACAGGTCTTATTGTTGGTTTTGTCATGCGCTGTCAAAATAAGTGGAATGTCTACTTAATATTTCCAGTCCTCTTAAATAAGGCGATTTTGTTTTCAAGTGTTTTATGTCTCAGACATGACTTTTAATGGGGAAATGGCCACTAAGTAAAAAAAAAAAAAAAAAAAAAAAAAAAACTACTGCTACAATACGAATTGTGTAATAACACAGTTATTACATGGACGTTTTCAAGTAGTTAAAAGAATTACCGGTACATGTAAAGTGAACGCGTGCAACAGTGCGCGATTTTATCCACAGTACTTCGTATTAATATTTTTATTTTACTCCAAGCTTTGCAAGTCCACCATGTGAAAATGTGCCTGCGATTATGTGCTGACAGCAAAGCCAAGATCAGACCGCGGATGCGCAGTCTGATCAGGGCCTTCATTGTTTGCTAACAGGCTTATTGGTTCATACTAAACTTTAAGTGATTATCTTCTTGATTACAGTAGAAAATCATATTTGGATTGTTTCCCTTCCAGTTAATACGGAAGAGGCCAATACACAAGGATCAAAATACGGGGATTCGCATTACGTTGCTTAACCCAAATAAGCCTGGCGTCCCTTTTTGTGGGACATAGGCAAACAGTACAGACCCAGATCAGACGCCACATCATGTGGCGTCTGATCATGGTCTTCATTGTTTTGCTTACAGGATTTACAATTACAAAGAGAGAGAGAGAAAACAAAATACGCCCGACACCCCTCAAATAACGGGCTCGTCCAATGCATAAGGTTGGGAAAATCCATTAGGCTTATTTTGGTTGAAACGATTCTGTGTGAAATAGTTGGCTTATTTTGGTTAAGACGATTGTGTGTCAAATAGCGCTGTTTTGATTGTTTTTATCATAACATCATTGGAATAATTTTAATTAACTAGTAAAGAACTGGCACCTATACTTCCTGTAGAAAATAGTACAGAGATTCTATACAGGTAAACGTCAGATAATCCAATAGCCAAGAACGGTAATCCGCTACTAAATCCCGATGGCCATGTCAACATCAAGAAAATATGCCTATATAATTTTGACCCCCTTAAACCCCACTTTCATAAAGTAAAACTGGGGTTTACAGGGGTATACATTATTTTTCTTATTTTTGCTGGAAAACATAGATTGTGGGTACTCGTTAGAACCATATTGCCAAGGCGGTTCTAATGAGTACCCACAATCTATGTTTTGAGCAGAAATATGAAAAAATATCAGATGTTTTTATTTGAAAATTTTCAGTTTTTGGAGGTGAAATTTTCTGTATATTTGAATTGGCGTGTTTTCATAATGAATAGTTCTACATGACTACAGATTGTATGAATGGAGAGCAAAGGTCCTGCTGATACTTTGCGCATGCGCAGGATGATAAGAATCTGCGCATTTCGCGTATGTTCAAATGCACCTTTTCGCTTGACACGGTCCATACAGTATAATGACGAACAATACCAACATAAGACAAATAAACAAGTTTATTTAATAAGCCCTTAGAGAACCTCTTTAAAGCAGACAACCGTCAAATGGATGTTAACGAATAAATAATAAAAACATTTAATTAGTGAAACATATTATCATTTATAGAACTTTATCATGTTTATAGAAATGATGGACCTCCTGGGTACATTACAGTGATAATTAACATTTTTATAGATTATAGTAACGACAGCTACAAGTATAACAAAACATTTTTATACAGTACAACTGGAGTTTACTGGGAAATACATTGTTTTTCTTATTTCTGCTCAAAAACATAGATTGTGGGTACTCGTTAGAACCGCCTCGCCGAGGCAGTTCAAACGAGTACCCACAATTTGTGTTTTAAGCAGAAATTTAAAAACTGTCAGATGTTTCATCTGATTTTTTTTTCATTTTTGATGGTAAAATTTTCAGTATATTTGAATAAGCTTGTTTTCGTAATGTGTACAATGTATACTGTTTAGTTTTAAAGAAGAGATGGTTCCACAAAATCTCAACATAGGAAATTATAATTAAAGATATCCAGGAAGCCATCGTTAACAGAACAAAGCCCTCCTGAGGCACTAAGGGACGTACTAATGGAGGGTTTAAATACATAGAGCGATACATAGAGCGACAACGGATAATAGAAACCGCAACAAAAACTCAGCTCTGCAAAGGCCAGCAGTATGCTAACCTACGGAAACAAAAGCACTGCTGTTTAATAGCCAACAACATGAAAACCTACCGCAACAAAAGCATCGCTCTGCAAGGACCAACAGTACGATACACTACCGCAACAAATCTCCGCTTCGCAATGATCAACAGTATGATAACCTACCGCAATAAAAGCACCGCTCTGTAACGGTCAGTAGTATTATACACTACCGCAACAAATGCCCCGCTCTGCAATGGTCAACAGTATGATAACCTATCACAATAAAAGCACCGCTCTGTAACGACCAGTAGTATTATACACTACCGCAACAAATGTCCCGCTCTGCAATGGTCAACAGTATGATAACCTATCACAATAAAAGCACCGCTCTGTAACGACCAGTAGTATTATACACTACCGCAACAAATGCCCCGCTCTGCAATGGTCAACAGTATGATAACCTACCGCAATAAAAGCACCGCTCTGTAACGACCAGTAGTATTATACACTACCGCAACAAATGCCCCGCTCTGCAATGGTCAACAGTATGATAACCTACCGCAATAAAAGCACCGCTCTGTAACGACCAGTAATATTATACACTACCGCAACAAATGCCCCGCTCTGCAATGGTCAACAGTATGATAACCTATCACGATAAAAGCACCGCTCTGTAACGACCAGTAGTATTATACACTACCGCAACAAATGCCCCGCTCTGCAATGGTCAACAGTATGATAACCTACCGCAATAAAAGCACCGCTCTGTAACGACCAGTAGTATTATACACTACCGCAACAAATGCCCCGCTCTGCAATGGTCAACAGTATGATAACCTATCACAATAAAAGCACCGCTCTGTAACGACCAGTAGTATTATACACTACCGCAACAAATGCCCCGCTCTGCAATGGTCAACAGTATGATAACCTACCGCAATAAAAGCACCGCTCTGTAACGACCAGTAGTATTATACACTACCGCAACAAATGCCCCGCTCTGCAATGGTCAACAGTATGATAACCTACCGCAATAAAAGCACCGCTCTGTAACGACCAGTAGTATTATACACTTCCGCAACAAATGTCCCGCTCTGCAATGGTCAACAGTATGATAACCTACCGCAATAAAAGCACCGCTCTGTAACGACCAGTAGTATTATACACTACCGCAACAAATGCCCCGCTCTGCAATGGTCAACAGTATGATAACCTACCGCAATAAAAGCACCGCTCTGTAACGACCAGTAGTATTATACACTACCGCAACAAATGCCCCGCTCTGCAATGGTCAACAGTATGATAACCTACCGCAATAAAAGCACCGCTCTGCAATAGTCAATATTACGATGCATTACGCAACAAAAACACCACTCTGTAACGTTCAACAGGATGAAAACCTACCGTAACAAAAGCACCGCTCTGCCACGGCCAGAAGTATGATAACCTACCGCAACAAAAAAGACCGCTCTGCAACCGCCAGTAGTATGATAATCTACCGCAACAAACACACAGTTCTGCAACCGCCAACAGTATGATAACCTACCGCAATAAAACTTCTGCTCTGCAATGACCAACAGTATGAAAACCTACCGCAACAAAAGCTCTGCTCTGCAATGACCAACAGTATGAAAACCTACCGCAACAAAAGCTCTGCTCTGCAATGACCAACAGTATGAAAACCTACCGCAACAAAAGCTCTGCTCTGCAATGACCAACAGTATGAAAACCTACCGCAACAAAAGCTCTGCCCTGCAATGACCAACAGTATGATAACCTACCGCAATAAAACTTCTGCTCTGCAATGACCAACAGTATGAAAACCTACCGCAACAAAGCTCTGCTCTGCAATGACCAACAGTATGAAAACCTACCGCAACAAAAGCACCGCTCTGTAATAGCCAACAGCTAGTATGATAACCTACTGCAACAAATGTGTTTTGTAATGGCCAACACTATGATAATGCACCGCTATTTAAAGGCAACAGTATGATAACCTACCGCAACAAAAAGACCGCTTCGTAACGGCAAACAGTATGATAACCTACCGCAACAAAAAGACCACTCCGTAACGGTAAACAGTATGATAAACTAACGCAACAAAAAGACCGCTCCGTAACGGCAAACAGTATGATAAACTAACGCAACAAAAGCACCGTTCCATGACGGCCAACAGTATGATAACCTATCACAACAAAATGGCCGCTCTGTAACGGCAAACTTTATGGTAACCTACCGTAACAAAATGTAACACTATGGAAAGGCGAAAAGAAGAACAACCGCGTTGATGCGTATTTCAGGGGATACGTTTTCTACAATTTGTTACATGGGAGATAACTTTTTTGACTTCTTGCTGGATCTCCTTTACAAGTATTTTTTTTTTTGTTTTGAAAAGTAGTCTACTCTTAAAAGAAAAAAAAATGCTCCCCTTGTAAAACTATATTGCAATTCTATTAACATGTCATGACAATGTTTCTTTTGCGTCCAGCGAAGACTCAGGTCAGCCTGCGTATCCGCGCATGCTGACCAGAGTCTTCGCTGTCCGCCTGAATTGACTACCGTTTGAGCGACCTAAAAAACTCTGATAAGTCTGCTCGAATGCTAAGGTTGATCTAAGTCGCTGGGCGCGTATGTAATCTTGTAGGAAATGCTGTTGTCTGGCTAATTTCACAACCGTCCATTATCATTTTACATCAAAGAGTCCAGGTCAGTGAAGGTCTCAAGCTAACTCGTTTACCTTGAGAGTACTGTCATGTAAACCACAGTCACTATAAGCCATACTAGGAAGAAAAGTATAAAACAAACTCTGTCTATTGATTCAGTAAATTCTTTAGCAGTAACTATTCTTTCTGGTGTGAGATTTAACTTAGTTTCATGCCACGCATCCTCATTTCGAGCCGCTTGCAATTCTCCATTTGGCTTGTTTAAACTGTTATTTGGGCTCACTTTTATCATACTGGGCGTTCTCCGAACGGTTTTTCTAGACTCTGGAGTCGAAGGTGATTCTACTCTTGACGATGTCTGGTATCTCCTATCTTGATTTCTAGTACACGTGACAGCCGCAAGAATCATGGCGGCTCTCCGTGTCATGCCGCTTAAATGTCTATTACCATTGTCATATGTGTGGTACATTCTTTGAATAAGTACCGCCAGTAATATTTCTAAAACTGACATCAGCAGTAGAATTATAGTATATGTCACTGAAAAACAAAATATCATTGTATAAACCGCAAAGTACTAAAATGTGCGCCCAGTGAAGATTCAGATCAGACTGCGCGATCAGAATCTTCACTAGGCGCATTGTGGATAGCCAAGGATGCAAAGTTTCTTCATGCGGACAACGAAGACTCTGATCAGACTGTGTGGATGCGCAGGCTGATTTGAGTCTTTGTTAGGCGCACATGTCAGAAGGTGCGTTTTCTCACGTTGCGGTTCTTATGCTATAAGCTGATCCAGGGGAAAAGAACCGTTATACCATATGAGGACAACAAAGGTTCAGACGAGCCTGTACATCCGTGTAATCTCGCCAGAAACTATGCTGTTCGTTCTCGTAAGCGGTAGGCTAGAAGAAAACTTCAGCTAAACATGTGTCTTTGTTAAGGGACCAAGCATGCGCGCTGAAAAATGCATGTAGACTTAACTGAATGTCCAAAGAGCCCTTTTCTCGCGACAAAGCTCATCGGATAAAATATAGAATAGAACTGGCTGAAATATGAAAACACGAACAAATGGATTGAAAATGCATAAACGTGCATCAGTAACAACAGTAAAATACAGTTAACACTCGTTACAACGACATCATTTATTCCCAAAGATATTGTCATTATACTCGTTTTTAAGTCCCTGGGAAATACATCTAGTAGCTGAAGGAAATAATTTTTTTATGGATAATTTTGGGGTTTTCTGATTTTATGATGTAAATATATGTTGTTGTTTATTCTTTAGAATCGCCTCATTGAGGCGATTCTAAAGAATACACTCAACATACAATTATTTTATAGAAGATGGAAAAGAAATCCCGAAGTTATTTCCATTAGACTCCTGACCTGGCGCTATGATTCTCAGTGGCTCGAGCTACTCATGTCTAGAATAAATTGCTATGGCCCCAAAGATGTAAGAGCAACTGAAGTTCGATTTAAATTCAATATGTGTATGAGTGATACATCACAGAGGAGGAACTGAAGCATAATACAACTGTCATGACTACATGCCATATTTAAGAAATAATTTTACTATACTGTGAATTATCGCGAATAATGCATAGGGTTGGAGGGCAGGTTGCGAAGTATTACTTCAAGACGGCAAAGCCGAAGTGAATAAATCTTCGCATCTACCTGAGAGTGATATGCGTTAGTCGCGATAATTCACAGTAGAGAAAAATATTTCTAGTTTAACATGATACATAAAGGAAAATCGACATCGTTGCAATGTTTTTTCAAGGAACTCTTTTTTTTCCGCGGACGTCGACAGAAGTAAATGTTTACATGTGACGTAATCAAACGCGCCCTTTTGCACAAATTACATTGACGACGTGAACCATTGTAGATTGATCACGATGACGTTCCCATTAGGCTGAATGGAAAAACTTTACTTCATTTTAGAATAAAAGGAAAAGAATAAATACCTAAAATCGGTGTATTCTTTGACGACATCGGGACAGCTCCAACGAGTATAATGAGTAAAACACATTCAGCAAGAAACATTGTAGTCCCATATCCTATCTTTTCTCCGCTGTTTGTCGGAAGTAGAAAAACCAGCACTCCCATAAATGACGTAAGAATTAGGGGTACCACCACATTCGTGACGTAATAGTTCGGCTTCCGCTTTAATTTGTAATAAAACTTAATGGTACTGTAAGTATTCGAGTTTGTTGTGACGTCATCTTCGACGTTATAGGAGTCCATTAGATCCCAGTCACTATTTTCTTGCAAGACATCCGTATTATTTGAAGTGCCACTGTATGTAAAGGTAACCAAACTGTTGTCATACGACCAGCTTCTGATGCCTAAAAAACAGAGAACACCGTTATTAATCCATTTATGTCAAGTAGAATGGTCTACTTTAACTCTTTGAAACGGTCTATTTCCAGTAGAAGGGGTGTCCGGTTAATGTTTGTTACCACGTTTTACTGAAATTCCTGTATCAGTTGCAAATAGTGTAGACTTTGATCAGGCGCCACTGAAGCCGGTGCTAGGAGGCAGTATACAGCTTCGACAATTACACAATTATAAATGAAAGGACTTAATAAAACCGAGTCTCCGGTTTTCATTCTTTGTTTCCAAAGGCAACCATTTATATTTTCATTTTACTTTACTATATTTGGATCAAGTGCCGTGTGGCGGCCTTTAAACGTCTCCCCGTACTTCATTATAGTACAGATTATATTTTCGTTTCCTTTAAGATTATTTTGTCTATTCTAGTCAGTTTGAAAGTCGAATACCGCTTAAGCCGTGCTGGGGTTGTGGGGTGGGGGTGGGGAGGGCGGCGGGGGTGGGGGGTGCGTATACAGCCTCGCAAATTACACTTCTCTATATGAAGAGACTTTATAAAACAGAGTCTCCGATATTCGTTCTTTTGTGTGTTCTTTGTTTCCAAAGACAAACTTTTAGATTTTCATTTGTAACTTGATTCATTAAGCTAAATGTAGTGCCGGCCTCGGTGGCTCAGTTGGATGCGCCGTCCGACTGGAGACCAGGAGGTCGCGGGTTCAACCCCCGCCGAGGTCGGCGACATTCTTTCGTGGAGATTGATCATGAAATATTTTCTACGGTCATTCTCACCCTTCCGCTGATTCAAGAAGGGCAGTTGTCAGTTTCTGGCGAAAGAATGTGCACAATACTGGTTAACCGCTTAGAGGACTAAGCCTGCCCAGTAAAGGTGTGGTTAGGTAAACTGACCGCGCTCGACATGACCCCATTGGGTTGACTGGGCCGTAAAACCTCAACACAAACAAATAAGCTAAATGTATGATTATGTACAATCTGAAATAATAAAAAAAATGCTAGTCGTCAATTGTTTCTTACTTATATAACAAGTTTGTATGTCGTACGGAAAATATGTGACGTCATCAGTACAAAAGATCTTGAAGACACCAGGCGATGACCACTCTACTTGTCCACTACTGCTCACGCGGTAAACCATAGAATCATCCTGTATCAATTGTATATCATCCACTCTGCAATTACAGAATCTCACACATGAGCCGGGACACAGCATTTCCTACAATATTGCATGTGCGCCCAGCAAAGATTCAGATCAGCCTCCTAATCTGCACAGTCTGATCAGAATCTTCGGTGTCCGCCTGAAGACGCTTTGGATTATTTGCTACCAACAGGATGCCTTGCAAAGACTCTGGTCAGTCTGCGCGGATGCGCAGGCTGATCTGAGTCTTTGCTGGGCGCAAATACAATCTGGTAGGAAATTCTGTACCCCGGCTCATGTTGTAATTAGCTATGTTTGATATTTAACAGGAATTTCTCAGTGAGAAAGGTAGCCGCTACGGCTTGAACACCTTGTTAAACGGGATACTTCGTGGAGGGGATACAGTTCTTAATAAAATTGTCACGTTTTGTTTAAATAATGACAAAATGTAAGTTCTTTTAAAATTAGAAATAAAGCTCATCAATTTTAACACTTTTCTATATTTACATTGTTCAAATGAACCATTATAAATTAAGCATATTGGTGGCATTTTTAAAATGCTTACATGGATCATAAAAATACAGCGTACTTACAGTGATGGAAAACCTGTGCATGTCCCGATAAAAATGCACGTGAGAGTTCAGCTGGGGTAAATTTATTCAGCAAGGTTAAGTTTCTGTTATATGTTTTTATTGGGAAAGAAAAGATACGAAGATATTGTTTGTTTGTGTTGAGATTTACCAGCACAGCAAATCCATTCCGGTCTTGTCTGGCGCAGTCGGTTTTACTGGGCAGGCTGAATTCTCAAAGCAATTAGCCAGTATTGTGCGCATTCTTTCGTTTGAAAAGACATGAAGATATTACCACCGGTTTTCGATGGGAGAAACAGCTGTAGACATGACCACTGTCCGATTACTTGACGTCTCTAAAAAGGGAGGCGATGCTACTCTTAAAGGAAATATCTTTTTTTTTTTTTTTTTTTTTCTTTTTTTTTTTTTTTTTTTTTTATTTAGGGAAGCCTTCACTGAGAAGGGAGGTGAATATTTTCATGTCAAAAGTATTAAAAAAATGTGTCCAGTGAAGATTCTGGTCAGAATGCGCGGTTTGATCTGAATCATCGCTGGGCGGGGTGCACATCTTTACATTATACTTAAGGACACTTACGAGTTATCAACGATCAATTTTGGAGTCCAACAATAAGTGTCATCAAGAAAAATTGTGTCAATGTTACTGTAGCTAGATGGATCCCATGAAAATCTGGAATCTGTCCATTCCTAGAAGAGAAATATATAAGAATCATAATTACACAAGCAGGTAACGTTCAGACAGGTAACCACACCAAATATGTGCGGGATTTCGGACAGGAAAGGTAAGCGTAAATTATCAATACATTGTAATTAGTGAAGACGTGAGCAGATTTGGATGTACTTAACATTACATTCGTGTTTTCTTTTTCTATCCGTGCACGAGGAAGACTGTAATTTCTACATTTAAATTCACTTAAAACAATGTTGGAATTATACACATTATGTAAATACAAGAGTTCCGGTCTAAAATCACTTAGTCAACACAACAGTAATGACATTTACCGTATATGCCCTAAGTATTATGACACCTCTATTCCCAAACTTTATTTCCTAAAATTTGAATTAGACCATTCGGTAACCTTGGTATTTGTTTAAAACTGTGGTAACTGAATGGCAGACAGTGTAGACTCTGATTAAATAGCAGTTTGATCAGGGTTTACACTGTTTGCGTATTTCTGTCCATCCGCATACTTAAAGTGCAAACGGTACAACCTGAATTTGTCAAATAGTTAAATATGACGAACGGTACAACCTGAATTTGTCAAATAGTTAAATATGACGAACGGTACAACCTGAATTTGTCAAATAGTTAAATATGACGAACGGTACAACCTGAATTTGTCAAATAGTTAAATATGACGAACGGTACAACCTGAATTTGTCAAATAGTTAAATATGACGAACGGTACAAACTGAATTTGTCGATCCGATCTTTGAAAGCTTAAAGAAAAAAAAAAAAAAAAAAAAAAAAAAAAAAGACTTGCACAATAATGAAAAAGCTTTAAGTATGCGTTCATTTGTCTACTTATGGCCAAACTGTGTGTTTAAAAGCTCCATATTCCTTAGAAATAGACATTTTATTATCCAAGAAAGGTTTAATAAATTGATATATAGTAGTAATAAAATATAGCATCTGACACCTTGTAAAATTTCAGTTAGTCTCTTGTTTTTGAACTGGATAAAAAACTGAAACGAATTTTAAGATAACAAAAAACTAAATAAAAAAGAAAAAAAAAAAAAAAAAAAAAAAAAAAAAAAAAAAAAAACATTTCGGTTTTTGAGCCAATTCAAGAACGAGAGACTAACTGAAATTTTAAAGGCGCCACATTCTATGATCGTATTAATACCATAAATCAATTTACTAAACCTGTCTTGGATAATAAAATGTCTATTCTTTGAGGAATATGGAGTCTTTAAGAAAGGCTGTGCAATGAAGCGCAGTATAGTCTTCAGTGAGACGAACACAGGAACTCGTGGTCTGACGTCAGGGGCGATCAGGACGTTTCACGCATGAATGGACAGACGAAGACTTAATGCCCATCACGAAGACATGCCTATATAATTTTGACCCCCATAAACCCCAGTTTTTTTATGGTAAAACTGGGGTTTACAGGGGTATACATTATTATTCTTATTTCTGCCCAAAACATAGATTGTGGGTACTCGTTAGAACTGCCTCGGCGAGGCGGTTCTAGCGAGTACCCACAATCTATGTTTTGAGTAAAAATAAGAAAAATATCAGAATTTTAAGCTGAAAAAAAAATCATTTTTCTGGTGGTAAAATTTTCAGTATATTTAAATAGGCTTGTTTTTGTATGTATCGTAATTTTGTTTTAAAAATTTAGTACACGCGAAAAGTATGAAACCTTGTACTCACCACAGTGAACCACCCACTGACAGCGAATTCTTGAGCATTCACATCCTGAAAAGTAAAACCATTTAACCCGTTCATCCTAGCCTAGCCATTAGGAGTTACACTGAATAATATGGCGACAAAGCCATGTATTTGCATTCAAATCAACAGTATAATAGCTTAGCTAGTCTAGTCTAGTTTCTCAATTTTAACGATAATACTCAGCATTGGAGATTCTACCAAATAGACTTGCCATCATTAACCCATTTAAACAAACGGACACAGGCAAACAGTTTAGACCCAGATCAGACGCCGCAGTATTGCTTGCATTAAGTCAGAAATTTCTACAGTATATGATAATAATAAGAACTAACCAGACATCCCTTATATTGGATAAGGACTTGTCCAAAGACTTGAGACAGAATAGTTCAAGCTACACAAATGGGTTAAAACGTTGACTATCTTTTAACAATAATAATAATAATAATAATAATAATAAAGAAACTGATCAGACTTTTATGAACAGACTAGTAGCTAGTCTACTGTCATCCCTCAGTTTCTGAAATGGACTCTCCCATCTCTGTATTGGCACACATCTATTGTGTTTCAGTCAAAATAGAGAACAAAATGACATACAAAGGAGATTCTGATGAGACGGCTCAGCACTCTGGATCTACACTGTTTGTAACGGTATCTGTCTTGTTCTACAGGAATGTAAGGGTTATGAGAGTAAACAGATAACTGTCCTTTCAGTATCACTTGGAAATACATGTAGCCTGAGTTTATGAAATAAAATGTTCAAACCCTGAACTCAGGCATGTCTATTGTTCAAAACAAATTGCTAAGAAGTTAAAAGTTCCATATTCCTCAAAAGTTGACATTTTATTATCCATTTAAAGGTTTTATAAAATGATATATGGTATTAATACAATCATAGACTGTGGCATCCGACAGCCTGTATAATTTCAGTTAGACTCTCGTTCTAAGTGGATGAAAAAATGAACCGATTTTTATCGTATTCCTGCATTAATGTTGGCAACATTAATTCAGAGATACGATAGAAATTTATATCATTTGTGATCCAGTTAAAAACGAGAGACTAACTGAAATTTATTCAGGCTGTCAGGTACCACATTTTATGATCGTTTTAATACCATATATTAATTTATTAACCTTTCTTGGATAAAAATGTCTATATTTGAGGAATATGGAGCCTGAAATGTACCATTACAAGCTACATTAGGATTGCGATATGGCAAAAAAATTAAGCGTGAATAAACACACCAGCCTTTGATCTTAAAGCAACACACAAGTGCGCCCACTATAGAGTGGTTTGAATCAAGATCACCTTTAAGCCGATAAAATACAACTAAATGGTTGAAAGATAACAAAGAAAAAAGTTAATCAGATAATCTAGCATTAAAGTGACCTAATTTACTATTTATATCATTATTTTGCATGTTCGAAGTTACTTTTTCGTCTGACGCGCCTCACGTACTAAAATATCATTTGCTGAAGGTTTTATGGACAGGCTTTCCCTATTGTTTTTCAGGGCTCTGTGTTAGTGTTCAGCAAAAAACGGTAGCATCTTTGCTGGTTGCATGTGACATAAATGATCATTACTAATGCTAAACAATGAATAATCTAAAGAGGCTGCGTTTGAAAACAAAGAACACACTAAAGGACGAAATTGGAGACTCGGTTTTATTAATCCTACACCTCTAGCACCGACTTTAGCGGTATTCGATTTTCAAAGTAACCCGGATAGGCGCAATGATTCCAAAGAAAATAAAAATGCAGCATACAATATGCATTATGCTGAAGTACGGAGACCTGTTTTACGGCCGCCACATGGCACTTTCCATCTGCTGCAGTGAAGTAAAATAAAACTCTACAAGACTGCCTTTGGAAACAAAGAGAGCCCAAAAGAATGCCACACGGAGACACTGGTTAATTAGGTCTCTTCATAGACATAGCTTGCGATACTGTACGAGGGACATATAAAAATAATGCCAACTATATTATATCAATAACCGCTAACAGCATGACCGTGAAATTTGGCAAGTAGATAAAATAACATACGTGCTTTAAAGTAACATCAGTCTTATGACGTCATTATGACTGATGTCATCAATGCACTTTTGCGTGACAATAGTGAAAACACGGTGTGGTCGTCGGAAGAGCAACGCATCTATATTAAGTTTGAATCTTATCGTAAGTAAAAATACGCGGGAAATTTGTGCCAGTAGTGCCCTTTCTTATTCACGCGTTGCCAGATGGGCTAATCAATTTAACAACGGTCCGGAGTGTGTAACAAACAGTGAGAGGTCGGAAAATTTCAACAAGTGTCGAATATTTTGCAGAAAAGTTAGAGAATGTCTAGAAAGTGATCGATGATAAACATGTGAGGAGCTAGACAAAGAACTGGATTTAAGGTACGGTACTGTTCATCCAATTATTCGAATGCGAAAGTTATCAGCACGTTGGGTACCACATCATTTGGCCAAACTGTGAATGAAATATACTACTGGGCCTATATCTAAACTCTGTTGCGACCTGCTATTCATTGGAAGTGTCCATAATTTTTGGCAGCAGGTCCAATCATCCTACATGATAATTCTGTGTCACATCTTTTGCAGGACGTCACGTCCTCGCGCGATACAAGTGTGAAATGTTACCCCATCCTCCATATCCTTCAGACCTCAGTCCACTTCGACCTTTTCCAGTGATTGAAAGAAAACATGCGAGGGGTTAGATTTAAGGACTTTGTGGAACTAGAAGAAGCCGTGGCTGAGCAGGTTCGAATGTGTGAGCGCGGTTACCTAGCAACGGGAATACAGAAGCTGCCGAGGCGGGTGACAGTGCTTGAACACAAGGGACATTACTTTGAAGGATTTTAGTAAGGTTAGTCGGATATTTGAAATAATTATTAATTTTAAGAGTAGTTCGCATTATTTTTTGGATGGCCCTCGTATACCCACCTAGCAACGGCATAATAGGTATTCGATTTTCAAAGTAACAAGAATAGGCTTAATGATCCCAAGGTGAAGTACAGGAAGACGTTTTACGGCATTTACTGACATGACACTTAACACCAACCGCAGTGAAGTAATTTAAAAAATCTAGAAGGCTGGAATAAAAAAAACAAAACAAAACAAAAAAGAAAAAAAAACACCCAATAGAACGAAAAACGAAGACTCGTTTTTATTAAGTCCCTTCATATACTGCTATGGAGCTTACGAGGTTGTATACGCACCCCTACCTCATCCACACCCACCCACCTAGCACCGGCTTAAGCAATATTCAATTTTCAAACTAACCAAAAATGGGCAAAATGATATCAAAGGAAACAAAGTGTAACTCACCAAATAATTAATACTAAACAAACGGAAGTCAACAGAGACAGCCACTGTGGCAGCAGGTCTGTTAAAGCTGTTGTAACCAAACGTTATAGCGGTGTACAGGGAATCAGCATCCGAGATGGAGTATGAACAAACATGTTTCACTGAAATGCAAGAAAACAATTATTATACAGTCGACTCTCGTTATCTCGAATTCCAAGGGACTCTCTGAAATATTTCGAGATATCCGTAGTTCGACATATCAGATTTGCAAGAAAACAATTATTATACAGTCGACTCTCGTTATCTCGAATTCCAAGGGACTCTCTGAAATATTTCGAGATATCCGTAGTTCGACATATCAGGTTTGCAGAATTGAGGAAAAAATAATTTGATTAACCACATTTAACAAACTGATAGGTAATTGGACTTTTGAAGTTAGAGATATATTGAAAATATTGTGGAAAAGAGGAGAAATTGCTCCTTAGGAGCAATTTCTCCTTTTTTCTACAATATTTTCCATCTGTTATTAGGTTTTCATGTATAGGCAGGGACCAGATTTTCACTTCGAGATAAGCGGTTATTCGAGATAAGCGAGGTCGAGATAACGAGAGTCAACTGTAGTTCCTTGTTGTTGGGCAACCCACAATCTATATTTTGAGCAGGAATATTAAAAAATATCAAAACTTTTTAACTTTTTTTCTGTGAAAAGTTTCCTTTTTTTGTTGTCAACTTTTAATATATATTTGAACCGGCGTGTTTAGTTAATGATTAATTTTGCTGTTTTGCAAGTAAACCCTTCTGAAAAGGAAACTGTTCAAAAAAGAAAGAATTCGCTTTCTTGAAGAGATTATTCTATTTTTGTAGAATGCACAAATCTTCTGAAGGAAGGCTAAAAATTATGAAAAGTTGCCGCCACTGAAAATGCTATCTTTTCCTTATCAACAAATTTAATGTTACTACCGTATTCGACCAAATTATCGCACGGTGCTTCTAGGTTTTCAAAAAATACCCGAAAAAGTGTGGTAAAATATGAACCTAGCTATAATAACGCTTTGCACTCTGGATAAAAAAATCAACAGACGACATTATAAAATACTTTTTTTTTATTTTTCCCAGAAAACAGGTCTTGACATTTCATGCAAATTGTCTCCACTGGAGACAATTTGCATGAATTCTTTTACCGGTTTTCTGGAATAATTAAGAAAAATATCATCAATTTGTCGTCTGCTGAATTAGCCAAGGGAGTGGTAAAGGTTAAGGGTTAACATTAAAAGAAATCAGAGAAGGACTTGTCAAATGATGTTTTTGCGATATCATTGTTTTTTTTTCGTCAGATTTCCTTTACAAAAGCATATCTTGTGAGCGCATTGGCTGCAATCTGAAGACTACTGAAGACTACGGAACTGCTTGACTGTGCGCTTATAGGGGTATGTCCGTTCGTAAACGTTAAGGTTGTTTAGCGATTCTACTCACCAAAAATAATGAAGATACAAATTCGAAATACACTTTTTAATCCCATCATCATCGTTATCCATTTGAGTCTTGACCGAGGAAACATAGATTCGTCAACGAATGCGCTCGAACAAATAGCCCGCTTGCAACTCTTGCAATTCTGTCCAACATACTGTTTTTTGTTTTGAAAGATTTAATTGCACGTTACTTCCACTGTGAAATCTGGACAATAACTTAGAAAACGTGAGCTCGAAGGTAATGCTAATATGTGAGCGACGACAAAAAAGGCACTTTATCTCACATAGGCAACGCAGAGGTTCGGATCACTCTAAACAGGCGCGCATTTTCTGCGTCTTTATGAAATACGATTACGTATAAAATTTTGTACACTTAATGGCGTAAACGTTTCATTCTAATGTGTGTTTTGTGTTTCCAAAGGTGACCTTTTAAATATTTATTCGTTTAGACTGCACAGAAGCATAAAATTATATGGTTCTAGGCTGCACGCTTAGACGACAATTGAGCCACGTCAAGCGAAAAGGCGCCTTCGAACATGCGCAAAATGCGCAGATTCAGATCATCCTGCGCATGCGCAAAATATCGTCTGAGACTTTGCTCTCCTTTCATACATTTTGTAGTATTGAATGAATCTGTATGCAGTCAGTGAAGGCCCTGATCAGACTGCGCGGATGCGCAGGCTGATCTGGGCCTTCGCTGTCCGCATATGCCCAGAGACACGTTTTCGCATGGCGCGTCCAAACTGACCTTTTCAATGAGATTAATAATGCGATTAGTAACTCTTTGATTAGATGTAAAAACGATTACTGTTTTATTAATCTGTTTTATTTCTTTCAGATATGAATGATTGAAATGAACAAGCAATTTAGATTTAAGCCGGGGCACAGCATTTATTTACAATTTTGCATGTGCACCCAGCGAAGTCTCAGATCAGCCTGCGCAACCGCGCAGGCTGATCTGAGTCTTCGCAGATTATCCTACGGGTAGCCAAGGGTCCAAAACGTCGTGAATCGCAAAGACTCTGATTGATCTGAATCTTCGCCTGGCGCACATGCAGGATTGTAGGAAATGCTGTGTCCCGGCTCATTATTTAGGCACGTGTATATCCTCGACCATAGGCAGATTACCCGATTTATAAACAATCCCAATAATTATTATTTTGGAGTGCTTTAACCTTTAACATCAACAGAGAACATTTTGATATTTTTTTGTGCAGGAAAGAGGGCAGCGATTTTTAGTCGACTATTCAAAGAATGTGTAAAGATGCCCAGGAAATGTCAGAATCACGGACGTCAAAAGAAGAACAGATTAGGGACAAGCAGTGAGAAAAAAAAATCACCATTTGAAACCACCGACGTTAGAACCAAAAAACGGCTGCAGCAGAACTCTCAAAATTAGTAACTCCGCTATCACAAGTCATCAGTCAGAGATTGTGGAAAATTAATAGTAATTATAGACTTGAGCGACTTATACGATGACTGTTAACCGAAACTCTCATCTTTGGAAGTCTACGAATTTGTTAGTACTGCTGTTTATTATTTATTTATTTATTTATTTATTTATTTTATTTTTTTAAGCAATGGCATAGTGATAACGTCACGAAATGGTTTGCTTGCGTACTTGTAGGTGGCATACCCGCACAGAAGTCGGGATACCTTGCTTCCGTAGACAAAAAGAACATCAAGGTTTACACTATTAAACTGAAATAAGAAAATAGATTTTTTTAAAATCACTTAATTTCACGCATTTAAAGCATTAGACACAGAATTCCTTTGCACTATTCTCAAAATTTCTGTAAAGTTTCCGCAATTTGTTAACAGCATTTATTGAGGTCAACATGACTAGGAAAATCATTAGCCGTGTCCTTTCCCAGATAGCATTATTTATAAATCTACAGCGGCCCGCTATAGATTTATTTATGTAGAATGCTTACTAGGTTGGAATGTCTGTAATGAGATTTCATATTTCCGGTAATAAGGTGACCAGCTGCAGAATAATAGAGTTTAGAATCTTTGCATTCCAAAAATCAGGGCTGTCAACTTCAGTATCAAGATCAGAAACTGCTTTATTGAAATTAAACATTATATTAAAAAAAAAAAAAAAAGAAAAACTAATTAAGGATGAAGTTAAGCACGCGTAAAACCGGTTAAAGCCCCGCCCTGCCCCGCCCCGCCCCCGCCCCAAGTAGTTTTACTACTGACCGTTTCCAGATGGTCCCTCTGTTGCATTTCGTTTTTGTCTAATATTTGTCTGTTTCTTCTTCCTCTTGGTGCCTGGGAAGGGCTGCGATTTGTGATGATGGCACTCCTTGGACTTTTACCCTTTTGTTATATGACATTTATGTTGTTATTATTTGTTTCTCATCTCTACCAGCAGGCACATGACGTTAATACAACGCCGCCTCAACGTCGATGCAACATCATGACGTTGCATCGATGTTGAGCCGACGTTGTATAAACGTTATGTGCCCGCTGGGCTCCTTTTGTAGATGCAACGTGAAGGCTGTGCTTCGTCATAGTGCCATTTCCTGGATATCATCACTTATTTTGTTGTTAAACTTGTAAACAGTATAAACGCTGCAGTATTCAAGAACTAAATACATAGAAATGGACGAAACAAAAGATTTATCTCTAAAATAATGTATAAAAAAAACCCCAAAAAACAACAAAACAAACGTTGATCCACACGCTGGGAATTTTAGTAAAATGCATTTGACTGTATTGCTTTACTGATCAGTTGTAGAACGAACCCTACCTGGACTGTACGCATATTTATCATTCAGGGCTGCACCAGGGCGAGGTTTCGATGGGTAGTTTCAACCACCAAATTAGGAGGTTTTCTATTGACCGCTCTGTTGCAGTTCGTTTGATTTATATATCGGTCATTGCTTCTGTACCTGTTCGTTTTATTTGTATATTGGTCATTGCTTCTGTACCGTTGTGTCTTGTCAATATTTTATCTCAGTCTCTACATCTTTCAGTCCCTCCTTCATCCTAAGTTTATGAAATGCAATTTTACATCCCTGAATTCGGGCATATCAATTGCTGCGAAATATGGATGTCAGTAAAAAAAATGGCAAACAGTGCAGACCCTGATGATGATCTAGACTGTTGGCACAGAAATATGGTTTGGTCTGTAGGGCTGCCTTTTAATACTCGTACTAAACAAATCCTTCTTATACTTGTCCTGTATCAAAAAAAATATGTGAAAATACGAGGGAAATGCCAGGACCACGAAGCACAACCTTCCCAATGCACTGAAAGAATTTTGCTTTTGTTGAGGTTTTACGGCCCAGTCAACCCAATGGGGTCATTTCGAGCGCGGTCAGTTTACCTAAACACACGTTTACTGGGCAGGTTTAGTCCTCTAAGCGGTTAACCAGTATTGTGCACATTCTTTCGCCAGAAACTGACAACTGCCCTTCTTGAATCAGCGGAAGGGGGAGAATGACCGTAGAAAATATTTCATGATCAATCTCTACGAAAGAATGTTGCCGACTTCGGCGGGGGTTGAACCCGCGACCTCCAGTCGGACGGCGCATCCAACTGAGCCACCGATGCCGGCAGGTGAGCAAATAAGGACAAAACAAACGCCCCATATGAAACCACAGGTGCTCAAACAAAGAAGAACTGCAACACAGGCACCGCTTTGGACCAAAACAAGCCTTCTTGGCTAAACGTTGATTTGCATACAACCACTGGATAAGTGGCGAAGAGTGCAGATCCTGATTTGATCTTTACTGTTTGGTCAGGCCTGTTGGTTCGATTACCTAGGGTAATGGCTTTGTTGTATTGTATTAGAGAAAACACAGAACAAAGGGTTTAGAATAATATATTTTATTTTACAACACATGTTGCTTTTATCAGAACATGAAAACAGATACATGAAAGTTAATCACTTGGATTCACTTTGAAAACTGGCACTTATTAATAAATAAATTAGTCTCTAAGTTAGAATACCGTATTCGATCTAATTACCGCACATACCCCTATAAGCGCACAGTAAAGAAATTCCGTAGTCTTCAGATTACAGCCAGTGCACTTTTTCTTTACTTCTTTATAAAGGCATATGTTGTGGTTACTCATTTGAATTACATCGACTTGTCGATGCAATTCAAATGAGCACCCACAACATATGCCTTAATAAAGAAAGTCAGAAAAAATCATCATCAAATAAGTCTTTTTCTGATCTTTTTTATAGTGAATCCTTAGTAGGTATATACATATTTTACTACAACTGAGTGTTCCCAGTAATTTTGAAAAACCTAAGCGCACAGTGCGGTAATTAGGTCGAATACGGTATAAATACTACGCTACAACTATACTGATCTTCTTTTCAATTAGACGGATTGGCTTCATTTTGAAAACCAATGAAATCTGATGCAAATAAAGTGATCTTATTTTCAATCTCCGAAATAATGACCCAGTTTCCAGTGGTATAGCCGGAAAGAAATTGTTTTTACGCATACCGTGTAAAAAGCTACAAAAATATTTCCCTTATTTTGCTTCCCGAAAGTGTTTGGCGCTACTTTTAAAGCAAGAATTTGCTCCAATGGGGAGCACATTCTTTATTTTAAGTGTATCCCCTATGTTAAAGGCTTTACATTCCTAAACAACAGACTTTTTTTATTGTCCAAGAAGGGTTTCATTAATTAATATATGGTATTAATAGAATCATAAAATGTGGCACCTGTCAGCCTGTAAAATGTCAGTTAGTCTCTTGTTCTTGAAATGAAATGATTTTTCATCGTATCTCTAAATTAATGTTGCCAACATTAATTCAGAGATACTATAAAAAAATTATTTCATTGTTTTGATCCAGTTCAAAAACGAGAGACTAACAGAAATTTTAAAATTTTACAGGCTGTCAGATGCCACATTTTATGACCTTATATATACTATGTATCAACTTAATAAACCTTTCTTGGATCAAAAATGTCTATGTTGGAGGAAAACGGAGCCTTAAAAGGAGGAAAATATACTCCATGTTTGCGCATCTCTCTTTCTTATACAGTCAACTCTCGTTATCTCGTATTCCAAGGACTCACTGAAATACTTCGAGATATCCGTACCTCGACATATCAGAGTTGAGAGAGTGAGGAAAACAATAAATTGAACAATCGCATTTAACAAATGAATGTGTAATTTGACTCCTGAAGTTAGAAATATATATATATATATATATATATATATATATATATATATATATATATATATATATATATATATTGTGGAAAAGAGGAGAAATGAGAAATTGCTCCTTAGGAGCAATTTCTCCTCTTTTCCACATTATGTTGTTACCTGTTGTCATAGTTTCATGTTAAAACAGGGACCAGATTTTCACTTGGAGATAAGCGGTAATTCGAAATAAGCGAGTTCGAGATAACGAGGTTCGACTCTATTTGTCATATATGCGTAATATACGTACTGACAGTTACGCGTATGGTTTAGTTTGAAAACAATTACAACTCTTCAAATAAATTAAGCTGCTTTTGCGTCAAATATAATCACTGGTTTCTTCCAGGGCATCTTCTGTTCTATTTTTTCTTTATTAAACATTAAAATTTTCTCTACAAATAAATTAATCTACTTTCAAATTAATAACGTTTTGATTGCAGTTAGGCAAGAAGTGTTCCTACATATAAGTTAATCTACTTTCAACATTACGAAAACACCCCTATTTAAATATTTAGAAAATTTACCTCCAAAAACTGAAAAAAATTTATAAAAAAAAACAACAATAAAACAAACTCTTGATATTTTTCAAATTCCTACTCAAAACATAGATGGCGAGGCGGTTCTAACGCGTTCCCACAATCTATGTTTTTGAACAGAAACAAGAAAAATAATTGATATCCCTGTAAACCCCAGTTTTACTGTATAAAAGTGGGGTTTACAGGGGGTCAAAATTATATAGGCATGTTTTCGTGAAGAACAAATGACGCTCTCGTTGCAATTAGGCAACAAATACTTTCCTACGAATAAATTAATCTACTATGTTTCGGATATTCACATAAAGATGGTCTTAAAACACTACGACATTTGTAGAAAAAACAATAAATAACTAAAGAATGATTTTACTTCACAGGACCGCAGTCAAATTCAGTAAGTTATTTGGTAATTATTTTATAATTATGACGCTGTCGCATCTAAAGCCAAATAGTAATCCAGTGGTACAATCAAAGCAAATATATATCAGAAGATTCAAGTAAAAGAAAAGTGTAACTCTTTGCTCTTAAAGTGTATCAGTTTCACGAAAAAATATAGCACCGAAATACTGATTCCTACTTAATTTTCTAAACGAAACTCACTCAAGTAGCATTTTGGCCGATTGTTGCCTAGGAATCCCATAAAGGTGACTATGAACCAACTAGACGCCACACCTATGGTGTCTGAGCAGGTCTGCACTGTTTGCAATGACATTACTTTACTTAGGTATATAAACAAAAGCAATTAACCCTTTTATCCCTGCATACCAATACAGATTCTTTTGCAAACAGTGTAGATCGAGATGAGACGGCTCATGATGAGCCGTCTCATCTGGATCTACATAGTTTGCTATTTTATTATTGATTTATTGCATCCCCATTTGCAACAACGGTTGTGTCCCAGTTCAAAGATAGAAGAGTCCACGAAAGAAACTCAGGATTTAAAGGGTTAAAGCATTGTCTATAAAACAACCTGTAAGGGCCTAAATATATAGCTCCAGATATGCGGTTTTTTTTTTCATCCAAAAATACTTATATTTTTCTTATTTCTCCACAAAAAACATATATTGTTATTTATTCATTAAGAGCGCCTCAGTGAGGTGCTTCTAATAAATACCCACAACATATGTTTTCATAGAGAAATAAGACAAAATATTAATTGGATATCCCATTTTATCTGGAGCTATGTAGATACATGTGGCCCCGAGTTATAAAATTTTTTTCATGCTCAACTCAATACGACTCGGCTTCATGGCAAAAGAAATGAAGACTAATATCTTATATTGATCTAGTGAGCAAAATGTGCAAATCAACATTTATGGATATATTTTCTGACGTCACCTCGGAAACATACTGAGGGCTCCACAGCCTATACTGATCCAAAAAGGAAATGCAACACTACTACATGGCAGAAGAAACGAAGACTAATACCTTACGATTATAAAACTGACCTAATGTGTAAAATTTGCATGACAATCAATAATTGAGGGTATATTGTATTTGTTTATTCTTCAATATAAAGTATGCGTGAAAGAAATTTTGGTTACCAACATGTATGAATAAATTGCTGTTGCAACAGTAAAAAAAGTAATCTAACTTTTTTTCGCATTTCAGAAATGTTGTGTTTCTTTTTTCGGCCAGTATATATTGATGAAGCATGACATGTGTATGCTCCCATAACAATGTTCGTGAATACAATGAAAAATTATCATTATATTCTGGTTAAGAGGAACTGATACACTCTCAGGGGTGGTAACTCTTCCAAAGTACGTTTCTGAAAAAGGGTTCACTCTGAAAGGAAAGAATTTGCTCCCCCTGGGAGCAAATTCTTTCCTTTTAGACTAAACCCCTTTTGTTGGTTGGGATTGATGTATAGAAAAACAAACAGAACTTCACAAAATATGTCTCCCTTATATAAAAATGGCAGAAAGTCAGCCAGGCGTATCCGGTCCCCTTAAACGCATTTTAACTACAGCTATGAATTGATGTACATCCTTCGGTTCACATTGGAATATCTACAACACCATTCTGTCTCTTAGTTTTTTCATGGCTGGAGTGATACAGTGGTAAACTGTCAACTGAAATAAGAATATATCAATTGAATAAGTTGGTAACAAAAACAGTTTTCTCAAACAGTAATAATCTGCGATCCACCATGTGCAAATATGTCTTCAAGAAAACTGGTTTAAGTCCCCTAGAAGTTTTTCTACGGACCGTTTCAAGGCGTATACCCTTTTTACCTAAGTCTCATAAATGTTCAGTCCGATATGCATGATCGGCGAGATTTTCCGAAACACGAGTTTGGTATGTTGACATCAGACGCATTAATTGCAATTCCGCTGGCGCTTTGTGAAATACTCGTGCATTACAGAATAATCACATCTAGGTATACAAAAGTTGGGTTGTTATTGTGAAGCGTCCATGTGTCTGCATTAATTACGAAAATTTTTCCGCGAAGAAGATACAACTTATCTCCTGATGATAGTAATAGAAACTCCTAGGAAACGCAACGTACCCCATAGCAACAGATAGGGCGCTTTTTTCATCCGAAAAATGCTGATATCTTTCTTATTACTCCACGAAAACATATGTTGTGGTACCGAGGCGCTTCTAATGAGTACCCACAACATATGTTTTCGTGGAGAAATAAGAAAAATATTATGTGGATACTCCCTCTTATCTGTAGCTATGGTACCCGATGAGCGGATACCTTGTTAATAAAAATATCATATTTTCTTGGAATGATGTTATTTCTTTGAACTGGCTATACATTATCATTTGTGTCATTTCCTATAGTTTACCTTCTTTAAACTTTATCAGGGCGAATTCAGTGGACTCAAATGTACACTGGTCTAGCATTCATAACATGCAACGAAACTTTCTAACCTTAAAATCGATTTTCTTCACATTCAAGTAAATTATTGTTATCTCAAACTTTGATGATAACGGACCCGTCCTTAGTTCAGCCTCCTATCCAGAGATAGTTTGCAAATGCATTCCATCTAATCTAGGCACAGTGTAAAAATCAAACATGTCTATCAATTCATTTCAAAGTACGTTGTAGCAAATAAACTAAATTCGGCATTGTAATCATAATCATGCCAACTAAGTAAAGACTACTATGCTTATTTTAAGAACAAAGATGTGGGCGGTCCGTAAGATTTAAAAAATAAAAAAAATAAAATAAAATTAAAAAAATAGTTAAAATAATTTGTAAAGAAATCCATTTTCCTGGTTAGAAAGTGTCGTTGCCATGTACGTTTGTTTCATTGCCTGTTATGAATGTCAGACCAGTGTGAAATTGGTGATATCTTTCTTTTCTACCTTCACGACCAAGAAACTAGTACTTCGTATTAACTTCACCTTAGCAGTCAATTTTCATATGTCAAAATCTTTTTTTTTCTGGAAAAAAAACAACAAAAAAACAAAAACAAAACAAAACAAAACAAAAAAAAAAAACAACAAAAAAACAAAAAACAAACAAACAGAAAACAAACAAACATGAAACTGAAAATGTCTGCTAAAATATTTACCGATAATGCTTAGAGCGTTCATAAATGACATGGAGAAGCCCACATATCGTATTTACCCTAAGTACACCTTAACTCCTTACCATACTTGTTCTAAAATTTGAACAAGTACAATTTACTACCTATTGTTGTGTCTAAAGTCTAAAATGCTGGATGCTGGTGCTGGATGCGTGATAAACAGTGTAGACCCTAATGAGAAGCCGCGTTCTGTGGCGTCTCATCTGGGTCTACACTGTTTGCTAAGGCCAGTCTGCCCGACTATTTATGGCAAATACGGTAATATGAGAATTTTAAATACAAATTTAAAAGTGAATTTTTTACCAGTCATGTGTTTTACTTACATCGTCTATTTCACCATGGAAACTTGCAAAACCCTGGCATGAACCAACCAGCAGTCCAGCCTGACGTCTCTCTATGTTTCCTGGAAAGACAAGAAACTCCTTACCACTTAAATCACGATGACTCGTTTTCTTGTAAGTGATTCGAACTCATTTTTGAGTCCCTAGAAAATTCTTTTCATAGCAAAATATAACAATTATTTGGGGTTATTGTAGGAACATTACGAAAACATGCCTATTCAAATATATAATACATTTCACCTCCAAAAACTGAACATTTTCAGATAAAAACTCTGAAATTTTCATATTTCTGCTCAAAACATAGATTGTGGATACTCGTTAGAACCGCCTCGGTGAGGCGGTTCTAACGAGTACCCACAATCTATGTTTTTGAGCAGAAATAAGAAAAATAATGTATACCCCTGTAAACCCCAGTTTTACTATATAAAAGTGGGGAGTAGTATAGGCGGCAGCCTATACTACTGTGGGGTTTAAGGGGGTCAAAATTATATAGGCATGTTTTCGTGATGATATTTTCTTATTTTATCATTAAATCGTATGTTGTGTGAATTCAATAGAAACTACTCATCGATGCGATTCTAATCAATACACACAACATATCATTGTTTTATGGATAATCGAAATCACATTCCCAAATCATTCCCATTTGTTTCCTAATCTCGTGCACTGATTAACTCCCAGTGGTTTGATCTACCTATATCTAGAACAAATTTCTATAGTCCCAAAGATATTCGAACCTATGAAATTCGATCCTATGTCTTATGGAATGCTCCATAGTTTTAAAAAATATAAAACTAAAAAGGCACTCCTACGGAATGGCTTGGTGTAGATTACGAAAACACGCCTGTTCAAATATATAGAACATTTCACTTACAAAAACTGAAAATTTTCAGATAAAACAACTCTGATATTTTTCTTATTTCTACTCAAAAAATAGATTGTAGGTACTCGTTAAAACCACCTCACCGAGTACCCACAGTCTATGCTTTTGAGCAGAAATAAGAAAAATATTGTATACCCCTATAAACCCCAGTTTTAATATATAAAAGCGGGGTTTAAGGGGTCAAAATTATGTAGGTATATTTTCGTGATGATTTCTAGTTTGTGGCCTTCTAACCACTCAAACAAATATTGTTACAGAATATAGTGGTTACAACAGAAAGAATCAAAACGCCCCATGCACTGAAATGACAGTTTCCTTGAGAAATTGATGAAAATCTGAGCTTTGTAAAAGTACAGAAGGCACGTCTTGCATTGGCAGAAATGTCACTAGTACCAACAATGAATGCGTATTGATACAGTCAAACCTGTTTTAAAGACCACCTGTATTGGCTTAGGTTTGGATCCATTTAGTCAAATATGTGAAAATTTACCCAGTATCAAGCAAGCACCTGTCCTAAGCAACCACAATTTGTTTTTCCGTTACGTGCTTGCTTAACACAGGTTGGGCTGTAAATTATGGTAATTTATTCTGTTTGTTTACATTTTCCTCATGCATATGTATTCGTCACTTAAAGTAGGTAATTTTCATTCCTATTATGTTCTATTTATCCAACACTAAATTCAAAATCTGAGAGGTAAAGCCCTTAAACTTTATATAGATATTATTTTGACTACATCCATTTGTAAATGCCTCAAAACTTGAAGAAAGGTTGCACTATTATTTGTGCGGAAGCCACTAACAGTGAAAAAGTTGATAGTAATGGAAATGACATATAAGTTCTGACATTAAAATGACTTACCAATATGATCATGTCAGCATACTGCTAAAGTATAACATAACACCAGTGTACTTGTTGTTTTGGGAGGCAGTGGTGTCAAATATGAACATTTTTAAACGAAAAATATATCTTTATGCATGTATTTATTTTCTCAACGTATACTGATGGTATTTATGTTTATTTACAGATAAAGTATGGGGTAGAAACCGGATTTAATATCTGAACAGCATGGACATCATAATTACGAAAACACGCCTTTCAAATATATTGAAAATTTCACCACCAGAAACTGAAAATTTTCAGATAAAAATTCTAGTATTTTTCACATTTCCACTCAAATCATAGACTGTGGGTACTCGTTAGAACCGCCTCGTCGAGGCGGTTCTAACGAGTACCCACTATGTTTTTAAGCAGAAATAAGAAAAAATAATGTATACACCTGTAAACCCCAATTTTACTATATAAAAGTGGGGTTGAAGGGGGTCAAAATTATATAGGTATGTTATCGTAATGAAATCTGACACATCCTGTTCACAGGTACCAAGAAGCTAGACATATTTTTAAGCAGAAATAAGAAATAAAATAATGTATACACCTGTAAACCCCAATTTTACTATATAAAAAGGGGGTTGAAGGGGGTCAAATTATATAGGTATGTTATCGTAATGACATCTGACACATCCTGTTCACAGGTACCAAGAAGCTAGACATATACAAGTTTTACAGCCTCATATTAATATACATATATAAACAAAAACAAGTGCTTCATATTTATATACATATATTCACGAAAACACTTGTTGGTAAATCGTTGGGAGGTAATGATTGTTAAAAAACTTTTCCGATTTCCCTATGTCTGAAAGGCAACTTTTCTGATCGTTACCCTCAAAACGTGAAAAATATGACTGGATAAAAAAAGATCTAAGCTAAATACCTGATAAGTTCACACTTGATTTGTGATATCCCTTCCAGTTCTCTACGATGCCAGTGAGGGTTGTTCCATCATAGACAAGGGTGACGTCATTCCAACCCTCAACCTGAAACAGTAGTGTACGAAACAAAGGTAAAATAGGACACATTGTTTAACCCTTTCGCCAATGTATTTCTAAAATGGTTTCTTCAAATTGCTGTATGTAAGGCAAACTGCGTAGACCTTGATCATACACCACGTTCTGCGGCGTCTGATCTGGGCCTTCACTATTTTCCAACGCCTATCTGCCCAAATAATTAACGTTATTACGGTATGTTTCATATAAATTATAAAATTCTGCCGTCTCTCTCTCTCTCTCTCTCTCTCTCTGTATATATATATATATATTATATATATAAATTTCCTTATTTATTCTGAAAACAAATACACATAATTATATAAATATCATATAATTATATATGATTATATATATCATATAATTATGTGCCCTTTGCAAATGCAATTCATCACATGAATGTGTGTCTTATGAAAATGCACTTTATAATATCATTATGTGTCCTACAATATTGCACTTAATCATATAATGAATTTTCCCATGAAAAGTCACTTTATCATATACTTTTGTATCGTACAAAATGTATTCTATCATATAAGTATGTGTCCTATGAATATAGTTCAGAAAGGAACAGATTTGGATGCACTTACGTGCAGATACAGATACCTTGAAAAAAAAAACTAAAAAAGAAGAATGAGCTGGTAGTTCTGTCCAATATTTTGAGAGTATACGAGAACATTACAAAACCATGCCTATATAATCTAGACCCCTTAAAACCCCACTTTTATATTTAAAAAATGGGGTTTACAGGGATATGCATTATTTTTCTTATTTTTGCTCAAAAACATAGATTGTGGGTACTTGTTAGAACCGCCTCGCCGAGGCAGTTCTAACGAGTATCCACAATCTATGTTTTGAGCAGAAATATGAAAAATATAAGATTTTTTTTTATCTGAAAAATTTTATGTTTTTGGAGATAAATTTTTTTATATATTTGAATAGATGTGTTTTCGTAATGAAACCTTGAACATTGCCGATATAGGGCTCAGAAGGAAATTGTTGTTTCGACACGACTCTCGCAAAACTGTTGCTTTGGTAATGTTCAATTATCATAAATAGATTTATATAATAAAATTCCTTGACAGTATGCGGGATGTCTGTACTTAACCGCATGCAAACTTGTTTTATGTCTTACCTTGTGTCATTTTGTTCTTGTGTTTTTCAGTCCTTTTAGTATTGCGATTACCTCGCTTGGGGAAGAGAGAGCTAATCTTAGTGCTTTTCGTACGTTTGTTCGATTTGTGCTTGTTTGGATTTGTCGGTTTCTTCTTCCTCTTGTTGTCTGGGAAGGGCTGCGGTTTGTGATTGTGGCACTCCCTGGACTTTTCTCTTACCTTTTTTTGATCGATAACAATCTAAGCAGCGTCATGGAAAATAGCCGTTATAGCATGAGAACAGGAAAGATTCAAGCGAGCCTGTATCATCCGTGAAGTCTTGACAGAACCTATGCTGTTCGCTCACTTAAGCGGCAGGCCAAAGGGAATCTTCAGCCAAAGAAATAGACGTGTGACCTTTCTAAGGGGCCGGGCATGTGCACTGATAAATTGAATCGACGGAAAGTCCGAAGAACTTTTTCTCGCACATGGGCTCAGTCTGAATATGAATAAAAAACGTTATCTTCGAAATTACGTCACAATATTGCGTGAGCCCTCCCATACAAACCACGTGATATTTCTTCGTGTAACAAATAATAATCACGTGGTTTGTAAGGTGGGGCTCACACAATACTATTACCTACCATACAAACCGCATGAACACGAAGACTAATCCCGTACTGTATGGTAGGGTCACGTAATATTAATGAGAAACACTTTCAGACTTACGGCAGGAACAGAGATGACTCCTGGTTGTGTGGAATCTGTTGTCTTTAGAGCAAACTGGACATCACCTTGATTAGCTACTATCATAATCGAAGGACCCTGTACACCCTGACCTTGACAGTTGGTCACAAGTGCTTGATAAGCCTGCTTATTTACAGCCCGTTTCGACCTCTTTAAAGCTGATCTCCTTTTTCGTTTCCTTCCTCCAAATCCGTCTAGCAGATTTTCAGCACTTTCTCTAGAAACTCCAGTGAGGAACATCAAATCATTCATGTTCGTGCCAACTCCTGAACCTGAGCTGGAGAGTGTACGTCGTGTAGCAAATCCACCATTGCCTGTAGTTCCTGCGTCAATAAAGTTACCACCCGATGAACTAAACATCGCGCCCCCAGATGCTGCTGCACCCCCACCTTCTCCTCCACTTAGCTGAACTGTGCGTCGGATTATATTAGAGCCCTCCGCACCACCAAGTCCTAGGGATGCGAGATCGACGCCACCCCCTGCTTCGATCTGAACTGCTCCAGCAGGGATGCGCTTCATGTTTGTATCAATAACACGCTTCACGCCGCCGCCAGTACCGAACACTTTGCCCATCTGTGTGAAATCACCTCCAGCCATACCACTTCCTGATGGTAAAATCTCTACTGATCTGCCAGTTCCCGTCGCACCAGATGTACCACCGAACCGAGTTCTAGCTCCCTCTCCAGACAGTGACCACCTACCGGCGGCGCCATCCGCAGTGCTACCAAAACTGGCTGTTCCACCACCACCACCACCTTGCAACTGCACAGTTTTTGAGAACGTTCCTGTTGTTTTTCCGGGTACAAGTCTACTCTGTACCCTTCTCTGTGTTTCCACTATATTTCCTCCACCTAAACCTTGAGTTTCACTTGAGAACGATACAGGGCTAACTTCCTGTACAATTTCTTTTATTCTTAATTGAGGTCCTGTGTTGATAACTGGAACTCTTCGTATCCCTGTCTTTCCCATGATAGTGCCTCCTGATATTATATTCCCTTCTGCTGGTACACTTAACCCAACAATTTGTCCCTCAAATTGTTCCGCTTTCACTCCTTTTGCAGCAGCGCCTCGTGGAGCTACTCTACTAGGCAACCACTGAGGAGCATTTGTATCTTTCTGTACAGGTACCTTTTGTCTAACAATATTAAACTCCTTTTCACCTCCTATTACAGGTCTTTTCATTTGTCCAAATGTGTCTACAAATTCTCTTGTAACCATTTGTTCTTTCAGTGGAGTAGATTGTCCTTTAACTTCTTTCGTTACAACAACTTTATTTTGCTGAGTTTTAACTCCGACAGGAAGAGTAGCACGGCCAACAACAACGCCTCCTCCACGTGCACCAGTCTCTACGCCAGCAAGTGGACCTAGCTCAGGACTTGTCTTACTTGTTTGAGAGATTGTTCCGGATATAGTTCCGCCAACCACACGCCCACCTGTCACGGGTACGATAATGGCCTCTTCTGTCTTAGGTTTGGCCTTTTCTATTCTTGTCTGTATTACTTGTTTTGAGATGCCCGATTTAAGACCCGAGTTAGACCCCATTCCTCCTGAAAACATGAACAAATTAACGTTTAACCCTTAAAGCGCCAAGAAAAAACTGCATCTGAAAATGTCGTCTGTTTATGTCGTCTGCTGATATTCTTGCTGACTTTTCAAACCTAGTTTTGCATACAGGCAAACAGTGTGGATCCAGATCAGACTGCTCCGATCTGGGTCCACACTGTTTGCAAAAATGACTTTTAAAATCACAAGCTGATGACAAAGCAGACGACAATAGTTGTGACTGGCGCTTTAAGGGTTAATATAAGAATACCACGGCAACAGGTATGTGGTAATATCTGGCTAGCATTCTACTTAAATTTAAATGGATCGTTATCGGCCCTAGATGAATCCTGTCGGGCCGATAACGAACTGATATAGATTTAAGTAGAATGCTAGCTTGACAGTCAGGGTTCTGTTAAATAAAGATGTTTCCAGGAAAGTCAACATTACGGAATTCTGACCTCCAATGCTACTGGACCATGGTCCAAAATAGATTTAAGTAGAATGCTAGCTGGATTTTCCATGTCGGGCCGATAACGGCCAAATATAGATTTAAGTAGAGAGCTAGCTGGGAAGTCAGATTAACGTTAACATAATTATGGAGGCGTGTAAGGAAGTGTCACAATCACGAAACTCTGACCTCTAGTGACTCTGGACCAGGGTTTGAATAGCATTAAATAACAATTTAACAAAACAGCCCGTCATCAAAAACAGAACGAACAAACGTTGAGGAACTGCAACAGTACTACAGGCTTTGTGGCGGTAGAACGTCTGCCCGTACTTCACCCTAGCGCAGATTATATTTTTACTGCATTAGGGATCATTGAGCCTGTTGTGGTATCTTTGAAAATGGAGTTGTTGCAAACATCGCTACTGCTTATGAAGTCTCAATAAAACCGAGACTCTTATTTTGTATATCTGTAACGTGTTTTTCATTTCCAAAGGTAACCGTGGGGCGGCGGTAGAACGTCTCCTCGTACTTCACCTTAGTGCATATTATAGTTATATTTCTTTTATTCTCTACCTGTAACGCGTTCTTTGCATCCGAAATCAACTGTTTAGACTCTTATTGGAACAGTCAATATCAGAACTGTTGTATGGCAGGGCTTAAAGCCATTTCGTGTCATAACAAGAAATAGCTTAAAATAAAAACTAATCGGCTCAGATTAAATGAAGTATTGTTTTCAAATATGTAACACAGATCAATATGCATTTTTACGCCAAATCGATATTGTACACATGTTCACATTACGAAAACACACCTTTCCAAGGTGCATTTAATGAAATAGGATTGTAAGCATTGAAAGCAAATCAGTAGCATAGTTAGCAAGCATAAACAATTCCTGGACTAAACTTATGTCAAATGTTGGACGACATTTATATTACTATATAACTATATGACTCAAATATAGTCTAAAATATGTAGTGAAGATCTAACTGACACTAACATTAAATGAGCAGAGATACAGCATTTCCTACAATATTGCATAAGCATCCAGCGAAGACCAGATCAGCCCACACATCTGTGCAAGCTGATTAGTCTTCGCTGTCCACAAGAGTTTGGACACTTAGCTAAAGACTGCCCTGCAAAGACTCTGATCAGACTGTCCATCAGCAGTCTGATCAGAGTCTTCGCAGGGTGCACCCGCAATCTTGTCTGAAATGCTGTGCCCCGGCTCAAAACTGATAACTGCGACAACCATGTCCCAAGGTGTCCAATAATGTATATTCAGCAGCACAGTTAGCGTTTCTTTCATTTTGTATTTACATTTTACCAATATTAACCCTATTTATGCCAAGTGGATTCTTCTACCTTAACTCTTTGGACCGGTCAGTCTCTAGAAATAAGGGCGTCTGGTAAGTTTTTATTATTACGGTAACCGTGTTATACAGAAATGTCTGTACTAAATGCAACTAGTGTAGACCCTGATCAGACGCCCCTATCTGCGGCATCCGATCTACAATGTTTGCCAGTGTCCCATTCATGCGACGGTAGGCACAAATGGGTTAAGAATCGATTGTAAATGATAAAATAGTTGTTTACGTTTATATCAGTTCAGGCATTTTTAACATAAACAAAATTAATAGACTTATACCAGAAATCTTCGCAGCCTTTCCTCCACTCGTAATAAATACACCAGTTGGGATGCCCATACTCCAGTTTCCGGAACTGCTCCATCCTGTTCCCCTATTCCAACCGGTTTCGTTTCCGGCCTGAATCTGCTTTAGTATATCATTTAGTTTATTCGTGTCAAGCTGGGTACCACTAATTCCAGAACTCCAGCCGGTTCCACTACTGGCTTGTTGTATTTGTTTAAGCAGTTCGTTTATCTTGGCCATATCAAGTTGAGAGGTACCCGACCCACCACTAGAAGTTCCTGTTAATAATATTACATAACTTAAACTGAAACTTGAATCTCGGCATACGACTTGAAAATCGTAACAAAGGAATGAAGCATAGCTGAAAAAATTCCCGTCTTTCGTGGGAATCGACCCCGGTCCTCCCGGTTAAAAATCCAATGCTCTAACTACTTAGCCAAAGAGTCGACTCCCTGACGCAGTTTTCAGAGATTGACTTTACGCTTAGAAGCTATGCATAATCTGCCATGCAGATAATCGAAGGTAGGAGTGCTGGGCCGTAACACTCCCCCTTTTCAAGGAAGTCATCATTTATGATGACGTGAAGCCATTTTCGGCTAAGTAAAGTCCTATCCTGGTCGAGCTCCCATCTTCCGACATGAAAATCGTAACAAGGGAATGAAGCATAGCTGAAAAAAATTCCCACCTTTCGTGGGAATCGAACCCGGTCCTCCCGGTTAAAAATCCAATGCTCTAACCACTAAGCCAAAGAGTCGACTCCCTGACGCAGTTGTCAGAGATTGAATTTATGCTTAGGAGCTATGCATAATCTGCCATTGTAGATAATCGAAGGTAGGAGGGCTGGGCCGTAACACTTGATATTGTACGCTTATTCGATTGCTGTCGGGTGTTACTGTTACATGACGCTGCCATTAATCAGTTCTTAAAGCAATAATGTCACGACCAAATTGATCACGCATTTATGCATGCTCCGAATTCAAGATAATGAAAATGCCCTTTTTTGAGGCAACAAACAACTGCAAATGACACAATATATGTATAACTATATAATTAAAGGCTGGCTGCACTGATTTTGGTGAATATTGCTCGCCAACTCGTGTGCTTTGATATCCCTGCCCGGGACAATATTCACTAATATCCTGCAATAACACTGTATGATATTAGGTATATGTAGAATTATTTGATATAATTATCATCACGTAAACACGTCTATATAATTTTGACCCCCTTTAACCTAACTTTTATACAGTAAAATTGGAGTTTACAGGGGTATACATTAGCATTCTTATTTTTGCTCAAAAACATAGATTGTGGATACTAATTACGGCTTCAGAGCAAGCAAAACAAAAAAAAAAAAAAAAAAAAAAAAAAAAAAAAAGAAAGAAAAAAAACTATGGGAACATGCAAACAATTTGGAAATATTAAATATGGAACTGTATTCGTATGGAATCAACACGGTACTTTATTAATACTAGCAGTCCGTAGTCAAGTAGGATTACACTGCAAAAATATAAGCATAGCCTACCCTAGGCATCCAGAGAAGGAGATATGAGGAAGAAATAAGGGCACCGTAAACTCCGCAAATGAATCCACAGACGCACAAACTAAAACAAACTGCTACAGAAGAACTGTCTTCAATCACGAAAATATGCCTATATAATTTTGACCCCCTTGAACCCCACTTTTTATATAGAAAAACTGGAGGTTTTTTTGGTGAGGCGGTTCTAACGAGTACCCACAATCTATGTTTTGAGCAGAAATATGAAAAAAATATCAGATGTTTTGTTTAAAAATTTTCTGTTTTTGGAGATAAAAATTTCAATATATTTGAATAGGCGTGTTTTCGTAATGGAATGGTCTGAAGAAAAATTACTCGGGGGCTTAAACCAGTTTTATTCCCGTGAAACCTCGCCCTTACTTTGCATACCGGAACTGCTCCACTGCCAGCTGGTTCCACCACTTGTTCCACTGGTTCCTCCACTCGTTTCAGCGGCAATCCGAAGCTGCTTGAGAATTTCGTCAATCAGCGCAGCATTAACTCCTGAGTCTAAGATATTGCCAGTCTGTCCACCTGACTGCCACTGCCAGCTGGTGGAGGCGCCATCACCAGTACCTGTTCCTTGCTGCTCTTGCTACAAGTAAAGGAAAACAACAAAAATGTAAAAGAGATTTTCCTTCAATAATACATGTGCGCCCATCCGCGCAGTCAGATCAGTCTTAGCAGGGCACTCTGTGGTTTGCCCTGGATTCAAAGTGTTTTTAGGTGGATAACAAGGACTCTGACAATTGCAAATTACTAACAATTGCAAATTCTTTCTTGCTAAACATAGCTGAGCATGAACTGTTCTCTGCTAATAAATATGAACATGCCAATAACTGTTGGCATTTTCATAATTATTAGCAGGGAAAAGTTCAGGCTGAGCTGAGCATGAATAAAAGTGTAACAGCCTCAGGACCAGGTAGAGTTAGGTTTAACTGTACTGCGTCAGTTGAAAGTAAAAAATGTAAGCTAAGATGCCCAATAAATGTCACAATTACGAAGTACAGCGCTTTTGAGAAATAATATGAAGGAGAGATGAGGAGAAAAATAAGGACAAAATATACGCTGTATATGAAACCACAGACACTTAAGCAAAGGAGAACTCTAATAGAGGAACCGCTTAGGAATCGTTAGAAGGAAAACTACTCGGCATCGCGAAAACATACCTATATAATTATGACCCCCTTAAACCCCACTTTTATATAGTAAAACTGGGGTTTAAAGGGGTATACATTATTGTTCATATTTCTGCTCAAAAGCATAGATTGTGGGTACTCGTTAGAACCGCCTTGGCGAGGCGGTTCTAACGTGTGCCAACAATCTATGTTTTGAGCAGAAATGTGAAAAATATCAGAAGTCTTGTTTGAAAACTTTCAGTTTAGGTGGTGAAATTTTCAAAATATTTGCATAGGGGTGTTTTCGTAATGGGGACTAAAACCAGGTTTACTCGCGCGAAATCCTGCCCTTTATTTTGACCTTCAAAATCAAAAACTATGTGTTCGGTTCACATAGAGGTCCTTTTTCTCATCTGTGAAACATCGAAGTGAAACAAATATAATGATAATAATAATAATGATAATAATAATAATAACAATAATAAAAACAATATGAAACATATAAAGTCAGAAATACAAACCTGAATGTTCTGTATTTCCCTCATCAGATCTTGACTGGTGAAGAATCCAGTAAAGTTAGCGGAATTCCTCTGTTGTGATGCCGCCATCTGGAGTCGTTTTAGGATTTCATCGATCAGAGCAACGTTAACACCTAAATCTCCGATGTTACCAGATGATCCACTCGACTGCCATTGCCAGTTGGCAGCTGCACCACCCTGCTGTTCCTGCTAGAGTTAGAGAAATACAATAAAATTTCAATGACTCGAACACTAATGGCTCGTTTACCATGAATGATTCGAACTCGTTTTTTGAGTCCCTAGAAAATTCCTCTGACAGCTCAAGAAAAAAAGGAATATTTAGGTATTTTAGGAGTTTTTATGCTAGGTCATAAAAGCTCTCAATTCAGTTACAATAACGGTTTCAGCGATAATTTTACACATGGTATATCATTTAAAATCATAGTTAAAGACATTTTATAAGGGTTAAAATGTTGCTTTAAGAGACTGCTTAAAGGCAGAGAGTGACCCCGATGTTTTTATTGTTTGAGGTAGAGCATTCCATAGTTTTGGTGCGGAACACGAAAAAGAGCCATCAAAAAGTACTGTCCGTGCTTTCGGCACATAAAGTGAGCCATTTTCTGATGACCTGAGGTTAAGAGTGTGTACCTCGGATACTGGTTTTAGAAGTTGTGTTATATATTATATATTATGTACTCATAAGAATCGCCTTGTATAAAAGATCAAAACGATAGCCCTAAATTTTCTCCATTTATCTGTTATACCTGTCCTTACGTTGAATCCTCAGTGTCTCGAACTACCTATGTCTAGAACAAATTTCAATGGTCCCAAAGATGTACGGACAATTGAAGTTCACATCACGAAAACATGCCTATATAATTTTGACCCCCTTAAACCCCACTTTTATATAGTAAAACTGGGGTATACAGGGGTATACATTATTTTTCTTATTTCTGCTCAAAAACATAGATTGTGGGTACTCGTTAGAACCGCCTCGCCGAGGCGGTTCTAACGAATATCCACAATCTATGTTTTGAGGAGAAACCTGAAAAATATCAGAACTTTTTATCTGAAAATTTTCATTTTGTTTGGTGGTAAAATGTCCAGTATATTTGAATAGGCATGTTTTCGTGATGAACTGTATTCTGTTATGTGCCGCTATATCGGGAACATAATTACGAATAAACATGTTAAAGAACATCACATCACGAAAATATTCCTATATAATTTTGACCCCCATAAACCCCACTTTTATATAGTAAAACTGGGGTTTACAGGGGTATACATTATTTTTCTTATTTCTGATCAAAACACAGATTGTGGGTACTCGTTAGAACCGCCTCACCGAGGCGGTTCTAACGAGTATCCACAATCTATGTTTTGAGCAAAAATATCAGTTTTTTTGTCTGAAAATTTTCCGTTTTTGGAGGTGAAATTTTCTATATATTTGAATAGGCATGTTTTCGTAATGTAATTTTGACTCCCTTAAACCCCACTTTTAGGTAGTAAAACTGGGGTTTACAGGGGTATACATTATTTTTCTTATTTCTGCTCAAAAACATAGATTATGGGTACTCGTTAGAACCGCCTCGCTTTTTTTATCTGAAAACTTTTATTTTTTGGTGGTGAAATTTCAAATATATTTGAATAGGTGTTTTTTTCGTAATTCTGGGTATTTTTACTTAATATTTTACTGTACGGTGGGCTTGGAACAAATATACGAACCTGAAGTCTGTGTATTTCATTCATCAGATCTTGCCACGTGAAGAATCCACCGACGTTAGCAGCTGACGTATTATTTTGTTGCAATGCCGCAATCTGAAGCTGTTTGAGAATTTCGTCCACCATCGCAATGTTAACTGCCGTGTCTCCGATATTTCCGGTCTGTCCACCTAACAGCCACTGCCAGCTGGAGGCAGCACCAGCACCGGCTCCGGTTCCCTGTTGCTGTTGCTATAGGTAGTAAAAACATGTTTGAAACTACAGGTAAACCGGGCCACAGCACTTCTGCACAGTCTGATCAAAGTCTTCACAGGGCACTCTGTGGGTAGTCTTCAGGCGGGCAGCAAAGAGTCTGATCAGTCTACACAGATGTGCTGGCTTATCCGAGCCTACGCTGGCCGCACATGCAATCTTGTAGAAAATGCTGTGCCCCGGCATATAAATGAAATCGTACCGTATTAAACATTCCGATATCTCAATATAATCTGAAATGTTGCCTTTGGAAACAAACTACTTATACAGTCGAACCTCGAGAGCTCGAGCACCGATGGCTCGTTTACCATGTCTAATTCGAACTCGTTTTTGAGTCCCTACGATAGCTCAAGAAAACAAATGTTTAGGGAAATTTTCTTATTTTATCGTGAAATTCTAATCGAGGCGATTCTAATGAGTATACTCAACATACAATTCTTCTGTAGAAAATCGAAAAAAAAATCCCTAAATTATCGTCATTTACTTCCTAACTTGGCACCATAATTAACCCTCAGTGGCTCGAACCACCCATGTCTCGAACAGTTTTCTATGGTCCCAAAGATGTTCGAGCCATCGAAGTTCGACTGTACACAGAAAAAAAAACAACAAAAAAACAGCAAAAAATAATAATAATAAAAAAAAAAAAAATCGATAATCGGAGACTCGGTTTTAATAAGTCTCTTCACATGCAGCAATATAGTTTGCTAGTTTGTATATGCCTCCAAGCACCGGCTTAACTGGTATACGATCTTCAAAATAACCAGAATGGGCACAATGATCCTAAAGAAAATGAAAAACATAATCTGCACTCTGATGAAGTATGGAAAGTTGCTTTACGGCCGCCACACGGCACTTAACAACAGCTACAAGAAAGTAAAATAAAAGTCTAAAAGATGGCTTTGGAAACAAAAAAACACACAAAAGAATGGAAAACGGAGACGACATCACGAAAACGTACATATATATAAATTTGACCCCTTAAATCCCACTTTTCTATAGTAAAACTAGGATTTACAGAGGTATACATTATTTTTCTTATTTCTGCTCAAAACATAGATTGTGGGTACTCGTTAGAACCGCCTCGGCGAGGCGGTTCTAACGAGTACCCACAATCTATGTTTCGAGCAGAAATTTGAAAAATATCAGAAAATTTGTCTGAAAACTTTCAGTTTTTTGGTGGTGAAATTTTCAAAATGATTGAACAGACCTGTTTCCATAATGAGATCCGGTTTTGTTAAGTCCCTTCTTGAGCAGCAGTACAGTTTGCGAGACTTCATACGTCCTCTAAAGTAAAGCGTCAGATCTACATGTGCATCCGCAGATTCATTACGAAAACATGCCTATTCAAATATACTGAAACGTTTACCACCAAAAAACGAAAATTTTCTGATAAAAAATGCAGAAAAATCGAGTCATTCAATATTCACTGAATAAAAGAGAACGAGCAGCCTCGAAAAATCTCTGAGCGAAAAATATGTTCACATACCAGGATGTCAGAAAAGTGGGGCCTTTCACACAGGAATCCAGAAAAATCGGTTTATTCGTATCCTTTTTGCTGAAAAAAGGGGGCCAATCATATACCTGGCAGCGCTGAAAAAGGGCGCCATTCGGCACGCACATCCGTACTATGCCATATATAGGAAGTTACCCCCCCCCCCCCCCCCGCCCCACGAGTACAGCTCTAATGCTGGAATGGGTAGATTCACTAACAGACTGGAAAATGACCCCTGAATAAGTGTTTTAAAGTATGTCTTTATATAGCGCGATTTCATGGAGCTGTGGATTACATTATTGTCCATTGTCCATATGTTTTCTATTCGATAATAAAAGTAGCCTGAATAACAGGAAAACCACCACTTTTATATGGACCGCATCAAGCGAAAAAGTGCCTTAGAACATGCGCAAAATCCGTAGATTTAGATCATCTTGCGCATGCGCAAAGTATCATCCGGGCCTTTGCTCTCAGTTTACACAGTCTGTGGTATCTAACGCTTCTGCGGATGTACATCATAGTTACAGATATGAGGGGGTATCCACATAATATTTTTCTTATTTGTCAACGAAAACATATATTGTGGGTACCCACAATATATGTTTTCGTTGACAAATAAGAAAAATATCAGCATTTTTCGGATGAAAAAAAAACGCCTTACCTGTTGCTATGTGTGCATGCTGATCTTGGCTCCGCTGTCCGCATATGCCTAAGGACACGTTTTGGCATGGCCCAGGCCAAATGATGAATATCTCATTGCCAAATACTTTATTCCAAAAGAGTAGATTTGTATGCGACAACTCTATCAAACGTATTTATAAAAGTCTATATTGGCCTTTAGTGAGTGACTTTCGACTGCAAGACAATGGGTTATCATCATAGAAAAACATGTCCTTGGGCATAGACAGCGAAGGCCCAGATCAGCCTGCGCATCCGCGCAGTCTGATCAAGGACTTCACTGTCCGCTAACGGATTTATTTGATTCCACAGAATGTGTGAATAGAAAGCAAGGTTCGAATGATACTTTGCGCATGGACAAGGTGATCTAAAGCTGCGCATTTTGGGCATGTCCGAAAGCACTTTTTCGCTTGACGCTGCCCATATGTAAATACCCTTATCTGGTTCATTTTGAGACCTGTGACTGTATTAATAAGTCAAAATAAATCAATCAATTATTCGATTATAAAACAGTTATTATCATTAGTAGAAATATTTGTATTGTTATTATTAAAACTAGGATTTTTCGTGTTTGGTCCTGTTTGGTCAAAGTACCCATTGTTTTATAAAAGCACAATCATTTGAGATATCATTTTTCTACTGTCCAAGGGAGATCTCTTGATATATGAGCCGTAACGTCAAACAAGATCCCTACGGACATGTGCGCCCAGTGAAAATTCAGATCAGGCTGCGCAATCGCGCAGCCTGATCTGAATTTTCACTGGGCGCATTTTAGATAGCCAGATATGCAAAGTTTCTTCACGCGGCCAACGAAGACTCTGAGCATACTGCCCGAGTGCGCAGGCTGATCTGAAACTTCGCTGGGCGTACATGTCCAAAGATAAGCTTTCTGACGATTAGACTCAGATGTATTACCGGGCTGCTAGAACAGACATACAAACCTGATGGTAATTGTTTGGTTTTTACGTCCCTTTAAACATTATTTAAGTCATACTGAGACGATATACGAACCTGAACTCTTTGTAATTCTCTCATCAAATCTTGCCAGGTGAAGTATCCTCCAAAACTGGTACTAGTAGAATTACTCTTGTGAGATCCTGTGGACCACTGCCATTTAGCTGTCCCACTAGGACCGCTGCCAATCTTAGTCTCAGATTGCCAAGAGCCACCTGCGCCACCCCAACCGGAGGCGCCACCATTTCCCGTCGGCCAGGAAGATGCTGATGAGCCTGTTAAAATTAGCACACATCTTTAACAACAGTGTATGCTGATTGATAGGGAACGGGAAGAGTTTTCAAGGGATACAACTTTTGTCAAAATTGTTTGCAACCTTCTTAATCCATTTATGCCGAATGGAATCTTTTACCATACTTCTATCATACATCTATCATACCATACTTCAACTGGTTCATTTCGAAAAGGAGCTGTGTTTGTTTGGTTTTATTCTTACCAAGCTTTATAGAAATTCCTGCATTTAATGCAAATAGTGTAGACCCTGATCAGACGCCGCGTTCAGCGGCGTCTGATCTGGGTCTACACTGTTTAACAATGACACGTTTATGGGACGCTAAGCGTAAATGGATTAAAAGAAGTCTGCTCTGAAAAGCAGACAGACAGTTGGGAAGCTGAGCATAACTGGATTAAGAGAGGTCTGCTCTGAAAAAAAAACAAACAAAAAAACAAAAACAAAAAAAACAAACAACAAAAAAACAAACTGACAGCTGTTTTTGCGCCATTTCTGAAAAGAGATCTACTTAAACCGGAAAAAAAATTGCTCCCCAATGGGAACAAATTCCTTCCATTCATAGATGATCCCTTTCTAAGAAGGGATTTGGTGTGCGGGAAAACAGGAAGATGCAAAAACTATCTACCTTATTAATATAGCGGAAAAGTACAAGGTGTATATATTTACTTTAACCCGTATATGCCAAGTGGACCCTTCTACCATAACTCTTTGGACCGATCCATTTCAGTCGAAGGGGTTAGCTTTTATTATTACCATATTTTATCGAAATTGCTTTATAGAAATCGCAGTTAATGCAAACAGTGTGGACCCTGATCAGACACATCGTTATGCGGCATGTGATCTGGGTCTACACTGTTTGCAAATGTATCTTTCATAGGACGCTAGGCATAAATGGGTTTAAATAGTTTAAGTTTTGGGCATTTTGTTTATTGACCCATTCATTTTAAAGGGATTTAGCCTGTCTTTCACGAGAGGTTCTGAAGTTGAAAACTTAAACCTGCAGACTATAATTAAGGTAGACAATATTTAAAAGAATATTTCGCGATACGTATTGGAGTAAAGGCAATTACATATAGTTGTTTTGCTATGATACAGAAATTAAAAAAAGTCGCACACAGCAAATTATGTTCCCTGAAACAAATTACAATCGAATCTCATTGTCTCAAATTCCAAGGACCATAATTTTGGTGTCGAGATAACACAAGTTGGAGATAAATGGAGTTGAAAAATAAAGGGATACATGTATATGGGTAAACAAAACCCCTATTGCCCATTATTTAGCTTGACTTAAGCAGTCGTTTGAGTTAATAGTGTTTGAGATAATGAGAGTTAACTTAGTAATGTACTAGTATTGTTCGAGTATTCGAGGGCTTCCGTTTCAAATTACCAATTAAAAAAGGGGACATATAGGTAAACAAAACCCCTATTGTCCATTATTTAGCTTGACTTATGCAGCAGTGTGAGTTATCAGTGTTTGAGATAATGAGACCAAACTTTAGTTCTGCACTGGTATTGTTTGAGTATTCGCGTGCTTCTGTTTCAAATTATCAATTGATAAAAAATCAGGGACATATGGGTAAACAAATCCACTATTGACCCTTATTTAGCTTGAATTAAGTTGTAGTTTGAGTTTTCAGTTTTGAAATAATGAGAGCCTACTGTAGTTCTGGTCTAGTATTTTTCGAGTGCAGTCGACTCTCGTTATTTCGAATTCCAAGGGAATCTCTGAAATACTTCGAGATATCCGTACCTCCACATATCAGATTTGCAGAATTGAGGAAAAAATAATTCAAACAACCACATTTAACAAATATATATGTAATTGGACTCTTGAAGTTAGAGATATTTTGAAAATATTGTGGAAAAGAGGAGAAATTGCTCCTTAGGAGCAATTTCTCCTATTTTCCACAATATTTTTTTACCTGTTGTTAGATTTTCATGTTTAGGCAGGGACCAGATATTCACTTCGAGATAAGCGGTTATACGAGATAAGCAAGGTCGAGATAACGAGAGTCAACTGTATTTGCGTGTTTCGGTTTCAAATTATCAGCGCCACCTATTGTCTTTAGTACGAGATGAATTAAGCTTTCTATTATATTTACCGCCACTGGCGCTACTACCCCCTGTTACCACTGTTCGCTCCCAATTCTGTGTAAGACTGTTCCAACGCCATTCAGCTTCATCTGGTCCCAACGGCCTTCCAGGCCCAGAGCCGGGAACTACCTCCCACTCGCCTGAAATAATTCATACCTGGTTAACGCACAATCAACACTCTTTATACCGACACTCGATACAACGACATTTTTTTGTTATAATGATAATGTCACGAAACCTTCGCTCAAGAGGTGGCACTTAATCAGAAATTATGCAAGCAAATTGTATTTATGATTTAACAAACATGTGTTTTTGGGTATTTGTTTGAATCACCTTTTACTGAACAAACATGTTTTGGGTATTTGTTAGAATTGCTTCACTGAGGCAATTCTAACAAATACCCAAAGCATATGTTCTATGAGGAAATAAGAATAAAACAAAACCTTACTTACATATCATTCTAACAAATGTCTAAATATGTTCTGTGAGGAAATTAAAATAAAACAATGTCTGTTTTACATATCGTTCAGCTCATTTAGGATTTTTTACAACAGCAAATTCATTTAAATGGCAACATGGCAACATTTTTTGGGGAAAAAATGCTATCGTTGTAACGAGGGTTCACTGTAATTATTCGTAGATACCTATAATGATTATATTTTGTTATATGCTCTCAAGACAATCGACAACCTCGCTGTGAAATAAATGCAATATTTTATCAGGAAAATACAGTCGCTATCTTAAACTCCAATGAATTTTTGACTTGAGATAAAAGAAGCTTGAGATAAGCGGAGCTGAAATGAATAAGGAGCAAATCTCAAAGCAAACCAATATATTGGCCTTTATTTAGTTTGACTTCAGCAGTAGTTTAATTTACCAGTGTATGAGATAACGAGTAACTATATTTAGACATGATTATCCCACAAAACTTTTTAAACTTTTACACCATAAACACAATTAAATTGACAATGCAATTATCTCCCTTGACCTAACTTGGCTACGTAGCAACGATTGCAAGCTACCTATTTAGACACTGTTGTCCCCGGTAATGAATTATCATTTGTATCAAAGTCGAAGCATCTACTTTTCGTTTGAAAATGAGCAGGGACACAGCTTTTTACAAGATAGCATGTGGGGCAGCAAAGACTCAAATTAGCCTGCGCATCTTCGCAGTCTGATCAGAGTATTAATTGTCATCCTGAAGACGCGTCCGATTCATGGCTATCCACAGTCCAAAGAGTGCTTTGAGAAGACTCTGATCACACTATGAGGATGTGCAGGCTGATCTAAGTCTTCGCTGGGCGCACATGCATTATCGTAGGAAATACTGTACTCCGGCTCAAAAAGCATTTTCAGACAAGTATGGTAGTAAGGTAAGTTTTCAATCTTTTTTTTATAATATGACATACGAAAAATTGATTATACATTTGTATTTTTGCGCAGTTTATTTCACAAACATATGAGATATGATTGTGAAATAAACTGTGCAAAAATATACAGTCGACACTCGTTATCTCGAATTCCAAGGGACTCTTTGAAGTACTTCGAGATATCCGTACCTCGACATATCAAGTTTGCAGAATTGAGGAAAATTAAACCGAATAACCACATTTTACAGATGTATATGTAATTTGACGTCTGAAGTTAGTGATACATATTGAAAATATTGTGGAAAAGAGAAGAAATTGCTCCTTAGGAGCAATTTCTCCTCTTTTCCACAGTATTTTGTTACCTGTTATTAGATTTTCAAGTTTAAACAGGGACCAGATTTTCACTTCGAGATAAGTGGTTATTCGAGATAAGCGAGGTCGAAATAACGAGAGTCGACTGTATTTGTAAAAAAATAGAGCGTTTATGAGAAAAATTGATTAGACTTCAAAATATTTCTCACCGGTGACGTGATTGTATTTCCGGATAAAAACTGCTCCATGCTGTATGGGTCCTGTGACGACGCCAACATCAGCTGGCGTAGTTTTATCAGGACCACCGGTACTTCCGCTTCCGGAACTTCCACTTCCGCTCTTTTCTTGCAGCTGTTTGACGATATTTGTCCAGTTGATATATCCTCGCAAAGAGCGTAATTTTGCGAGAATTCCTTGCATGTCTGTAGGCGCAGTAGCCATACTGTCACTGCGCAACTGATCCAACATCAGCTTTATCTCTCTAAATGCCTCTGGCGTTCCCAAGATTCTGATCACTTGGACAGAGTTCGAAGTTCCTGGCTTGAATCCTAGCTGAGCGAGGAAAATGTAGAACATCTTTGTTTTACCAAACTCTCTCAATAGTTGCCGCCATTGATCCAAATTTCTGACTTGTCTCATTTGATTCCACAACCTCCAATCCATATCTGTGAGCTTGAAGTCCTTAAGGAGGTTCATATTAATGCGCCAGTCGCTTCCAAGATCAACGGGCAGGCCACCATAGTCCAAAAGCTTATTACTATAGTCAAAGCGGAATTTGAATTTAATCACGAGGGTATTACCCCAGTCGGCACCCGCGAATCGCCACAGGTTCATCTCGCTGTGACCGTTGAAGAAGGCTGTTCCAAGGTCTGTGCGTACAACATTAGTGATACCAGTGTTGATCTGATTAAGTGATTTATCTTGCAGGTCTGTATCGAAAGGGAAGAAAGCGGCTGGTTTACACAGGACTGAAAATATAAAAAGAGTATCTCACATGAGTGGCCATTTCATAATATTTGCATTCTCAGCGCATTTAAAGAAAAAAAACAAAAAAAAACAAACAAAAAAACAAACAAAAAAAAACACAACTATAGTTAACAATTGGGACAAAACCGGTACTCTTTCGTCCCTGCAGACTCGAACAGATACCTTTGCAAACAGTTTAGATCCAAATGAGACGGCTCGTAACGAGCCGTCTCATCCGGATCTACACAGTTTGCCATTCTGTTTTGGATTTTGTGCTTACACTCCTACTTTTAACAATGGACACGCCTAAATTCAAAGATGGAAGAATCCATTTAAGAAACTTACTGGGAAGTGAAAGAGTAAAAGAAAGAGTTTGCAGATTCTTTCCTTTATTAATGGTCTCTTTCAGCAAGCAAATAGTTTGAGATTAGTTGGGATTATCCTTTTCGGGTAACTATTTATTGTAAGCAGGGTCGCTTTTCACTTAGGATAGTCAGGTATGCCAAACACTGCATCCCCGGGAACAACATTCGCTTACACATATCGTGCAACTAAAGAACCTTATATTTGTAATCATTTCAGAAATTCTTTCTAAAAGACTTCTGTTTGATGCTAAAAAGAGATTTCCTGTACCGAGTTTTCTAGTATGCCCGACCATGCACATATTCAGTATTGCTACTCGTATCATACATACATACATACATACATACATACATACATACATACATACATACATACATACATGCATGCATACATACATACATACATACATACATACATACATACATACATACATACATACATATTGTCTTTCTCGAAAACATGTGATTTGTTATAACCAGCAATGCATACATACATATATACATATATACACACTTTACATATTTACGTGCGTGCGTGGGTCTATGTATGTATGTACGATGTATGTATGTATGTATGTATGTATGTATGTATGTATGTATGTATGTACGATGTATGTATGTATGTATGTATGTATGTACGATGTATGTATGTATGTATGGTTGTATGTATGTATGTATGTATGTACGATGTATGTATGTATGTATGTATGTATGTATGTATGTATGTATGTATGTATTGCTGATAATATAAATACATACCTACATACGCACACATATACATTCACACACATACATACACCGGCACAGTGGTTCAGTGGTAGAGCGTCCGCTTTGTGACCGGGAGGTTGCGGGTTCGATCCCCGGCCCGGTCATACCAGAGACTTTAAAAATGGTACTAGCTGCTCTTTCGCTTGGCGCTCAGCATTACGAAAGTAGAGTTAGGGATCAGAACTGGTCAGCTTAGTAGCAATATAATGTGACTGGGTGGAATATCATGTCAAAGTCTCTGGGGCGTGATATTTCAGTGAGGCAGTACTATAAAAATGAACATTGAGTCCCTGCCATATCCAGACGCCGTCGCGATATGACTGAAAGATTGTTGTAAGCGACGTTAAGCCCAAATCAAATAAACACAAATACATACGTACGTACGTACGTACGTACATACATACATACATACATACATACATACATACATACATACATACATACATACATATATGCACTGAGGCAATTCTAACAAATATCCTAAATATATGTTCTAAGAGGAAATAAAGCTAAAACAAGACCTTTTATACATATCATTATGCGCATTAAGGATTCTTTACAACAGAAAATTCATTTTAATGGCAACATATATTGGAACAAATGCTTTCGTTGTAACGAGAGTTCATTATATTTACCTTCAGGAGACGTAGGAAGCAATCCTGACATTCCAAAATCGCAGCCGCATCTTTCATGAACATATACGGTTCCGGCAGGACAGGGGCGAACCACTTCTCCACGACCATGGATAATCTCTATGTAGTATCTCTTGTCCCAATGTGGACGTCTATCGCACGTGGCTAAGAGAGAAGAAATACGATTATACTAGCCGCAACGTCAGAAAGCGTCCGACCACGCTGCTTTCAACATATTTAAGAAAGTCGTTTTTTGGTTGGAGCTTTATGATCTATTTTTTGTTTGTAATGCAAGGCAGTCACGGACTGGGGATCTTTATTTTTAATATTGTTTAGACTTTTTACTGATTTAATGTTTTAAAAAAAAACATACAAGCCCCACATTAAATGCTGTAAGTTCAAAATTGAAAGTAACATGGCTGACAATGAAACGAAGTACTCGGTAGTGTAGATGAAACCCATTTGATATTACAGTCGAACTTCGATGGCTCGAACCCCTTTAGGACCATGAAAATTTGTTCGAGACAGCGGTAGTTCGAGCCACGGAGAGTTACTATTAGTGCCATACCAGGAGGCTTAATAGATAATTGTGGGATATCTTATCGGTGTTCTATATTATAAACGTATGTTGTGTGTACTCATTAGAATCGCCTCATAGAGGCGATTCTAATGAGTGCACACAACATACATTTGCAAGATGAAAGAAGAAAATATCCCTAAATTATCCGTATATCGTATTTTGAGGAAATCCCTGCGGACAATAACGTGTTCGACTCATCCATGATAAACGAGCCATCGGGGTTCGAGCTATTGAAGTTTTACTGTATAACTTTCTATTCATATGCTCATTTATATGCTGGTTTCACAATGCTGAGTGCTGCTCATTACGAAAACACGCCTATTCAAATATATAGCAAATTTTACCTCCAAAACTGAAACTTTTCAGATATAAACCTCTGATATTTTTCATATTTCTGCTTAAAACATAGATTGTGGGTACTCGTTAGAACCGCCTCGCCGAGGCGGTTCTAACGAGTACCCACAATCTATGTTTTTGAGCAGAAATAAGAAAAATAATGTATACCCCTGTAAACCCCAGTTTTACTATATAAAAGTGGGGTTTAAGGGGGTCAAAACTATATAGGCATGTTTTCGTGATGTTATGAATATGTAGGTCCATTAAAATGCGTTACAGGAAAAACATCAGAGTAACGTTTTGTACTCCTGTTGCAGCATTAATTCTACGACGTCTCATGGTCTTGCGATACACCCTTAACTTCTCAGAACTGCCAAAACTTATGACACAAAACCTGGTTATCTTCTTTAATTTTTTTTTTTGGTGATATACGACGTAATGACACAAAACCTGGTTATCTTCTTTAATTTTTTTTTTGGTGATATACAACTTACGTCGAACTGCTATACCGCCCTCTGGAGGGCAACTCTGGAAGCAGGGGATATCTTCAAGACAACCCATTCCCTCAACATAGGCACTGTCCTCCGAACAGCAATGACCAACACTGAAACCATCAATACACTTCCAGTAGGCCCGGCAACCATACTCTGGCATTCCATATGTAAAGCCCGGTAAGGCATTCCTGCAAGGATCTAAAGAAACGAAAGGCGTAAGTAGTATTAACTTAACCCTTTTTATGCTGAATAAATTAAGATGCCACGCCCACTTCTAATTTTCAGCCAATCAGATCGCTTGATCGGGATTTTTGCTATAATTTTTATACTTAATGGCAAACAGTGCAGATCCAGATCAGTTGGCTTCTGAAGAAGCCATCTGATCTGGATCTACACTGTTTGCAAAAGCAGGGTATACCTGGGTTCAGCATGACAAATCTACTATCAGCCACCCTTGGGAATGAACAATATTACATGTTGTTGCACATATTATTGATTTAGGATATTCATATTAAATTAGAGGTTTATGACGCCAGAAATTCTGATTAAATATTCAAAATGGCAACGCCTATAAAAGCGTTTTTTTTTTTTTTTTGTTTTGTTTTTTTATTTAAATCTTCAAAACCTAATAAATTACTGATTATTCGTTAAAAATTGCACCAAAATGAATGCTTCGATAATTTCTTTCATTTCAGATAAAATCGTTGTCAGGTTTTCTGTTCTCCGCCAGACAATACCGTGAATGTTAGTGTTTTACAGCGTGTATATAGACACTGACAGTTTAGACAGAAATTACATGTATCGTAATTACATGTACACTGATTATTGGGATACAAGAACTGTTCACTATACTTATCATAAACTTTGAAAAAATCCAATTTTCTATATGTCGATTTATTTTAAGATGATGAATGAGTGGCAAACAGTGTAGACCCTGATCAGACGCCGCCTTATGCGGCGTCTGATCAGGAGCTACACTGGTTATGTAGGCCTGTTTAGACTTGTCCTAAACATCGAAAAAGTCCATTTTTCTAAACGTCGATGTATCTAAACATTGCTGGATGAGTGGCAAACAGTGAAAGCCCTGAACAGACGCATCTGATCTGGGTCTACACTGTTTGCGTAGGACTGTAAGTGTCAACTTACCAGCTGTACACATAACAAGAAACGACGGCCGGCAGGTGATGGCATCAGCATCCCAGAACTGGCCAAACGGACAGGATCGAACCAGCGCCCGTACGACGTCACCATCCTTCCAACACTGAACAAACTTTGTACAATCTCCGGGATAGGGGTTATAGCCAACTCCGTTCGCAATAAGGCAACCGTCACATAGACCTACAAACACATGAATAAATGTTAAAAGGAATTACCCTTGAGAGTTTTCATAATACAGAAAACAGCTGAAGCGTTAAGTTTTCTGGGAAAAATAGGTAGTTTCAGCCAAATGAGCCTCATCAGTTACCCTATTGTATTTTTATTTAATCCAGGAATTAGTTCAGAGATCACAAAAGCTCAGAAATATAAATTATACGATAGTGAAGTGCTAGGCTGTGATTTACGCCGCCACATGGCACTAACATCAGCTGTAGCGAATATGTATAGATGTTGTAAAAGCATGACTATCCAGGCGCTTTAACTGACTCGCATTTGTGAAGTTTTAACCCCTAAAACCATGCTTTAGATTATCAAAAATTAGCCTTGGGGCGGGGGTTGGGGGGAGGGGGTGAGGGTTGGGGAGTTCAAATAGTTATGGATATATGATAAGCTTAGAATTTCTTTTTTCCGTACCACTGTGGCTTGTGGCTTTGCATTTTGATCTATTTCTGACCTAAAGGTCCAGTTTTATCAGTATTTGACTATTTGCACAATAGGTAACCTCTTTAAAAAATTATGATATAAAATAAATAAATAAAATAAAACATAAACAACTAAATGTATGTTTTTAACCTTTACCATCCTCGGGCTAATTCAGCGGACGACAAATTGGTGATATTTGTTTGTTTATTTTCCCCATAAAACAGGATTTGATATTTCATGCAAATTGTCTCCAAAGGAAGGAGACAATTTGCATGAAATGTCAAAACCTGTTTTCGTACAGAAATAAGAAAAAATATTTCAAAATGTCATCTGCTGAAAATGTTTCCCAGCATGCTGAGCGTTAAAATTCCCCTCATCGACATCAGATCTTTCATTTTCCACCCTGAGGGAAAACCCTGACCATTGAGCGTATTAACACACTCACAAAACAGCAAACAACTGAAGTAAAACGTGGTAAAGTATCCGTTGAAACGCAAATCTTTATTAAATGAGACAAATTAAGATTTAACATCACGAAAACATACCTATATAATTTCGACCCCCTTAAGCCCTACTTTTATATAGTAAAATTGGGGTTTACAGGGGTATCAATTATTTTTCTTATTTCTGATCAAAAACATAGATTGTGGGTACTCGTTAGAACCGCCTCGCAGATATTAGAATTTTTCATCTGAAAATTTTCATTTTTTGGTGGTAAACTTTTCATTATATTTAAAATAGGCATGTTTTCGTAATGGATGATTTTGCAGCTTATAAAGCAGACAGCACTGCTTCAGATCCGTGCAGTCTGATCAAAGCCTACAATGGCAAAGGTCATACATGTAATTACACTGTGGGTATGCACATAATAATTATGACGTAGTTGTCCGTATAAGAGTTAACCGATTCATGCCGAGTGGACTCTTCTACCTTAACTCTTTGGACAGGTCAATTTCATATATAAGGGATCTCTGGTTAGTTTTAATATCATATTTTGTAGAAAGTTCTAAACTTAATGCAAACAGTGTAGAACCTGATCAAACGCCGCGCTATGATAAGGTGGCGTCCGATTTGTAGAAAGTTCTAAACTTAATGCAAACAGTGTAGAACCTGATCAAACGCCGCGATATGATAAGGTGGCGTCCGATTTGTAGAAAGTTCTAAACTTAATGCAAACAGTGTAGAACCTGATCAAACGCTGCGCTATGATAAGGTGGCGTCCGATTTGTAGAAAGTTCTAAACTTAATGCAAACAGTGTAGAACCTGATCAAACGCCGCGATATGATAAGGTGGCGTCCGATTTGGCTCAACACCGTTCGCAAATGTACCCTTTACCGACGCTAGGCTTAAATGGATTAAGTAAATATTTCTATAATTTGCGTTGATTTCAGCAAACTGTAGATTTGTTCTAGAAGAAATTTAGGTTGAAGCAATACCTGGTACCGGTGGTGTAGTAGGTGCAGGAGTGGTTGTGATTGGTGTTCCTAGAACTGTAACAAAGCAAGAAAGAAATCAAATAATAAAAAAGTAAGTTAATTTACCAGGCATAGCCTGTAAGTCTAAATAACAAATGAGCCAGAGCACGACAAAACCTACACAATTGCATGTGCGCCCAGCGAAGACTCAGATCAGCCTGGGCATCTGCCTAGTCTGATCAGAGTCTTCGCTGTCTGCATGAAGAAAGCTTAGGTCCTTAGCTACCCATTGGGCGCTCAGCGAACACTCTGATCAGACTGGGCGGATGCCCAGGCTGATCTGAGTCTTCGCTGGGCGCACATGCCATTTTATGGGATTTGTCATGCGCTGGCTCAAATTGTAGTCTAAAAAATATAGGGTTACTGCATTACTATTAAAGGAATGAAACTCATTTTTGTGGATTTTTTCGATGTGCAAACTCCGGCAAATTACAAACTGAATAACACAAGAACTTTCAAGAGAGACAACTCTTTCAAAATCGTTTTACTTTCCTTCTAAGATTGGATTTTCTCTAAAAGAAAACGAAAATGCTACATGTACCAAAGGAGCAAAACCTTTAGAGTAGACCCCTTTCAGAAGAGGTCAGGTTGTATGTAGCAAACCAAACAGAAAATCAAAAATGTTATCTCCCTTGTTAAAAATGTCAGATGTATCCAGTTCTTTAACTGACTGAATTAAGCTGTTTCTAACGTTGCTGACTCGATTGCAAACATTGTAAACATTGTTCAAACCTCGCCCCACGAGTTGTCAAAATCAAAAGCACTTAAGCCGGTGCTGTGGGGTGGGAGGTGTGTGTGTGAAGGGGGGGGGGAGGTGCGGGGGGTGCGTATGCAGCCTCGTAAACTACATTGCTGCGTATGAAAAGACTTAACCCTTGTCCTGCTGAATAAATTAAGATGCCACGCCCACTTCTAATTTTCAGTCAATCAGATTACTTGATCTGTATTGTTGGTATAAGTTCACAGACTGAATGGCAAACAGTGCAGCTCCAGATCAATTGACTTCTTCAGAAGCCAACTGATCTGGATCTGCACTGTTGGCAAAAGCAGGGTATATCCGGGTTCAGCAGGACAATGGTTAATAAAACGGAGTCTCACATTTTCGTTCTTGTGTGTGTTTTTGTTTCCAAAGGTAACCTTTTAGATCTTAATATTTAACTTGTATACACAAGCAGACAAAATGACAGGTGTTGTAAACTTACGTGCACAAACGATTTGCTGCAGGTCTGGCAAGAGCGAAAGGAATCCATTAAAATCGTATGATCGAACAACCAGTGATGGATGGCTTGCAATGTTTCTCAATTCAGTCAGATCTACATTATTGCCGACACCGACGGAGACAATAGTAATATCATCGTTCTTTAAGCGGGCGGCCTCCTGAGGAACAAAAAAGGAAACGGTAATGTACAATTTCCATATCCCAGAAACATGTGAGATAAAACAAAACTCTAAAGATTTTTATTTATATTAATCAAAATTAATCAAAATTAACACTTAAAGCGTCAATCAAAAATTATAGCGGAGGACTATTTTATTATTATTTTTATTTATTTTTCATAGAAAATAAGTCTTCCAAGCGCACAGAAGAAAGAAAACATGAAGAAATATAACAAAGAAGACACCAAAAGAAAACAAGAACCAACCAAAGAAATGACAACAGTGGTAAAGGCTGCAACCGGTGTCCATAGTGCCGGCTTATACTACTGACAACAAAGAACATACCAAATGAACAACAAAATAATCAAAGCATCACGAAAACATGCCTATATAATTTTGACCCCCTTAAACCCCACTTTTATATAGTAAAACTGGGGTTTACAGGGGTATACATTATTTTTCTTATTTCTGCTAAAAACATAGATTGTGGGTACACATTAGAACCGCCTCGCCGAGGCGGTTCTAACGAGTACACACAATCTATGTTTTGAGCAGAAATATGAAAAATATCAATTTTTTTATCTTAAAATTTTCAGTTTTTGGAGGTGAAATTTTCTTTATATTTGAATAGGCTTGTTTTCGTAATGGAACACACCGATGAAATAAAACAAAGAACATATTGAAGATTTGGAAAGAAAGACCATATACGAAATAAAGAAAAAAAAAGACACGGGAGAAAACAAAAAAAAAAAACAACAAAGAACAAGATTGAACTAAGAAAACACGCCGAAGATATGAAAACAATAGACAGGAGATTTATTGAACTACCTGTTCGTATGCAGTATTTGAAAATGCGATGCTTCATACGACTTCTAGCCTCGAATAGAGCAGATAACGTTTTTATTTTATTTTATTTTTTTTTTTTTTTTACAACCAAAATGGACCCTGTGGTTCCAAACCATTACGAAAACACGCCTATTCAAATATATAGAAAATTTCATCTCCAAAAACTATACATTTTCAGATTAAAAACTCTGATATTTTTTCATATTTCTACTCAAAACATAGATTGGTGAGGCGGTTCTAACGAGTACCCGCAATCTATGTTTTTGAGTAGAAATAAGAAAAATAAAGTATACCCCTGTAAACCCCAGTTTTACTATATAAAAGTGGGGTTTAAGGGGTTCAAAATTATATAGGCATGTTTTCGTGATGGACAAGAAAATATAATCTTTGTTTACTGTTTAATTTGTCTTAACTAACTTCGAACTACGTATTTTTGCTGGATTTATAAACAAGATCATCGTAAAACTTACTCTGGTTCTGGTGACCTTGCTTCAAGCTAACTTTATACAGTTAACCCTCATTTTACCGACACTCGATACAACGATACTGTTATACTGATGATTTGACTGGCACGAAACCTTCGTTTAAGAGGTGACTCACATAAAGTATGCAGGAATATTGTATACATTCATAAACATGTGTTTTTGATATTTGTTACAAATATCCGGAACATTTGTTCTAAGAGAAATTAAGAATAAATATCACGAAAACATACTTCTATAATTTTGAACCCCTTGAACCCCACATTTATATAGTAAAACTGGGGTTTACAGGGGTATATATTATGTTTTCTTATTTCTGCTCAAAAACATAGATTGTGGGTACTCGTTAGAACCGCCTCGGCGAGGCGGTTCTAACGAGTACCCGCAACCTATGTTTTTGAGCAGAAATATGAAAAATATCAGAATTTTTGTCTAAAAACTTTTCATTTTTGGAGGTAAAATTTTCAATATATTTGAATGGGCTTGTTTCCATACTGGCATTCCCTTTCCTGCCTATTATTCTGCTGCGTTTCTGGTTTCTTTGCAACATCAAGTTCACTTTTAATGTCACATTACGAAAACACGTCTATTCAAATATATAGAAAATTTCACCTCCAAAAACTGAAAATTTTCAGATAAAAAAAACTCTGATATTTTTCATATTTCTGCTCAAAACATAGATTGTGGGTACTCGTTAGAACCGCCTCTCCGAGGCGGTTCTAACGAGTACCCACAATCTATGTTTTTGAGCAGAAATAAGAAAAAATAATGTATACCCCTGTAACCCCCAGTTTTACTATATAAAAATGGGGTTTAAGGGGTTAAAATTATATAGGTATGTTTTCGTGATGAACTCCTTTGGGAACAAATACTATCTTTGTAACGAGGGTCTACTGTAGTTACCAACCAGTCAGTTCAGAATGACGAGGACAAACAATTGAACAAAATAAAAGTGTAAATGCATGTGTCTAAAATTCCTAGCTAAACGGCAAGTAGCGAGGACCCTGCTAAACTGTTAAAAAATAAAAAAAAAGAAAAAGCAAAAAAGGAAAATGAGTTGTAAAGTAAGACAGTGGATCTTCGCTTATTTTCATTATCGAAAAATTAACACAAAAATGACACACGCAGTCTAATCAGCATCACGAAAACATACCTATATAATTTTGACCCCCTAAAACCCCACTTTTATACAGTAAAACTGGGGTTTACAGGGGTATACATTATTTTTCTTATTTCTGCCCAAAAACATAGATTGTGGGTACTGATTAGAACCGCTTCGGCGGTTCTAACGAGTACCCACAATCTATGTTTTGAGCAGAAATATGAAAAATATCAGATTTTTATCTGAAAATTTTCATTTTTGATGGTAAAATTTTCAGTATATTTGAATAGGCGTGTTTTCGTAATGACCGTGGCTGATTCGAACTCGTTTTAGGATCCCTAAGAAATTCTTTTGATAACTCAAGAAAACATATATTTAGGGATATGTTAGGGGAATTTACTTAAGCATAAGAATATAGGTTGTGTGTACTCATTAGAATCGGCTCTCTGAGCCGATTCTAATGAGTACACCCAACATACCATTATTTTATGAAGGCTCAAAAAGACATCCCTTAATTATCCTCATTTGTCTCCTGGCCTGATGCTATGATTAACCCTCAGTGACTCAAACTACTCATGCCTAGAACAAATGCCATGGTCCCAAAGATGTTCGAGCCATTGAGGTTCGACTGTATAAATCGATAAATGCTAAATGCTTACTATGACGTAGCACGGAATTATCATGTTTTGCGCATTAAAATTTCATTATTCATCGTGTGAGGTCATTACGAAAACATGCCTATTCAAACATGCTAAAAATTTTACCACCAAAAAATGAAAATTTTCAGTTAAAAAATTATGATTTCTTTTCATTTTTGCTCAAAACATAGATTGTGAGTACTTGTTAGAACCGCTTCTACGAGGCGGTTCTAACGAGTACCCACAATCTATGTTTTGAGCAGAAATAAGAAAAATAATGTATACCCCTATAAACCCCAGTTTACTATATAAAAGTGGGGTTTAAGGGGATCAAACTTATATAGGCATGTTTTCGTGATGATGGTCAGTAAGCATTCATCTGTTTATGCATACTATAATTCACGCACCTGCATTGTTTGTTGATAAGTTCCAGACCTCCCGTCTGTCACTAAAATCATGAGTTTATGGGCAAAGGGGCGCTCTCGTGTCGTCGTAAAGATTTCGTGGACTTTCTGCAGTCCACTGACAGTGTCCATGCCGGCCTTAGGACTTATCATACCATGGATAAGATTCTTTAAGTGTGATCTGAAGTAAAGAATACCATAAATTTAGACATTAGTTTACAAATTGATTCTTAGATCTTTTAACCTTTACCCTTCTCAAAGCTAATTCTAACATGACGTTAACGTTTTCCCATGGCGCCTTATGGAAACGTTACCGTGATCAAATTACAATAATTCACGTCGTCAATGCGTTTGATGACGTCGCATGTAAACATTTACTTCTGTCGACGTCCACTGCAAAATAGTTCTTTGGAAAACATTGCAACGTTGTCGATTTTCTCTATGTATCGTGTTAGAATCGAAATAATTTTTCTCTGCTGTGAATTATCGTCTGAAAACGCATGGTGTTGTCGGGCAGATGCGAATATTAATTCCTTCCGGCTTCACCGTCGTGAATTAATACGTCGAAATCCGCCCTCCAACACCATGCGTTCTTCCACGATAATTCACAGTAGAGAAAAATTAATTATCACATGACCGTCAAGTTATTCAGTGAAATAACCCATGTCATAAAAACCATATAACCACACGTGTAATAACACATTTAAGGCTTCCCATTGGTTAGCTTAATTACTCTTATTAATATTCGTATTACTCCGCTTATTGATAGCAACCAAGATGGTGCCCGCGTTCACCGATACAACTTTCAAATTTGGAACAGATCCTACCTTCAGTTTTGAGATGATTTTGAGATGAACCATAAATGCCAGACCGATGGAGAGGGAAGACACAAAGCCATCACAATGTGAATAACACGGCAACCAGAAATATGCATGGTGGTTAAAATTCGATGTTTTTCGGCAACATATTTGGAGGCACTTTCAACGTCGATATCGTCGAACGAACTGTCAATGAAAAAAAACTTCACCTCCTCCAAAAAAGCATTGGTGGATGATATGAGTCAGACAGTCAATAAATGTGTCAAATTAAAATCCAAACTACAGTTAGAATGTTTTATAGTCATGAAATCTGTCATTTACTTGAGTGTGTCAACCACCATATAAACTGTATTGATCAAGGTAAATGACCTTTGTATACGACAGCTGACTGTGGGGAATTTCCCTACTGGTTCTCAGTGACGTATTGACTCGCTGAATGACTTTGTTCAATGGAATGTTTAGTTTTGCATTGATTTATTCAAATGAAATATTTATAAGTTCAAATAAAAAATCATCATTATTCCTTTCAGTTTAACGAAGTAACAAATGGCGTATTTATCTTGTTTCTTTTTTTTTTCGGTACTTATCAAATAATATGCGAACTATTTTTGTTGCGTAGTGTTATTGAATCCTTGGTAGTAAGTTGTTCCGCTTAGCTATGGAAAGCCGTTACCTTTAAAAATATATTTTCTGCATTTTTTGTCATCGAAAGGACCATTTGATAAACAGAATCTTACATTCGTGGTCATTTAATATGAAATTTATGAAACTCGTTGGGTACATGTAATTTCGGTATTTTGCTCGCCAAGGCTCGTAAAATACCTAAATTACCCAAACTCGTTTCATAAATTTCATATTAAATGACCATTCATATAAGATCATCTATTTCTTTAATCAGCAAAAGATAAATCGGCGATTTTTTTTTCTTATTTTTTCCCAGAAAACAGGATTTGACATATCATGAAAATTGTCTTCAATGGATGTGCATGAAATGTCAAATCCTGTTTTCTGAGACTTCATAGAAATTGTTATCATTGGAGACAATTTGCATGAAATATCAAACCCTGTTTCCTGGGAAAAATAAGAAATATATTTCAAAATGTCGTCTGCTGAAAATTTTACTCAGTGTGCAATATTTGCATGTCCGAAATGGAATGTGATTGGTATTTCTAAAAAGAATCATATTGTCTCTCAAAGAATGGACTGGGCAATACATGCAACGAAGAAATCAATTTTCAGAAGTGTAGGACTCACTTTATATGGCATGTCGTTTTTGCATAAAATCGTGAGAAAAAACACCTGACATGTGCGCCCAACTAAGACTCCAATCAGTTTGCGCATCCATGCACACTGATCAGAGTTTTCATTGTCGACATGAAGAAACTTTGTATCATTGCTTATCCAAAATGCGCAGTCTGATCTGAATCTTCGCTGGGCGCACATCTCCGAAGGAACGATTTCAGAGGTTGTGGTTCTTTTCGTTTACGTTACCTTGGTTGGAAAGGTGATATTCCAATCATATCTCCTCGCTGACTCACGTGATCAGAGATGACAGCACCCACGTGAACGTATTCCCTCTGTATTTCTATTCCATCCAAGAAATTCGTGACAAAATGTGTTTTCATCATCCATTCGTATGGCCTGCTCGACAACGATCCGTCAATCATAAATATGATGTCAGCTTCGGTTCGACTTTCTCCGCCTATATTGATATAAAAACGATAAGAAATATATCAGCTTGTATTGTTATTTAATTGAAATACAGTAAATGTTTACTATGAACGCCTCCATATTCCTCAAAAATAGACATCATATTATCCAGGTAAGGTTAAATAGATTGATATATGGTATTAATACAATCATAAAATGTTGCACCTGACAGCCTGTTAAATTTCAGTTAGTTTCTCGTTCTTGAAGTAAAATAATTTTTTAATCGTATCTCTGAATTCATGTTGGCAACATTAATTCAGAGATACGATAACAAAATATAATTTTTTGATTCAGTTCAAAAACGACAGACTAACTGAAATTTTACAGACTATCATATGCCACATTTTATGATCGTATTAATACCATATATCAATATATTAAACCTTTCTTGGATAAAAAAAGTCTATTTTTGAGAAATATGGAGCCTATAAGACCATTCAAAATTGAGACCACTCCACTATTAAGAGCGGCTTTAGACAGTCCCGAAACATCGGTTTTCCTTCTTATTATTCAGTGTTCAATATATTAAGACCACCTCACTAACAAGACCACTTTTAGGCAATCTCAAAGGTAGACTTTATTGCGGAAATATACTGTAGACGATTTACATCCCAAAAATGTACATACACTTTGCTTTATTTGTTTGTTTTATTCAGGTTTTACTTTTGTGCTTAGAAGTCGAATAGGTACCATTACAAAAACATACCTATATAATTCTGACCCCCTTAAACCCCACTTTTATATAGTAAAACTGGGGTTTACAGGGGTATACATTAGTTTTCTTATTCCTACTCAAAACCATAGATTGTAGGTACTGGTTAGAATCTCCTCGGCGAGACGATTCTAACGAGTATCCACAATCTATGTTTTGAACGAAATGTGATAAATATCAGAATTTTTTATCTGAAAACTTTCAGTTTTTTGGAGGGTGAAATTTTCAATATAGTTGAATAGGCATGTTTTCGTAATGCATTGTACAGAGACCCAGATCAGACTACTCATCCTTCCTGTCTGATTGGAAGCTGCCCTGCTTACTGATTGAATAATTTGAGCGAGAACGTGAGAAAACGTACCTTTAAATTCGTGCGCCCGACGAAGGCTCAAATCAGGCTGCGCATCCACGCAGTCTGATCAGAGTCTTCGTTGTCGGCATGAAGAAACGTTGCATCCTTGGCTAACCAAATGTGCCCAATTCAGATACTAATCAAACTGCGCGAACGTATTGGTTATATGTATTGCAAACTATTTATTCGAATGGAGCAATCGTTTGGAAGATACATTCAAATTAAGTGGGTGAGGTAACTGTCCCCCTAACTCATCTGGTGACAAACAAATGCAGCTTTGCAGCTGTTATATGGTTCTTTAACATTATATGAGCCTGACTACATATATGTGGCTTCTTAAATGCATTATATTATTTCTACTGTAAGACGCAGTATGGAGGAGATAGAGAACAATAATCCTTGCAGTGAGTCTTCTTGAATTTTTAAAGGGCCGTCTTTACGAAAACCCACAACACGCCTTTATTACAGGTTATTCATCTTACTTGCTGGCCATTTAAAAAGATGCATTACTATAATACTTACTTAAATTCTTACTTTTTTTAAATTGCTCCTCTATAGCATGAATTCCTTCCCCTTGTTTTTATTTATTTTATTTTATTTATCTTTTTTATCTATAATAATTCATTTCAAAGGAAAAACATGTTGTGAAATCTCGAGTATCTACATCTGTCCGCACAATGAAATTTTGCTTTCACGGCTTTCCATAATGCGCCCGGTTAGGATATTGATAAGACTGCAGGAATACGTAGGCTAATCAGGATCTACGCTGGGCACACATGTCCAAAGGTACATTTTGTGATGTTGCGTCTGTACTAAATTGTCATACAAAACTTACATGGATACAGGGGTACCGTCGCAGGTGTACTAATCTCAGTAGTCGTTGACGGCGTCGGCGTGGGAGTGGTAGGTGGAGCCAGTGTCGTCGTCTGAACAACTAGATATATAAAGATACATCATATTACATTTTGAGATATTTTAACTATATGTAGTCGATTCTCGTTATCTCGAATTGCAGAGGACTCTATGAAATACTTCGAGATATCCGTACCTCGACATATCAGATTTGCAGAAGTGAGGTAAAACCAATTCGAACAACCACATTTAACAAATGCATATGTAATTGGGGCTCTTGAAGTTAGTTATATTGAAAATATTGTGGAAAAGAGGAGAAATTGCTCCTTAAAAGCAATTTTTCCTCTTTTCTACAATATTTTTTACCTGCTGTTAGATTTTCATGTTTAGGCAGGGTCCAGATTTTCACTTCGAGATAAGTGGTTATTCGAGATAAGCGAGGTCGAGATAACGAGAGTCAACTGTATTCGAAGTTGCCATATGGAAGCTACAGTGGTAGATGGAAACAACAAACATCTTAAAAGTTTTCACATTTAGTATGAGGACAAGTGTAAAGACTTTCCACACCAATGACCAACATACTTCCAAAATCTTTAGCATTTTCTCTTTTTATATTCTCTTTTTTATATACCATCTCTCTATATATTCTATATGAAAAAATAAATAAAATTTACCCAGGAAAGGACACCAATCACGAAGCACAGCCTTCCCAGGCATTAAAAGAAGTAAAACCGACATCAAGAAAACATGCCTATATAAATGTTGACCCCCTTAAACCCCACTTTTATGTAGTAAAGCTGGGGTTTACAGGGCTATACATTATTTTCTTATTTATGCACAAAAACATAGATTGTGGGTACCCGTTAGAACCGCCTCGCTTTGGTCTATACATCATGCTATTATATTAAACATTTGTGTTGTTTTGTCCAAACAGTGTCTTATTATGTCAAAAGGCTATGAGCAGAAATATGAAACATATCAGAGTTTTTATCTGAAACTTTTCAGTTTTTGGAGATGAATTTTTCTATATATTTGAATAGGCGTGTTTTCGTAATGGAGGCATCAAAAGAAGTAGAACTTACATCACGAAAACATGCCTATATAAATGTTGACCCCCTTAAACCCCACTTTTATGTAGTAAAGCTGGGGTTTACAGGGCTATACATTATTTTCTTATTTCTGCACAAAAGTCATAGATTCTGGATACTCGTTAGAACCGCCTCGCCGAGGCGGTTCTAACGAGTACCCACAATCTATGTTTTTAACAGAAATGTGAAAAATATCAATATTTTTATTGAAAACTTTCATTTTTTTGTGGTAAAATTTTCAGTTTATTTGAATAGGAATGTTTTCGTAATGCGGAAACAAAACAAATAAGTCATAAAGTGATATTCACTGATTTGCGCGCGCCTTCCAGTGTATATTAGTTTGTAAAATTAGATTACAACTTTTAGTGACGTCGCCAGTAGTGACGCCGACGTCTGCACGCGTTTTCATATTAAGGGGTCTAGTAATGGCTGTTATTGCCACAGTTATCAAGACAAAAGACAAACTATACAATAAAACAGTTGTTGACTTATGAGGTTTTGCCGGACATGACGTTGATATCCACCACTGAATATCAATATTGACCTCGACTCTCGCCTCGGTCAATATTGGTATTCTCTGGTGGATTTCACGTCATATCCAATACCTCAACAGTCTATAATTGTATAATATTTTGCAACACATACTCAGTCACGGTCTTTCTACTGTTAAACCCAAATTCACATGTAACACTGTTTCACACAACTGATTTTAAAATGCTATTAATATCTGACAATTCGTTGCATTTTGAAGCTTGCCTTTCCCATCCCGATACTTAGGCGTAAATGCATTAACTAACGCAGTAAATAATACCTTGACAAATCTTGTCCCTTAACTGTCCGATGATGTCTTGCAGGGCCGTGAAATCTACTACCTTGAACACCTTTCGGTCACTTGTCGCAATCGACTTCAGCTCGTCCTCAAAAATGTCTTGTCCGACGCCAACGGCAATCATTGTAATGCCTGCTCAGATAAACAGACAACATGATGTTTTAGTTATAATGTTCAGATCACTGTACTTGAAAGAAAGAAACAAGGAGTTTTTTGTTAAAATGTAAAGGCCTCGTTCTTGTGAAGATGCATATGTCTTCATAGCATGCGTAACGCTGAGGTCCAGTATAACTTGTGCATCCACATTGTCCTAGTGGACCCTTTGCTTTAATTTAAGTGAATATACCCACAATTACAAGCAAAGACTTTTATAGGCATTAAAAGAAGGAGCGATGAACAAATATTGACAAAAAAGCCACAAACTAAAGCACCGAAGCACAAACAAAGTAAGACTGCAACAGAAGAACGGTCTTTGAACTGTCAGTAGGAAAACTATCGGGTACTAAAACCAGTTTAAAAAATAAAGATTCTTAAGTAGTTGATAAATATGGGGTATACACTGATATTAAAAGCGGCCAGAGAGGGTCAGAGTGCGTTGATAGGGAGACTGATATGTATTTTTGCTCACTATCTATCTATCTATCTATCTATCTATCTATCTATCTATCTATCTATCTATCTATCTATCTATCTATCTATCTATCTGTCTACCGATCCATCCATCCATCCATCCATCCACCCACCCACGATCCGTCCATCTATCTATCTATCTATCTATCTATCTATCTATCTATCTATCTATCTATCTATCTATCTATCTATCTATCTATCTATCTTGCGCAATGTTTAGCTCAGAGGGTCATAGCTATTGAAGCCTTTTGACATACATGTAAGACCGAAACTTATCAGGTAACAAATCGCTATTGAAACTATACCAGTCCATAGAACTACAGTGATGCAACTCCTTCAGTATGGCCAAATGCTTTAATATTGCAACACATGGTCATTGGTTTCACGGGATACATTAACCCTTATCATACTGAATAAAGTAAGATGCCAGGCCCGCTTATAATTTTAAGCCAGTCAGATTACTTGATCCAGATTGTTGAGATAAATTCTCATACCCGATGACAAATAGTGCAGATCCAGATCAGAAGCCAACTGATCTGGATCTAAACTGTTTTCAATAACAGGACCTATCCGGGTTCTGCAGGACAAGGGTTAATAACCTAATACGTATAATCCGATCAAGACTGGGGATGCTCACTCATTCGGCAATGACCTGATGGATAACAAATCTTGATGGAATTCGGAACAGGTGTACACAAAATATCATGCCATACCGTCAGCTTTAGCCATTGCAGCCTGAAGTCTGGTGTTAGTCATAAATGTCGATTTTCCATCAGTAATGACAATAATGACCTTGGGTGCGTCCCGTCGACCTTGGGTTCGGATGATCTCTGCAGCGTTCGCTATGCCTAATAAGAAAAAAAAGTCAAACATTTGATAAAGTTATGAGGATGAAAGATATATTAATAACAAATATTTAATAACCAATTCTAGCAATAATCGTATTTAGTAAACCTCAACCAAAAGTGAATACTTTTGGATTTACATTTATCCGAAATTGTTATTTAACTCACTGAGTACGCATGCTACTGAATTAAAATATCTTCATAGATATTTTAATGTAGTTTACTATTATTTGTCCTTTGCGATCGGTTTAGGACCAGTCAATCATTTTGAATTGTTAGAAGATATCGTTCAAGCCGAAACCAGGAGCAATGGACGCATTAGCTATTACGAAACTAGAAGACGGGGGTCCAACCGTGCTTCAAATCATTAAGTTTCTTAAATTGTCACTAAGTAAGGATTAATTGGATACGGTCAGCATAGTCTCGATTAACCCATTTATGCCTAGCGTCTTATAAAAGGGACATTTGCAAACAGTGTAGACCAAGATCAGACGCCACAGAACGCGGCGTCTGATTAGGGTCTACACTGTTTACAGTTACATTGGAAAATTTCGATGACAAAAGCAACTATGAAAACCTATATACTACCCATTTGGCTAAATGATCGACATATCCAAAATTCATGAAGGGAGAGTTCGCTGAAAATATTCAGGCATAAATGGATTAATTTTCGTTTAGTTTTGTGACGACATTTGACTCATTTTCCATCAAAAAGCTCCATGTGAATATCGCTTACTGAAAAATCAAGTGAATGCACATATACAGGAATGAAAGAAAGCAGGACTGAAAGAAAGCAAAGAAAGACAATTCCAACCTAGTGCAGTATCAGTAGCGTCCCTTGGTTGAGTTAGCATTTTCACTTTCGTACTCAACTCCGTTTTCGGCTTGTAAGGCGTCAGTGGAATGACGTCACCAATCTCTGAGCTGTATACAATAATAGATACATGGATGTACCTCGGACCAACCTACAATAAAATAAATGAATGTTATTCAAGAGATTTGATTTTAATTGTGATGTATTTGACTAACATGTTAAAAATGACAAAAACTGCATAACATTTTGTATGAGTATCGTTTGTTTGTTTGTGTTGAGGTTTTACGGCCCAGTCAACCCAATGGGGTCATATCGAGCGCGGTCTGTTTACCTAACCACACGTTTTACTGGGCAGGCTTAGTCCTCAAATCGGTTAACCAGTACTGTGCGCATTCTTTCGCCAGAAACTGACAACTACCCTTCTTGAATCAGCGGATGGGTATCGTTTACAAAAGAGATTTGAAAAAGGACATCGCCTTACATGAATTTAACTCCCATAGTACAGTTGACTCTCGTTATCTCGAATTCCAAGGAACTCTCTGAAATACTTCGAGATATCCGTACCTCGACATATCAGATTTGCAGAATTGAGGAAAAAATAATTCGAACAACCACATTTGACAAATATATATGCAATTGGACTCTTTAAGTTAGCGATATATTGAAGATATTGTGGAAAAGAGGAGAAATTGCTCCTTAGGAGCAATTTCTCCTCTTTTCCAAAATCTTTTTTACCTGTTGTTAGATTTTCATGTTTAGGCAGGGACCAGATTTTCACTTCGAGATAAGCGGTTATTCGAGATAAGCGAGTTCGAGATAACGGGAGTGAACTGTATTTCAACGTACCGTATATATGCCGTAATGAATCAGACAGACAGGCCTAAACAAGCAGTGTAGAATGAGATGAGACGCCGCAGAACGCGTCACCAATCATGAAATTGTATGTTGTGTGTACTCAGAAGAATCGTCTCATCGTAGCGATTGTAATGAGTACACTCAACATACAATTATTGTGCAGAAAATTGAGGAAACAAACCCCTAAATTATCGCTACCTACTTCCTGACCCGGCGTCATGATTAACCCTCGGTGGCTCGGACTACCATGGTCTTGAACAATTTTCTATGGTTCAAAAGATGTTCGAGTCACTGAAGTTTGACTGTATTTGTATTAGCTACACAGGTTAGCGATAAGATGCCTCACGTGAAACGCAGTGATGTCATGCCTAAATGGTACTTTGGACGTGTAAATGTCAGTTGTGTCGGTCTATATCTGATTTACGGTTAAATGTACTGTTTAGAATTGTTTAGAACTCATACAAAGATTGAAACGTAACCTCTAGATTGTTGATAAGATTGGCAACGAAATTCTTTTGTCTTCTCCAGTTTATTTCATTGATACTCTGCGACCCGTCCAGTAAGAATACCACATCTCCGGGGACTTTGCAGTCCAGTCCTGAAACGAAATGTACGATGTCAGAGGAATGAATTTCATTTTTTTTCTTCTTTTTTTTGTGGATTTTATCGATGTATAGATACCGGCGAGTCACTCAAAAACTGAACAAATTCTGGAGGTCATACTACGATTAAATATCTCATTTAAAAAATTTGCGCGAAGAAAATAGTTCTGGGATTCCTGCTCATTGGATTTATTGGAGCATTGATCCCGTTTTCAAACTGCTCTCGTTACGAACAGATGGTCGGACGACGGATACATGGAAAACAAATGTTGCTTTGGCATATTCTTACCACGAGAGGCAATGATGTAGCAGGTTTTGTTGAATTACGCCCAGTGGTTGAAGAAGCGATAACTTGAGTTTAGTTGAATTCCGCCTAGTGGTTTAGGAGGAGATAATGTGAGAGACAATTGGATGGACGACGGAAACATGAACGGACGAACGTACGGAAAAATAATGTTACTCTCGCCATCCTTACCATGAGGGGAAGTGATGTAGCCAGTCTTGTAGAATTCCACCCCTTGGTTTAGGAGAATATGACCTGACGGACAGACGGACGGACGGATGGATGGAGGAATTCGCAATTCCTCATTTTCTTGAAAAAAAAAAAAAAAAGCGTCGGTATGCACATACTTGTCAACAGCAGAACAGTGTACCATTTTTTTTTTTTTTTTTTTTTTTTTTTTCATCACGGAAACATGCCTATATAATTTTGACCCCCTTAAACCCCACTTTTATATATTAAAACTGAGGTTTACGGGGGTATACATTATTTTTCTTATTTCTGCTATAAGCATAGATTGTGGGTACTCGTTAGAACCGCCTCGTCGAGGCGGTTCTAACGAGTACCCACAATTTATGTTTGTGAGCAGAAATATGAAAAATATCAGTTTTTTATCTGAAAATTTTCAGTTTTTGGAGGTGAAATTTCCTTTATATTTGAATAGGCATATTTCGAATGTTTCATAATGATATAGCTGTATAATTTCTTGTGTGACCCTGAAGACAAACAAATGTACACGAAAAATGCAGACACGTTACATCATGCTCAGCCGCATAGTCTGGTCGTAATGTTTATTATTCGCTTGATATAATTTAGACGGCTCTACACAAATGTGCCTTTACTTTTCGACCTGTTCGTCAGGTATGCAGATTCTCAAGCTGACTTGGGTCTTGGCTGCGTTTGCTGATACGCTGTATCTTAGTTGTGATGTAATATATGAGATCAGTGTGAGATCTCACACTGATCTCACATATTACGTCACAATAAGATATAGGGATTTTTATTACTATTCTGATATACACTGTACTAAAAAAAGAAAAGATAAGAAACTGAATGAACATGCTTTACCTATTGGAGGTGGATCAATTTTTGGTGGTGGCGTCGGTGGCATCATGCTTGTTGTTGTGGTAGAAGTTGTTGTAATAGCTGCAATCATAAAATATAATAATTAAAGGATGAAGGGGGTAATTAAGTTTTAATGGGTCGTCAGCCAAAATTGTTCTTTTCAATAATAGGCGGACAGCGATGGGTAAGAGCCTCTGCTGTCCTATAATAGAGTTATTGATAATTTTAGAATATATCAAAAGACATTTTTCGTCTTGATCAGGCTGTGCTGATTTCAGTGTTCGCATACGCCTCGAAAACATACGTTTTCGTATAGGCCGCGACCGCGTTATAGGAGCAGAGTTTCGGATTTCCCATGCAGTTACTATAATATATGTAATATTCGATTTCGCCTCAAACGATCTGGAAAGATCCTAGCTAGGCTGATATCTGCAAATGCCGTTCGCAAATTGTTGCGGAATTAAAAACAAATATATATTCGTAAGAAAAATGTTGATCGGGCCACAGATTAAAACTTCGTGACTACTGCAAGTACAACAGAAAATCATAAGAAGCCAACACATTGGGCCATTCGTCTTACAATAATTTGAAGATTACAAGTACAAGCTTCATTAAACTTTGCCATCTGTGAAGTAACGTTTGGGAAGCTAAAACATTTTCAAGGGAGACAACTCTATCAAAAATGATTTTGTCAACTCCTGGAATGAATTCTACTCTATAAAGAAAGGAGTTTCTCCCTGTGTGAGCAAATTCTTTCATTATAGAGTAGACCCTTGTTTCAAACTATATCCCTTTTCAGAGTAGATCCTTTTTCAGAGTAGACCTCTTTTTATAAGCAGCTTGGCGTGCAGTGAAGCAACCAGGAAGTCACATAAGTTGTCACCCTTGGCGGGAATGGCAACAAATCTGCCGCGTGCATCCACCCCTCCCCCTTCTCTCTCCACCTCCCCCCCACCGCTCTTTAATACTTACAAGTACAGATAAGGTTTCGGATGAAGTTGACGGTGTTGGCCAGCGATCTAAAGTCTCTGACAACAGAAACCAGGTTAGAGGTACTGGCGATTTGGTTCAGTTCCGTCTGGAAGATGTCTTGGCCGACGCCGACTGCTAACATAGTGATTCCGTCAGCTTTAGCTCTGTTCGCCTGTAAATGAATATTTCATTACGAAAACATGCCTATTCAAATATACTATAAATTTTTCCTCTAAAAATGAAAATTTTCAGATAAAAAGTCTGATATTTTTCATATTTCTTCTCAAAACATAAATTGTGGATACTCGTTAGAACCGCCTCGACGAGGCGGTTCTGACGTGTACCCACAATCTATGTTTTTAAGCAGAAATAAGAAAAATAATGTACACCACTGTTAATACCAGTTTTACTATATAAAAGTGGGATTTAAGCGGGCCAAAACTGTATAGATATGTGTTCGTGATGGAGTATTTAATGTTAGCAAAGACGTATAAAATTATTTACGTCCTTGATGTTAGCAATAAATTAGAGTCAACAAATACCACTACATGTGCTTGCAGCAGCCAATCATCTATCGCCCAGGTACACGACACGCCTCTTGTCAATATAAATGTGTATACAAAATTTTATCAAAATACCCTATATGGTTAAAGGCCTACGGCGATTCAAGAATAACGGCCATTTTCACTAACTGTCACAAATTTTGACATCGGCGTTGCCTCGGTCAATGAAAAGTGTCAACTGAAAATTTCTTAGGCTAGATCTTTTCCCTATCAATGTGCATGCGATTTTTTTATCGACAAATACCATGTGGTTGAATACCTGTGGTGATTTCCATATACATTTTTAGCCTCGGTGTTACCTTGGTTAAAGAAAATTGACATTTGGCAAGTCCGTTTGCTAGATCTTTTCGGTATTTATCAGTATGCCCAAAAAATTATCAAAATATTCCAAACGGTTTAAGCGCTTTAGCCATTTTCGCTAATTGACCTCGGACGGACAGACGAACTCAGACGGTGCTTATTGGGCACTCTTCGAAAGTCAACCTTTCAATCGGATGACCATCACGAAAACACGCCTATATAATTTTGACCCCCTTAAACCCCACTTTTATACAGTAAAACTAGGGTTTAGAGGGGTATACATTATTTTTCTTATTTCTGCTCAAAAACATAGATTGTGGGTGCTCGTTAGAACCGCCTAGGCGAGGCGGTTCTAACAAGTACCCACAATCTATGTTTTGAGCAGAAATATTAAAAAATATCAGAGTTTTTAACTAAAGCTTTTCAGTTTTTTAGAGGTGAAATTTTCTATATATTTGTATAGGCGTGTTTTCGTAATGTTTTCTTCCAATATATATTTTGGAAAATAGATGGTTGATTGTACAGGTTTTTCCATTTTTGTAACACACGCACGCAAAATTCATCATTACAATGTAGGGCAATCCAGTTTCACTTTTTTTTTTTCATGAAATTCTTGTCACTTATTTATGCCATTAACTATTTTAACCCCGTAGAGCAAACCATATACATTTGCAAACAATGTAGATCCAAGAGCCGTCTCAGCTGGATCCATACTATTTGTCATTCGTTTTTTTTTTATTATTTTAAACTGAAATCCCTACTGTACCAATGGGCTTGTCCAAATTCAAGGACGCAAAAAAGTCCACTTCAAAAACTCATCCATGCCATTAAAATTTAAGTAACAGTTTCTGAGGAAGATATACAAACACATGTGCGCTTAAATTAAGACCAGTGTTTGTTTCAGATATTGCCAATTACTAAGTACAAGCTGGGGGGCCCCCGTAGCCCTGTGGATAAGAGAGTTGACTCTTAATCCATTAGGTTTCTCACCGCTGTGGTTCGAGCCTGGCTCGGGTCATATGTGGGAAAGCCAAGTTCTGCTTACGGATGGTCAGGGTTCTCCGGTTTTCGCCCACCTTCGATGAACGATCGGCTCGATATAAGTGAACTATTCTTGAAAGGGCCGTAAAACCCAAATCAAAAGTACAAGCTAGGATTATAACGTCTTGTATTTAATGAGATGAAAGTATGAAACATGAGCTTTTATCATCTTTCTGTGTGTTCATTGCATTCAAGGGTCATTTCGTTTAGAATCCCCTTCGACAAAAAAAAAAAAAAAAAAAAAAAAAAAAAAAAAAAGCAAGGAAACAAAGCGTCGAGATGGATATCCCAATCGCCTCTGTTAAAAAAAAAAGGTGGTGAGTTGGAGTCCTATAGAAATAATAATTCGCTGTCATAATTAGCTGTCCTTAAAGAAAAGAATTTATTGCTATATGTGGGTCACTGATGAGGCCTAATTAACCGAAAACATTATTGTCTAACCCTGGCGACTTGACACGTCAGCGGTTTTTTAGTTTTAAGTGTGTGTTCTATATACCGTAAGTATTCTGACAGAGAGGCCACAGCAAACAGTGTAGACTCAGATGAGACGCCGCAAAACGCGGCGTCTCATCAGGGTCTTCACTGTTTGCAACTCATGCAGCAATTTTAGACACAACAACGGGTTGTAAATTATACTTGTTCAAACTTTACAGCAAGTATGGTAAGGAGTTGAAGTGTGAAGTGTGCGATTATTATGAGTAAATACGGTGTACTGGTTACCTGAAGGATTGTGTTTCTTGGATTTGTGGATCGCCCATCTGTGATCACCACAATTATTTCAGGGGCCTGTGGCCGCCCTTGGGCATTAATCATGTTTCTGGCGGCTTCTATTCCGGCGGCGGTGTCCGTACCAAACTTCGGATGCTCTAGATTCTTCGCTAAGGCTTTTAGCACTATTTTGCTCTGTGCTGAACGTAACCTATTTGAAAAGACAATACTTGTTTTAAGCCTGGTCCTGCTGGTTTCGGCTATGCCCTGCCTTTCCAAACAGTGTATATCCAGATCAGCTGGCTTCTAGAGAAGCCAACTGATCTAGATCTGCACTGTTTGTCATTAAGTTTGTGAATAATATCATATAACTTGGATCAAGTAATCTGATTGGCATTAGAAGTGGGCGTTTTATCTTAATTTATTCAGCACTCCAAGGATTAACATAAAGGCAAATTGCACGTTAGCATAACCAGCGACTGAATTATGGTCATCATCTTTAGAGGCTGTCCACTTTGTTTTCTATTTTCTCTCTGTTTGTAGAGTTTTCATGTATGTGGCTGCATTAGGAGATATGGGCGAGGTTGCGCTCGAGTGAGACTAGTTTAAGCCTTCCCCAGTCGTTTTTCCACTGACCGTTCAAAGGTGATTCCTCTGTTTCACTTCTTCTTTGTTCTTGCGTCAGTGGTTTCATATGTGGCGTTTGTTTTGTCTTTATTTGTTTCTCATCTCTCCTTCTTTTTGTGCCACAGGAAAACTGTGCCTCGTGATTGTGGCATTCCTGGGTATCGTCACTACTAGTAATATTTGTCACGGCGGCTGAGAAAAGGGACCTTAGAACATATGCGAACATCGAAGATCAAGACCAGCCTGCGCATCCGCATCTTCGCTGTTTGCCTACACATAAGGACCTTGTTGAAGATATAGGACTAATAGCGAAGATCATGACGCGACGCGTTGCTGTGCATTACGAAAACACGCGTATTCAAATATATAGAAAAATAATGTATAAACCCTGTAAGCCGCAGTTTCACTATATAAAAGTGGGGTTTAAGGGGGTCCAAATTATATAGGCATGTTTTCGTGATGGCAAACTGGTTTGGGGCTTCGTCATTCGTATATGCCCTAAGGGCCCTTTTGTCAGACGGAGCCCCATTTTTTATATCATATTTAGACATATACAAGCCGGCCTAGGTGGCTGTTGGATGCGCGTCCGATTTGGTGATCGGGAGCCAGCGGGTTCGATACCCGCCGGGTCGGCAACATTCTTTCATGCAGATCTGATCAGGAAATATTTTCTACGGTCATTCTCTCCCTTCCGCTGATTCCAGAAGGGCAGTTGTCAGTTTCGGGCGAAAGAATGTGAACAATATTGGTTAACAGCTTAGACGGGACTAAGCCTGCTCAGATAAAGAGTGGTTAGGTAAACTGACCGTGCTCAATATGACCACATTGGGCTGACTGGGCCGTTAAACCTCAACACAAACAGATAGGCATACACAAAACCTCATATTTACCCTATTGTCTCTCCCACGAGAGTACTGAACACAATCATACCGACATGGATAGCATCAGGTCCAATCTCAAAGTTATCAATTAGATTAGCGACGAAATTCTTCAGCCGTACGAAATCCTCATCGCTGATACTGTCCGATCCATCGATAACAAATACGATATCGCCTGGTACGTTACAAATACGATCTACAATCGATAAAAATAAAATCGATAAAAACTGGTTGATGTTAACCCTGGTTTGCTGAACCCACATATGTTCTGTCTTTGCAAACAGTGTAGATCCAGATCAGTTGGCTTCTGAAGAAGCCAACTGATCTGGAACTGCACTGTATGTTATCAAGTATGTGAATTTGTATCAGCAACCTTGATCGAGTAATCTGATTGGATGAAAATTAGATGTGGCTTTATAATATATTTCACAGGGTAAGGGTTGATGCGCGTTATCGGTATATGTTACTTAACTTGACGTATTTACAATTTGTTAACAAAAAAAAAAAAAACAAAAAAAAAAAGAAAAACATGAGACGGCATATAAACAAGGGACCTTAGAGGTTTCCGGTTTGTGGTTCTTCATATGCGCATTCGCAATCCCCTGTTTTGGGCTACAGACATGCGTTTGTTTGCCTAAAACTTTCTCTAATGGTCTCTATTTCATATCTGCGAACAGCAAAGGCGCTGGCGAGACTGCACATAGGCGCAGTCTCGCCTGAGCCTTTGCTGGTTGCCTATATGATTTTGCCTATGGCTGGTTGCCTATTTGCTGGTTGCCTATATGTAATGGCTAAAATATACAGATTTAAACCATCCATCACCGAGGCTCAGAAGTAGATGTGTCTGTTTTGGGTTTTAGGTATACCTATTGTTGCGAATACGGATTTTAGTCAAACTAGAAAACAGAATAGCAAACGGTGTTGACCCTGATGAGACGACTCTTTACGAAGCGTGTCATCTGGGTCTACACTGTTTGCAATGATATCAATTTTAGTCTGTAGAGTCCAAAGTGTAATTCGGAAAAATTCACGTGGTATTTGAATGTACCAACAAGCAGTGAACTGTTACATGAAATGAATAATATGTACAAACCTTCTGGCAAGGGTATAAATCCTGGCGGAGGCGTCGGTGGTTGGAAAGTCACAGGTGGAGCTCTTGTTGTCGTAATTACTGAAACATATGATCCGGAATGAGAGAAAACGTACCTTCTAACATGTGCGTTGAACGAAGACTCTCAAATCAGCCTGCGCATCCACGCGGTCTGATCAGACTCCTCGTTGTTCACTTCAGGAAACTTTGCATCATTGGCTATTCAAAATGCGCCCAGTGAAGATTCTGATCAGACTTCGCGCAGGCTGATCTGAATCTTCGTTGGACGCACAAGTCCGAAGGTACGTTTTCTGACGTTGCGGCTAATATAAAATTGTCATTGTTACAATAATTTAATTGATACCAAGGCCAAAAAGCAAATTAATACAATGGCAACCGCAGAAAAAAAAAAAAAAAAAAAAAAAACACACACACAAAAAAAAACGGTGTGTAGGTATGTAGGTATGACTCGAACATCAACAACTTGTTTACAGTGGCTAATTCAACTTCAAGGAAATTCTTCCGACAAATATTTAAGATTTAGGGATTTTTTTTTATTTTGTAATGAAACTTAATGTTGCTTGTACTCATAAGAATCGCCTCATCGATGCGGTTCTATTGAGTACACTCAACATACCATTATTATATAGGTGATTGAAAAGATATCCCTAAATTAGCCCCATTTCTCTACTGGCCTGGCGCTATCATTAATCCCCAGTGGCTCATACCACCCATGTCTAGAACACATTTGAATAGTCCAAAGATGTTCGAACCATTAAAGTTAAATTGATTTCGCAGTAAACATAAGATTTTCTAAGAGAAATGTGTATGCCTTGACTCTGAGTGAAATCATATTGTTTCAAAAAATTAATAGTCTGTATTTCAACGTTCTCTTCTGCCTCAAAATGACTGTGTTGCCTAGTTGCATAAAATAGAAGCCTACGTTGCCCTGTTACCTCTGCTTCTTTACCCTCCCCTGAATACACAGGAAATGATCCAGCATGTTCACAAGGGAGACAACTTTTGTGACTTCCTGTTTGCGTTCCTATATCTTCTCTAAAAGGGATCTACTTTGAAATGAAAGAATTGGTAAAATGGGAGCCAATACTTTCCTTTCAAAGAAGACTCTTTTTCAGAAGGGACGCTAACTCATTTTGTTAGAGTATAGTTAGTATATTATTTCCCCTTAATACGAGACAATCGGATATCTCTACATATTATCGCTAATACTTAACAATCGGATACCTCTACATATCATCGCAAATACTTTGTTTGTTTGTTTGTTTGTGTTGAGGTTTTACGGCCCAGTCAACCCAATGGGATCATGTCGAGCGCGGTCAGTTTACCTAACCACACGCTTACTGGGCAGGCTTAGTCCTCTAAGCGGCTATCTAGTATTGTGCACATTCCTTCGCCAGAAACTGACAACTGCTATCGCAAATACTAAACAATAGGATACCTCTACATATCATCGCTCTAAGGTCTGCTTCTATACTTCTCAGGGCATTGAAATCTGCAACTGGATAATACTTCCTCTCGTTACTGGCTATTCTCTGGAGTTCCTCAACAAAAACTTGATCTCCTACACCCACAGCGATCATTCGGATTCCTTCAGCTTTAGCCATTTCAGCCTGCCGGATGGTCTCGGCGGGATTTACCGAAGTTCCGTCCGTAATAACAATTGCTATTTTCGGCGCATTTCTTCGAGACGGCGGTTGCGCCCGGAACGTGTCCCTGATCTTTTGGATTCCTTTTGCTGTGTTTGTGGTAATGCCCGTTGGGTGCTGTAACATTCTCGCCCTTGCAGTGAGCACTATTTTTTGAAATGACAATGGAATATGATTGTCAATGTCTGAACTGTACACTGTCATTCCAACATTTATTGTATCAGGTGTAATGTCAAAGTCATTTATCATCCGGGCAACAAACGTCCTTGCCTGGTTCCACTCTTGTGTGTCTATGGAATCAGAACCATCCAGGAGAAACATGATATCAGCTGGGTTGGCACAATCGAGTACTGAAATGATAAATGAATAAATCGAATTAAAACAAAATATATTATTGTTTTTTGTTTTGTGCGATCAGGGAAGGTACGGATAAGCGCATTTGTGTAGTCTGATCAAAGCTTTCTTTTCCATCTTTGCCCTCCATTTTCGTAGAAATATCGCCAAGCAGAGAATGCCTTAAGTCCACACTCGTCCGTGTTGCTCTCTGAAATTTATTGATTTGTTAAATAAAGGAACGATCCAAATGAATTAAGTTCACAAATGTCCTAAAATTCTGAACAATTTATACCATAGCATTTTTGGCGAAATTTTGCTTTTTCTGTATCTGTTTCTTAAAATACAAAGTAGAATGGCAAACAGTGCAGACCCTGATCAGACTGAAGGAGCAGTCTGATCTGGGTCTGCACTGTTTTCACATGTCATTTGTCAGTCACTTTGGTGTTCGAAATATTAGAACATTTACCGTAGTCATGTACTGAATTTAAGAGAAAATACATTATTTATGATTCTTTATTGGAATAAAACCACTGTTTTGATTGAACGTATTTGAGACTCAGGGCTGATTCCGCATGATTTCTGATGGTGGGGGTCTATTTTACAAATAGGACTGACTAAACAGGGTAAACCTAAATCAGACGCTGAATCCGCACCTGAGTCTCCTAATCTTTTTCGGAATGTCTATATATATGTTAAGGAAACAAGGGGTAACTTTGGCACGGAGAAATGCACCTAATACAGACCTTCGTCTCTACAGGCAGTAATTTTACAATAGATGTCCATTTCTTGTTAAAGGGGTGTATAATTTAGTTTATTCTTTGATTGAACTCAAGAAAGAAAAACTTTTGCATTTTGTGCAAACAGTGTAGACCCTCATTAAACGTCGCGTTTTGGAGCATCTGGTCTGGGTCTACACGGTTTGCCAACATCCGTTTTTTTTGGATGCTAGGTATTAATGGGCTAAATAATGTTACGAGCTCGAGGATTAATATAGATTTTTCTCTATATCTCATGGAAGGATGAAATCCCAGCTAGCATTTTATTTAAATCTATATTGGACCGTTATCGGCTCGACAGGATTCCTGTCGGGCCGATAACGGTCCAATATAGAATAGAATGCAAGCTGGCATCAAAATTAGACGGCTATTTTTATCGTATTTCCAAGCTGTTCATTTCTTACCTTGGGACATCGTTGTGTCTGCTATTAATAGCAGTAAATATGGCACCAAGAGACTGAGTCTCGCCTCCATTCTGAAATGTAAAATATTTTATTATATATCATTAATATTCATAAACCCTATTAGAAATTTCATTGGTCGAGAGCATATCAAGTGCAGGTTAATATTTGCAAGTAATATTACCCATCGACATCACTTCAGTAAATGCATTTCTTGTGCAAGGTAACATTCTATCAGGTTTCCTTAAAAGTAATATTATCCTGTTGTGACACCACGGCTGCCTGAGAAATTGCAATATAATAAAACAATTGTTGCCTTTGTATGAGTTTAATATGACGATGTGTTTACCCTTGACAGTTAATGTTTCCAGAGGGCCTGTCTCGATGAACAAACCGTCATATTACCTCGTACAAAGGCAATAATTGTATTAAATAAAATAAACAAATTTAACAAACGGAATTTGTGCAAAGCCTGCCTCCAAGTTATCTACCTACCGATCCCATTACGAAAACACGCCTATTCAAATATATTGAAAAGTTCACAACCAAAAACTGAAAATTTTCAGATAAAAAACTCTGATGTTTTTCATATTTCTGCTCAAAACATAGATTGTGGATATTCGTTAGAGCAGAAATAAGAAAAATAATTTATACCCCTGTAAACCTCAGTTTTACTATATAAAAGTGGGGTCTAAGGGGGTCAAAATTATATAGGCGTGTTTTCGTGATGTCTGCGTATACATTTGCAGAAATTTGCAGCCTTTTTTTCTATTGGAAAAAGTGAAAATATATATTTTCTTTTTAAACCAATGACTAGAATTAGCCTTTCAGTGCATAGGTAGTTGCGACAAAAGGTTTTGCATTAAATCTCAAGCCAAAATATTTAGACATAAACGTCTAAGTACCGGCGCACATTTTATTCATGTTTACTTAGAAATATGGGACACGTGTATACTAAAGTATAATAAATTTTCAATGTAATAGGTAAAAAAGAACAACAATGTGATTCTTTAATGTTTGCTTTTATTAAGCTTTATGCATTTTCTTTTGATCAATCAATATTGCGAATCCTAGTCATATTGGGATCTCCACCAGATTTAGTTGTACATTATTATTAAAAAAAAAAAAAAAAAGCATGCGAAAAACTTAAATAAGTTACCAGATCTTATCTAGAAGCTTTTTTTTTTAGCATACGTCAGATATGAATATGTTTGAACTTTTTAAGCATGGACCACAGGTCATAGTCAAACTTACCAAAGATGGACTGCAGGTCATATTCAAACTTATAAAACTGCGCTCTGCGTTAATCGAACACTTCTTCATTGGTAAAAAATCCAAAGCTATATTAAGAGACCGGCGTGATTCGCGCGCCGTTCAGTGACAAATATTGCAAGTTTCCCCATCATGGGGAAATAATATAACATCCGCGCAGTCTGATCAGGGCCTTCATTGTCCGCTATCAGAATCATTGCATCACGAAAACATGCCTATATAATTTTGACCCCCCTTAAACCCCACTTTTATATAGTAAAACTGGGGTTTACAGGGGTATACATTACTTTTCTTATTTCTGCTCAAAACATAGATTGTGGGTACTCGTTAGAACCGCCTCGGCGAGGCGGTTCTAACGAGTACCCACAATCTATGTTTTGAGCAATTGTGGGTACTCGTTAGAACCGCCTCGGCGAGGCGGTTCTAACGAGTACCCACAATCTATGTTTTGAGCAGAAATATGAAAAATATAAAAAAAATTTATCTGAAAATTTTCATTTTTTGGGTGGTAAAATTTTCAATATATTTGAATAGGCGTGTTTTCGTAATGGGATACTACAGAATTTGACAATGGAGAGCAAAGGCCCAGATGATACTTTGCGCATGCGCAGGATAATCTAAATCTGTACATGTTACGCATGTTCGATGACACGTTTTCGCTAAACGCGTGCCACATGTTTTCTTTCATCATTGCAAGTTTAATTAATGTCCACTATTGCAGAAAGCGACAGCGCATTTATTTACAAACACGAAAATAAACGCCCTCTATTTCTTCGTTACACGGTCGCAAGTCAGAACAATATTATGGCACATAATTAATGATATGGTTGGAGGGAAAGTCGTGAAAGGAAAAAGTATGAAAATGTAATCGGAAAGTGTGTAATAAGCATCTGTCATCCATAAAAAAACGCACTTTAATACTCCTACTTAACCTTTACCACTCTCTGGGCATTTTCAGCAGACGACAAAATGATGTTATTTTTCTTATTTTTCCCAGAAAACAGGATTTGACATTTCATGCAAATTGTCTCCTTAGGAGACAATTTGCATGAAATGTCAAATCCTGTTTTCTGGGAAAAATAAGAAAAATATTTCAAAATGTCGTCTGCTGAAAATTTTACCCAGAGTGCTAAGCGTTAATCTGCGCCACCGAGTTGCCGCTTTGGCTGCGCCATGCGAAACATGTCTGTTTCTGAGATCATCCTGCGCACGCGCAAAGTTTCATCCGGGCCTTTGCTCTCCATTTTCACATTATGTAGTATCTAATGATTTTGACAGCGAACAATGAAGGCCCTGATCAGAATGCGCGGATGCACAAGCCGATCTGGGCCTTCGCTGTCCGCATATGCCCTAAGACATGTTTCGCATGGTGAGTCCCTTAAATCGCGGCATACAAATGAAAGATTAAAGCATTTGGCTTATTATAGCTTAATTATCATTTAGTTGTGTATAAACCGACAACCCAGTTCTTGATAAAATTTGAGATCTAATGAAATTTGAGATCAAATAAAAACAACTGTTTGAGAGAGATACGTTTGTAAGCTAATTTCAGGTAATAAAAGAACTTTATTGTTTTATCCATTGACGACCTTTACTTATTTTAACCAACCAGGCATACCAAAACATATACTTGTACAAACAGTGTAGATCTAGATGAGACGGCTCGTAACGAGCCGTCTCATCAAGCTCTACACTGTTTACCATTTGTTTTAGATTTAAGACTGAAACCCCTATTTGCATCAATAAGTACGTCCAAATTCAAGGATGGAAGAGTCCACTTTAGAAATTCAAGGATGAAAGAGCATCATGACTAGATACAACGCCAGAATTTATTAAAATGATAATTTGACGAGCACGAAATCCCCGCCCCCAAACAGGTGACAGTGATTCAGAAAATATGCAAGAATATTGCATTCAATACTTCATGAGGCATATATGTTTTGGATATTTGTTAGAGGCGATTCTAATAAATATTCAAAAACGACATTCTATGGAGAAATAATAAACAAGTACTTCCATACGTTACGAAAACACGCCTATTCAAATATATATAGAAAATTTCACCTCCAAAATCTGAAAATTTTCAGATAAAAAAACTCTGAAATTTTTCATATTTCAGTTCAAAACATAGATTGTGGGTACTCGTTAGAACCGCCTCGACGAGGCGGTTCTAACGAGTACCCACAATCTATGTTTTCGAGCAGAAATAAGAAAAATAATGTATGCCTCTGTAAACCCCAGTTTCACTATATAAAAGTGGGGTTTAAGGGGGGTCAAAATTATATAGGTATGTTTTCGTAATGCACGTCATTCTGCTCATTAAGGATTCTTTAAAACAGCAAATTCACTGAGCAAATTCATTTTAATGGCAACATCTTTTGGAGCAATGATATCGTTGTAATGAGGTTAAGTATATTGCCAGTTTGGTTCGTGTTTTATGTCTAATCAAGTTAGAATGCTACAGCAGCTAAAATAACCATTTACATATAACAAGAACATGTTTTCGTAAGGTGCTTTCCACTGTATAATCCTCACAGACAGCAACAATAACTTTTTGGACTTACTTTAAAAAAAACTGTACGTACAAATACTCACCCCTTTGTAATTGAAACAAAATAACTTTTCCTCATTATTTTTCATTCATAAAATCAACATGAAGCCCAACTCAGTTGGGAGCCAGATTTGGTAGTAATTGTTTACATGTGGACCCGCAAAATAATTAAAGGTATATCTTTTTCATAAGGGCAGCCGAATAAAATCATCCGTAACATTGTTTGCTGAGATGTTAATCTGATATAAACATTAATTTGTTTTGACTGAAGTGATCTTTTTCGTATACTGAAATAAGTTGAATATATATGACCAAAAAAAAAAAAAAAAAAAAAAAAAAAATCACTCGAAGTATTTATTTTTCTATCAAATCTTCTCCCCTAACGCGGCGGAGTCACATTTCATGAATATTTAGTGGAATATGCTATCTTAACCTTTACCACTTTTTTGACATTCAGCAGACGGCAGTTGGTGATATTTTTCTCTTATTTTTTCCCCAGAAAACAGGATTTGATATTTCATGCAAATTGTCACCATTGGAAACAATTTGCATGAAATGCCAAAACCTGTTTTTCTGGGGAAAATAAGAAAAAATACTTCAATATGTAGTCGGCCTAAAATTTTACCCAGAGTGCTAAGCGTTAAGGGAATGGACACACCTCCAAGAGAGACAACTCTGTTATTGGACTATTTCCTCATTTGTGCTGACGTCAAATACCAGAGAGACACCTCCTTGTCTGCAGAAAACTGTCCTCGCCCCCTTGCTGTGTTTTAACCCTTGTCATGCTAAATAAATAAATATGCCACGCCCACTTCTTATTATCAGCCAATCAGATTGCTTAATCTAGGTTGCTGATACAAAGTCACGCAATAAAATGACAAACAGTGCAGATCCAGATCAGTTGGCATGAAGCCAACTGATCTGGATCTACACTGTTTGCAAGGTCAGGGTATATCCGGGTTCAGCAGAACCGGGGTTAAATACATTCTAAAATGAATGAGTAACATACACACACACACACACACACACACACACACACACGCATACGCACACACACACACAAGATAAGTGACCTTCATATAATTTTCAAGACTACCAGAATTGGCATGGTTATGATAAAGGACCAGTGAATATAAACTACTCTATAGCGAAGTACGGGGAGACGTTTAACGGCCGCCACACGGCACTATTTGGATTTTAGCATTACGGTCACTCACTGAACGGCCCCAACCTTGCTTTTTGCCTTGTCTTCGTGCGTCATGGTTTCTAGTTTGCAAACAGTGTAGACTTAGATCAGATATCTCATCTGGGTTTGTATTATTTACCATAGTATCAGCAATTTATAATACATAGAACAATAAGCTAAATAATACATAGAACAATAAGCGGAACCAACATGCCGAAAAATGGTGCATGCCGTCGGGTCGACGACAGAGCTTTGCCGATGTTGTTGCTATTGAATTCGTCAGTGTTCAGTTGTTATGTAGCCTGGCAATCAGGCCCTGCATTTGAGTCGTTCTAAAAAAACAAGGTACACAACTAAAGTAAACCTATAGAAATTATGTATTATTTGCCCCTTATCTAAAATACAGTTAAATCAGACATTACTTGAGAACATTATATTAGTGTATATCTTTTGCAGTTTATTAGTGAATTTGTTTTATGAAACTGCTCTATTTAACAGACTGATACCAGTCTAAGTTGTTATGTAGCACCCACTATTTTGAAGCGAAAAGCAAAGATGCGGACCACAGCATCACGAAAACATACCTATATAATTTTGACCCCCTTAAACCCCACTTTTATATAGTAAAACTGGGGTTTACAGGGGTATACATTATTTTTCTTATTTCTGCTCAAAAACATAGATTGTGGGTACTCGTTAGAACCGCCTCGCCGAGGCGGTTCTAACGAGTACCCACAATCTATGTTTTGAGCAGAAATATGAAAAATATCAGATTTTTTTATCTGAAAATTTACATTTTTTGGTGGCAAAATTTTCAGTATATTTGAATAGGCACGTTTTCGTAATGGGTTGTACAAGTTGTGTTTGGTCTGCTCTGGTCGTATTGTGTCCGAAGTTAGTGGCCCGGTCTGTGAATTTGCACCTCTTTAGCATTCCAAATGTCAATGCACGCGACAAAAGGCATCAATCATCGCTCTCACAATTGCCAATGTTATCATTATTTCTGGTTATGAAAGTAATAATTAAACTAGACAAATCATGTTCATTTTGACATCTGTTTGATTTAAGGTCATTCTCGTGTAGAATTTATTTTCTCGTTCTTTATTACCTAAGATAAGTTCAAAAGGACAAAATAAGCCAAGCCTCAGACATCATGCTCAGGCTGACCTTCACTGGGCCACTTGCTATCTGAGGTCCGGCTTATTTTGTCTGTTCGGGGTAGTCCTCCAGAGGACGCTTTGGCTGAATTACGGAAAACTCGACCCAAAGAAAAGTCGGTCCAGAACAATCTGCCCATTAAAAAGTCGGCCCTAGACAACTCGGCCTATTAAAAAGTCGGTCTATAGAGATCACTGCGGTCTCTAATCAGACTTCGCAGATGCACGGGCTTATCTGAATCTTCGCTGGGCGGAAAAATGCAGTCTTGCAGGAAATGTTGTACCCCGGCTCAAATGTGTATTATGCAGGATGACATTTTTTGGGGGCGGCTGCTAAACCGCCATTAGATTTAACATATCACGTTTCGACAATCCAATTTCCTGTTACTACCAACCCAATAACTCCCTGACAAATAGTGCCTGTAAACGCTAAATTTTGCATTCAAACTTATTAGCGTTATGTTATACACTCTGCTGCTTATAAATAAGGAATAAATCAACAAAACCAAAGAAAACTTCAAACCTTTGAAGAAATAAGTTTAATCATATTGAGTCCAATATCAGCGAACGAATATGACTACTCCAGTAAAACGCGCGTAATCTACAGCGTTGGGTAAAAAGTGTAACCCGAGCCGCGGTCCTACTAAACATCGAAAATGACCTTTTCCACCAAAAAGAACCGAACAGGGTCCATCGGGTACCGAAAAGAACTTTATAAATATGATATTATAATTGACATATGACTTTTGACACTGAAAAGATTATTTTCAGGCAACCGTCCCTATTGGTACTCTCAGTGCTTTGATTTTTAAAGGCACTTGGTAGATTTTCTGTCAGTTACAACCTTTGTACATTCCTTTTCTCTTCAAGCAGGAGTCGTACACAGCAAGTCCATTCTCACTACGAAAACATGCCTATTCAAATATAATAAAAAATTTTACTTCCAAAAAATGAAAATTTTCAAGTAAATTTTTTTAATATTTTTTATATTTCTGCTCAAAATATGATTGTGGGTACACGTTAGAACCGCCTCGACGAGGCGGTTCTAACGTGTATCCACAATCTATGCTTTTTAGCAGAAATAAGAAAAATAATGTATACCCCTGTAAACCCCAGTTTTACTAGATGAATGTGGGGTTAAGGGGGTCAACATTATATAGACATGTTTTCGTGATGCTGAAAAAAGGCTTTATCTTAAAGGAAAGAATCTGATCCCACGGGCGGGGCCAAGTCTTTCCCTTAGGAGCAGACCTGTTTTCAGGAGGGAGACAAAACAGCTTAGGTTGTCTCCCTTGAAACGGTATCGATTCCCTTTAAGCTGACAGAACCCCAAGAGTATTGCATGCAGCATGTGTTCAAGAAAAGATATTTTTTCCTTAAAACACTTAGATGATTCGCATAAAATGTCGAGCGTTATATTATTATATTATTTTCTCTGAGAAATAAAACAAAACAACATTTGCTTGGATTTTGGGATTTGGTGCTCAAAGGGTTAAACTGTGTGAGAGAAAGAGAGAGAGAGAGAGAGAGAGAGAGAGAGAGAGAGAGACGGACAGACAGACAGAGAGAGAGACAGACAGAGAGAGAGCAGAAAAACAAATGGGATAATGAATAAAAATATAGAAATCCGATAGACTGGTATAACAGAATCCTAATCTAATATGCACCATTTTCACCTCTTTTATTATTATTGATTAATTTATTTATTTACATGTATTTATTTATAATTACTGAATTATGATGAACTCCTCTTACACAATTAACATCTTAGCATTATAATGAAATTTGAACTACTCTTGCATAAACAAAATCTTAGCATTATAATGAAATTCTGCTTACCTTTTTCTTTTTTATTAAAACTTTTGTTAAGAATTAACGTTTTCTCTCGATGATAAAAATATATTCCATGTAAAATTTGAATTTTACGTCATCTTTAAGAATCTAAACAATCCTTCATTAAAAGTTGTTTTTAGGAGAATGCTTAATCGTTGTAAAGTACGAAAAATACACGAGCTGCCTCCTTGTGGCTACTTTTTGGTTTCTTTCTCGTAAAGTACCGTTAGGACATATCAATGTGACATTGAATAATGTCTAACATACATTAAAAGGTAAGGAGGCGCTTTTTTCATTATAAAAAAAGCGCTTCAATGACGCGGACATTACAAATGGCCGCTGGGCTACTGTCTATGTACCTTACGTCAAAATGATTATTTTTACGAGCGAAATATATGAAAACTTGGACTGAAGGAGGTAAAAGTCAATGTGTATTGACATTGCTTGTGTCTGACATGCGGAAAGAATGCATTAACAATGTTTTATAAACTGGCTTCGTGTTTTTGTCCCAGGAGGCGATAATGGTGTCGTAATTATGTTTATATCAAAGGTTTTTGTGTCGACAATTTATAACGCCATATTATACATGCATAAGTAACCCAGAGAGTTAATCAAACTTAATCCTTTCTCAGCCCCTCCACAATGTAAATTTTACAGTCTGAGAAGACTCCTGAACTTCATCTGGAAGAAAAAGATGAGTCCTGCAGAACAAACCAAGAACCTGCGCAAACAGTGTAGATCCAGATGAGACGGCTCGTAACGAGCCGTCTCATCAGGATCAACAGTGTTTGCAATTCTGATTTTGATTTTAGGCTGTAACTCCTGTTTGCATAATGTACATGTCCAGATTCAAGAACAGAAATGTCCACTTCAGAAACTCAGAGGTCAGTAAAAGGGTGAACGGAAGATGCTTGATTGTTTTTCGCTATGTATACATCATTTTTCGGTCAGTTGGCGTATCGTGAGAAAACAAATGAACCCCTTACCTCACTAGACAGAAGGAATACAGTCGAACTTCATGGGGGTGTGAGGGCTGGGGGTGGGAGGGGGAGAGAGGGGTGGTCGGGTGGTCCTTGTAGAAGGTAAAGGTAGAGGGAGGGATGTGTTTATTTCTTCTGTTAATTTCTTCACTTTAATTCCTGTTCCTCTTTCTTCCTGGTTCCTCTCTTTCATCTTCTCTACTATCGCTTTTATCTCTTTTCTCCCTTTCCCTCGGAGACGACACAAAATGGCCCACAAGTTAAACCCCAGCACAATCAAAATCAGTGGCGCGAACATCTGTTGGACCAATCTTTAATGGCTCGAGTATCTCTGGAACCGTGGAATTTGTTCTTGACATGGTTTATTCGAGCCTCTGAGGGTTAATCATAGCGCCTTGTCAGGAGGCAATTGAAGAGAATTAAGGGATGCTTTTCCATCGGTAAAATATGGTATGTTGAGTGTACTCGTTAGAATTGCCTCGAAGAGGATATTCTAATGAGTACACTCAACATACATTGTCGTGATAAAATAAGAAAAGACACCTTTAAATTATTCCCATTTGCCTCTTGACCTGACGCTATGATTAACCCTCAGTGACTCGAATAACCCATGTCTCGAACAAATTACAGTCAAACTTCAATGGCTCGAACCCCTTTGGGACCATGATAATTTGTTCGAAACAGTGGTAGTTCGAGCCTAGGAAGGTTACAATTAGTGCCACACCAGGAGGCACAATGGATATAATTGTGGGATATCTTTTCGGTGTTCTATATCTTAAAGTATGTTGTGTATACTCATTAGAATCGCCTCATAGAGGCGATTCTTATGAGTACACACAGCATACATTTACATGATAAAAGAAGAAAATCTCCCTAAATTATCCGTATATCGTATTTGGAGGAAATCCCTGCAGACTCAAGAACGTGTTCGACTCATCCATGGTAAACGAGCCATCGGGATTCGAGCCACTGAAGTTCTACTGTATTCAACTGTACATGTATTTGTGATTATGCTTATTTCACCCTGATGCTTCACAGATGACATAGAGAACCCTAAATCTGACCGAACATATATATTTGTAATTTTGAGCAGCATCAGAATTTAGGGGGAAGTTTCGCACGAGTAAAACTTGCTTAAGTCCCCCACCCCCAGTATCCAGTTCTTTTTCTACTGACCGTTTGAGGTCGGTTCCATTTCGAAAACACGCCTATTCAAATATATAGAAAAAACTCGCAAACGTTTTTAGATAAAATTCTGATCTTTTTCCTATTTCTGCGGTTCTAACGAGTACCCACAATCTATGTTTCTGAGCAGAAATAAGAAAAATAATGTATACCCCTGTAAACCCAGTTTTACTATATAAAAGTGGGTTTTAAGGGGGTCAAAATTGTATAGGTATGTTTTCGTGATGCTTCTGTTTTAGTTCCTCTCTTTAAGTGGTAGGTGTTTTCATATGTAGCATTTCGACATATGATGTTCCTCATCTCTTCTTCCATCGGTGCCTAGGGAGGGCTGAGGGTATCTTGACTAATACAGTCGAACCTCAATGGCTGGAACATCTTTGGGACCATAGAAATTTATTCGAGACATGGGGAGTTCTAGCCAAAGAGGGGTAATCATGGCACCAGTTTAGGAAGCAAATCGTGATCATTTAGGGAAATCATTTCGATCTTCTACACAGTAATGGTATGCTGAGTGTACTCATTAGAATCGCCTCGATGAGGCGATTCTAATGAGTACACACAACATACAATTTCACGATAAATAAGAGAAAAATCCCTAAATATTTGTTCTCTTGGGCTATTGGAAGAATTTTGTAGTACTGAAAAACGAGTTCGAATCATCTACGGTAAACGAGCCATCCGTGTTCGAGCCATTGAGGTTGTACTGTATTGTTATGTTTCCGTCGGATGTTCCTTTATCCACCTGATTTCGATGCGATGTCTTTGTAAATAGAAAGTCAAAGACTGCCTGCCTCTCTGTTTGTCTGTCTGTCTGTCTGTCTATCTTCCTAATTACCCACTTACCTAACACTCTTGTATGTATGTATGGATACATCCATCTGTCCATCCGTTCGTCCGTCCGTCAGTCCGTCCATCCATCATTTTTTTTGTCTGTTTGTCTGTCTGTTTATCTATCTATCTATCTATCTATCTATCTATCTATCTATCTATCTATCTATCTATCTATCTATCTATCTATCTATCGTTGTTTAAATGAAGAATTTTGCTTCTCTGTAAATATAATTCTTACTTTTTTGCTCTTGAAGGCTATCAACGTTATTTGATATTTAACCCATTTAAGCCTTGTGACCCATAAAAGGTACATTGGCAAAGAACGCGGCATCTGATCAGGACCTACACTGTTTGCTTTAAGTTCAAAATTTTTCTACGAAACATGATACTTATAAAAACCAACAAGACGACCCTTATACAGGAAATGGATCTGCCTAAAGAGTTAAGGTAGAAGAATCCACTTGGCATAAATGGGTTAACGCGTACACCCCTGGGTTTCTGAAATGGACTCTTCTGTCTTCCTATTTGGTCGAGTCCATTGTTGTCAATAGGGGTTTTCTACTCAAAGTCACAAATAGACCGACACATTTCGATCCACACTGTTTGCATAGCTTTATGAAAACACACCTATTCAAATTTATTGAAAATTTTACAACCGAAAAAAGAAAGGAAAATTTTCAGACAAAACAACATCTGATATTTTTCATATTTCTGCTCAAAACATTGATTGTGATTACTCGTTAGAACCGCCTCTACGAGGCGCTTATTATGAATGCCCACAATCTATATTTTTAGCAAAATAAGAAAAATAATGTATACCCCTGTAAACCCTAGTTTTACTATATAAAAGTGGAGTTTAAGAGGGTCAAAATTATATAGGCGTGTTTTCGTGATGGGTAGGCCTATTTGTAACGGTCTAAAGGGTTGAATGGGTTAAAATGCTAAGTAAAATATTCTGTATTTTTTTTTCATTTCGACTCCGTTTGAAGTACTAATTGACATGAAATTGGGCAGATGCTTTTGGTGATTATATGATTATGCTTATTTCTAGAAATAAGTACGGAAAAGATAAAAGGCATACGAAGGGACGTAAACGCGTTTACAAATGTATTATTTTTTTAAATTGTAGGACAACTAAGTGCAAACAGACTTAACCCTGGTCCTGCTGAACCTTGATATGCCCTGCCTTTGCAAACAGCGTAGATCCAGATCAGTTGGCTTCTGAACGATCTGGATCTGCACTGTCTGTCGTTCAGTATGTTAATTTGTATCAGCAACAAGGATCAGGTAATCTGATTGGCTGAAAATTTGAGGTAGGCGTGGATCTTAATTATTTCAGCATGACAAGGGTTAATGATGAATCCTTGGTAGTACCCGAAAGAGAAATAATCCACATAGAATTATGCAGTTATTTCCCGCTCGAGAGTTTCCATTTTGCCTATTCCCATTGGGAACCACGTCAAGTGAAAACGTGTCTTTGAACATGTAAAAAAAATGGGCAATTATCAGCCGAGTCTTTGCTTTCCAATCATACATTTTATAGTATCCAATTATTCTGTTTTGCGGATAGTGAAGGCCCTGATTAGACTGCGCGGATGCGCAGGCTGATCTGGGCCTTCGTTGTCCGCATATGCCCGAAGACACGTTTTCGCAAGGCGCGGCACACTTGTTCTACTCCCACTTTGCATATTCCCATTTCGCCCATAATCCATTCCCATTTTGTTGACTTTGAAAGGTAGACGAAGTTGACCGATTCTCATGTCGGCAACTCGGAAAATCTTAACTGTTTTTTTTTTTTTGTTTTGTTTTGTTTCAATCTGCTTATTCTCCTTGCTGAAATGGTTCACTGGGCGGTCCAGAAGTGTTTAGGGGGCTCAGCCGAATACCCCTTTTGGTTGTGATTATTTCATATTCGTGAAGATATCTGATGAACGTTAGGTTAATCAACGCTATAGACGGTTTTTATTTCTAAAAATAGAATACCTGCCCCTATAACATAGCTGGTCCTGTCCTTAAATATTCTGTATTGTCTGTTTGACATTACCAACATACAATTGCAGGACACGATTCCTTGTGGACCTGTTTGTTTGTGTGTGTGTGTGTGTGTGTGTGTGTGTGTGTGTGTGTCTTTTGTTTTGTTTTGTAGGGTTGGGTGGGGTTGGGGGATGGGGGTCTGGCCATTGAGCCCCTTGTTTTGTTTCAGTCATTGTTGGATACTCAAGTATGCAATGTTTTTTCATGCGGACAATGAAGACTCTGATCAGACCACCAGTAATGCATCATCTTAAGTGTATGGGAAATGGTTAAATTTTTAATTTGCTAGCAATCAAAGCACTGACAGCACTGGTGGGTAGATTGTCTCTGAGTGTAGGCTAGGAAAATGGTCATGAACGTGAACAATGCTGTTTCATTGAACTAGCTCCCTGCAATTTAAGCAAACAGTGTATAGTCTGATCAGACGCCGCGTTCTGTGGCGTCTGATCTGGGTCTGCACTGTTTGCCAATGTCCCAGTCCATGTTTTACAGATAACGCTCCTTACATCACAGCGACAAAACTAGCGCGGCATAAAGTACCATTACCTGGGACGAGTTGCATAAGGCGAGCGTTGCGGAGCGCTTTGTAGCGCTTCGCAATGCAACGGTACGTTACCAAAAAGCGCTTCGTTGCGCTTTGTAACTGTGTTCGGAGCTGACTCGCTATCTGAAACAGACTGTTGCATAGTAACGAGACAAAACAAAATGGCGGTGCCCGACGTAGTCAGTGTCCGCTTTAAGAGATGAAATGTTTCTTGTTTATTTTATTGTCCTTAGACGACGTGCATTGTGCAGAAATGACCATAGAACACAAAACCAATTTTTGAGCAGAAATAAGAAAAATAATGTATACCCCTGTAAACCCCAGTTTTACTATATAAAAGTGGGGTTTCAGGGGGTCAATACTATATAGGCATGTTTTCGTGATGGATGGCCGAATATTTAGAATAATTTCCATTCAACTGGTCATAGACATATAACAAGTGCCGGCCTCGGTGGCTCAGTTGGATGCGCCGTCCGACTGGAGACCAGGAGGTCGCGGGTTCAACCCCCGCCGAGGTCGGCAACATTCTTTCGTGGAGATTGATCATGAAATATTTTCTACGGTCATTCTCTCCCTTCCGCTGATTCAAGAAGGGCAGTTGTCAGTTTCTAGCGAAAGAATGTGCACAATACTGGTTAACCGCTTAGAGGATTAAGCCTGCCCAGTAAACGTGTGGTTAGGTAAACTGACCGCACTCGACATGACCCCATTGGGTTGACTGGGCCGTAAAACCTCAACACAAACAAACAAACATATAACAAGTAACAGAAATGGCCTTGTTCAAATTTTAAGACGAATATGGTAAGCATATATATGTTCGATTTAGGGTTATTACTGAGGAGGGTCAACTCATCCTTTTTCAAATTGTAGGACAAATATACTAAGCAGATAAAATCTGAATAATAAGTGTAAGTACTGAAGCGTTTCCCATAAATAAGTAATGAAATGGATTTAACTTATTCAAATTTTACGACAAATGTGGTAAGCCCACATGTCCGAATATTAATAATAATTTCTGTAGCGGTTCGACTGGTCATAGACACATCAACGTGCGGCTCAAATTTTAGGACGAACATGGTAAAAAGTTAAGCAGTTCGGATATTTAGGGTAATTAGTGTACCGGTTCAACTGGTCATCTTTTTTCTTCGGCGCCCTGGTCATTTCTGAGGTGTCACTACTAATATTTTACACGCCTTTACTTGACAGTTCATATTTACGAGCGGTGTGAATCATTTTGACGTTTGGAGTTTTTGCCTATTTGGTCAGTTGGTCAGTTGATCTTTACGGGAACTAGACAAAAATGGTTGATTTTACGCAATTTTACATAAGGGAGACAACTTTTGTGATTTCCTGTTTGCTTTCCTGCAACCCAGTCACTTTTTGAAAAAAAGTATCTACTCTTAAAGTGTCTCAGTACTCAGCAGAACCATGTCTCGCCGACATGAATCGGTGTTTGACGATCAAGATGTTGCTGCTGAGTTAGCTGAAATCCATGAGAAGTTTGTCGTTGTTCCAGCCGACAAGGCATCTAACAACATTGTGTTTGTTTGCAAAACACACTATATAAACTGCTTAATGGAAGAGCTTGGTATGAGTACCATGACCGGAAACCCTACATATAATCTTACTGCTATGTCCAAGGAAGAAATTCTACAAAACCACCATTCGGTGATGCTGACATTTGGAATTTCCCTCCCAGAGGAAGATATTGACCTTCCCAAACTGTACTGGATTCCTAAACTTCACAAGAATCCGTACATGCAGAGATATATTGCTGGTTCAGCTAAGTGCTCAACCAAGCCTCTTTCTCAGATTCTAACACGAATACTAACCACAGTTAAAGAAGGCCTTCAGAAGTATTGTGACACTGCATATGCCAGAAGTGGTGTTAATCAGATGTGGACCCTGAAAAACTCCAAAGAGCTCTTAGAAAACCTAAAGGCACAATCTCTTCATTCCGTCAACAGTATAAAATCTTTCGATTTCTCTACTCTTTACACTACTATTCCTCATGATAAATTGAAATCTAAATTAAAGGCAATTATCAACCAGTGTTTCTTCCACAAGAATGGTAACCGTCGATTTCAGTATGTTGTCATTGGCTACAAAGACACATACTTCATTTGGGATCACTCTGATGCACCACAAAAATACTCAGATGCAGATGTCATTAAGATGCTGGAATATCTAATCGACAATATTTTTGTGGAGTTCGGCGGTCGGATATTTCAACAAACAATCGGCATACCGATGGGTACTAATTGTGCACCGTTACTTGCCGACTTGTTTTTATACTCGTATGAGGCGGAGTTTGTACAAAGTCTCCTCCAAGCAGGCAAGAAACACCTCGCACAACAATTCAATTTCACCTTCAGATATATAGATGATGTATTGTCTCTGAAAAACACAAAATTTGCAGAGTATTTAGAATTCATCTACCCACGTGAACTTGAAATAAAGGAAACAACGGAGACTTCAGCCTCCTCCTCATACTTGGATTTTTATCTCTACATCGACAATGGAAAGCTTACTACTAGGCTTTACGACAAACGGGATGACTTCAATTTTCCCATCGTTAACTTTCCTTTCCTGAGCAGTAATATCCCTTCTGCACCAGCATACGGCGTCTACGTTTCACAGTTAATCCGTTATGCCAGAACTTGTTCAAATTATCAGGACTTCATGGAGCGTGGGAAAGTGCTCACTCAAAAGTTGTTGAGCCAGGGGTATCAAAAAACCAAACTGGTAGCAACACTTAAGAAGTTCTATGGGAGACATCATGATCTAGTCAATCCCTACAATGTGGCAGTTTCCAGAATTGTTTCTGATGTTTTTGCCAGTGACGAGCCATAAGTAGACTTCCCAAATCCCGGACATACGCTTCTACCGATATTTCCTTCGTTCATGCCCATGGGCATGGTGGGCGAAGCTTGCTTACCAAGTAATGCTTACTATCCGCGGACGCCTGATTACACCCTTTGTTCTGGGGTCCATGTCTGTTGGTCTGAACAATCTGATTCGTCATTCGTTTATGGATTTATGATTTTGGATTACGGCTTTGGTACCATGACCGCAACTACTCTTAAAGGTTAGAATTTGTTTCTGTTGGGAGCAAATTCTTTCCCGTAAGAGTAGGCCCCTTTATAGAAGGGAGGCAAAACGACATCGACATAGTTATCTCCCTTGAAATTGAATCACTTCCCCTTTACTTAAATTATGGTCCCTTGAGGTTTTCTACGCTTGGTATCGTTCGCCTCCGTCGTTACTAAACTTCATCTAGAATGCCCAGTGACGCCAAATTTACACACGCAGTGGTTTCCATCATATTAATCATGATATAGGCAGCCCTATACGAAAACGTGTCTTTTGGCTATGCGGATAGCGAAGGCCCAGATCAGACTGCGCATCCGCGCAGTCTGATCAGGACCTTCACTGTCCGCTAACGGAATCATTGGATGCTATAAAATGTATGAATGTAGAGCGAAAAGTTCGGATGATACTTTGCGCATGCGCAGAAAGGTCTGTTTCTGCGCATTTTGCGCGTGAAGGCATTTTTTTTTCGCTTGACGCAACCCATAAAACAACCAAGCCTTTGTCTTGCACTTTTCGAATTTCTAAGTTCATTCTGTGGATTTTTAACCTTTTTATCCACAAGTACACTTTGTACTGAAATGACCCTTAAGGAGAAATATTATATACTTTAAAGGAAGGCAACTCTGTCAAAATGGCTTTGTTCCCTTCGGAGGCACATTCGTTATTTTAAGATCATTATACCCTTCAAGCCAGGAATAGGTACGCAGTGAAGCCAACAGGATGTCGCAAAAGCTCCCTCCCTTTTACAAAATGGCTGGAAATCGACCAAGTGTATTAAGTCCTTTTAAGGTACACGTATCTTTCGCATGGCGATATTCCGGTTACCGATAGACTGGCCCCAGTCTCCAGTGACTAAATATTTTTTTCTTATATTATGTTTGATAATCGACTTATATGAAACCAAAATAATATCATGACTTTAAAGGCTGGTCACTAGTGACCAGCCTTTATAGTCATGATATTATTTTGGCTTTTTTCAGTGGATAATCAAACAGGATTAAAAGACAAAAAATATTTAGTCACTAAAGACTGGAGCCAGTCTAGTTACCCGGCCGCATATGCAGACACATGCGATTGAGCAGTCTTTAACTGACCTTGGTTTGCACTGCACTGTCCTGAGAGATCACTTCGTCATGCTTAAAGGGTGGGGCGGGGGAGCTACATTGGAAGAATTTGTTCCAAGCGGGAGCAAATTCAGACTGCTTTTCTTTCTTTTCTTTTTTTTTTAATTAGTCCAACTTTGTTGGTGGTACTCAACTTTGTTTGGGATACAGATTTAAATAAACCAGTTGAATTTCTTCTGCATCCCTTTTGTAGATATCCCATATATGCTATGTTCTATTTTGAACTTCCTGTAAGGATTTATACAAATAAAATACTGATTAAACAAACTTTGTTTATATACCAGGCAAGTACATGCTTTCCCGCTGGAGTGCCCCAGCCATCTTTGAAAAACGGACGGCGAACAATTCCATCTCTAGAACGTGCATTTCCACACTCCGTCTGTCCAATACCCTCTCTTTGACCCAAAACACATTGGAAGTTAGAGGTGCTCAAAATTTGGAAGTGGAGGTGACATCTGCTTTTGAAACAATGAAGAAAACCGAAGTCATCCAAACCTAGGAGTGAAAATATAAATCGTATCAGTCACTAGTGAAAAGTACTTGTCTGAATCAAGATGCTGCGGCATGATAGCAGACAATATACGATTATTGACTATTGAGGTATTGGATATGACGTGATATCCACAAGAAAATACCAATACTGACCGAGGCTATAGCCGAGGTTAATATTCGTATTCAATGGTGGATATATATCAATGACATATCCCATACCTCAATAGTCAATAATTGGTATATATAATATATATTTTATATATATAGTTTGTCTTTTGTCATGATAACAGTGGCAATAACAGTCAACACCAGGCCCCATTAATATAAAAAAGCGGGCGTAGACGTTGGCGTCACTTCTGGCGACGTCACCAAAAGTCATCCGAACCGAACAGTGAAAATAAAAATTGCATCAGTCACTAGTACAAATGAACTATGGGAATGGGATTCTCGATTTGATAGATAGATTTTTTTTTTTTTTTTGTAAAAAATACATCAAACCAAAATCATGCAAAATTATTTTGCTATCGGAGCGGCTCAACCCTAGGGGCATGGTGATATGGGTTTCCAGGATATCACACCTCAGAGATTATAATTATCTTTCAAAAGTGTTCGGTGCGTACAAAAAATTCCGTTCTAAGGGTCACTGTCTGGCATAACGAGGCTTTTATACTCTACTTCTTAATATCGAATAATTCTACTAGCGGACCAAAGAGTCACTGTCTGGCATAACGAGGCTTTTATACTCTACTTCTTAATATCGAATAATTCTACTAGCGGACCATGTAGGCCCTGATCAGACTGCGCAGATGCGCAGTCTGATCAGGGCCTACATTGTCCGCATAAATTATTTACGTCTCTTTCTAATACTAAGGCCCACCTAGTTTTGGAAGACATTGCGTCTGAATTAAAAAATTGATTAACAGGCAATGCCCCGTGATTCTGATGATTTGACGTATAAATGAGCTGCGCAACGCAAGCCTTCGGAACCTATGCGGACAGCGAAGACTGGTCTGGGCCTACACTGAATCATTTGCTACTGTAGAATATATCGATGTATTACAAAAGTCCTAATCAGGTTGTGCGGCTTCGCTGATCTGGATTTTTACTGCTCCCATATACCCCGAAGACGCAACTGTCTTATACTGCCTTGTACTCCAAGTACCTAATATGTCAACTCATGCTTTGTTTCTATCAAATTAATAATCATTATTAATGCATGTCTTCAATGTGACCTATGTCATTATAATCATGTGTCATTTAATGACGTAACAAATGTATATTAATATTCATAATGTCTATGTCTGCCGTAGTCGGTCATTTGAAATAAACGTCACAGTAACCGACAAAGGCATTTCCCCTTTATTGTTGACAGGTATAGATATAGATATTTATATAATCTCTCTCTCTCTCTCTCTGTCTGTCTCTGTATATTTCTCAGTCTCTGTTTGTCTCTCTATCTCTCTGTATCTATCTGTCTTAGTCGATTTGTTTGTCTGTCTGTATGTCTATCTTTGTCTGTCTATCCCTCCGTCTCTCTCTCTCTCTCTCTCTCACACACACATCCACGCACCCATCCAAACACACACACACACACACACACACACACACACACACACACACACACACACACACACACACACACACACACACACATTTACATGACTCCTACTTCCAAAGTGTCGCTTGAATCTTGCTCTCTCTGGGTATTTAAGCAGATAACAAAAAAATGTAATTTGTTTTTTAATTTTTCCAAAAGAAGGTTTTGACAGTTCATCCAAATTGACTCACAATGCGACAATTATAATTAAATGTCAGATAAAAAAGAAAAAACAAACAGGTTGAAAAACATACATTCAAACCTCAATGCCTCGAATATCTTTGGGACCATGGACATTTGTTCTGAATATGGGTAGTTCGAGCCACTGAGGGTTAATGATAGTGTCAGGATAGGAGACAAACGGGGCTGATACAGGGGGTGTCTTTTTGATCGTCTATGAGATAATGGTATGTTTAGTGTACTCATTAGAATCGCCTCATGTCATTATAAAATAGAGAAAAGCGAATCCCTAATATTTGTTTTCTTGAGCTGACGGAAGAATGTCATAGGGATTAAAAACGAGTTCAAATCAACCACGGATAAACGAGTCATCGATGTTCGAGTCATTGAGGGTTTCTGTAATTTTGTCTGCAAATTTTTGCTAGGTGTTACTTCAGAAGAAAGCCGATGGTGATTGGGTGACGTTATTTGCCCATAAAATGAAACGTAATAGATCACTGTATCAGTTCAGAAAATATTTTGTAATCAATCCGAAGAATTCATTTGATATATTTGAGGGTCGATGAAATAGTTATCGGCCCCTGTTCTTTGTGAACGACCAAGAGCAGGAACTGTTCCATGATTTTAATTTTTTTTTTTTCAATACAATCTCCCTTTGCCTCGATGAACTTTCGCCAACGCTGTTCCAGTTTGCTTATCCCCTCAAAATAGAAGCCTTCTTCTCATCACGAAAACATACCTATATAATTTTGACCCCCTTAAACCCCACTTTTATATAGTAAAACTGGGGTTTACAGGGGTATACATTATTTTTCTTATTTCTGCTCAAAAACATAGATTGTGGGTACTCGTTAGAACCGCCTCATCGAGGCGGTTCTAACGAGTACCCACAATCTATGTTTTAAGCAGAAATATGAAAAATATCAGAATTTTTATCTGAAAATTTTCATTTTTTTGGTGGTAAAATTTCCAATATATTTGAATAGGCATGTTTTCGTAATGCCTTCAAAACAGAAGCCTTCTTCTTGGTCCTGAAGTACACATCAACAGCTCTATGACGCCTTCATAGCTTAAAAAATTATTTACCACGAAAGTTAGTTTTAGATTTGGAATCAAACAGAAGTTTGAAGGGGCTAAATCTAGAGAATACGGGGGTGAAGAAGGACCTCGCCGCATCCCCTAGGATTTTAATGAAGTACTTTATGGCTGTTTTAACTTCAACTTTATCCATTTCCTCAGTTAGGCACATAATTCCCCTTCTCCGTTTGCAGCGAATTCCTGCTGAAGCCAACAGCTTTGAAATTGTTTCCTGTCTACTAGACTGGCTCCAGTCGTTTCTGCAAATGTGTGTTATTTTATTTATTTATTTATTTTGTCATTCTTTGTCAATTCCCGTAGCTGTATTTGTCTCTTTTATCCCATTTTCACTGTTTTACTATCTTTTCCATTACGAAAACATACCTATTCAAATATACTGAAACTTTTACAACCAAAAAATGAAAATTTTCAGATAAAAAATTCTGATATTTTTTTATCTTTCTGCTCAAAACATAGATTGTGGGTACTCGTTAGAACCGCCTCGACGAGGCGGTTCTAACGAGAACCCACAATCTACGCTTTTGAGCAGAAATAAGAAAATAATGTATACCCCAGTTTTACTATATAAAAGTGGGGTTTAAGGGGGTCAAAATTATATAGGCGTGTTTTCGTGATGTCCACTAAGGGACGTAACATCAAATCATTATAAGCTGTATATAAGATTGTATACCATTGAAAAGAAAAGAAAAAATGATAGAAAAGATAGAGTCTGGAGCAGACTATCTCTCTACCAAAGATATTGAATAATATAACGTTATCAACTGACTGGGGTATTCATTCTAGGTATATCGGGCCGAGTGGCCAGCCTTTATATTCATGATATTACTTTTAGTTTTATTGTAGTGGATTAATAAAAAAACGTTTATAAGAAAACAATATTTAGTCACTGGAGACTGGAACCAGTCTAGTGTCCGAGTCATTGAAACTTTACTGTTCATGTTTTAGGAAATCAAACTGAGAAAATATTGTTTGGAATAATCTACTGATCAGAATCTATGTTTAGCAGAGTGTTCATTCTGAACAATATACAGCCAGATCCCGAAAATCTCTCTGAGTCGGTGCTAAGACATTTCCTCCAGAGAAACTGCCATGGGTGTACGGCATTTTCGACCTTTCAGTTTGACTGCACATAAAGGATTTCTTATCATTTTGCTGAAAATCTCAGCTATAGTACATTTGTTTATTTACGCTCAAAATGCCCGAAAAAATGTCTCATTTAGGAGACGATTTGCATGAAATGCCTGTGCCTATTTTTTGGGAGAATTAAGAAAAATATCATCGGTTTTCCGCCTGCTGAATTTTACCAGAGAGTTAAATATTAAATCGTCATCTAGAAGGGTGCGAGACCTAGATTTGCGCAAACACATTAAAGAGATATCAAAGTTGAAAACTTAAACTGTAATCCTCTGGCAATTATAAATAGCAGACAACAATAATAATAATAATAATAATAATTATAATAATAATAATATATAAATATATATATATATATATATATATATATATATATATATATATATATATATATATATATATATATATATATATATATATATATAAAACGTTTTTGATATTTCATTCATATTATCTTCATTTTGAATGAAATATCAGTCATTTTTATTTCATTTTTATTTATTTTAATTCAGTAGACGATGGATTTATTATATCAAAGCCTAATTTCTTTAAAAAAAAATAAGCAAAAAAAAAGTCAAATTGACATATGCTGAGTTTTGTTTACTCAGAAAACGTAGCTTTTGACATGGCGCCCCGAGAAGATTCAGGTCAGTCTGCGCATTCGGGCAGTTTGTTCAGAATCTTCAATGAGCGCATCTTCACGAAAAAACGCCTGTATAATTTTGACCCCCTTAAATCCCACTTTTATATAGTAAAATTTGGGTCTACAGGGGTATACATAACTTTTTTTTATTTGGCTGAAAAACATAGATTGCGGTACTCGTTAGAACCGCCTCGGCGAGGCGGTTCTAACGAGTACCCACAATTTATATTTTGAGCAGAAATATGAAATTATTAGAATTGTGTTTTTTTTCTATAACTTTTCCTTTTTTGGTTGTAAGATTTTCAATATATTTTCGTAATGCTTGGATAGCCAGTGATGCAAAGTTTCTTCATGCGGTCAACAAAGACTCTGACCAGACTGCGCATTTTTTTTTATTATATTATTTGTTGATGTGATATACATATATATATATATATATATATATATATATATATATATATATATATATATATATATATATATATATATATATATATGTGTGTGTGTGTGTGTGTGTGTGTGTGTGTGTGTGTGTATGTATTTGTAATGTTTTGTCATAAGTTTTGTACAAATTAAGTGCGTGCACATACATAGAAAACACAACCACCTTATATCACTATTGCTGGGTTCCCAAAAAATGTATGGATTATATAGATGAATGACCTTCTACGGTAATTTGTCTATATAATCTATATATTTTGTGTTTGGATACAATTTTCTGGGGTCCATCTGTAAACTGGTCCACAGCCATAACCGTGCTCTGACCCCGTTATAAAAAGGTTCCAAGCTGTTTGTTTATTAATACTTAGTCTGTTGAGTTAAAATCAGGTACACAACATTTTATACTATTTTTCTTACTTCCTCAGAAAATAGGCTTGGACATTTTATGTAAATTGTCAAAGCCTAGTTTCTCGGAAAAATAAGAAAACTATTAACATTTTTTTATTTGTTGCATTTGCCCAGATGGTGTAAAAGATTAATTTTGTTTTCATATTATGTCAGTTATTTCGCAGTTGCATGCCACATTTTATGTTGTTTCGTATTTATTGTAGTAATTACACAATAAACAGAGCAGTTCACTTTTTATTTCTTCTCTATTCATTACAAAGCAGCAGACATTTCCCATTGATTCTTTTTAAAAAGATCAACTTGTATTTATACATGCTTTACTGCGACTTCTGCTTATTTTATTTGAACTAGAAAAGGACCCGCACAAGCGCGTTATGACATTAAATTTTGATCCATCGGACAGAATTCACCCTGAAAAAAAAAACAATAACATTAACAAACATAGGACAGTTCGATGGTTTATTTTATTTTATTCGGGTTTAACATCGCTTTCATCAATCTTCGCTACGGTGTTTTGACGTGGCTCACTTCTAGAGCGCTGTGTCACTGAAATATCACGCCCTAGACACATGACGTGATATTCCACCCAGTCACATAACCTGACACCTAGCTCTACTTTCTCAATGCTGAGCGCCAAGCGAAAGAGCAGCTATTAAAGTTTTAGGTATGATTCGGCCGGGGATCAAACCCAGAATCTTCCGGACGCAAAATGGACGCTCTAGCAACTGAGCCGCTGCGCCGGTAGATTCGAAGGTAATCGGCCTTCTGATTTCTGTCGGTTTTTATACCCCGCCACACGATAATGGTGGGATATTATGGATTCACGCTGGTCGTTTGTATGTCCGTGCGCCTGTCCGTCCGGCCACCCGTCTGTCGCATGTCCGTCCGTATGTTCTATTCTGGTAGATAACGAGTAAAAAGTAATGGATTTTCACCAAATCTGGTATGTACATTGATTTTGTGGAGATCTGGTTTGGGTTTTCTAATGGGCAAATTTCGTTACTTTTTGGCAGTTATCTGCCCGCCATACGATAATGGCGATGTATTATCGTTTCATGTTTTTATTTTAACCATATAAGCAACGCTTTCACTACCTTTTCTGAATCAAGAAGTCCTGACTACCTCACTGTCAGATTTTGAAGTCCTGAGCCTGAAACTTGGAAGTCCTGGCATGCTTCTGCGCAGGGTACTTTACTACAGAGTTTATAAAACACCAATTTCAAAAAATGAATGTTGAGTCATTGCCAGCATCAGATTTAACAACAACAGGTACAATACATGTAGCTCGAAGATAAGAAAAAAGTGAGATACAGCTTGTCTTTCTTATTGCCCTGCACTCATGGTCTCCTAAGAAATGTCAGATCCTTCTTTTTGGTGAAAAAAATCTAAACGTCAACTGCTGCACTTTTAAACCCGATAAGCTAATTTTAGGAGACAATTTGCATGTTTAATCCCTTTTTTGTGAAAAAAAAAAAAAAAAAAAAAAAATTATAATGTCATGCACCTCATTTATGTAACATACTGTGGTAGCCAAGCATAATTATGGTTGTTATAGAAAGATGATGATTATAATTCCCCTATGTTTCTCTGTAATATATAGTGAATATAGAGAAATGTAGGGGCATTCATTATTAGGTGTATGTTCAACATTCTCCCCATTTTTTCAACAAGCTTTTCGGCTGTTTTCTTTACTTCTAGTAAGGCCAAATAAAAAATACGAGGGTTTAGGGTAACCCTGCCCTACCTTATTTTCCTACAGAAACCTTTTATTATTATTATTATTTTTTATTTGTTTTTGTTTTGTTTTGTTTTTTTGGTTTTAGTTTTCATTTATTTCAGGTTTTCTCCAAAAAAAAAAAAAAAAAAAAAAATGGGATAAAATATTCATGCTAAATATTAGGACATGTAGGTCTGAGCAAACAGTGTAGACCCAGATTAAAATGCTCCTATAGAAGCAGTTGACCAGGATCTACACTGTTTGCTAGTCTGTCAGTATTTTTAGACACAACAAAGGTAGTCAAATAGACTTGACAAATTTTATATGAAATATGATATTAAGTCCAATATATTTGATAATTCTACATAAAAATATGTAAAGAAAATCCCTGCCTACCCTACCTATTCTTTTCTAACATGTTACCCTTAACACATATATTTTGTTATTTGGCTAACCTTTTGATCTGAGTAACTCTGTTTTAATGTGATTTATGGCCAAACTCTTCTTCATTTCACATGTAATATTGCGAAAATACCATTCATTGGTTCCATTTAGAGGATTATTATAATTTCTTCTTATTTCTCCATAATTCCAACTCGTCATCATACACATTTCACACAAATTGACTGGTTGAAGGAAACGTTTTACACTTCAATTAAGCCCAGAGCAGGAATCTGTCGGCTCTATTGTTCATCCGCCGTCTCAAAAGATTGGCATTTTTACAACATTCTAACATTTTAATGACAAAGTTGGAACTATAAGGAATGAATCATTATTTTTTTTGTGATTTTATCGATGTGTAAACTCCAGCAATCACATACAAACTTAACATAAAATTCTTTTGGTTTTATTCAGTTTGTGTGGTTCGCCGGAGTTTAAACAGTGATAAAATCCACAAAAATAAAGTTCATTTCTATAATAAATACACGCGGTGAGGGCACTCATTAGAAGCGCCTCTCAGAGGCGCTTCTAATGAGTATCCACAACATATATGTTTGTAAAGGTATGAGAAAAATATTTATTTATTTATGTATTTATTTATTTATTGTCTGTTAAAACTGGACTTATCTAGAGTTTTAGCCAGGAAGTAAACATTTAAAATACAGTCAACCCTCTTTATGAGGTTGAGGTTTTACGGCCCAGTCAACCTAATGGGGTCATGTCGAGCGCGGTCAGTTTACCTAACCACATGTTTACTGGGCAGGCTTAGTCCTCTAAGCGGTTAACCAGTATTGTGCACATTCTTTCGCCAGAAATGTATGTTTTGGATATTTGTCAGAATATCCTCAAGAATATCTTCACCGAGTTGAATATATTATGAATTCATTGTAAACGGCAAAATAGCCATTTGGATTATTTTATTTTAGCGGTACATGTTCGTGCAAGGGAAAAGCGTTTAATTTTGGACAGGAAATGTAAATAAAACTTTCTAATATTTTCCCCCTTTTTACAACATATATAATACTACTTTCAACGCTTTTCTGTTCCTGTTTAGCCAAACAACTTGGCGTCTAAAACGTTTCAAGACCATAAAATTTCCAACTTTGATATTGACATGGTGAAGAAAACGACTTTAATGAAAATAAATTATGTTCACTGTCTTTATTTTTTTTAACCTAAAAGGAAATTCTGGGAGTAAGACAAGATATCAATCACGTCCAGAAAAATGTTGGAAGTAGGTGTATATGCGCTGTACGGGCCAAAAACGTAGCGATTCTATTTCTTCTTTCTTACGTTACGTTACCGCAACTATCGGATATAATTCAACTTCCCAGCGTTATGTTACGGTAACAATGGGGTATATTTCAAACTCTCAACGATACGTTACGCCATTATCTATTTCCATATTCCAATGTTACCGTAACAAGTAGATTTGTTTCAACTTCCAAACGTTACGTTAACATTAAAAAGTGGATCTATTTCAACTTCCCAACGTTACGTGACCGTAACAAGTAGATTAATTCAATTTCCGAACGTTACGTTACCGTAATAAATGGATCTATTTAAACTTCCCAAAGTTACTTGACCGTAACAAGTACGTAATTCTATTTCAACTTCAACGTCATATTACTGTAACTAGTGGATATGTAACAACTTCCGAAGGTTATGTCAACCTTTCAAGTGGATCTTTTTTCAACTCATCGATGTTACATTACCTTAACTACTAGATCAGTTTCAACATCCAAACCTCACGTTACTATAATAAGTGGATCATGGACATCCCAACGTTACGTTACCGTGACAATCGGATCTATTTCAACTTCCCAAAGTTACATTACCGTAACAAGTGGATCTATTTCAACTTCCCAAAGTTACATTACCGTAACATGTGGATATATTTCAACTTCCAAACGTTACGTTACCATAATAGGTGGAACAGTAACATCCCAACGTTACGTTACCTTATCTATTTCAGCTTCCCAACGTTACGTTACCATAACAAGTGGATCTATTTCAACTTCCCAAAGTTACATTACCGTAACAAGTGGATCTATTTCAACTTCCCAAAGTTACATTACCGTAACATGTGGATCTATTTCAACTTCCAAACGTTACGTTACCATAATAGGTGGATCAGTAACATCCCAACGTTACGTTACCGTAACAATCAGATCTATTTCAACTTTCCAACGTTACCCTACCATAACAAGTGGATCTATTTCAACTTCCCAAAGTTACGTTACCATAACAAGTAGATCTGTTTCAAATTCCTGACATTACGTTACCGTAACAAGTAGATCTATTTCAACTTCCCAACGATACATTACAGTAACAAGTGGATCTAGTTCAAATTCCCCACGTTACGTTACCGTAACAAGTAGATCTATTTCAACTTCCTACGTAACTTATCGTTACCGACACATATAGATCTATTTCAGCTTCCCAACGTTACGTTACCGTAACCAATAGATCTATTTCGAACTTAACTCTTACAGCTCCATAATCAGGAATACGTCTTATTAATATCTTTCAGCAGACGGCAGATTGCAATATTTTTTTTATTGTTTTCTTAGAAAACATGTTTTGACACTTTATGCCAGTTGTATCCAGTGGAGACAATTTGCATGAAATGTCAAATCGTGTTTTCTGAGAGAAAAAAAAAAAAAATATCATGAATTTGTCCTCTGCTGAATTACCCCAGAGTTGTAAAGGCTAAAATATGGTTTAAAATTAACATTGATAATTTTACTTCCTTGACACAAGTCATGTGCAGACTGATAGCATTGCGCGCGCAGCCTACATCCGGGGTATAGACGGTATGCAACATAGAAAAACAAATCAGAATTAAAAAGTGTAATTAGTCAACAAATTGCATTGAACTGGTCTTCTGAATAGGGATAGGAATATATCTACATAAAGGTATTTTATGCCGTCTAAAGTCGATCTTTATAAGTTATTTATTTGATGTTATAGCTTTTTCTTGCCGCGCCTTTCTCGCTATAATATTATTTTAACCCACTAAAACCTAACATGCTGTATTAAATATCAGCGGACGGCCTCCTTTTTATTTATTTATTTATTTTTATCCGACTCTCTTCAGAATATAGGTTAAAAATTTCGTGTAAAGATTCTTAGCTCGAGATGATTTTGTTTGAAATGCCAAATCCTATGTTCAGGGAATAACAGAAAAAAAAAAATGAAGAAGAAGAAGACGAATTGTCCATTATGTAGTCTGCTGAGTATGCCCTGAGCGTGCGGAAGGTTTATATCACCTGACAGTCCACTGATCGGCAGTCACGTGACTATTTTATCAGACAACGACAATAGGAACAAGCTATGTACACATGATTTAGTATGTGACCTTGCCGTTATCACCAGTGTTTGGAAAATAATCGGGACCTTATTTCCTATAAGATTCCATGTACGCCCAGCGAAGACTCATACCAGCCTTCGCGTCTGCCTACACCCAGCGAGGACAGATCAGCATGTGTGTCTGTTTATGCCCAGCGAAGATTCAGATCAGCCTGCGCGTCCGCCTGAAGACGCTTTGGCTCCTCAGTCATTTTTGGGGGTATAAATACTATTAAAGTGCATCACCGTAGCATTATGAAAACACGTCAATTCAAATATATAGAAAATTTCACCTCCAAAAACTGAAAAAAAAATCAAATAAAAAACTCTGATATTTTTCATATTTCTGCTCAAAACATAGATTGTGGGTACTCATAAGAACTGCCTCGGTGAGGCAGTTCTAACGAGTACCAACAATCTGTGTTTTTAGCAGAAATAAGAAAAATAATGTATACCCCTGTAAACCCCAGTTTTACTGTATAAAAGTGGGGTTTACGGGGGTCAAAATTATATAGGCATGTTTTCGTGATGGGTATTTTGTGTGCGCAACTCCTCCTACAGTTTCATCACGAAAGCTCTTCTATATAATCTTGACCCCCTTAAACCCAATTTTTATATAGTAAAACTTTAGATTACATTTTTTTCTTTTCTTATTTCTGCTATGTAAAACTCCATTTCTATATAGTAAAACTGGGGTATACATTATTTTTTTTTTTCTTATTTCTGCTGAAAAACATAGATTGTCGGGACGCGTTAGAACCGCCTCGCCAAGGTGGTTCTATTGAGTACCCGCAATCTACGTCTTGAGAAGGGATTGTATAGATAATTCACCTTTTATGGTCATTAGCTCGACGGGACTATGTCCCTGGAGAGCTTATGTTGTCACCCAATCTTCGGCGTCGGCGTCTGTCGGCGTCCGCGTTGGCATCGGCGTCCGCGTTACACAATATTTAAGTTTTCAAAGGTGTGCATAGTTTTTCTAACTGTTTAAGGTACTGCTTTTATATTTAGCCTACACCTTCCTTAGGGTAAGACCTTTCAATAGCAACCCCCCCCCCCCCGCCCCCATCCCCAAGTTAGACCCTTTATGTAGGTCAAGGTCAGTTCTTACTTTGTCATTTACACCCATGTTTAAGTTTTGCATTTATGTTTTAAAAAGTGTACATAACTGCTGAAGTATTCAAGATAAAGCTTTAATATTTGGCCCACACTAGCCTTAGGGTTAGACCTTTCAATAGCACACACCCCTTTTTCAGTTTGACCTTCTTCCTAGGTCAAGGTCAGGTCATACTTTGTCATTTGAACCCATGTTCGAGTTCTGTGTTTAAGTTTTGAAAAGTGTTTGTTACTGCTGAAGTATTCAAGATACCCCTTTACTATTTGGCCCACACCAACGTTAGGGTAAGACCTTTCAATAGCACACACCCTTTCCTCAGTTTGACCTTCTGCCTAGGTCAAGACCAGGTCATACTTTGTCATTTAAACCCATGTTTGTGTTCTGCGTTTAAGTTTTGAAAAGTGTTCATGACTACTGAAGTATTCAATATGCCCCTTTAATATTTGGCCCACACCAACGTTAGGGTAAGACCTTTCAGTAGTACACACCCCTTCCTCAGTTTGACCTTCTGCCTAGGTCAAGGTCAGGTCATACTTTGTCATTTACAGCTGTTTTTAAGTTTTGAAAAGTGTACATGACTGCTGAAGTATGTAAGATATAGCTTTCATATTTCGTCCACACCAACCTAAAGGATTCAGCATGTAAGATATAGCTTTCATATTTTATCCACACCAAACTAAGGGAAGATATTTCAATGGCATATACCCCATCCCTCTTTTTGACATTCTTCCGACATTAAAGTCAGGTCATACTCTGTCATTTACAGCTATGTTTAAGTTCTGCATTTAATCTTTAATATTTAAAGATTGTTTTCTTATCCGATCAGCCCTTTCCGGCGAGCTGCGTTGTCTTCTGACAACTCTTGTTTTTCTATATAATCTATATATTTTGTGTCTGGATACAACTTTCAAGGGTCCATCTGTAAACTGGTCTATTGCCACAACCGTACAGTAACCCCGTTGTAAAACGGTTCCAAGTTGTTTGTTTATTAACGCTTAATATGCTGAGTTAAAATTAGGCATAAAACATTTATAATGTTTTACCTTTTTTTCCCCAGAAAATAGGTTTTGATATTTAATACAAATTGTCATAGCCTATTTTCTCGGAAAAAAGAAAACTTAACGATTTGTTGTTTGCTGTAGTTGCCCAGATAGTGCTAAAGAATAATTTGGTTGTCACATTATGTCAATTATTTCGAAGTTGTATGCCACATTTTATATTGTTTCGTTCTTATTGTAGAAATTACACACTAAACAGAGCAGTTCATTGTTTCTTTGTTCTCTGTTCAACACAAAGCAGCAGACATGTCCTTTAGATTCTTTTTGAAGAAATCAACTTGTATTTATACATGTTTTACTACGATCGGGGAAGAAATTTCTGATTATTTTATTTGAACTAGAAAAAGACTCGCGCAAGCCGCCGGTATGACATTAAATTTTGATCCATCGGATAGATTTCTACCTGAGAAAAAAAAAAAAAAAGGTTGATGTATTTTCTTTTATTTGGATTTAACATCGCTTTCAACAATCTTTCAGTAATATTGCGCCGGTGTCTGGATGTGGCAGGGAACTCAATGATCACTTTTAGTGTGCTGCCTCACTGAAATATCACGCCCTAGACACATGGCATGATATTCCACCCAGTCACATAACCTGATACCGGGCCAACCAGTTCTGAATTCTAGATCTACTCTCTCAATGCTGAGCGCCAAGCGAAAAAAAGCTATGACTATATTTGAAGCCTTTGGTATGATTCGGCCGGGGATCGAACCCAGAATCTTCCGGACGCAACATGGACGCTCTAGCAACTGAGCCATTGCGCCGGTAGGTTCAAAGATAATCGGCCTTCTGATTTTGGTCGGTTTTTATATCCCGCCACACGAAAATGGCGGGATATTATGGTTCAGTTACAGAGGTCGTCTATGTGCCCGTGCGTCTGTCCGTCCGCCTGTCTGTCGCATGACCGCGTCCAAATGTTCGATTGTGGACGATAATTAGAGTAAATATTTATAGATTTTCACCAAACTTGGAATGCGCATTGATTTTGTGGAGATCTGGTTTGGGGTTTCTAATAGGCAAATTTCGCCAATTTTGACAGAGTTATCTGTCCGCCACTCGATAATGGCGAGATATTATCCTTTCACTTTTTTTTTTTTTTTTTTCATTTTAGTGGTTTATCAAATAGGATTATAAGAAAATATATAGACACTGGAGACTGGAGCCAGTCTAAGTGCATGCTTGTGTCTAACTGTAGTGCGTGTGTGTTTTGTTTGTTTGTGTGTGTGTGTGTGTGTGTGTGTGTTTGTGTAGAATGGGGTCGTTTGGGGGTGTGGGTAAGGGTCGGGGTGGGGGTGGGTAGGGGCTCAGTTAACGCAAACGCAATAGAGGTTCGGAGGTTGAAAATTTTGACCTTTTACATGCTCAAAATATAAAAAGAGACAACGTTCAAAACCATTGATTTCTTATTTTGAGCCTACAACAAAAATTAACATTTCATTCAGATTGCCTCCTGTGGAGACAGTGAAAAACTTTAAACTGCTGACTACCAAACAGCAACCAGCATTCTATTCCTCTCTTTATCTGTCCGCACGTGATCTATTCCGTGCTTTTTTTATAGTTTATTTTTTTCTCTTCTTTCCTTATATATATATATATATATATATATATATATATATATATATATATATATATATATATATATATATTTTTTTTTTTTTTTTTTTTTTTTTTTTTTTGTTGATTTTGTTTTATTTTTAGGGAGGTTCATTCGTAAATTCTTTGTACCTCTCGCTCATCTAACAATAACAAAAATTTAACCGGTTAATTTTTACCTCCTTAAAACTACATCGCACTTTTTTCTGCTTTTGTTTACAGGGGCGGATTCAGTTAAACTCCCACTTCGACCCAAAATTTCGTTTCATGGGAAATTTTGGATAAAATTGATAAATTTGGGATACCCTATTTACCTAATATATTCACACGCCTTACTCTTTACCTTATACTTCTCTTCAATAAATCCATTGTACTTCATGTGAATGTTCACTAGCCTTACTCTTTACCTTATACTTCTCTTCAACAAATCCATTGTACTTCATGTGAATGTTCACACGCCTTACTCTTGACCTTATACTTCTCTTCAACAAATCCATTGTACTTCATGTGAATGTTCACACGCCTTACTCTTGACCTTATACTTCTCTTCAACAAATCCATTGTACTTCATGTGAATGTTCACACGCCTTACTCTTGACCTTATACTTCTCTTCAACAAATCCATTGTACTTCATGTGAATGTTCACACGCCTTACTCTTGACCTTATACTTCTCTTCAACAAATCCATTGTACTTCATGTGAATGTTCACACGCCTTACTCTTGACCTTATACTTCTCTTCAACAAATCCATTGTACTTAGTGTGAATGTTCATACGCCTTACTCTTGACATTATACTTCTCTTCAACAAATCAATTGTACTTCATGTGAATGTTCACACGCCTTACTCTTGACCTTATACTTCTCTTCAACAAATCTATTGTACTTCATGTAAATGTTCACACGCCTTACTCTTTACCTTATACTTCTCTTCAACAAGTTCATTGTACTTCATGTGAATGTCACACGCCTTACCCTTTACCTTATACTTCTCTTCAACAAATCCATTCTGCTTCCTGTGAATGTGTATAAAATTGCTTGGTGAGTGGCAAACAGTGTAGATCCTGATCAGACTCCACGATCTGCCGCGTCTGATCTGGGTCTACACTGTTTACTCAGGCCTGTTTGTCCGAATACGTAGAGTATATCCGGTAATTGATCGAATCGACACCCCCACCCCCTCCGCCTTCAAATCATTCTTGATCCGCCCCTGGGTCTGTTTTTTCTTCAGGAGGCTCATTCATAGATTGTTTCTATCTCTCGTTAATCAAAATATCACCATAATCTAACCGGTTCATCTTCAACCTTCTGTCCAATAGGACAAGAGTGTAATTTACGTTCCCTTGGTCCAGAACAAAGTGTACAGGCTGACATTTAGAGATAGGCAGCGGCAAACATATGTTTAACAATACGCAATTCCGGCCCGATAGATCAAACATTGTTAAATGGGTCGTTATTCCACAAAACCTCCATGACCATTCCACTTTAATAAGATGTCGGAAGGGAGACAACACTAAAAAATACTTTTTCCATCCTTCTATAAAGAGGTCTACTCTGAAATGAAAGAATTTGCTCCACTTGGTGCCAATTCTTTTCTTTTAGAGAAGATGCCTTGAGAAGGGGCATGATGTACAGGAAAGCAAACAGGAAGTCGCAGTTGACCTCCCCCGCCCCCTCATTGAAGAAACTTTTCACCCCTTGAAGAATTTATCAAGGGACACGAGTCCCCTTCAGATGAAGGATTTTTCCTGGATATGCAAATGGAAAAGGGCTCTGATATCAGTGGTGATCAGCGAAATCCCGGCTCAAGCAATGTATTCATACAGTATGATCAAGGTTCTTTATTCGTCGATATGTTTTCTTATTTTCGAGCTTGATTTGGACGTATTCTACCATTCTATCTGCAGGGAGCTTTAGCAAGAAGCCAGGCTCAGTAGTGAGTTTGAGCACAAGTATTATTAAGCATTAAGCCTTTCCAGGAACAGTGTAAGTTGGATAACTGCCCGCGCTTGACATGACCCTAGTGGGTTGACTGGGCCGTACAACTACAACTACAAAAAAAAAAAAAAAAAAAAAAAAAAAAAAAATAAAAAATAAAAAAAAAAATAAATAAAAATAAATGGGAAACATCTTTTTCTCAGCCATCACGAAAACATGCCTATATGATGTTGATCCCCTTGAACCCCATTTTTGTAGTAAAACTGGGGTTCACAGGGGTATATATTATTTTTCTTTTTCTGCTCAAAAGCATAGATTGTAGGTACTCGTTAGAACCGCCTCGCCGAGGCGGTTCTAGTGGGTACTCGTTAGAACCGCCTCGCCGAGGCGGTTCTAACGAGTACCCAGAATCTCTGTTTTGTGCAGAAATATGAAAAATATCAGAATTTTTATTTGAAAATTTTCATTTTTTTTGGTGGGTTAGTTTTTAGTATATTTGAATAGGCGTGTTTTCATAATGAATCGTAACTTTCTCTTAAAGGGGGCTCTTCTCTTTATTCAGATGTTCTCCAGTTGAATCGCGAACCGAAGGACAGTGCAGTTTTAGCATCCAATGTGCCCGTGATACTGATGGTGCGGGTTCCGACCAGAAAATCTCCCTCCCCCACCCACCCACCCTCGAACCTTGGACCTGTAACACCTGAGACAAATGTACTAACCATCGTGCTACCACAGTTTCTCTATCCTACAGTATTAGTTGATTCTGGAAGTGGTAGTGAAATATCAAGTCAGACTGTGCGAATGCAAAAACTAATCAAGGATTCCTTTGCCGACATATGACATAAGGATCCATTTCCCAAGTTAGACATTAAATGTGTTCCATAGCCTTGCGACCGTAGGCGCAGTAGGAGTTAGAACCATTCACTTGCCACCAAGCTCCCGTGTCTTATGATACAGTATGGAAAAGGCGAGCCCAATTCCTCTCCTTTCGCTGCGTTCAACCCTCCCTCGAACGGTATACAATCACATCTGGGTTGAAAGAAAAAGTTCTTCAATCGATGGTCTGAGCTCGGCTCTAACCCGCAACCTTCAGCATCAAACACTCAAATCACCCGACTACGGCGCCCCTCTCAGGGATTATATACAGTAAAATTCCGCGATTCAGACCACTCGAAATTAAGACCACTGCCCTATTAAGACCATCTTTTATCAGTCCCAAATATGTTCTTTCTTATTATGGTAAATGCTCTAAATTAGAGCACCAAATACACCGCACAACCGGTGCCTTTGACACAGCTGACTATTGAGACGACAGCTGTCAACATTGTTGACATAAAAACGGGTATGTGAAGAAATTGTGCCGTTAAAAATCCAGAAAGAAAGCATTTGACTTTTATGCATTATTGGGACATTATCTAATGTCTGAAGGCCCCGCAGCAGTAATCTGATTTAATTTCACACAGCGGCATAAGCCTATATGAGGTAGCCGTAAAAAAATGTTTCTTGAAATTTGCACCAAAATCCGTTTTCTGTTAGGGTCGTACTTTCAAGGAATCAAATCTGGTATTTTCTCTTGAATGAAATAAATCTTCAATCATTCAACAGTTATTCTGCAAAATTTGGCGTCGCAGCTCGGTTTAATAACGAACTTATACGCTTCCACACGGAGCAAATGTCTGAAAAACGACTGCCTTTGCCTATAGATAAATTTTTATTTGGCTAATTCGCAGGGCAGAGAAGAAAATTTGAAGGTTTGCAGATCAGAATGTCAATAGTTTCTTCCAGAAAAAAAGGCGCTCTGACTGAGTTTGCACCAATGCATTAATTCAGCTTCGTGATTTTGTGTGTTCCTTGTTTCCAAGGGTAATATTTTTTTACTTTTACATTACTCTACTGAAGCTAGCGTTGTGCGTGGTCTCCCCGTACGTCATCATAGAGCGGGTTGTATTTTATATTTTATTTCCTTTGGGATAATTGAGACCATCCTGGTTATCGAATTCCGCTTCAACCGGCGCTGTGGGGGTGGGGGTTCGTGGTGGTGGTGGTGGTGTGTGTGTGTGTGTGGGGGGGGGGGGGGTGGTGGGTGGGGAGGAGGATTGTGGGAGTAGGAGTCAGGTGTGTGTGTGTGTGTGTGTGTGTGCGCGGGGTGGAGAGTACATGTAGCCTCGCAAACGACAGTGTTCCATTCGAAAAGACTCAATTAAACGGAGTCTCGATTTTCGTGATTTTGTGTGTTCTTTTTTTTTTCCAAAGGCAATCCTTTTTTGACTTTAATTCCCAACGCTACGTTACCGTAACAAGTGGATCTGTTTCAATATCCAAAAACTACGTCACCGTAACAAGTAGATCTATTTCAACTTCCCAACGTTACGTACGTTACCGTAACAAGTACATCTATTTCAGCTTCCCAACGTTACGTCACCGTTACATGTAGATCTATTTCAACTTCCCAACGTTACGTACGTTACCGTAACAGGTACATCTATTTCAGCTTCCCAACGTTATGTCACCGTTACAAGTAGATCTATTTCAACTTCCCAACGTTACGTACGTTACCATAACAAGTACGTCTATTTCAGCTTCCCAACGTTACGTCACCGTTACAAGTAGATCTATTTCAACTTCCCAACGTTACGTACGTTACCGTAACAAGTACATCTATTTCAGCTTCCCAACGTTACGTCACCGTAACAAGTAGACTCGAGGGGTGGGGGGTAACTTAGGGATAATTTTGGTACGGGTGTGCGAGCTAGTATTTCAAAACCTACCCCATTCATATACCTGGCCTTCGAAAAAACGGACCCATTCATATACTTGATCATCCAAAATGTTGACCTATTCATATACTGCCCTTTGGCGTTTTGTACCCATTTTTTGGCGGTTATCACACAAATATCACAGTCAATTCATGTAATACCAAGAGGATAAGCAGCCTCGAAAAATCTCTGAGCGAAAAATATGTGCATATACCAGGATGTCAGAAAAATGGGGCCTTTCACACAGGAATCCAGAAAAATCGGGCCATTCATATACGTTTTGTTGAAAAAAGGGGGCAAATCATATACCTGGCAGCGCTGAAAAAAGCGGGCTATTCGGCACGCACATCCGTACTATGCCATATATAGGAAGTTAGCCCCCCACCCCCACCCCGCCTCCCCCCCCCCCCCTCCCGGAGCAAGTAGATCTATTTCAACTTCCCAACTTTAACAAGTATAGATCTATTTTAACTTCCCAACTTAGCTCTGACAGCTCCATAGTAAATTTCAGCAGACGACATATTAAAATATTTCCATTTTTGTTTTCTCCAGAAAACAGGTTTTGACATTTTATGGAATGTCAAATCCTGATGCTCTTGGATAAAATAAGAAGAAAAAAAAATATCGACTTTGTCGTCTGCTTAATTAGCTCAGAGTGTGGTAAAGGGTAAAAGTATGATCTAAATTTAACATTGAATTCAAATGAGAATTTTACTTCCTTAACACGTATTGTATGTTGACTGATAGCATTGCGCGTGCAGCGTACATCCGGGGTATAGACGTAGGCAACACAGAAAAACAAAGCGGAATTAAAAGGTATAATAAGCTAACAAATTAGATTGAAGTCGAACTGGAATAGGAATAGCTACATAAATTAAGGTATATTTTAGGCTCGTACTTTAATTACTCATCCAGTGCTTATATTTTAACATATTAACGCTTAACATGCTGTATAAAATACAAGTGGACGATCTTTTTATATTTTTTTTTTCGCTCCAGAAAATATCTTAAACATTCGTGTAAAGATTTCCAGTAGGAGTCAGTTTTGTATGAAACGCCAAATTCTATGTTCTGGAAAAAACAAGAACAAAAAACAGGGTACTAACTGCTACATTATGTAGTTTGCTGGGTATGCCCTGAGCGTGCGGACGGTTAACATCACCTGATAGTCAAATGATCGACAGTCACATAAAGTTTATACAGAAGCATGTAATGGTTAGACGAGACACAAAATCCAGGAAAAAGATCCAAATGAAAGAGCATAAACAAAAGATGTTTTTAGAATCAACCCAGCGGGCACACAACGCCTACCCAACGCTGATTCAAGGTCTTGACGTCGGATCAACGCCGACTGTACGGCCATCCAACGCGGCGCGCCGGTTGTGCAATAAAAAGATCCATATATGCACCATACATAATTCTTTTCCAATAAGTCACCATCTTAACGTTCTGCACATACAGAGATGTTAAATACATATCATCAATGAACCATTTTAATGTTCCCTCCACGAAACCCAGTATGTCACTAAATTTATGCCTGAATAATTTTGACCCCACCCCACCCCGCCCCCCCCCCCCCCCACCCACCACCACCACCTTAAATCCCACTTTTATAAAGTAGAACTGGGTTTACGGGGATAAACATTATTTTTCTTATTTCTGCTCTAAAATATAGATTGTGGGTACTCGTTAGAACCGCCTCATCGAGGCGGTTCTAACGTGTATCCACAATCTATGTTTTGAGCAGAAATATGAAAAATATCAGAATTTTGTATCTGAAAATTTTCATTTTTTGGTGGTAAAATTTCAGTATATTTGAAAAGGTTTTGTTTCGTTATGCGATGCACACAATAGATAAATACTAGGCTCCCAAAGTAGTCTACTTGGTAAAGAAGACCACTTTGTATGCTACGTTGTTTCAGCTCCCTACAGAACATACTTGGCAATTGGTCCTGAATTTACGCAAATATCTTAAACATATATTCTCTTATTATTAATTAAATGGATATTAGTTAATTCCATGTAACAGTATTCGTGATATTAAAAGCCCAACAACGGGACGATCAGATGCATGTTCATTGTGAATCAAGTAGGCAGACCAGAGTACCAGTGTTCCGAAAATAAGCCGAGAAACAGTATTTCCTACAAGATTCCATGTACGCCCAGCGGAGACTCAGATCAGCCTGCTATTCTGCATGAAGGCGATTTTGATCCTTGGCTACCCACAGAGTGTACTGCAAAGATCGTGATCAGACTGTGCAGACGTGCAGGCTGATCAGAGTCTTCGATGGGCGCTCATGCAATCTTGTAGAGAATGATGTGACCAGGCTCGAATTTTTGTCTACATGACAAGTGAACTTTTTGATTTGCATTTTGGTAAAGCAAGCCTATCAAACGACTGAATGCGTAACCATCGGTTAAGAACGTAAAAACAATTAGACCGACATCGGTTAGGCATTCAATGACTCAGTAAAGGTAAACAAACTTTTCATTTTCTGTGTTTCATGAGCGCTACAAATGTTTTGAGGAATTTTTGTAGAAAAACGGGAAATTACATTCAACCGCCCATTGATTTCGGCGTCTTTGGAGTAAATCTCAGACAACCTACTACACGCATATTGGCTGAATTATTTTTCGCATGCTTAATGTGTACCGAAAGCCAAAGAAAACACGTCATGGTCACGTCATGGTCTGTAGATGTGCATCTGTTTTTTTTTTTTTTTTTTTTTTTGTTTTTTTTTGCCTTATCGTAAATTTAATTGTTATCACCTTTTGACTTTTTAACTTAGCCATTTCTGTCCGTCTGTCCGTTACGCTTTGTATTTGTACAGGAATAGTTAAGGCTAGGACCATGAAATTTTATGTATAACATATCTAATCCCCTTTGTTTGTTTTATCATTTTTGTCATTTTTCCAAGATAAGTGTTCGTCGTTTTTCCGTCGAGGTTCTCCCTGTGGTGTCCCCTTTCACGACTTAATCATTTGGCGACGGACGGTAGGTACCTTGTGTGCGCCACTCCTCATACAGTTTTCAACCGATTAATCTGAAACTTTGCAGGTTCTTTTGTCAATTTTTGTAGATGTGTATGTGATTTGGGCATTATCGTCAAACCGACCTCAGTGGCTCAGTTGGATGCGCGTCCGACTGGCGAGCAGGAGGTTGCGGGTTCGACCCCCGCCGGGTCGGCAACATTCTTTCGTGGCGATTTGATGATGAAATATTTTCTTCGACCATTCTCTACCTTCTGCTGATTCAAGAAGGGCAGTTGTCACACACACACACACACACACACACACACATATATATATATATATATAGAGAGAGAGAGAGAGAGAGAGAGAGCATCGACGTCGCTGCGACGTCACAATGACGGTTAGAACGACGTTATTATGGCGTTACGTATTTGCCGGTACATGTATATTTATTTACAAATGAGGCGAAACATTAGAAAAGTACCTTCTGACATGTGCACTCAAAGAAGATCCAAATCAGCTGTGCATTCGTTCAGTCTGATCAGAGACTGTTGTCCGCATGAAGAAACATTGCATCCTTGACTATCCCAAACTGCGAATAGTGATGATTGTGATCAGACTGTGCGAATGCGCAGGCTGATTCGAGTCTTCGTTTGGTGCATATTTCTAAAGGTACATTTCCTCACTTTGCGCCTCAAAGTTTTCCACTCGTATTTTGCTTTCAGAATGGCTGAAGCTTCTATTGGTGATGCCACGGGAGTGGTAGAAGGGGAGTCTTTCACAGGACATGGGTGTTCAGACCAGGTCGTTGACCCCTGGTGTGAACCCTGCTTTGAAAACACAAAGACGAAGATAGATGCTGTTTGCTTCTGCCCAGAATGTAACATCTTTCTCTGTAGATCATGCCATGACTCATACAAGAAATTGCCAATATTGCAAGATCATACTGTTCTACGAGGGTCAAGGATGCCGAAATCACATGCGGATAAACCTGTTAAGTACCCTTCTTGTGAATTACATGCAGGAAACACAAACGATCATTATTGTATAGAACACCATAGACTGGTATGCAACGAGTGCATAAAACAAGACCATCTAAGATGTAACAATATGACGATATCAGATATTTGTAAAAGTTTAGGCTCTGATGACATTAAACAGTTCAAGACGACTGTTGATAGTATAAAACGAAATGTAATTGATACACAATCAGAATTAGACAGGAATATTGGAGACCTGGAGAAACAGAAGAAAGCAATGATCGAGAAAGCAGAACAGGAGCGAGATAAGATTATTTCTAAGGCTAAAGAGCTGTTTGAAGAAACTGTATCAGATATAACTGAACTTTGTCAGAAGAAAACCTCTCAAATAACAGAACAAATATCAACACTGACAGATGAAATACATACCCTGGATGAAATTATTGAAACTCTTAATAAAATGATAACTACCAACTTTGATGAAAACTTGTTCGTTCGAATCCAACGTATTGTTAAAAATGCACAAGAATGCAAGAAGGAACTTGACTCTATGACTAGCCAAGCACAAAAGACAGAGTTTTTATTCGCCTTAAGCATGGATGTATCTACCTTTCTGAATGATAGCAAAACACTGTGCGATATTCAGGAAAAATTGACAGAAATTGGCCCAAATAACGGTATTGAAAATATAGTCTTCCCGCATTCGTCTTCGCTGATTAGTAAGACAAATCCAGTTTCAAAGTCTAGAGATATAGCACAGATGCTGACTGCTAAGAAAGTGGCATCGTTCAGCGTTAGTATCCCGGATGATAAAGGAGCATGTCATGTCTGTGGAATAGCAGTAGCAAACAATGACATAATACTTGTTTCTGATTTCGGAAATAAATCATTGAAAATATTTTCATATGACAACAAGTTACTCTCATCTGTACCATTGCATTCCCCTTGCTATGGCGTCACAGTAACGTCTGGAACAACTGCAGTAGTAAGTACGTACGATAACAAACTGCATTACGTGGATATTTCTGATCCGTCGTCAGCAACAGTACAGAGATCTATATCACTAGGTTACTTGGTCGGTGGTATGGCAACGTATCATAACAAGTTAGTTGTCACCTCTTGGAATGAACCAAGGAGTGCAAAAATGATCGACATGAATGGACAAGAGTTGTGGTCTATCTCAAAGGGCCCTGATAATCAACAGTTGTTTGACAAACCATTTGGTGTTGTGATAAATAAAATGAGTGACACAGATACAGTGATAGTGTCAGATTGGGGCAAGGAATTATTGACGATACTGAGTACCAGCAATGGCACTCTACTGAAGACAATTGATGTGAAAGGGAAATTTCCTCTTGGGCTTACCGTGGATAACAATGGCAACATCATTCTTTGCTGTAAAAAGACACGGGAAATATTAGTCTGGTCAAATGACTTTACAAACTCTAGGATTCTTCTTTCAGGGCAGGAGCTACGACCGGGTCCATGTGTTATAGTGTACAGTTGTCGATCTGGTGAACTCCTTGTTGCTTATTACAAAACTAATGAAATTGACAGATTCCAGCTTTCTGTGGCAGAAAAATTACATCTTACAAATTCTTGATAGTGGGTCAGAGGAGATAAAATAACAAACATATAATGTATATATGATTCATAACGAGGAAAATTGTACCTTATAGCATATGAGACCAGTGCAGACTCAGAAATTGACAGATCTTAGCTTTCTGTGACAGAAAAAATATATCTTACTTATTCTTGATAGTAAGTCAAGGAGATAAAATAACAAAGATTTATGATGCACAACGAGAAAAAATGTACCTTAAGGCATGTGCGCCCAGCGAAGACTCAGATCAGACTGCGCATCCGCGCAGTCTGATCAGAGTCTTCGCTGAGCTTTCTGTAAATCCTTACATGAAAATATAATTGAAGATACCCAGGAAATGTCACAATCACGAAACACAACCCTCCCGAGACACAAAAAGAAGGAGAAATGAGGAATAAAGGAGGAAGAACAAACACCATATGAAGCCATAGACGTGCAAAGACTTGAAGAACTGCAACAGAGGAACCGCCTTTGGACGGTCGGTTGTAAACCTACTGGGCCAAAGATCCAAGGTTTTTGCAAGCAGGCAATGAAGACTTGATCAGGATGCACAGATGAGTTGATCTGAATCTTCGCTGGGCGTACTTGTTATAAGATACATTGTATGCCGTTGCGGCTCTTATACGGACGCATTCGGTTTCTTTGTATGTCTACTTCCGCTTTAAGGAGGATTGATACAATTTCTAGGGAAAGAGAAAAAAAAAGAAAGAGAAGGAAAAAGAAACAAAAATTAAGAAAAAAAGTCAAATTGACATATGCTGAGTTTTGTCTCAGAAAACGTAGCTTTTGACATGGCACCCAGAGAAGATTCAGGTCAGTCTGCGCATTCGGGCAGTTTGTTCAGAATCTTCAATGAGCGCATCATCACGGAAACACCCCATATAATTTTGACCCCCTTAAATCACACTTTTGTATAGTAAAATTTGGATTTACAGGAATATACACTACTTTTTTTATTTGGCTGATAAAACATAGATTGTGGTCCTCGTTAGAACTGCCTCGCCAAGGCGGTTCTAACGAGTACCCACAATCTATGTTTTGAGCAGAAATGTGAAAAATATCAGATTTTTTTTATCTGAAAATTTTCCCTTTTTTTTGTTGTAAGAGTTTCAATATATTTGAATAGACGTGTTTTCCTAATTTTTGGATACACAGTGATGCAAAGTTTCTCCATGCGGACAACAAAGACTCTGAGAAGACTGCACAGTTTTTTTTTTTTTTTTTGTTTTATTTTGATCATTGTTTTATTATATTATTTGTTGATGTAATATTTTTTGTAATGTTTTATCATAAGTTTTGTACAAATTTAGTGCGTGCACATACATAGAAAACACAACCACCTTATATCACTATTGCTGGGTTCCAAACAAATGTATCGATTATATAGATAAAATACCTTCTATGGTAATTTTTCTGTATAATCTATATATATTGTGTTTGGATACAATTTTCTGGGGTCCATCTGTAAACTGGTCCACAGCCACAACCGTACTGTGACCCCGTTATGAAAAGGTTCCGATGTGTTTGTTTATTAACGCTTAGCATGATGAGTCAAAATTAGGCATACAACATTTTATGATTTTTTCTATTTTCACCAGAAAATAGGCTTTGACATTTTATGATAATTGTCATTGCCTATTTTTTCTGGGAAAAATAAGAAAACTATTAACAATTTGTTGTTTGTTGTATTTGCCCAGATAGTGCTAAAGATTAATTTTGATTATCAAATTATGTCAGTTACTTTTTGCAGCGCCACATTTTATATTGTTTCTTACTTATTGTAGATATTTCACAATAAACAGAGCAGTTCACGTTTTCTTTGTCCTCTATTCAATACAAAGCAGAAGACATATCCTTTGGATTCTTTAAAAATAAGTTAAGTTATAGATAAACCATGGTTATTGTCGAGGTTTTGGGTATACTGTAAATTTTATACCATAGTTTGGTGAACTGTCACTGTCTGACCCCAAACGAGGCGGAGCCGAGTTTGGGTCAGACAGTGAAAGGTCACCAAATTATGATATAATTTACAGTATTCCTAAAACCGAGACAAGAACATGGTTTATCTGTTTTAACCAATGTATGGGACTGTTTTTGTTTTTGTTATTTTCTTACAAAGACTATACTTTTATTTATTTAGTATATCTTTTTCTACTTTTTTACTTTTATTTCTCTTTTTTTTTATGTTTTTATGGTAAAGTGGTAACAGGCAGTCTGATGAAATGCTGTACCAATTGACCTTATGTACTAAAAAGGATGAAACACCCCACCCTTTTTTAATTAAACTAACTGAGGCAATACTGCTAAAATCTGATTGGTTGCAATCTTGTCAATCACAAGAAATTACATCAGCATCTTAATTTGGTCAAACTTTGTTGCAGTCTGGTTGGTCAGCTGTAGCTTTGGTCATTATAATATACTCCAGACAGACTGTCTGGTTTCATGTGTTTTATTCAACAAAAAATGTCATTTTTAAATAGAAAGTTGCTCAGTGCAGAAGTAAATTTGAAGTTCCTCTAACCTTTACCACTCTCTGGATAATATCAGCAGACAATATATTTAATGATACTTTCTTAGTTTTTCCAGCCAACAGAATTTGACATTTCATGCGTATTGTCTCTAGTTGAGACAATGTACATGAAATGTCAAATCCAGTTACCTGAGAATAAGAAAACCATTTAAAAAATGTCATCTGCTGAAAATTGATGGTTAGCACTCTGGACATTTTCAGCAGACAACATATTGGTGATAGTTTTTTTTTTTCCAATAAACATTTGACATTTGGAGACAATTTGCATGAAATGTCAAAATCTGTTTTCTAGGAAAAAATACGAAAATGCTCAAATTGTCTGCTGAAACAAAATTCAACATACAACATTTTGAAATATTTTTCTTATTTTTCCCAGAAAACAAAAACATGTTTTTTTGTTTTTTTTTTGTTTTTTTTTTTGGGGGGGGGGGGGGGTGGGGTGGGGGGGGGGGAGTGGACAATATCAACTTGTCATCGCCTGCGGAATTAGCCCAGAGAGTGGAAAAGGTTAAGGTGACAGTCATTCTAAAGTACACCTGTGAGATCTATAAATAAAACCATGGGTTAATTTTCAAATCTGAAAATTATCCCATGGTCCAGCTATGGTATAATTTTCGGTTAGTGAGATTTAACCTTAGTTTTATTTACATAGAGACAATGGCACATCCATTGGTTAAGTCTTAGTTATACCATGGTTCGTGCGCATGTACGATGCGATAATGCATGAGCGTCAGCGAGTGCATTATCGCACGTACATGCGCAGAACCATGGTATAACTGATTTATCACATTTGCATGCATGTAGGTCATCTACATCGCAAGATATTCCATGTTGAATGTTGGGAATTTAGGCCACTATGTGATAATTTGCAGTTATCGTATGCGAAATCAGTTTTACATCTGAGCTGTGACGCAGGAAAATAGCGGTTATTGCATATGCGAACAGCAATGGTTTAGGTGAACCTGCGCATCCGCAGTCTCGTCAGAATCTTCGCTGTTCGCTCAAATAAACTGCAGATCAAGGGAAACCTACTGCCTAAGAACCAGTGTTCTAAGATCGTGTTCGGGCTGAGCATGCACACTGAAACATTGGCTTTAGAGACTCTCCGAATGGCCTTTTTCCTGTGTCTTGGCTCGTGTATGGCTTGATATTTTTTAGCTTTTCAGAGATGGAGAAAATTCTCCATCGAACCCGCAGAGATGAGCTTCCATGTTTCAGATGTCGGAAGTATCCTCGACCTTTCGGAAATAGAAGGGGATGTGGCAGTCATACCCAGTTTAGACGAACCGTTCGTTCCTTGTATTCAGTGCAATGGAAAATTTCTCTTATTGAGTGGAAACCCCGAAACGTTTGCTGAAAACATGTACTTTTCTTTGATCACGTCAAAAATATTTCAAAGCATGCAGCCGCCAGAGACAGCCATTGCAAATTACACAAAGGGCCATATCTGCTGAGCAACCCTACTGATTGTCATGATATTTGTTGCTAAATGTTCCTCTCTTCACAGGCGCTTGAAGTTCTGAGCTCAAACCCCACTCAAAATGCTAAACTTCAAGGTTAATATTGACGTAGTCTATATGCAATGTCGTAATGGCTCATCTAGCCGAAATATTTAAAAGGTTTGACCTGTTTTAGCATTTAAACTTCAAGCGCCTGTGCTCTTTCCGATATTATTCTTCAAGAGTATTTGCACATGTTTGCAATCCTATTCCTTTAACATAGATTTTGCAGTTATGTTTTAATCTGATTTAGCCTTTATATGTTTAAGTATTTACATCAGTGACCAGCCTCGTAGTCTGTTGTGTGAACTATATATGGGAGAGTTAAGGGTGGAGTTATTCTTGGCGACTGTTGCGACTTTAAGACACCAGTCCGCACAAAACATTCAATTTTCTTCATGGCTCCCAGTGAAATCTGCCTTATGGTGCAGATTTCAGTAATACTCATAGAATAAATCATGTATTTTAACACCAGTACATGAAATCTAGTTTTCATATTTCGTCGACAGCCGTATCATTCAGACTATAATATCATCGACGGTCGTATCGCTGGTCATCGACGTCCGTATCCCGATATTTTTCAAATGTCCATAAAATCTCCCAGAGTGCATGAATTATGCCAAACACACTTTGTTGTAGAAGCGTAAATGGTAGTTGAAATATACAGTCAAACCTGTCTTAAGCAGCCACCCATGGGAAGCTTAAAATGTGGCTGCTGAAGGCAGGTGGCTGCTTAATAAAGTTCAAATATATAAATCTATGAATTTTGGGGCAACTTTCCTCTGGCTGCTTAATACAGGTTGGCTGCTTAATAGAGGTGACCACTAACACAGGTTTGACTGTATAAGGCGTTTTATTGCTTTCGTACCTTTCATAATGCATTACATCACGAAAACATACCTATATAATTTTGACCCCCTTGAACCCACTTTTATATAGTAAAACTGGGGTTTACAGGGGTATACATTATTTTTCTTATTTCTGTCCAAAACATAGATTGTGGGTACTCGTTAGAACCGCCTCGCCGAGGCGGCTCTAACGAGTACCCACAATCTATGTTTTGAGCAGGATTATGAAAAATATCAGATTTTTTTTAATCTGAATATTTTCAGTTTTTGGAGGTGGAATTTTCTATATATTTGAATAGGCATGTTTTCGTAATGGACTAATGACATTCTATGAAAAATGATTTATCGAAGGAACCGGTATTTTTTAGTATTTTTCAGCGTCACAACTCTCTATAAGTGAACAGACAAATAAAACGTTGTCTCTTTAAAAAGTCGACAGCGTTTGTAAATGTTAAAACTTACATTTTCGCCTCTCCAAGGGCGTCAAAATCATGTTGTCCCTCTGTCGACATCCGTACTGCTCGGGCGAAAACCGTATTTCTCGGTCGACAGCAGGTTTTTGCAGTACCAGCTCGGTCGACAGCACAGGTAGCGATTTTGGTATTACCCCCATGCTCTATGTAACGCTGGGTCAAGGGGGTATTACCCCCATGCTCTATGTAACGCTGAGTCAAGGGGATAATAACAAAATAACTACTTGTGCTGTCGACCGAGCCGTTACTGCGTAGAGTTGCTGTCGACCGAGAAATATGGTTTTCGACCGAGCAGTACGGATGTCGACAGAGGAATGACTGTTTGGATGCCCGCTCGGAGGGTATTTTAGGGTATGTTTCGATATTTTTATTTTCAGACTATTTCTTTATTATTTAGCTATTCTTAGAATTGTTTTGGATGGCTGGCTGACCGCTTGGTTTTATGCTGAGGGGAATCAAAGGGGAAACTGGACAAAATAAGCAATTAATGGGTACGGGGGTGATCTCAATAACCGCCATATGCGCCTTTCTCGCACGATAGCTTCGTTTCGTCATTTAGACATACCGCAATATAAATCTATAGAGTGGTTGTAGAGTCAGAATGTTACGAATAAAAAAGCTTACTTGATTTTAGATCATCTGCGTCTTTCGTTGTACCATTTATTCATCTTCATCATTAAATTTAACATTTCTCTACCATCGCTTCTTTTGCTTAGTCATATGTTGTCAAAACACACACACAGAGAGAGAGAGAGAGAGAGAGAGAGAGAGAGAGAGATTGCAGGCCTGAAACCTATGACATATATTTATTGTCATACAGTTTTTTTCAATCAAGTCAATACGTCGAAAAACAGTAACAGGATCAGACTGGGGTGTCCATTACGAAAACACGCCTATTTAAATATATTGAAAATTTTACCACCAAAAATTGAAAATTTTCAGATAAAATTCTGATATTTTTCATAGTTCTGCTCAAAACGTAGATTGTAGGTACTCGTTAGAACCGCCTCGCCGAGGCGGTTCTAACGAGTACCCACAATCTATGTTTTTGAGCAGAAATAAGAAAAATAATGTATACCCCTGTAAACCCAAGTTTTACTGTATAAAAGTGGGGTTTAAGGGGGTCAAAATTATATAGGCGTGTTTTCGTGATGCCAAGTGGTTTGTGCTGTCGACTTGCAAGTTGAAGATCATGAGTTCGAACCCCGCTCGGGTCGAAACAATTTCAGACCACAAGTACATCTAATCAGTGACTATTACGGTTTCCTTATATGTCACTGACCGAACTAATACTCGTCGTGCCCTGGGATGAGCATACAGGGAATGACGTGCCCTGGGATGAGCATATAGGGAATCATTTAAATAGGTATTTGGTGACCGGGACCGGTACCAAGCGCGCATGAGCGAGGGCGATCTATGAAAGCAAGGCTGAAAGACTATTAAGTTAAACTTCTTGATCTAAATGAAATAAGCCTATTAAAGATAGATTCAGTTGAAGGAACCTTCTTAAGAGAAATTTAGTTTTACGTACCTTGCTTGTAATGGAAAACATGCTTTTTCACTTCTCAGGATCATAAACATTTATCCTTTGTTGTCTGGTCAGAAATTTTGAGACTCGGACGCTTTCGTGTCCTCTTGATATCTTTATACCGTTTGGTACTAAATTGTACCAATCAACAAAGCGTTGGTACGATATCCGTGTGTACAAATTGTGCCCTCCCTCCACCCCCAACACACCGTTTGCAGGTATGTTTCTATTTTGTTATGAAATACTTTATGATGTCCCTTTCTCACTAAAATCAGGCCAATATTTTGGAAGTATTCCATTCTATGTCTCGATATTTGTATGACTTACTATATATATCGATAATGACTTATTTGAACAAATGGTTGATACCGTTTATCCAAAAGAACTACAGATAAATAAATCTAATACCGCTGACACCGAAGCGACGTTTGTGGATATGAATTACCCATTACATGTACGAAAACATACCTGTTTAAATATACTGAAAAATTTACCACCACAAAATGAACACTTTCAGATAAAAAATTCTGATATTTTTCATATTTCTGCTCAAAACCTAGATTGTTGGTACTCGTTAGAACCGCTTCACCGAGGCGGTTCTAACAAGTACTCACAATCTATGTTTTTGAGTAGAAATAAGAAAACTAATGTATACCATGTAAACCCCAATTTTACTATACAAAAGTGGGATTTAAGGGGGACAAATTATATGGGCATGTTTTCGTGATGAATACCTAATGACATAATATTCACTAAAATCTATGACAAATTTGACTACTTTGATTTTAAATTTGTAAATTTTCAGTTTTTGGATGGCGATCGAAGTCCCTCGTGCTACATCCTATGATGTATGTATTCTCACTAAGTTCGTTTTGAGTGATTTTAATAATCGAAATAAAAGTTTAACTGCTATGATTCCTTTAACACAAACAACGTAAAACATTTAAGATTTATCGCCGTCATTCTGCGAATAATATACAATTGTCTGTCTGTCTGACTGTCTGTAATGGCTGATTTCTCAGAATCTACTGTGTTATAGACATTCTTTTGCATATGTTATACCTCGGGTGTACTGCAAGTATCAACGAGCACTTTAGAACAAGTTTCTTCTTCTTCAGAATCAATATTCGAGTCTTGAATAAAAACCCAGATAGCTGGCTTCTGATCTGGATCTGCACTTTTTGCCATTCAGTATTTGAATTTATATGAACAATCTGGATCAAATAATCCGATTGGCTAAAAATTAGTGATGGGCATGGCTTCTTAATTTATTCAACATAACAAGCGTTAATTATATAGCGGTGGGTCGGTCCTCAGACTAAATGGTGGCTCCTCTTCCATCAGTTTCAGATCTGGATCTGCACTTTTTCCCATTCAGTATTTGAATTTATATGAACAATCTGGATCAAATAATCCGATTGGCTAAAAATTAGTGATGGGCATGGCTTCTTAATTTATTCAACATGACAAGGGTTAATTATATAGCGGTGGGTCGGTCCTCAGACTAAATGGCGGCTCCTCTCCCGTCCGTTTCAGATAGTCTTGTTCATCATGGTCCTGTTTATGTTTTTCTCGTGTTTTGGCTCCAGATCGCCATTGAGTCCTTTGCATTGTTTCGTCACAATGTTTTTCTTTGTATGTTTCAGAGATGAGATTGAGGATCACAATGCGAATCAGACATATACTGGAGCAGTATCAGAATAAAAGATGGAGTTTCGCGCGAGTAAACCTGGTTAAAGCCTCCACGCTGACCCCCATCCCTTCTCACCTCACACAGTGGCCGTCCAGCTGACGTCCCAAACCGAAGGACAGTGCAGTGCATCAGCATCCGCCTTGCCATTACGAAAACACGCCTATTCAAATACACTGAAAATTTTACCACCAAAAAATGGCAATTTTTCAGATAAAAAATTCTGATATTTTTCATATTTCTGCTCAAAAACATAGATTGTGGGTACTCGTTAGAACCGCCTCGGCGAGGCGGTTCTAACGAGTACACACAATCTATGTTTTTGAGCAGAAATAAGAAAAATAATGCATACCCCTGTAAAGCCCAGTTTTACTATATAAAAGTGGGGTTTGAGGGGGTCTAAATTATATAGGCGTGTTTTCGTGATGGCCAATGATGTTGACGGTGCATGCTCTGAACCAGAACATTCCTCACCCCGAAACTAAGACCTGTAGCACCAGAGGCCAATGTACTAACCATCATGTTGCCGCGCTGTCGATATTCTGCCCTGTTAGTTGATACTGAAAGCAGAAGCGAAATCTCTGATCAGACTGCCCGAATGCACAAATTACATCACGAAAACAAGCTTATATAATTCTGACCCCTTTAAACCCTCTTTTATATAGTAAAACTGGGGTTTATAGGAGTATACATTATTTTTTTTCTTATTTTGCTAAAACATAGATTGTTGGTACTCGTTAAAACCGCCTCGACAAGGCGGTTATAAAGAGTACCCACAATCTATGTTTTGATGTTTTGAGCAGAAATATGGAAAATATGAGATTTTTTATCTGACAATTTTCCTTTTTTAGTTGTAAAATTTTCAATATATTTGAACAGTCCGGTTTTCGTAATGACCATAGCTTTCTTTGCCCTCATATGGCATAAGGATCATTTCGCCGGCCTACGTTTGGCATTAAAAGTGTCCTATAGCATTGGTGCCGTAAGCGCAGTAGAAGTAAGAACCACTTCTCGGCCACCCGCTCCATTGTCTTATGATACAACATAATGAAAGGCTTGCCTCTATCCTCTCCATTCGAGCGACATACATTCTTATCTGGGTGAAAAGAATAACTTCTTCAATCGATGATCTGAGCTGGACAGAACCCGCAACCTTCAGCATCACATTCAAACACTCAAATCACCAGACTACGGCGCCCTTCTTTGGTATTAATAACAGTAATATTCCGCTGTTAGGACAACTTGAAATTAAGGCAACTCCCCAATTAGACCAACTTTAATCAGTTTCTTATTATGTAAATGTTTTAAATTAGAACACCAAATACACCGCACAACCGGTGCCTTTGACGACAGCTGACTAACGAGACGACAGCTGTAAACATTGTTGACATAAAAAAAGGGTATGTGAAGAAATCGTGCCGTTAAAAATCCAGAATGACAGCATTTAATTGTTATGCATTATGGGGACATTATCTAATGTCTAAGGCCCCGCAGCAGTAATCTGATTTTTCACACTGTCGCATAAGCCTATATGAGGTAGCGGAAAAAATGTTTCTTGAAATTTGTACCAAAATTCTTTTTCTGTCAGGGTCGTACTTTTCAGGAACCAAATCTGGTATTTCCTCTTGGATAAAATTAATCTTCAATCATTCAACAGATATTCTGCAAAATGCGTCGTCAGAGCTCGGTTTCATAATGAACATTTACGCTTCCACACGGAGCAAATGTCTGAAAAACGACTGCCTTTGACTATAGATAAATTTTTATTTGGCTAATACGCAGAGCAGAGGAGACAATTTGAAGGCTTGCAGACCAGAATGTCAATAGTTTCTTCCAGAAAAAAGGCGTTCTGACTGAGTTTGCACCAATGCATTAATTCAGCTTCGTGATTTTGTGGGTTCCTTGTTTCCAAGGGTAATTCTTTTTTACTTTTAATTTACTCTACTGTAGCTAGCGTTGTGCGTGGTGTCCCCGTACGTCATCATAGAGCGGGTTGTATTTTATATTTTATTTCCTTTGGGATAATTGAGACCATCTTGGTTATCGAATTCCGCTTCAACCGGCGCTGTGGGGGTGGGGGATGGTGGTGGTGGTGTGTGTGTGTGCAGGGGGGAGGGGGGCAGGAGGATTGTGGGGGTAGGGGTCAGGTGTGTGTGTGTGTGTGTGTGTGTGTGTGTGTGTGTGTGTGTGTGTGTGTGTGTGTGTGCGGGGTGGAGAGTAAACGACAGTGTTCCATTCGAAGGGACTCGATTAAACGGAGTCTCCGATTTTCGTGATTTTGTGTGTTCTTTTTCTTTTTCCAAAGGCAATCCTTTTTTGACTTTAATTCCCAACGTTACGTTACCGTAACAAGTGGATCTGTTTCAATATCCCAAAACTACGTCACCGTACAAAGTAGATCTATTTCAACTTCCCAACGTTACGTACGTTACCGTAACAAGTACATCTGTTTCAGCTTCCGAACGTTACGTCACTGTAACAAGTAGATCTATTTCAACTTTCCAACGTTACGTACGTTACCGTAACAAGTACATCTATTTCAGCTTCCCAACGTTACGTCACCGTTACAAGTAGACTCGAGGGGTGGGGGTTAACTTAGGGATATTTTTGGTACGCGTGTGCGAGCTAGTATTTCAAAACGTACCCCATTCATATACCTGGCCTTCGAAAAGACGGACCCATTCATATACTTGATCATCCAAAATGTTGACTTATTCATATACTGCCCTTTGGCGTTTTGTACCCAATTTTTGCTGGTTATGACACAAATATCACAGTCAATTTATGTAATACCAAGAGGATAAGCAGCCTCGAAAAATCTCTGAGCGAAAAATATGTGCATATACCAGGATGTCAGAAAAATGGGGCCTTTCACACAGGAATCCAGGAAAATCGGGCCATTCAAATACTTTTTGTTGAAAAAAGGGGGAAAATCATATACCTGGCAGTGCTGAAAAAAGGGGGCTATTCGGCACGCACATTCGTACTATGCCATACATAGGAAGTTACCCCCATCCCCCCACCATTCGGCACGCACATCCGTACTATGCCATATATAGGAAGTTACCCCCCCCCGCCCCCACCCCGAGCAAGTAGATCTATTTCAACTTCCCAACTTTAACAAGTATAGATCTATTTTAACTTCCCAACTTAGCTCTGACAGCTCCACAGTGAGGAATACGTTTTTTCTGAGCGTTTTTTAAAATAAATTTCAGCAGACGACATATTAAAATATTTCCATTTTTGTTTTCTCCAGAAAACAGGTTTTGACATTTTATGGAATGTCAAATCCTGTTGCTCTTGGACAAAAAAAGAAGAAAAAAATATATCGACTTTGTCGTCTGCTTAATTAGCCCAGAGTGTGGTAAAGGGTAAAAGTATGGTCTATATTTAACATTGAATTCAAATGAGAATTTTACTTCCTTAACACGTATTGTATGTTGACTGATAGCATTGCGCGCGCAGCGTACATCCCGGGTATAGACGTAGGCAACACAGAAAAACAAAGCGGAATTATAAGGTATAATAAGCTAACAAATTAGATTGAAGTCGAACTGGAATAGGAATAGCTACATAAATTAAGGTATATTTTAGGCTCGTACTTTAATTACTCATCCAGTGCTTATATTTTAACATATTAAAGCTTAACATGCTGTATAAAATACAAGTGGATGATCCTTTTATTTTATTTTTTTTTTCTCTCCAGAAAATATCTTAAACATTCGTGTAAAGATTTCCAGTAGGAGCCAGTTTTGTATGAAACGCCAAATCCTGTGTTCTGGAAAAAACAAGAACAAAAAACAGGGTACTAACTGCAACATTATGTAGTTTGCTGAGTATGCCCTGAGCGTGCGGACGGTTAACATCACCTGATAGTCAAATGATCGACAGTCACATAAAGTTTATACAGAAGCATGTAATGGTTAGACACAAAATCCAGGAAAAAGATCCAAATGAAAGAGCATAAACAAAAGATGTTTTTAGAATCAACCCAGCGGGCACACAACGCCTACCCAACGCTGATTCAAGGTCTTCACATCGGATCAACGCCGACTGTACGGCCATCCAACGCTGCACGCTGGATGTGCAATAAAAAAAGATCCGTATATGCACCATACATAACTCTTTTCCGATAAGTCACCATCTTAACGTTCTGCACATACAGAGATGTTAAATACATATCATCAATGATCTATTTTAATGTTCCCTCCATGAGACCCAGTATGCCATTAAATTTATGCCTGTATAATTTTGACCCCCACCCCAACAACCACCATCACCTTAAACCCCACTTTTATAAAGTAAAACGGGGTTTACGGGGATAAACATTAATTTTCGACGAGGCGGTTCTAACGAGTATCCACAATCTATGTTTAGAGCTGAAATATGAAAAATATTAATTTTTTTTTTATCTGAAAATTTTCATTTTTTGGAGGTAAAAATTTCAGTATATTTGAAAAGGCTTTGTTTCGTTATGCGATGCACACAATAAATAAATACCAGGCTCCCAAAGTAGTCCACTTGGTAAAGAAGACCACTTTGTATGCTACGTTGTTTCAGCACCCTACAGAACATTCTTGGCAATTGGTCCTGTTCTTACGAAAATATCTTCTCTAATTATTATTAAAATGATTATTACTTAACAGTATTCGTGATATTAAAAACACAATAACGGGACGATCAAGTGCATGTTCATTGTGAATCAAGTGTCCATCCAAAGCAACGGGACGAGGCAGACCAGAGCACCAGTGTTCCGAAAATAAGCCGGGAAACAGTATTTCCTACAAGGTTCTATATACGCCCAGCGAAGACTCAGATCAGCCTGCCGTTCTGCCAAAAGTCGTTTTTGATCCCTGGCGACCCACAGACTCGGGGGAGTAACTTTGGGGTAATTTGTGGTACGAGTGTTCGAGCCAATATTTCGAAACCTACCCCAATCATATACCTTTAGAAAAACGGATCAATTCATATACAAGATCGTCTGAAATGTTGTTGACCCATTCATATACTGCCCTTTGATTGTTTGTACCCATTTATTGCTGGTAGTTAAACAAATATAGCAGTAAATTCATTGAATACCAAGAGAACAAGTAGCCTCGAACAATCTCTGAACGAAAAATATGTGCATGTACCGGGAAACAGCAAGACAGCAAGAAAAATGGAGTATTTCATGTACTAATCCAGAAAAATACAGATCCGCAAATTTTTCATGCTGATGCTATATATAAAATTTCAGGATCTTACATGAAGCTGTGCGTGCCGAATAGCCCCCTTTTTATAGCGCTGTTAAGTATATGATCGGCTCCTTTTTTCAGCAAAAAGTATATGATTGACCCCATTTTTCTGGTGATCAGGAGGTTGCGGGTTCGACCTCGCCGGGTTGGCGATTCTTTCGTGGAGATTTGATCATGAAATATTTTCTACGGCCATTCTCTGCCTTCCGCTGATTCAAGAAGGGCAGTTGTCAGTTTCTGACGAAAGAATGTGCACAATACATATCGCGCTCGATATGACCCCATTGTGTTGAGTGGGCCGTAACCCCTCAGCACCAATATATACAGAGAGAGAGAGAGAGAGAGAGAGAGAGAGATGGAAAGATGAAAATTACCACAGATAATTCTCACCGATAACCCAGCACTCAACTTTGTAACATCGAGGTCGCCGCTACGTCACAATGACGGTTAAAACGACGTTGCTATAGCGTTACGTATTTGCAGGGAATATATATTTACAAATGAGCCACAACATGACAAAACGTACCTTCTGACATGTGCTCTCAAAGAAGATCCAAATAAGCCTGCGCATTCGTTCAGTCTGATCAGAGACTTGTGTTGTCCGCATGAAGAAACATTACATTCTTGACTATCCCAAAATATGGATAGTGATGACTCTGACCAGACTGCGAATGCGCAGGCTCATTTGAATCGTCCTCTGGCGCACATATCTGAAGGCATTTCCTCACTTTAAGTCTCACAGTTTTCCGCTCGTATTTTACTTTCAGAATGGCTGAACCTTCTATTGGTGATGCAGGGGGCGTAGTAGAAGGCGAGTTTTCCACAGGACACGGGTGTTCGGACCAGGTCGTTGACCCCTGGTGTGAACCCTGCCTCGAAAACACAAAGACGAAGGTAGATGCTGTTTGTTTCTGCCCAGAGTGTAACGTCTTTCTCTGTATGTCATGCCTTGACTCTCACAAGAAATTGCCAATATTACAAGATCATACAGTTCTACGAGGGTCAAAGATGCTAAAATTACATGCAGACAAACCTGTTAAGTATCCTAATTGTATACCCCATGTAGGAAACACAAACGATCATTATTGTATAGAACATCATAAAATGGTATGCACTGAATGCATAAAGCAAGACCATCTAAGATGTAACAATATGACGATATCAGATATTTGTAAAAGTCTAGGTTCTGATGACATTAAACAGTTAAGGACGACTGTTGATAGTATAAAACGGAATGTAACTGATACACAATCAGAATTAGACAGGAATATTGGAGACCTGGAGAAACAGAAGGAAACAATGATCGAGAAAGCAGAACAGGAGCGAGATAAGATTATTTCTAAGGCTAAAGAGTTGTTTGAAGAATCAGTATCAGATATAAATGATTGTTGTCAAAAGAAAACCTCTCAAATAGCTGAGCAAATATCAACACTGACGGATGAAATACAAACCCTGGACGACATTACTGAAACTCTTAACAAAATGATAACTGCCAGCTTTGATGAAAACTTGTTCGTTCGAATCCAACGTATTGTTAAAAATGCACAAGAATGCAAGAAGGAACTTGACTCTATGACTAGCCAAGCACAAATGACAGAGTTTTTATTCGCCTCAAGCATGGATGTATCTACCTTTTTGAATGATAGCAAAACATTGGGCGATATTCAGGAAGTTCTGACAGAAATTGGCCCCAATAACGGTATTGAAGATATAGTCTTTCCACATTCGTCTTCGCTGATGATGAAGACAAATCCAGTTTCAAAACCTAGAGATATAGCACAGATAAGTGCTAAGAAACTGGCAAAGTTCAATGTTAGTACCCCGGATGATGAAGGGACATGCCATGTCAATGGAATGGCAGTAGCAGACAATGACATAGTACTTGTTTCTGATTTCGGAAATAAATCATTGAAAATATTTTCATATGACAATAAGTTACTCTCATCTGTACCATTGCATTCCTCTTGCTATGGCGTCACAGTAACGTCTGGAACATCAACTGCAATAGTAAGTACGTACGATAACAAACTGCATTACGTGGATATTTCTGATCCGTCGTCAGCAACAGTACAGAGATCTATATCACTAGGTTACGGGGTCATGGATGTGACAACATATCATGACAAGTTAGTTGTCACCGCTTGGAATGAACCAAAGAGTGTAAAAATGATCGACATGAATGGACAAGAGTTGTGGTCCGTCTCAAAGGGCCCTGATAATCAACAGTTATTTGACAAACCCTATGCCGTTGTGATGAATAAAATGAATGATACAGATACAGTGATAGTATCAGATTGGGGCAAGGAATTATTGATAATATTGAGTACCAGCAATGGCACTCTACTGAAGACAATTAATATGAAAGGGAAAGCTCCTCTTGGGCTTACCTTGGATAACAATGGCAACATCATTGTGTGCTGTTTTGATACACGGGAAATATTAATCTGGTCAAATGACTTTACAAACTCTAGGATTCTTCTTGCAGGGCAGGAGCTACGATCGGATCCATGTGTTATAATGTACAGTTGTCGATCTGGCGAACTCCTTGTTGCTTATGACGAAACTAATGAAATTGACAGATTCCAGCTTTCTGTGGCAGAAAAATAACATCTTACAAATTCTTGATAGTGGGTCAAGGAGATAAAATAACAAAAATATAATGTATATATGATTCATAACTGGGAAAAATTGTACCTTATAGCATATGCGACCAGTGCAGACTCAGAAATTGACAGATCTTAGCTTTCTGTGACAGAAAAAATATATCTTACTAATTCTTGATAGTAAGTCAAGGAGATAAAATAACAAAGATTTATGATGCACAACGAGAAAAAATGTACCTTAAGGCATGTGCGCCCAGCGAAGACTCAGATCAGACTGCGCATCCGCGCAGTCTGATCAGAGTCTTCGCTGGGCGTTCTGTAAATCCTTACATGAAAATATAATTGAAGATACCCAGGAAATGTCACACTCACGAAACACAACCCTCCCGAGACACAAAAAGAAGGAGAAATGAGGAATAAAGGAGGAAAGAACAAACACCATATGAAGCCATAGACGTGCAAAGACTTGAAAAACTACAACAGAGGAACAGCCTTTGGGAGGTCAGTTGGAAAACTACTAGGACAAAGATCCAAGGTTTTTGCAAGTAAACAATGAAGACTTTGAACAGAATGCGCTGGTGGGCTGATATGAATCTTCGCTGGGCGCACTGGTAATAAGGTACATTGTATGCCGTTGGGGCTCTTATACGGACACATTCGGTTTCTTTGTATAACTACTTCCGCTTTTGGGAGGATTGATACACTTTCTAGGGAAATAAAAAAAAAAAAAAAAAAAAAAAAAAAAAAAAAAGAAAGGGAAGGAAAAAGAAAAGAAAATAAGAAAAAAAGTCAAATTGACATATGCTGAGTTTTGTTTACTCAGAAAACGTAGCTTTTGACACGGCACCCAGAGAAGATTCAGGTCAGTCTGCGCATTCGGGAAGTTTGTTCAGAATCTTCAATGAGCGCATCAAAACACGCCTATATAATTTTGACCCCCTTAAATCCCACTTTTACATATTAAAATTTTGGTTTACAGGGGAATACATAACTTTTTTTTTTTATTTGGCTGAAAAACATAGATTGTGGTACTCGTTACTAACGAGTACCCACAATCTATGTTTTGAGCAGAAATATGGAAAATATCAGAATTTTTTTATCTGAAAAACTTCATTGTTTGGTTGTAAAATTTTCAGTATATTCGAATAGGCGTGTTTTCGTAATGTTTGGATAGCCAGTGATGCAAAGTTTCTTCATGCGGACAACAAAAACTCTGACTAGACTGCACAGTTTCGTTTTTATTTTATTTTGATTATTTGTAATTATATTATTTGTTGATGTAACAGTTTCTTTTTTTCTTTTTTTTTTTTTGTAATGTTTTGTCAAAAGTTTTGTACAAATTAAGTGCGTGCACTTATATAGAAGACACAACCACCTTATATCACTATTGCTGGGTTCCAAAAACAATGTATGGATTATATAGATAAATTATATAGATAAATGACCTTCTATGGTAATTTTTTCTATATAATCTATATATTTTATGTTTGGATACAATTTTCTGGGGTCCATCTGTAAACTGGCCCATAGCCACAACTGTGCTGTGACCACGTTATAAAAAAGGTTCCAAGTTGCTTGTTTATTAACGCTTAGCATGTTGAGTTAGAATTAGGCATGATATTTTTTTTTTCATTTTCCACAGAAAATAGGCTTTGACATTTTATGCTTTTCATTTTTTGTCATAGCCTTTTTTCTCAAAAAAAAAAAAAAAAAAAAAAAAAAGAAAACTTAACAATTTGTTGTTTGCTGTATTTGCCCAGAGAGAGCTAAAGAATAATTTTGGTTGTTATGTCAGCTATTTCGCAGTTGTATGCCACGTTTTATATTGTTTCGTACTTATTGTAGAAATTACACAATAAACAGAGCAGTTCACTTTTTCTTTCTTCTCTGTTCAATGCAAAGCAGCTGTCATATCCTTTGGACTCTTTTTAAAGAAGTCAACTTGTATATATACACGCTTTTTGCGACCGGGAAGGAGTTTCTGCTTGTTTCATTTGAACTAAAAAAGGACTCGCGCAAGCATGGTACGACATATATTTTTGGCCCATCGGATAGATTTCAACGTGAAAAAAAAAACAAAAAAAAAAAAAAAAAAAAAACATTTTTTTTTTTTGTTGTTTTTTTTTTTGTTGTTTTATTTTTTCGTGTTTCACATCGCTTTCAACAATCTTTCAGTCATATCGCGACGGTGTCTGGATGTGGCAGGGTACTCAATGCTCACTTTTCGAGTGCTGCCTCACTGAAATATCACACCCTAGACACATGAAGTGATATTCCATCCAGTCTCATTATACTGACACTGGGCCGACCAGTTCTGATTCCTAGCTCTTCTTTCTCAATGCTGAGCGCTAAGCGAAAGAGAAGGTATTACCAATTTTGAAGTCTTTGGTATGATTCGGCCGGAGATCGAACCCAGAATCTTCCGGACGCCGTAAAATGGACGCTCTATCAATGCGCCGGTAGGTTCGAAAGTAATCGGCCTTCTGATTTCGGTCAGTTTTTATACCCCGCCACACGATAATGGCGGGATATTATGGTTTTACATAGGTTCTTTGTGTGCACGAGCATCTGTCCGTCCGCTCGTTTGTCGCATGTCCGTCCGTATGTTTGATTCTGGACGATAATCTGAGTAAATATAGATGGATTTCATCAAAACCGGTATGCAGATGGATTTTGTGCAGATCTGGTTTGGCATTTCTAATGGGCAAATTTTGTTTAAGTTTTGTTTAAGTTATCTGCTCGCCACTCGATAATAGCGGGATAATATCGTTTCATGTTTTTTTTTTGTTTGTTTTTTGTTTGTTTTTTTACCATATGAGCAGCGCTTGCACTAACTTTCTAAATCAGGAAGTCCTGACTTCCTTTCTGTTAGATTTGGAAGTCCTGGATCTAAAACTTGGAATCCCTGGCATGCTGCTTCGCATGGTACTTTACTAAAGAGTTCTAAACAACAACAATGTCGAATAAGACCTGTCGCCAGACAGGATAGTTCGCATGAACTCGCGCTTATCAATCAAATAAAAAATAAGACTATATTGAAATCATTTACATAGTGTGTGTAAGGGTGGGGTGGGGCGGGGGGGGGGGGGGCGGGGGGTGGGAGCGGATGGAGGGAGGGCGGTTAGGGAGGATGATATGGTACTGGATATAATTTTGGATGAACATCTTCCATAGCTGCTATACAAAATTTAATAGTATGATTTGAGAGTAACTGAGTAAATAAAAGATCTAATGAATTTTGAGGTAAAACTTAAACATAAAATTTCAGTTTGTGACCTTGACCTGTAGGTTATAGGGCAGGGATAGTGCTGAATAAAATTTCGGAGCAATATCTATAATCGTGCCGAATAGAAAGTAAATCCATGCAAGGATTTAGAAATTAAGAGATCTTAAAATTTTGATGCAAAACTTTAAC